>CM053785.1:1021057762-1021759429 GCA_028749045.1 Cupressus sempervirens
GGTGTACTGGAAATTTTTTGGCAGTTGTTATCCATGAATAGAGAATATCTAGGGCCAACCATTAAAAAGGGGTCTTTTGTGTGTAGAAATTTCAAAGTAGGGGATTTTGAAATTGGTAAAGAGGCCATTGAGGAAGTTGATGCCTTCATAAGAGAGTTAAATTTCCCCACTGCCCCCACTAGGGTTTATGACCCATATAACATTGTTACAAGTGCTCTTAAACAAATGAGGGGTTATAATGTCATCATTGGAAGGAAAATTTGGGAAGGGGATGTCATTAGGGATGTATTGTATGAAGATTTCTATGCTGATTGGATGTAGAAGTGGAGAGAAATCCTCTCAGTAGAGAAAGAAATGAAGAAAGTAGATCCTAATTTCTAGGGCTTCTATTCTGATTTACCCTATTTTAAAAAAATTGATAAGTGTATTGAGGAGTTGGATAGAATTATGGCTCAAGTTCCTCAAGATGCTAGAGATGGGTAAACCCTTCTTCTCCAGAGGCAGATGTTGTATTAGAAATTAGTGACGAAGAAGATCAGCCTGGCCCTTCAGACTAGGATAAAGGGGGAAAGAAGAAACAAAAATTGATTGAGGTTCCAGAAAAGGCTAGAGAGAAAGCTTTACAAGTGCTTCCAAAAGGAACTAGGTATTTTGATGATGCTAGAAAAAAGTTCTTAATTGATCAAGCTACTGAAGAGGAGAGGAGACCCAATAGTTTAGAACTGCAGCCCATGATGCTAGATGACAGAATTATATAGGCTCAAGAATTCATGAAGGATGATGATTTTATCAAGAGTGAAGAATTCAAAAGTTTTTTGTATAAACTCAAACAGAATGAACTTTCTTTTCATGCAAAACTTGGAGACATAGATGAAAAAGTTACTGAAATGGTGTAGAAGCTCCAAGCCTATGATCCAAATAGTGAAAGCCTCACTCTAGAGGAGGCTAGGGAATTGGTACAAAGGAGTGGTATGATAGTTTTCCTAGGATGGGATATTAGTTCATCATTCTTGCTTGATCAAATGAGAAGACAAGAAAAATCAATCTCTTATGAGGAGATTAATCCATTTGGTGAATTGCAGGGGGCATGATTTAATATAGATACTAAGACAATGGCTATTTGGAGTGTAGCTCTAGAATCACAGAAGCCTAACCTGATGGAAATTAAAGAGACACCAGAAGGTAATGCAATTTTTTGGAATGCACATTCAACTTCTTCAGATCAAATTTACAACCTCCAAAACACTGCTGCTATGCTAGGCAAGAAATAGATTGATATTCTTCAAGAACAACTGGTGCAGACATATGAAAAGTACCTTGATGCCAGGAAGAAGTATGAAGAGGAAATGAGAAAAAGATATGTTCTGCAACATGCTTTGGAGGAATCAAAAAAGGAGAATGAAGATTTGAAAAGAGAAGAAAGGTCACTAAGAGTAAGGGAGGTACAAGACTAGAATATTCAAACTGACCAGATAGCAGAAGAACCACATCCAATAACACATATGGATGTGGATGAGTTTGAGATTACCAATGATGCAAAGATCAAGACAATGAAATAGTTTTTGATTCATAGAATTACTGCTTTAAAGAGAGCCTTTGTAAATGTACATAGTATGTACATTACTCTACAGAGTAATGAATAGCAATGCTCTGAGGCTTTATCACTATTATCTCCATTGTTTGCCCAGTGAGGGCCATACATTCAATTCTTTGATAGGTTAGTTCCTTTACTCACAGAAAAAAAGGAACTACCTAAGGAGATCATTTTTCCTATAAGGAAAATGATACATCAAGTTAAAGAATTGAATTCATTATTCATTGGTAAGATCGAAGCAGTAAGGGGAAAATTGAAAAGCATAGCATTAGGTACCCCAGATTTCATTCCAACAATTTTGAACAATGAAGGGTATGCCAAATCTTGGCAAGAGTGGTCTAAATATTTTGATCTAATATTAGACCATCCAAGATTTATAGCATTTTCAAGAGGTGAATCAAGTGATCAAGTTGTATATGATATGATTGATATGACATGTAAAATTGAAGCAGATACGAAAAAAATTACTAGAGAGGGTAAAGCCATCATAGATGCAAAATGGACTAAAAACATCAGTGAATTAGAGGCAATTAGAAATACAGTATGGCCTGTTTTGGATACAGATATTGCCATCTAGGAGGTTATAGCAGATATCAAAGCAATCCCTTTAGTAGAAGATGATTAGCACAAAAGATGGTGGCCCCGGGGAATCAATTGGAGGACAAGTGTTGCAGAAGAATATCAAAGAGAAGTTGTTCATCATAATAGATTACCTTACCTTTGTGGTACATCCACTGTGGGTAATGCTACAGTTAGAACTAGAAGACAGGCTTAATGATCACTTGCCACTTGTCACATTTTGTAATTCTTTCCCCTTTTCTTGTTAAAGTATGTCACAAAAGGTTTCAAAAATTTTTAATGATTATCTTAATTGTTGTTATCTTTTGTCTTTTTTAATGAATCATGATGTAACCTTTGTAAGCCTAAAGCTTGTTGCAACTCAAGTGATATAAATATGAGTTCCCAAGGCTTAGAAATGGTTCGATCTATTGTTATTTTTTAGATTAAGACTTAAGTATAATTTTCTTTAAGAGAAGATATTGTTCCAACTCTATATATTTCAATTTTCCATTATGTTTTGTAGTCAGTAGTTCTCTGTGATACTATGGGCTTTGCACACATCTCTATTATCTCTCTTTTATTATCAAACAACTAAATCAAGAGAAAGATACAAAAATAACATTGTGTCAACAATATGAATAGAGTAACAACTAAAAAAAATCTTGAACTCAAATCAAGAGAAAGGTACAAAAATAACATTATGTCAACAATAGAGTTACAAAAATCTTGAACTCATTTTTTGTAAATTGTAATTGCAATATGACTGAATAATGAATAGGGAAGAACTAAAGTAGACCTATAAATTCCTTAGAACTAAATGCTACATTAGTAAATCACAATTCACTTCATTGACTTAGTCTCAAATGTGAAACTGAAGTCTGACCTGTAGTAATAGGTTCCTCTTCATTCTAAATCTGGTATTCAAAATTCATAAAATCTTCATCTTCATTTTGACTTTGAGACCTAAATTCATCATTTATGTTGGAGTTAGTTGTAGATGTAGAACCACCATATTTTAAAGTGTTGCAAAGGCCTCGTCTTTCACATGTGGAATTCTAAATGCCCAATGACCTATCATAAGGAAAATCTCTAAGATTGTATTGAGTAACAAACAACCTCAAACAAGTTTCCAAATTTTTTTCTAGTTTGTTTCTAACATTTGATTTCAAAAACCCCAATGCACTAAAAACTCTTTCATCTTCCACTGACCCTAATATCATTGTTTGACATAAATCAGCAAGTTTGAAATATTTTGATATTGAAGTACGTAATACTTCACTCTGACTTATCCTTTTCAAGAGCCTTGTTATTGCACCAGGATCGAATGGATTCTCAAAGTTTTCCATCTGATTTTTTATACACAATGCAAAAATTTTACATTGATTTTTAAGATTATTTGAATCTAAGATTCCTTGTATTTGTCCATTGCAATCTGTATGCTTTGAAAATTGTGTTATCAATTCATCAAGTTTATTATGAAACAACTTTGCATCAGTTGGATTATGTCCAAAGTGTTTCCGAAATTGAGGAAACACACAACTCATGGCTTCAAAAATTTCTTCTCAAGGGAATCTTTCACGAATCTCACTTGAAAGTTGGTAGGAAATAGACTCCACATTTTCACTAACAGATTTTACAATCTTGTCAAAAACATCCTTTCTAACTGGTAGTACTCTGCATCTCTTGGTTGTTTTAGATTGGTGCATTGGTATTTAAATTCCTTTCACTAACACACATAGCTCATTTTTCCCATTGAATTGTAAAAAATTCTCAGCATGATTCAAATCTGTAATTATCTCCCACCTTGAAAAAATTGGGCTATGACCTGAGAGATTTGAATACAAAGAATCTAGAGCCATGCATGTCATTTTACATAAATCAAAATACTCATGAATATACATAGTTCTGTCTTGGGCTTTCTTAAAAAGTTTGTTCATTAAATCTAGCATGGGGAGAAGACTGGCTGAATTTAATAGGTTCTCTATATCACTTAACTTATTTAACAAATTAGGAGCTCTGTCCACTGTAAGGCATTGCTCATATAGAACTCCAATCAAGGATTGATATTCTACTAGAACTTATTCTGCTAGTCCATGCAAAGATATCCATTTGGTCTCAACATCCTTGAGAATCTTATTTCCTGTTGTTACTCCCTCAGAAAAATTCTTAAATTTTGCAAAGCATTTAGGACTTCTGCAAAAGTACAAGTGGAGCTCATGGATTAGATCTTCAACTTTTGACACTATAGGAAAAGTACTTATAATCTTATATGCTAAATTCATTTGGTGGGCCATGCAGTGTATGCCAAGCATATAAGGTGCAATACTAGTTTGTAATCTTGCACAAAGACTAGTCCTTTGCCCTTGCATTACTATAGCTCCATTAGCTCTGACACACACTAACTTCTTTGCAATTGTCAAGTCATCTATACCAGAAATTTCATTCAAAGCTTTCTTAACTTCTAAATATAATTTTTTTGCAATTGAATTGGCCCTCATTTTATGAACACAAAGTAGATTAGCTTGATAGACATGATCTTTTACAGTATATACATGCATACAGACCCAAGCAGTGTTATCTACCACAGTGTTCATCTAAGGATAATGAAATGAACTTGGATTCTTTTACTCTCTCCTAAACATTTTTCATTTCCACCTCAGTAAGACAGCTTGCCATTTCCCATCCAGCATATATTGACCAATGTGACATAGGATAGTGAGGAACTCTCAAAAAAGATAATAAATTACCATATTCTGAAAAAGTCTCTCATAGGATGCCCTTTAGATAGAATATCAAAAATAACACTCATCTAAACGGTCTTTACCAAGTTTGCATCATTGGCTGCATGTTGAAGCCCATCCTTGATTGGATTGCCACTACTGCCACTACCAATTACTATTATTTTCTCGAAATGCTCTTCATATTCTATGGCATACTTAACATGAAGGCATTCTTCCTTTGATTTCCATCTCACTGCCGCTACTTCCTTTCCATCTATGATTTGTTTTTCATAAACCTTACCACTATGTTTTTCTATAGTGTCAAGCTTTAACTGCAACTTTTTCTCTCTTTTAGTTTTCTAGGTACAAATTATACACTTGCATTCTATTGGTGGTTCATCATTATTTGTGACTGGTTCAATAAACCAGTACTTTGCTACCCAATCAACCTGGAAAGTCCTTTTCATTTCCCACTCTCGCACCATTTTTACATTCCTTTTTCTTTTCTTCCTACCAACATCAATATTATCTTCTGTTACAAAATTTTCTATTGTTTGAACATTGTTATCCTCATTTGATACATTTTGATTTAATTGAATAACAACCTACTCTTCTAGTGGTGGTGAGGTATTATGATTTCCTTCTGCACTTGTACTTGCCAAAGTCGGTGGACCAGAAACATTGTCAATTCCAAAGAGAGCCTTTATGGTAGTATCTCTAAGTTTTTGGCATTTTGGTGTAAGGTTAATCCCTTCACTACCCTTGGGGGTCTTACCCTTGTCACTTCCCTAAGACTGAGCAATATTAGTTATAGACTCACCCTCCCCTGACATCTCAATCCACTGATAATTTGTTTAAACTTTACTTCCCTAAGAATAAGTAGTATTACTTTTAGTATCTATTTAAAACCATAAAATATTTATACATTGGCAAACAAAAAATAATGATCATAGTAAAATTTTAATTTTTTGGGTGAATCATTTCATTGTATTCAAGGTTTAAAAAAACATATGCAAAGTCGATGGCATTGGAGGTTCGCAAAGGGTTTCATCGGTTTGAAGTTGGCAGTTGCGAAATTGTGAGAAAGGCTTTAATAGGTCTATTGCAATGTTGCTATCAAAGTGAAAGTTAATAGTTTGTGTGTTGCAAAACCATGAGGAGGGTAGAGATTGCATCATCACTAGTTAAAAAGATAAAGGAGATTTTGTTGCGAAACTGCGAGGAGGGTAGAGATCGCATCATTGCTGATTTAAATGATGGTGAAATTTTATGTTATGAAGTCACAAAAAAGGGAGATCACACCATTGAATGTTCATAGTGATTAAAGGGAAAAGACTTGTAGTAGCCATGAGACTGTGATGGAAAGGATTTTTCATGTTTACAGTGGTTAATGGGAAAAGACTTCTAGCAGCTGCGAGACTGCGATGGCAAAGATTTTTCATGTTCGCAGTAGTTAAAGGGAAATACTTCTAGTAGCCATGAGACTACAATGGCAAGGATTTTGCATGTTTGCAGTGGTTAAAGGGAAAAGACTTTCAGTAGCTGCGAGACTGCAATGGCAAGGATTTTGCATGTTCATAGTGGTTAAAGGGAAAAGACTTCCAACAACCAAGAGACCATGATGGCAAGGATTTTGCATGTTCGTAGTGGTTAAAGGGAAAAGACTTCTAGCAGCTACAAGACCATGATGGCAAGGATTTCGCATGTTTGCAGTAGTTAAAAGGAAAGACTTCCAGCAGCTATGAGATTGTGATGGCAAGGATTTTGCATGTTCACAGCGGTTAAAGGGAAAAGACTTTGAGAGAATCTTTCATGAATCTCACTTGAAAGTTGGTAGGAAATAGACTTCACATTTTCACGAATCCATCCATGCAAGCTTTAAAAACCATTAACATTGCCAGCAACTTTCAGCATTGCATCCACTTTTTGAAAAATTTCTAATGAAAATGAGATAAGAAAGGAAACTATAGATAAGCTTCTGATTAAATTAAACTACATAAGCTCAAGGAGAGTATTTTACAGGAAAACTGCACATACCAGTGTACCACCACTTGTGGAATCTATCTCTAGAGTCTGAGTCGTGCCTGCAATGTGTCCTGTACTACCAAAAATTTGATGGAGTTCCAGTGGTATTTAGTGAATGTCTCATTACTTGGGCGAATTTGGATTTATACATATTACAAATCAATACAATTACCAATTTACCATGCCAAACAAGCCGACTCCTCCACGACAAAATGAAAGTGTGTTGGTGAAACAAGCCGTCTCCTCGACTTCCCATAATGTGAAACAAGTTGACTCCTCCATGGTAAAATGAAATTGGGATGGCAAATTCTCCCATACTACATGAAATGAAAACTTGAAACCCAATGAACATTCCACAATAAGCGTTACCTAGTCGGCTATGTGAAAGGCAAATACCACTAGGGAAAAATTGAAACGTAACATTTGCCTTGGTGATTACAATGCTAGGAAACCAGGTAAACCCAAAAAAGCTTGGCGACCAGGAAATCATGGAAGGGCTCAGATATCACCAAAAATAACATTGGCAAAATGTCAAATTTGCCAAAATACAAAAATTTTCCACCATATTATACCCTGGTTTGGTATGAATCTATGATCAATACATTGATGTTTTCCTACTCAAATCTTTACACTTTTCCTATTGGTTGCATGCTAATTACATAGGAAACATAAAAGATTCAATCTTATCTTTTAGATCCCTAAAGATTCATCCTGAATCATCTCAAAAATAGTTTACATCTATTTTTGTGAAATCACAAAATCATATGCTAATTCTATGTTACTTAGCACTTACTGATTGCTGATGCTCGACACATGTAGGATTTTTGTCTTGCTTGGCATATATACTTTTCTTGTAACCTATAGTGACTCTATCTCACTCATCATGTATTTTTTTTCTCAACACCTATAGTTTACTTGGCACCTATTGAATCTCTGGCTTGACACATACTGTAGCTCAACATCTATATCATACTCAACATCAACCTTAGAAATTGGTTAAGTGTGTTGAAACTCAATTATCAAAACCATTTTTAGACCAACAAGAAGAAATAGGAAGATGGCTGATTTATTTGAATTTTTTTTTGTAAAGCCTAATAATGTGACATTAGCTAGTTTATCAAAAGTGGAAGTGCAAATCAGACCATCTATCCCTAATAATATCCAAAATTGGCAAGTCTTTAAAGAGGTGATATAGAAGCATTGAGATTGAATTTTGGTGGAGCTATGATTTTAATGGTTAGGGATGTCTTGGAGAAACATTGGGTAATATTTCCTCATGTTTGGATAGAGATTGGATGGATTGAGTTGATGTTTGAGCTATTTGTACCTTGCTGCTAGAACTATGTTTTCTAGTTTTTGGGTGTCTGTTGTAGTGAATGTAACTAATTTTCCACAATAAGTTATAGGATTTTATTTTCAAGGATTGAAAAGGGCCTAGATTAATATCTATAGTCCAAGAAAAAAGTTCTAATTCGTTATATGTTGGGAGATATGACAATTATCCCAGAGTATCAATTTATGATAGACTACATGATGAGTTTTTATGAATAAATTTTATGATGTATATGCACTTTTCTTGGAGAATAAGATTTTGTGCACTTAAGGGGTTGTAAAGGACTTAAAATAATACTTATAGTTCAAATAAAGTTTTTTAATTCAATTAAAGCTAGGAGATATCATGATTTTACTCAAATATCAATTTTGGGCATTTAATTTTTGTTGGAGGCCAACTTGTGGCATTTAATTTATGTATGGGAATTTAATTTGTGTTCTAGGATGGCTTGTGGCTTAGTTGGGTATAAGTAGGGGGGTCTTGTGGAGTCTTTTATTTATTCATTTAGAGGAGGAGTGAATGTGGGAGTAGCTAAAGGATGAGTTTTCCTAAGTCTGTAGATAGAGTGCTGAATGTATGGTAGTTTACAACAAGAGTGTGATGAAGTTGTGAGTGTGTGGATAGAGTTCCAAATGTGAGGTATTTTACACATGGATCTTGGAGAAGAACTAGGGCTATGGCTAGGAAACAAGGAGGTTGCTTGGTGGGCTTGCAAGCACAAGTTTAGATTTTCATGGTTGTTTCTTCTAGATTGTTGTTATGTTATAGATTTGGGCTAGCTAGGATTGGTTTTGTAAGGTGGATCTTGAAGGATCTTGTAGAATTGATTTTTTAATTTCTATTTTTATTTGAACCTAACCCAAAAGGCCTTATAGTCAAGCATATTTCATGTAATCAATTATATTTATGAATAAATTATTGTTAGTTGGTAGCAGATCTTGCATTATTGCTTCTTGCTGTTGTGTTTCTGCTATGTGGTTATATTGTTGGGGGCTAGGACATCTTCTTTATGGATCCTCTTTACTTGAATTGCATCAAGTGGTATTAGAGAAATGGTTATTCTTGAGTGTGTAGATAGATCATTGAAGTTAAGGCAGTTTGCACCAAGACTTGGGTGGAGAAGTAGATTGCCTTTGATCTTTATATTGTGGTGGATTTTCGTTCTAGAGTCCTAGATCTCTTGGTTGTGAGGTCAAAGATCATGTTTCTAACTTGCAATTTTAGAGGGCTTGTAGATATATCGATGGATGTGAAGGTAGAAGACTGATCTTGTTGAGGCATGATTCTAGAGAGTTTGTATATTGCAAATCTGTAGTCTTGGATTTGTGATGTGTTTCCTAATTGTTCATGTGAGGTGGCAAGTTGTGATCTAACTTGTAAATAATTAAGATTATCACAAGAAGCATGGGAAGGATTTTTTATCAAGTATTTATGAAGATCTTTGGAGATGGCTCCAAGAGGATTGGATCTTGAGATGATTGTGAATCTCCATGATGTCATGGAGAGAAATTTTTCTAAGATGTCTTCTTGGTTTGAAGCTAGTTTGGTTGATCAAACTAAGAAGGTGGCTATTGAGTTTGAAACTAGTTTGGATGATCAAGATAAGTATAGGATGAGGAAGGAATTTTGTAGATTTTTTTGGAGCTAGAGTCTATTGATCTAGAAGAGAGTTGCTTGGCTAGTTAAGAGACTTGTTCATAAGAGAAGATGACATATCAAGGTCAAGGTGAAAGAGGTTGGTTTTGTTGAATAGTTTGTGAAGTTTGATATAGAACTTGAAAATTAGATAGAGAGTTTTACTAAAGATATTTCTAATGTTGTTGATGCTAGGACAAAGATTGGGTTTCATGATCAGTTGGCTGAGTCTGACATGGAAATTGTAGAGCACTTTGTCATGGATAATTTGGTTACTATTGGTGATGAGTTGTGTGTTGCAAAGAAATTTGTTGTGAGTAATGAGATGGTTGGTGTTGAGAGTTTGGTATATTTTTTTGTGGAGTTAAACATTTTTTCTGATATGGAGTTTGTTATTGCTGGTGTAGATTCACTAGTTGCTGATGTGGATGAGGGTTTGTTGATGAAGCATTATATGTAGTTTGTTGTTGGGTGTGAGCATGCTGATTAGGTTGCTAATATGTATTTTATTCTAATGTTTTAGTGGATGAAGCATAGATGGTTAATTTTTAGATTTTTTCTATTGACTTTGATGAAGTGGAAGCCTTTGGTAAAGATGAAGTTGGTTACAGATCTTTCTTTAGGCATCAAAGTATGGGACATACTTCTCTATTTACCTAGGGAGTCTAATGTAGGAGCATTGAGCTTGAATTTTGGTGGAGCTATGATTTTTATTGTTAGGTATGTGTTTGAGAAACATTAGGTAACCTTTCCTCATGGTTTCATAGAGATTGGATGGATTGAGTTGAAGTTGAGCTATTTGTACCTTGCTACTAGAACTACATTTTCTAGTTTCTAGGTGCCTTTTGTAGGGCATGTAACTAAAATTTCTCAATGATTTAGAGGCTATTATTTTCATGGATTGAATAGGTCCTAGATTAATATCTATGATACAAGGAGAAATTTATAATGCCTTATATTTTGGGAGATATGGTAATTCTTCCTGAGTATCAATTTATGATAGACTATAGGATGAGTTTCTTTGCATGAATTTTAGGATGGATGGACACTTTTCCTTGAGGAATCAGCCTTTTCACAATTAAGGGGTTCTAGAGGATTTAAATTACTACCTAAAATTTCATGCAAGAGTTCTAATTCAATTGGAGCTAGGAAATATCATAATTTTACTTGAATATCAATTTTGGGCATTTAATTTTTATTGGAGGTGACTTGTGGCATTTAATTTATGTATAGGCATTTAGTTTGTGTTCTAGGATGAATTTTGGCTTAGTTGGGTATAAGTAGGGGGGTCTTTTGGAGTCTTTTATTTATTCATTCAAAAGAGGAGTGAATGTGGGAGCAGCTAAAGGAAAAATTTTCCTAAGTTGTGGATAGAGTGCTGAATGTGAGGCAGTTTACAACAGGATTGTGACAAAGTTGTGAGTGTGTGTATAGAGTGCTGAATGTGAGGTAGTTTACACTTGGATCTTGGAGAAGAGCTAGGGCTATGGATGGAAAATAATGAGGTTTCTTGGTGGGCTTGCAAGTACAATTTTAGATTTTCATGGTGGTTTCTTTTAGATTGTTGTTATGTTACAGATCTAGGCTAGCTAGGATTGGTTTTCTAAGTTGGATCTTGAGGGATATTGTAGAAATAATTTTGTAATTTCTATTTTTATTTGGCTTTAACCTTAAAGGCCTTATAGTTTGGTATATTTTATGTAATTAGTTATATTTATGAATAAAATATTATGAATTGGTATCAAATCTTGCATTATTGCTTCTTCTTGTTGTGTTTCTATTGTGTGGTTATATTGCTAGGGGCTAGGACATCTCCTTAGGGGATCCTCTTTCCTTGCACTACATCAAGAGGACAAAGATATCATAAGATTTATAAATTGTGAAGACCAATTTTGGGGATAAGAGATTGATTGTGCAACACTTGTGAAAATAATAGATGGTAAGGATACAATTTTTGGTGAAGGGGTTGTTCAATTGAAAAAAACAAGATTCCTAAAGGATTTTTTGTATTGGAAACTATTTTTGACAACCATGATAGATCTAAAACAAATAAAAAAGAGCATGATGTATAGGATTTACAAGAGCTAAACCTTGGAACCAAAGAAGCACATAAGAAGGTGCATATAGGGAGGTATCTGTCTCCTAAAATTATGTCGACTTTAGTTCATTTACTAAGAAAATATAGACATGTGTTTCCCTAGTCATATGTGTTAGAAATAATAGTCCACTAAGATATTAAGAATGTGGGGGGTTAATCAATTATCCAATAATTAAAACACTTCTCTTATTTAAACAAACTTAACCATTCAACCAAAGTAAACAAAAACCATAATAAAGTTCACATAGACAATTACACTAGATATGTTGAATAGGGAAATGCTTGATTAGAGGGAAAACCCTAGTGGGAATGATGCCCACAAGATTATGTACTAATATAAATATTCCTTTTTAGAGGATAAACCTTGTTAGGAGTCTATTAAAATATTAAGTACAAAGATTCCCTATTAGGAATTGTACGAACCCTATTAGGAGTTGTAGTATAATGTATGCAAGAAAAGCTCATTGCCCAAACATATAATTTTAACTAAAAGAAGAACTCACTACTCAAACAAGTAATTTACTAGTACCTTCTTTTTCTCTATCATTTCCTCTATCCTATCAACTAGACCAATCACTATTAGACCTTGTAGACTAGGTCATGAACCTTACATCCAAATACCAAACATTGGATCACTCAGCACAACCTTGGCAATGAAATTTCCTTTCCTTCTAGATTGCTCTACTCAACTATGTATTCCACACTCTTTGTTGCCTTCTAAATATTCACAATTCATAACTTTGATATTAACACATCTCATGATGAAAATTTTTTTCCTTCCTTTATACCAATTCCATAAAACAATTCCCTGAGTCAACTGTTAGTCCTTAGTTGATTATTATAGGACCACATAAAGAACATCTTACACTTAGCGATAACCTTAATCTTCCACCTTGCAATTTGAATAACTTTTTTTACACACAATATTATGATGAGAAATTTTAGGCACATCATCCTCAAGATGTCTTCTTCATGTCCTCAACATTGATTCTCAAGTTATTAACTCTGCTAAGAGATATAACAAGTTTACTAGAACATGCTTCTATAAAGTCTATCTTAGAATAGACATCACAGAAGATCACATAACTTCTTCTAGAATTATCCTTTCTACTTCTGACATTAACTATATATACTAGATACTTAGAAGTATCTCCCATAACCTTAGGTGGTTATCATGCTCAACTAGTCATCCATACAAGCTTAATCATTCCAATGTTCTTCTGTCAGATACCAAAAAATACATTAAACATGCAATGTTGACATCAATGAAAAACTCAATCATGAACATAGCATATCATCATATCATCAACATTCATGCTTCCAACCAATCTTTCAAAAATCTCTTGAATCTTCCAACAATCTCCCCCTTTGGCATTGATGGCAATTGAGATAAAAAAACATCTAGTTCCAAGAATAATAACAAAAGATTATCAATCTCAAATCTTATTCATCAATCATACTCCCCCATTGGTATATCTAAAATGTGCTCTATATACCAAACTATCATTATGCATACTATGCTTATGCCCAACATCATCCTTGACATACTGCCAAACTTCTTCTCTTTGGCATAACACTTTTCATGCCACACTTTTCCCCCATTTTTCATCAATGTTAAAGGTTTCTACAACCAACATCTCTACATCAAACTTTTCAACAATTGATACTCACTAGCTCAAATGTCAAAAGACACTATTCAGAACAAAATTAAAAAAAGTCCTGGATGACTCTATCCATCATAGATTCTCCCCCATAAAGGAAGCATCAAGATCTAGTCTAGACAAATAATGATGCTCTGTTATCCTAGATTGATACACTCTTGCATCTTTTATTCTAATGTAGGAAGGAGCTTAACCTCAAGCATACCTCACAAATACTCAAAAGTCTCTTTTGGAAGAGGCTTAGTGAATATATCTACAATCTACTCTTTTGTGCTCACATACTCCAATCTAATTTCCTTCTCTACAATTTTCTCTCTCAAAATATGATACTTAATAGAAATGTGTGCAGTCCTCGAATGCAATACTGGATGCTTAGACATATGTACCATGCTTGTGTTATCATAATGTATTACAACAAGCTAACTAATTTCTACCCTTATATCCTTTAATATCTTCATCCAAATAACTTGATTGGGATTATTTATTATTACAATATACTCTACTTTTATTGTAGTTTGAAATGTACAATCCTACTTCTTGTTTAACCAAGAAATCAATCTTCCTCCAAGAAAGAAAGCACCTCCACTAGTGCTCTTTCTATCATCCATACTACCTACCCAATATGCATCAATATAAGCACGTAGAGTAAAATCATTAAATCTGTCATACCATAGTCCAAACTCAAATGTTCCCTTTAGATATCTAAATATCCTTTTCACTACTGAATAATGTTCTTCCTTAGGATCAACCTAGAATCTTGCAACAATTCCAACTACATTTTCTATATCTTGCCTTTTATGAGTTAGATATTACAAATCTCTAATCATAGATCTATACTTATTCTACTCAATAGTATTTATCTCATCCTCCATAGATAATTTGTGTCTAGTTTTCCAAAAAAACCTTTTTAGTAAATCCTTTTGTGTTGCATAAAAATGTAACTAAGAAATAACACTAAGAAACTAATGCTCATTCCTAAATTATCATTCAAAACCTCATAATATGAAAGATGATATATTAATGAAAAATATGAAACAAAAAAGAGTACTAATGACATCAAAATAGCACTATTCAAACCTCATGAAACCATCAAGTGTAGATGATTTCTTTACTCATGGGATGTGGTTGCTCACAAGTCCAGTAGCATAATAATAAGGTAGATAGTGCTTGTTGAAATGAGGGGAGGGCTCTCTTTTTATAGGAAAATGGATGCAATGGACAACTTAGATTGAATGCAAGATGGATGGTTTGGATCTCTCAGGATCAATGAGGTGTCCATGAGGTGGAGGCCAAGTAGACTCCATGTGTATTAGGGTTTTGACCATTCAAAGGGGGAAAGATGCTCACACATGTGTGAGCAACCTTTGATGTGACATGTCAATGATAGGTGTAAGAGGTGTGTAAGATCATGTTTTCTCACACATGTGTGAGACACCTTTGAAAGTGATGGTTCAATGACATGTGTAAGAGGGTTGGAGGCTCAAGGTTTCTCACACATGTGTGAGATACCTTGGTTCACATGTGAAGGGGGACAAGGTTGTAAGAGATGTAAAATTCACATGTCACATGTGACTAGGGTTTGCTAATCCTTTGATTAGGATTGCGCAAATGATTAGTGATGTGATTAGAAGGGAAACTAGGATTAATTAATGGGAAAGTGGATTGACCTAGGTTAGAAGGATGGGTTAGGTTAGGAAAGTGAGGTTAGGTGAGGGTTAAAGGTAGGAGCCATGTGCTCAAATAGGATTAAATTTAATATTTAATTCCAAGAGGGATTAGACAAGGATTAATTAAGTAAACAAAGTACTTAATTAAAGGGGATGGGTTAGGATTTAAATAAACTTTAGTTTGTTTGAAAATTTTAGGTGTCTACACCTTCAAGTACTTAGAGTGACAAATAAAGATTTCTTGTTTATTCTATACAATCTACAATCTTAGGAAATATTTCATCTCTCTTATCATACTAATTTCAAATTCTTTGTTCATTTCTTCTACAAACTTCTCACTTTCTTCATCATTACCTCCAAATATAATGTCATCAACAACTATTACCAAAACCATCAAACCATCATCTATTTCTTTCCAATAAAGATTACTATCTACCATACCTTTTCTATAGCTGAGCTTTATCAAATGCTTGTCCAACCTCATATACTAGGTCCTTAGTGATTGCTTCAGTAAATATAATGTTTTCCTTAGTTTGTATACTATGTCTTTGTTATCTATCATAGGATAACCTTTAGGTTGCTCAATGTATACCTCTTCTTCAAGTTCTCCATTCAAAAATGCTAACTTGACATCCATCCAATATACTTTGAATTTCTTCTATGTTGTATAGGCTAAAAATAATGTTACACCTTCTATTCTAGCCAATGAAGCATAAGTCTCCTCATAATCTATTCCTTCTTGTTGTGAGTAAAATTTACATACCAATCATGCTTTTTTTCTTACAACTTCTCCTTTCTCATTCATCTTATTCTTGAATACCCATTTAGTTCCTATCACATTCTTGTTTGTTGGTCTGGGGACCAATTCCCATGTCTCATTCTTTTCTATCTAATCCAACTCCTCTTTCATATCTTGCTTCCAATAATCTTTTCATGCTTCATCTACATTCTTAGGCTCAACTTGAGATATCAATCATAGTTCTTTATTCACTCTACTTCTTTTCATCACACCTTTTTTTTTGCTTTCTATAATCTATTTGGATGGGTGATTCTTTATCATGTTCTTTCTTTAAGTAGGATTTGCTATCTCAACTCTTGGCTCTACTAAAGGTTCTGAGATTTGTTCCTACCTTTTCTCTCCTCCATCCTACAAATCATTTTTAGTCTTAAGAAATACCTCATCATTCCTTGGCTTAGTAAAAACATCATCATCATCTCAATTGTAATCAACTATTTACTCTTGTATTATGAACTTCTCATCAATTCTTACATTTGCAGTTTCCACCAAAGTTGTTTCTTCTAATACATGCTTTTCATTAACCAATCTAGACTCATTAATATAGTATTTCAAGTATCTTTCCATATCTTCTCTAAATTCCTCAACTTTATTAGAAAGTATATTCTTTCTAACTCTTCTCAATATCTTAGGACATTTACTTGAAAAATGACAAAACTCTTTACATTTCCAACAAATAAAAATTCTCATACCTTCAAGTTCTATTTTTGTAAGTAGATCAATACCTTCCTTTATCTTTATGTCATCTTTTGTTTTGGATCTATCTTTTCTTGTGCTAATATTCCCTTGCATACAACATAAGGATTCTGGATTTGTAAACTCAATACTCTTCTCTTTACACAAATCTAATAATTCACCAAGAATTTCCATAACTTAGGTGTCAAAATTTCTTTGGTCAAATGTAGGACTATATTCTCTTAATATGTTCACCATGGATCTCCAAAAGCTATTAAATTTTTTCTTCAAGGACCTAATGCTCTGATACCAATTTTTGGAAATAATAGTCCACCAAGATAATTGAGAGAAGGGTGGGGGGGGGGAGGGGTGGTGAATCAGTTATCCAATAATTAAAACACTTATCTTCTTTAAACAAACTTAACCATTCAACAAAAGTAAACAAAAACCATAGTAAAGTGCACATAGATAATTATAGTAGATATGTTGACTAGGGAAACCCTTGATCAAAGGGAAAACCCTAGTGGGAATGATGCCCACAAGATGATGTATTGATATAAATATTCTTTGTTAGAGGATAGACCCTGTTAGGAGTCTATTACAACATTTCATACAAAAAGTCCCTATTAGGAGACTTTGAATCCTTGTTAGGAGATTCCAAACCTATTAGGAGTTGCGGTATAATCTATGTAAGAAGAACCCACTACCCAAACATACAATTTCAACTACAAGAAGAGCTCATTGCTCAAACAAGTAATTTATTGGTATCTTCTTTTTCTCTATCCTTTTCTTTATCTTGTCAACCAAACCAATCACTTTTAGACCTTGTAGACTAGGTTGGAAACCTTGAATCCAAATACCAAACCATGGATCACTTAGAAAACTCTCAGTAATGAAGTTTACTTCACTTTTGTAGTACTTTGCTCAACTTTGAATTTTGAACTCTCTACTACTTTCCAAACATTCATAATTCATATCTTCAATATCAATACATCTCATGATAAAGGAAAATGTCCTTCCTTTATACCAAGTCCATGAAACAATTCCTTGAGTCAGCTATTAGTCCTTCTTAATTAATTATTATAGGACCACATAAAGAACACATTACACTTAGTGATTACCATAATCTTTTTCCTTATAACTTGAATAACTTTTTGTATACACAATAGTTTTATGAGTGAGCTTAGTCACATCATCCTCAACATGTATTCTTCATGTTCTCAACCTTGATTCTCAAGATATCAAATCTGCTAAGAGATATGACAAGTTTACTAGAACATGCCTTTGTAACTCTATCTCAAAATAGACATCACCAAAACTTACATAACTTTTTCTAGACTTATCCTTTCTACTTTGATGTTAACTACATATACCAGATACTCAAAATTATCTCCCATAAACTCAGGTGGTTATCATGCTCAACTAGTCATTTGTGCTAGCTTAATCTTTCTATTGTTCTTCTACCAAAAATGATAAAAGACATCAAACATGCTATGTTGACATCAATGACAAATTCAGTCATGAATGTAACATATCATCATATCATTATCATTCATGCTTCTAACTAATATTCCAACAATCTCTCCAATCTTCCAACAATATGATGTTTAAAATCCTATTAGAATTCTTTTAGAATAACTGAGAGGGGGGATGAATAAGTTATTCAAGGTCCAATAATGTCCAATACAAATTTTTTTAATAAAATAGAGGTGAATCAAAAGTACAATCCTTTTTTTCTTTCTTGGCAAATCCTTAATGACATATAACTAAAATTATCATGCATGCAATTAAACATTAAATAATCATGAAAAGTAAACATGCATTACCCCATAACACAAAGGGTTTTGGTGACCTAGAAACCCTCCAATAATAAGAAGGTAAATTTGGGGTGGGGATGACACCCACAAAATAATTGCACAATTGATTTCAACCACTTCTGATGGTTTGCCCTGTTATAGGCCTACCCTGTTAAAGGCTTTACACATTGTCAGATGTGACCTTGTTAAAGGATTTCTACACCCTATTAGGAGTGTGCCTTGTTAGAGGATTTAAGAACATTCAACTTAGAATGCCACCCTATTAAAGGATATACATAGAGCTGGTAGGCCCACCCAAGTCCATGGGATTTATAGTCACCTTCTCAAAAGAATCTTTTATCCCTCTCTAACAATCTCCTATCCTACTCTTGAGGATCTCTTATCCTTCTCCTAGGGATCTTCTATCCTTTTTCTTGAGGCTTGTCCACCTAGCTATTAAGCTAACCTAGCAATGTAGGATTTCAATGTCTAATAAAATGGTAAGAAAGTATTAGAAAGGTTTTAACCTAATAAAGATCACAACTTTAACCTTGCAAATTTTAGATCACTCTTCAATTCTTTTCTTTGCTTGGCTTTACTCCCTTGTAGTGCTGATAGCTTGTACACCCTTCAAGATCTGTCTCCTTGAGTTCTTCCACTCATTATGCCAATGCACTCTATGGTCACTTGATCAACTCAGAGTCTTGATGCTCTATGCTTACTCCTAACTATGTCCTCTTCTTGACACTTCACACTATTCTCTTGGCTTCTTCACATGACCACACTTATGACACTCTCTCTCTCTCTCTCTCTCTCTCTCTCTCTCTCTCCTTTCTTGATCTCTGACTTGTGACTTTTTATAAAGAACTTCTATTCCTCATTTCCCACTCATCAATTTAAATTGACCTGAGAACATGATATTTTTTTTCCCTCCTAATTGTTTCTTCTGGAAAATTCATAATAAATCCATCAGTATTCACCTTGTATTAGTTTGCATGGTTTACATAAAATTTTTTGACATCTACTCATCATCCTTATCATCCAACTTTTTCACAAAATTCAATGTAACAAACTTATTGTTACTAATCTGGAAAATATTTTTGTCTTATTAATAATGCAACAACTCGGCATCATTAGTTTATTGATGCTCAGCTCCTTCTATCTTACTCAACTTCTACTGCATTTATTGATGCTCAACAGCTGAAGAAGTTTCCTGAGTTACTTGGTACTTGAACAATCCTGTGTTACTTGGCACTTAAACAATCCTGTGTTACTCACTTGAACAATCCTGTGTTACTTAGCACCTTAAGGATTGCTCGGCACTTCAAGAATTGCTCGGCACATACTGAAGTTGAACTTTCTTGGCTTCAACTGAGAATTTTCTCGGCTCTAACTAGCTTGCTTGACTCCCACAAATGAATTTAGTTATGCTTTATAAATGACTTAGTTAAACCTTGCATTTTGAGTGTATCTGGGTGTGTCCATTCCCTTTGTCTTAGAGTATGTCATCAATACATTATTCCATAATTGTCTTAGCTGATCTTTATACTTCATTACAACATCATAACTTCAACCTTTCTCTAGGTGTTCTAGTTACATCTTTTTTATTACCTCCTCCTTGTCAATCAACTAAGTGATAGTATTTGGATCACTTAAGAAATTGTCATTCCTATAGTTAGCAAGTTTGACATCAATGAAAAAAAATGGTTGAAAGCATTCTTTACCAATTCCAAGATTCTTCATTCAAAGATCTTTTCAATCATTTCCAACAATATCCCTCTTTGGCATTGATGGCAAACCAAATCGATCAATTGATCAACTTAGTTACCATCAAAGTTACATACCAAATAGAAAACTTTTTGTCATTACATATCTTCCTTTTTGTTTCTTATCTCCCTCTTTTGTTGATACAAACTAAATCCTTTGTTCTACTTCTCCCTCTTGACTGTTGCATCTTTACTCTGTATTCCTGATTCTTCATAGCTGTTTGTTGATTAGTTCCTTATCTCTTCTAAATCTCCCTCTTACCTTTTGTTGATCAATTTCTCATAAATCTCCCTCTTTGACATAAATGCCAAAGATATAGTATCTTCAACATGCTTGATGTAAGCTTTGCATCTTGTGTCATTTTCCTTTGTCACCATGCTTGTGACTAATCTAGAAATTTTGTTCCTATTGTCATCCTCTACATCATTCTTCTGATATTTCAATGGTCTACTCTTGTTGATGCAGGGTAGCTTCTTTGTTGCTTTAGATTGCTTGAGTTAGGGGCTTTACCCCCAACTTGCCTCTAAGATATTCATAAGAATCCTTGGGCAATGGTTTTGTGAAGATGTCTGCAATTTTCTCCTTTGTATGAATGTACTCCATCTTCACTTCTTTGTCTTCCACCAATTCTCTGACATAGTGATACTTGATTGCAATATGTTTGGTTTTTGCATGCATTACTGGATTCTTGGATATGTTTATAGCACTGTATTATCACAATATACTATCATAGGTTTGGTTACCTCTTCCTTCATTCCCTTCAATAGATGTTTGAGCCACACAATGTTTGTGTAATTGATTGTTGCTGCCACATATTTCACTTCTGCAGTGGACTATAATGTGCATGTTTGTTTCTTACTAGTCCAGGTAACTAGCCTTTTTCCTAAGAATAGTGCTCCTCCACTTGTACTTGTTTTTTCATCAATGTTTCCTCCCCAATCTACATTTGTGTAGGAATTTAGCTCAAACTTCTCATTATTTTTGTAGTATAGGCCAAAATCATCAGTTCCTTTGAGATACCTCATTATCCTTTTTACTACCATGAGATGATTTTCTCTAGGATTAGTAGAGAATCTAGCCGCTATGCCAACTACTAATGCTATGTTTGGTCTACTATGTACAACTTATTGTAGTTTTCCAATCATGGATTTGTACATTGTTTGATTGACTTTAGTTGATTCATCATTTTTGGATAGCTTATGTCTTGTTGTCATTAGTGTACTGACAAGTTTGGAGTCTTCCAATCCAAATGTCTTGAGTATCTCTTTGATGTACTTTGATTGTGTCATGAATATACCATGTTTTAGTTAATGTACTTGCAATCCAAAAAAGAACTTGATTTCTCCAAACATAGACATCTCAAACTCATGTTTCATTTTGTCAGCAAAATTTTTGCAAAGCACTTCCTTTCCTCAAAAAATTATGTCATCCACAAAGATTTCAAATATAAGGATATCTTTACCTTCTTCTGATTTGATGTATATGTTTCTATTATCATCTATTCTTTCAAATCCTATTTGCACTAGATACTTGTCAAGTCTCTCATACCAAGCTCTAGGAGCTTGCTTTAATTCATATATAGCCTTATGCAATTTACATACCTTATTTTTGTTATTTTCATTGCCTTCTGGCTACTCTATGTAGACTTCCTCTTCAAGTATACCATTTAGAAATGTGGACTTACATCCATTTGATAGACTTTGAATCCTCTAAAGGTTGCATATACCAGTAAGGTCCTTACTCCTTCCATTCTGGCAACTGGAGAAAAATTTTCTCCATAGTCTAGTTCTTCCTCTTTTGCATACCCTTTATAGACTAGTCTTGCCTTGTTTCTTGTGATTTCACCATTCTCATCTAACTTGTTTCTAAACACCCACTTTGTTCCAATTACATTCTTGTTAGCTAGTCTTGAGACTAAGGTCCATGTCTTGTTCTTTTCAATTATTTCTATTTCTTCTTTCATAGCATTGTACCAGTCATCATCTTTTATGGCTTCACTTACTATTTTTGGTTCCATTTTGCTGAGTAGACATGTCTCACTTATGAGTCTATTCCTTGTCATTTGTCCTATCTCTTTGTTTCCAATAATTTGATCTGCAGGATGATGTCTTCTTACATACTTTTCTAGTATTGTTTCTTTCCTTGTTTGTATGTTGTCTCTTTATGAATCTGAATCTTCATGTGTATTTTCATCAAATATTTCTTCATTTCCTTCATGTTGATAGTTCTTAGAATCTAAATGACATTCTTTGTATTTTGCAACTCAACTTCTGAATGTGTCTGTTGCTTAGCATTCACTGTCTGTGACTCGGTAGATGCTGGATTTTGTTGCTGATTGTCATTCTAAGTTGCAACTTCACTGTTATTAGGTATACTTTCATAAAAGTATAAAAATGTCTTGTATTCTTATACTTTCTTAGTGTTCTCAACACTGTGAACTTTTTCAAGCTCATCAAATTTCACATTTGTGCTTTCTACTACTTTGTTAGTGTTAACATTCAAGAATTTATAAGCTTTGATTCTAGTAGAATAACCAAGAAATGTGCCTTCCTCACTCTTTGCATCAAACTTTCCATTTCTAGGCTCTTTATATATATAGAATTTGCATCCAAATATTTTGAAATGTTTTACATTAGGAGAATGCTCATACCATAATTAAAAAGGTGTTGCATTTGTACCTTTCTTGACTTGAACTCTATTGAGTGTATAGACTGTAGTTCTTACAGCTTCTCTCCAGTACTTGAGTGCAACATTTTTCTCCATCATTAAGGTCTTGGTGTAGTCAATAACTAATCTATTCCTTCTTTCTAATATATCATTCTGAGGTGGAGTCCTAGGTGTTGATGTCTGCCTTTTGATTCCTCTTTCATTGTAAAATTTTTCAAATTCTCTTGATGTGAATTCTCCTCCTCTATCAGATCTGAGACATTTTAGGCTCTTCCCAATCTCTTTCTCAACTCTAGCCAAGTACCATTTGAACATTTGGAATGCATCTAATTTTTGTTTTAGCAACATGACTGTCACCATCCTTGAATAGTCATCTACAAATAGCATTATGTATATGTCATCTCTGTAGCTTTGCACTTCAATAGGGCCACACAAGTTAGTATGAACTAGCTCTAATACTTCATTAGAAGTATAAGCCTTTCTTTTGAAAGTTGACTTGGTCATCTTCCTTAGTTGGCATTGTTTGCACATGGTGTTTTCAGGCTTCTTCAACATTGGTAGACCTCTGACTTTCTTCATTTTGTTGATGCTTATCAGATTGTCAAAATCTACATGACATAACCTCTTGTGCTTGTTGCTCCACTTTTTACCATATTTCAATTTTTCAAAGTGAAGGAACTAACTCGTATTATTTTTAGGCCAATCTAATTAGTTGGTCCTTCCTACCTCAAGTGTTAAGTTTCTACATTGAGTTTCCATCTTTTTCCTTTTTCCCTCATTATATAGCTGGGTGGGTATTCCTTATTATCATGAGTCATGTGGGTAGTTTAGATCCTTACTAGATTCTTGAATAATGCTACCTCAGATGAAATTACTTGCAACTCATTTGATCTAAGGATAAAGAAAATTGAACTGGTAGAAAATCAAGTTTCTTCTTCTCCTTAATGGGTTTAGCATCCCAAAGGAGAAACTCTGCAAGGATATACAAATGCTATTTGTAGGCTAAAAAAAGGAAAGGTGAGTCATAATATGGGTGTATCATTCAAGTACTATGATATTACCATAATGGGAATCATTTAGAACTCACTAGGATGATCAGAATAAGCATTGGCGGAAAACTCAGAAATAACTTCTCCTTTGGCGGATTTCGAACCAAGAAGTAATTTTGTGAAAAGGCCTAAATAGAAGTGTAAAGTTACTAGTGGGCCCCATTTTTCTCTTTTGAAGCCCTTTTTATGTTTTCAAAAGGCTTATAGTAAGGTGTTTAAGGCAGAAAAGGTAATGCAAAGCGTAAGTGGAAAAAAAGAAATTTCCTTCTCCATTGCTGGTTTTCTACCCTAGAGAGCAATTTTTCGCATCTAGTGAAAAATCCCTCCTGCATGCATGGTAAGTGTTTGAATAGATCACAACTTGTGTTTGGGATAGAAATAGAAGTAAATTAGTTAAATTTGCAAGGATATTTTGAGCAGAATATGGCCAAGCATATCTTTACCCAAGGAGTACTCCATTCTAATTTTTTTGAAATTGGGTGAAAACAGAAAGGTGAGTCAATGATAAAGGAGAGTTACTGTTGGGCCAACGAAAAATAGTGAAATGACAAGGAGAAATCCATTAGAACCCTAAAATTTATTAATCCAATGGATTTATCCTTAAATTTTCTCATGTGGCACAGATTGGGGAATTTAATGGGTAGATCAAGGGTTCTTATATAACAAAGAACATAATAGAATTTCAAATCACCTTTTTACTGTTATACTGTTATATTGAATAGTGCTTCCAAAAAGCTACAAAACTTAGGGTTGTTTTTCTTACATTATCACAACTGTTGAATATTTATCATTCTATATTAGGCAAGATGGTATCAAGATTCTTCAATTTTGATGGGCTAGGTGGAATCAAGTCAACATGGCAGAGTATCTCTGATACTTCACTATGCTTTTTTGACGTGCAAGATTTTCAGAGAAGGCTAGCAATTAAGCCAATTCACCCTATAACAAAGAAGCTCTGAGGAAGTGGACTAGTGGAGGTAACTGTGTTTCCTATCATAGTACAAGCTTCAGAGCTAATTATGGAATGTATCAATCATTACAACCCAGACACCAAGAAAATCCTATTCCTTGATCAAATGGTATTGATTTCAATTGATAGGAAAGTGGTGGTGAACTATCTGTAGTTACCAGAATGAGAAGAGTTCTTTGAGCTAACCATAGGAGGAGCCATGCCTAAATTTTCCCTGAAGAAGATGGTGTGGTGGAAGCAGATCATGAAGTCCTAGTTCCAAAAGCCCAGGGGAGCAAAGGGTAAGGTCCCTAAAACCTTGGTTGGCATGGATCTTAAGCCCAAAATTGTGGATATTTTGAAAGGTGAGGTGGAAGCACTTAATTTTATAGAACAATACTTCTTTATGGTACAAATTATCTTCTCAGACACATAGTATGTTGATTGGGCATATGAGGTTAGTGAACATCTTTCTAAGGCTCTCAATGTAGCCAAGTTTTACAATTCATTTTATATGTCATCTTTCTTGATATATATGTTGGCTTCCCTATAATTGTGGTCGAGACTCCCCAGAATAGAGAATTTTCCAAAAAGTGTTAAAAGTTATGAGTTTTATCCATGCTTGTAGTTATAGAATAGCTATGTAGAGTTTATATGGGTTAATGATGCATTCACTATGAGAATCTACAGGGAACTCCAAGGGTGTTCGAAGCAGAGGTTCAACCCTAAAGCAATGGCGATCATCAGCAAGTTTGGTTGTTATTTTATTCAATTCTCATCTTTCTCTTATTTGTGGCATGCAACGTTTGAGAGATTTCCCCTAAAGCTACCTAGATATCCAGATGATATGATCATGCTCATCGAGATCCTTAGGCAAGAAATTCAAGTAAATGTGCTAAGTGCCAATTTGAGAAAGAAGGGGTATGAATTCCATATAAAAGTTGGAGCTTATAGTTGTGAATCTAGATATGATGCAAAGAACATACTCAAAGCATTTGAGAACAAATACAGACTGGATGAGTATGGAGTGGTAAGGCCCATATTTGATCCAAATGGGTATGCTACAGATGTGCTTCAAATTGGGAATGTTATCAAACATATAACTACTATAGAAGACTATTGGGCTGATTGCAGAGACGAGCTAGAGAGCTGGGACTGTGCCTTTGCTAGACTCACAATATAACAAATATAGACCTATGGCATTGACTTGGATGTGGAAGGGCTAGAAGATGACGAGAAAAATATGTATAGTAATACATATTTGACCAAATTAAGAGGTATTCCAATCAGCTCTGAGCCATGTGTAAATATAGAAGAAGATATTGATGTTATGATGGCCTAGATCATCAAGAGAACTAGGAAATGGATTGAGTGGATAGCAAAAAAGAGCCAAACCAGGAGCAAGACTACTCAAGCTTCTCTAGCTACTACTACTCCCACTTCCTCTCAAGGCACCACACCCAGTGTTGCAACTTTAGCTACTCAAGGACCGGCTCAATCTGTAGGAGGAGGTGATCAACCCCCAAAGAAGAATATTTCAATAGCTCCAACTTACCAAGGAGGTTCCTTACTAGTGATTGGAGCTTAGGTTAGTACTGAAGAAAAAGGGATAGAAGAGCTGAAAGATGGAACCACCACTCTGGACTCACCTCCTCACACCACCCCAATTATATCTCCACATGCTACCCCAATTCCATCTCCTCATGTTACCCTAGTTTCAGCTCCTCATCATAGCCCTACTCTATTTTTAGGTGCTTCTCTTTTGAAGCCAACTAGTTTTCCTATCTAGATAGTAGAGATTGGAGATGCTAAGAGCAGCGAAAGTGAGTCCACTAAATTTGATGAAGATACAAAGAGAACTCAAGAAGAAGAGAATGTCCCAGGTTCATCTCTACTTCTCTCTTCAGACCCAAACAACCCCTTCTCTACAACAACAATAGCAATGACTCTAGTAAAGAAGAAAATGTTCAGCATAGAGTCACTTGAAGTGGCTTCTAAGGTGATTGGCATAGAGTCCTAGCTTGAAGACACCTTAGGAAGAAAAAGAAAGAGGAAAGATTAAAGTTCTCCTTTAAAATATGTTGTATCCCAAGCGGTACACTTTGAGTTAGCCATAGTAAAAGCCAAGAAGTAGAAAACTTTGCCCATAATTGGGTAGGATCTAAAGACTAGACATTTGACTATGGAGATTGCAAAACCAAACAAAGTAGGGAAAATTGAAGATATGACTCCTAAAGACTTCACTCTGCATTCAATTAATCTTGGAGAGGCAAGGCATGATACAAAAGTTGGCTTATGGAGACTGGGAAATTAAATAATAGAAGGTTAGTTAGAAAGCCTCAAATTGTCAAATATTAAGATGAAAGCTGAGATTGAAGAACTCAAAAATTTCATTAGGTAGCTAGTTGTTCCATTGGAAACCATTACTGGTGTGCTAGCTACTGAAAATCCTATAGCAGAGGAGGTGCAAGCTTTCATCTCATAGCTTTAGAAAGATAGACATTTTGGTTAGATTGGGAAAGAGTGGGTTGATAAACTCCATGCAGATGGAGTTGCTCTAATCGATCAAATAAGGAATGTTATCCTTCAATTGGAGACTAAGAAAGATAATATCTCATCTAATCAACAAACCTTCATTGCAGAGGAAGCAAGATGTGATGAGTGTGTTTCTCTCCTGAAAATGATTATCTAGATGAAGGCAAAGGAAGCAGTCGAAGTAAAATTTTTGAAGAAAGGAATTGAACCCCTTTTTGAATGGCTCCAAGGTATGCAATTCAAGCTAGAGATGATTCATGAAGCTGAAAAAGGACTCAAAGAAATAGGAGATAAAGTGAAGAGAACTCAAGATAGGGCATTTGAACGTATGAAAGGATTACATACTGATCCACAAACTAGCAATCAAGGGAGAGCCCTTATTGGAGTGGAGATAATGAAGAACAACTTCTCCATGTATTTAAGTAACCTTTAAGGAATGGCTTCAAGTGTTCAAAATAGAGTGATAGAGCTACAAACACTAGGTGGATACATACACGTTGCTACTGAAGAATTGGTAGGACATCTAAATTCTATGAAACAGTTGGCTCGAGAACATTCAAAATGGCTCTTAAGATTCACTAATGTACATGTGCCTAGTCATGAGGAATTAGTTCCCATTATAGTTGTTGCTAAGGCATATAGGGTGAAATTTGAAAAGGGGAAGAAGTCTAAATGATTCTACGATGCCTCCTTTTCACCTTCTTTTTCAACTTCTACCAACTTTGTAAATTTTGTAATATGACAAACTGGTATCTTGCCATTTGTCTCCTCAGAAGATGAACCAAATAAAATTCCTATTGTAATGGTCATCTCTCAAAATCTATATGTATGAAGTTGAATTATTAATGAAAGGTCAAATATTTTTTTGTGTGAAGTACTATTTGTTGCAGAGACAATTAAATGGTATTTTATTTCAAATCATTTTCTGTTCCAGTAAGTGTTGTGACTAGTTAGTTAGTATTTCCTTTTCAGTATTACAGAGAACTAAGGAATAACATAGTTTTATTTCCCCTATTTTGTAGAATACAAATGAATGTAATAAGCATTGTTATGTTTCATTTGATGAAAGGAATCTGTTAGTTTTCCCGATTCATCAGTTGTAATTCAGATTTGAGTTTGGCTTAATTTAGCATCAATTAATTAGGTGAATGGATTTATGGATTCATAAGATGTGTGGGTACATGAATCTATTTCAGTATTGAGAGGTTATTATCTTCTTGAGTTGGATTTAATTTAGGTCTAACTTGGTTATTCCTCTACTATTCTCAGGTTAAGAACATACCACAAAGTAGTTTAGGAAGGAAGAAGAATTCATTGTAAATTTGTTTTAGGGAGTTGTACCTACCAATTTAGAGGAATGCTAAATTATTTACGAGAGGAATTCTAA
The DNA here is from genome assembly GCA_028749045.1 of Cupressus sempervirens. NCBI lineage: Eukaryota > Viridiplantae > Streptophyta > Pinopsida > Cupressales > Cupressaceae > Cupressus > Cupressus sempervirens. The sequence goes on from CM053785.1 coordinate 1,021,086,678, forward strand.
CTATTTGTGATTAGATGTTGTTCTTAATTGGGTAATAAAGAGTAATAATATAGAAGAAGAATTTGTTTACCAATAGATTTTTTGGCGACTCTGTTGGGGAAATGAACAATCGCTCGATCAAAAAGCCTAGGTCATGAGGAAAAATGGTACTACTCATGAAAATATAATTCTAGTGCTCCAACCTAACCTTGGTTTTCAAGACGATCAAGAACATATAATTTCATCCCTTAATACTTTTGTTTGGAGACATAGAAGGAACATTGAACATTATCAAAATTCTAGCCAGGTATTAGAGGAGGAAGAAAGAAGAGCTAAAATCTTGGAAAGAGCTATTCAAAGCAAAGATATCCAAAGAGTAGAAAGATAAGTTAGACAACAAGCTTAGAGATAAAATTGATTTGGCATCCTAGAAAGGTTCCTTAGAAGTACCAAGGAACAAGGTGGGAAAGACACTATTTTTTATAAACTTACAAAACTTGGTTTTCCCATCTTAGAAGTTCCAAAGTGGAAGGGTGAGAAGAAGAGTCAAAGTAGACCACCTTCCCCTATTAAGAATCAAAATGCTAGTGTTTCTCATTCTACCTATTAGCTATTGGCCTTGCATGGAATTACTACTCCCCCCGTTGTTAATTTTTTTCCATACACTGCTTGAACAATCATTGCTGCTCCATGGGCCATGGAAACAAGGCCATTAGCACTAAATGCTTATCATCCACTCCATGCTGGTTCAAGGAATAATTTCCCTAAATTCATAGGTGATGGGAAAGTCACTACAGATGAACACATAAAAGCCTTCTTTGTGGCCACCCATATACTAGGGGTGGGATATGAAGATGTTGTTGTGAGATTGTTTGTAGAGACCCTTACAGATAGTGCAACAGATTGGTTTTATCATTTAGCTGATGGCTCAATAACTGATTGGGATACAATGAGAACTAAGTTTGAGACAAGATTTAAAATCGTGGAAGATGAACATGCCTTGTTAAAATAGTTGACTTCGATTAAGAAGCAACCAACTATGAGCATGAGATATTTTGTTGCCAAATTGAATAAAATTAATAGTAGGATTCCTACTGCTAATAGACTCACACTCGGTAATCTGAAAACTTTCTTCATTAGTGCTATGCCTCCAGATATCAATTATGATTTAAGAAGAGCCCATCCCACAAACTTATTTGATGCACAAAAGAAGGCAATAGAATTTGAAGATGATTTGATTTCTATAGGAAAATGGAAGCAAGAACTTCAAACTAGGGGAAGTTCCAATAATACCACATCATCTAATGAAATAATTCAAAATTTATCAAATGAATTAATAGCAATGAAGAGACAATTTCCTAGGCTTAATCAGTCTTACCAAAGGAATTATCAAAATCCACCAAGAAGGAATAGTGATAGAAAATTGGTATGCTTTCAAGGTTTACAACCCAAGTTGCAGATTGAGGCAGCACCAAAGAAAGGAAACATGTGCGTGTTTCATCTAAAAATAGACCATTATAGTGCAAGCTTCCCAAAAACTACTAGCATGATGCAATTGTTATCCATTGATGAGTTGAATATTGCAACTCCCAACTTGAAGCTAGATTCATACTCAAATGGCGACTCTAGAAATTTATTTTTGGAATATGAATTGGATTTTGAATCTAAAGGCGAGTGTTATGCAACCATTGATGGAACTTCATACACAGTACTTACTTGAGGACAAAAAATGAAGAATCAAGCTTCTAGTCATAATCACAAAGATGAATCTAGTCCTTCAATGAGTAAGGTACATACTAATTCAGAAACATCCACTTCACAAATGGGTAAGGATAAAACATCTTTTGATTTCATTCAATTTTTTGAAGAGTCAGAAGTTCAAATTTCCACTATTGATTATCTAAAGTCACATTCTTTTGAGTTAAAGAGATTAGTGGATAGATGTAAAGAGGGTATCTTAGACTTGAATCATAATGTGACTATCGAAATTGAAGATGAAACCTTAACATCTGGCTTGTTCAATCAAGAAGATTCTACTATTTTAGCAACCTTCCCTGGATAGAAGCCTACACCTTTTTATATTTCATTGTACATCAATGGATGTAAACTTAGTAATTGCATAATAGATTTGGGTGCATCAGATAATGTTATTCCATATTCTATAGCTAAAGCTTTGGGACTCAATCTTACTAAAGTGCATGGGAGATGTTATTCTATGGATGCCAAACAAGTCCCTTTACTTGGATAGATCAAAGATGCTCAAGTAGCCTTAGCTTCACATCTAAAAAAGAAACTTATATTGACTATCCTAGTAGCTGATATTCCAACAAGCTATGGACTTCTATTAAGTAGAATTTTTTTTCAAGACTTGGGAGGAGAAATAAAACTAGATTGGTCTCAAGTAGTGATACCTATTGGGAATAAGAAGGTCAAATTAAAACTTGAAGAAAAAAAAAGTTCACAGTTTTGAAATTAGATGATCCTAAAGTTCAAATTCTATATCAAGAACTAGAATTTGGCAACTATATGGTGTTTATTGAAGAAGGTATGAATGAAAAAATAGATGAAAATAAAGGTGACAAAATTCCCAATGAAAATAAAGATATACCAAGCATATAGATGCTTGAATTTGACAAAAGTTGTGCCTGTTCAGGATCTGGAGCAGGTGTAGTATTGATATCCCTAGAGGGAGAACCTGAACCTATGGATTTCAAGTTAGAATTTGGTAATACAAACAATACTGTAGAATATGAGGTCTTATTACTAGGAATAATGTCAGAAAAAGAAAGAGGGATAAAGATCTTAAAAGCTTAAGGAGATGCCAAGATTATTGTAAAGCAAGTAAAAGGACAATATTCTATTAAAAAACATAAACTTAAAAATTATAAGAACAGAGTCTGGGATGAGATTGAAGGTCTAGATGCTTTTTCTATTGAAGTAGTTTCATGGGAGATGAATACCAAAGCCAACTCCTTAGTAGTTTTTGCCTATTTATTGCTTCCTCGTCTAGATTTAAAAGACAAGAAGTACCAGATCAAAATTGTATATCGATCCCTTGTCCTAGATAACATAGAATTTTGGTAGGTCTTCAGTGATGATAAGAGTTTGTAGATGTTTTTAGAGAATGAAAAGTCTAGTTTTGAACATGAGCCCAGTGGAAGTGATCTTGAAAGCTTTGACATAATTAAGAAAAGGAGTCAAAATGGAGAAGTTTTGTTGAATGGTAAAATCATTCCTTCATATTTTGTGGCTTTAGGAAAACTATTTAATAGACATGATGCTTATATAAAACAAAAGAGAGTGGAAAAGGGACCTACCACAGGTGAATATGAAGGAGTTAATATTGGAGATATTCATAATCCCAAACTGATTAACATTGGGAAGTGTTGTTCACTTGAAGAAAAAGAGGCCATAAAGAATCTATTTATGGATAGAGATGTTTTTTCTTCGAGTTATGAAGATTTGAAAAGCTATAGAGATGGGAAGATAAAACATCAAATTCTTCTTAAACCTGATGCAATCCCTTTCTAGCAAAAATAGAGGAATTATAATCCTAATGTTGTAGATGCCATTTTTTGAGAGATAGATAAGATGTTGAAGGAGAGGATAATTTATCCCATCCACCATTCCATTGGGGTAACCAATATAGTTCCCATAAAAAAGAAAAATAGAGATATAAGGATCTGTGTTGACTTCGACAATTTGAATCGAGCATCTCTAAAAGATAACTTCGCTCTCCCCAATAAGGATTACTTGCTGAAAATGGTAGTGAGATCTGAAATGATGTCTATGCTCGATGGATTCTCAAGTTACAATCAGGTTCAAGTGGAAGAGAAAGATCAACATAAGACAACATTCACTACCCCTTAGGGTACATTTTCCTATCATAGAATGCCTTTTGGGCTTATTAATGTTGGTGCTACATTTCAAAGGTGCATGAGTAATACATTCACTAATTTGAAAGACCAAATCATAGTCATATATTTGGATGAACTCACCATGAAAAAGGAAAGATCATATGGAAGATTTAAGGAAATTGTTATAGAGGTGCAGAGAGCATGGAATATCTCTTAACCCAAAGAAGTTAGTTTTCTATGTGACAGAAGCAAAGCTTTTGGGTCATATAGTGTCCCAGAAAGGCATTAGAGTTGACCCTAAAAGAGTAGAGGCTATTCAGAGATTAAGTCTACCCTCAAGCAAATTAGGGGTTAAATCTTTCTTTGGACAGGTAAATTTTCTTAGAAGATTTGTGCCTAATTTCGCAGAAACCACTAAACATATAGTGGGCATGATGAAAGGAAATTCAAATTTTAAATGGAATGAGGTGGGAAAGCAAGCTTTTCAAGATATAAAAAATGCTATTGCCCATGCCCCAATTTTGAGTCATCCAAATTATAAATGAGATTTCTTTATTTATTGGTATGCTTCTAAGCATACTTTATCTGCAATATTAATGCAAGATAATGATGAAGGGATACAAACTCCTATAGATTTTATGAGCATATCTTTGAAAAATCATGAACTAAAGTATTCACAAGTTGAGAAGCATGATTATGTAGTAGTTAGAGCACTTAAGAATTTTTAGTTTTATATTTTACATTCACACTCTGTCATCTTTGTTCCAAACATAATAGTAAAAAGTGTATTGACATAGCAGGAAGTAGGTTGCAATGTTAGAGGAGTTTGGGTAGCAAAGATATAGGAATACAATATTGAGATTAAACCTACAAAGTTGATAAGAGGGAATTCTTTATGCAAGGCAATTACAGAGAATAAAATCACTAGAGAGTTAGAAGAATTGGGTAATAAACAACTAGTGTTAGCTTTAAGTCTCCATGATCCATGGTTTGAAAAAATCATATACTTTTTAACACATGGTGAATGTCCAAAGGGCCTATATGTAAAGCAAAGAAGAGACCTTAAACTACAAGTAGCTAAATATGTGATCTAAGATGGTAAACTTTTTAAAAGAGCTATTGATGGTACTTTCCTTAGGTGTGTAGATAAGAAACAACAAGAAAAGCCATTGAAGACATTTCATGATGAAGCTTGTGGTGGACATTTCTCTTCCTCAATCACAACATTTAAATACTAAGGTAGTGTTATTACTAGTATAGGATGTTTAAAGATGCATATGCTTGGGTAGAAAAGTGTGAAAAGTGTAAAATGTTCTCTAGACATCCCTAGCTAGCCACCCTACCATTGAGACCTATTATCATAGAAGGGCCTTTTCAACAATGGGCTCTTGATTTTATTGGTCCTATTAATCCAACATCCAGTGCTAGTCATCAATATATAATAATAGGAACTGACTACTTCACTAAGTGGGTAGAAGCTAAAGCTACAAAGAAGACTACTTCTAAGGTGGTGTGTGGGTTCATAAAAGAGAATATTCTGGTCAGGTTTGGTGTTCCTATCAAATTAGTGATAGATAATGCATCTTATTTTTCTTCAATTGAAATTATTAATTTTTTTTTTAAGTATGGGATCACCATTAGTCACTTGTCAGATTATTTCCCTCAAGGGAATGGCCAGGTAGAATCTAGCAATAAGAACTTAATTAATATTGTGAAGAAACTAATCTTAGATAATCAAAAGATTTGGCATAAGAAACTTCATGAGGCACTTTGGGAAGATAAAGTAACACCAAAAAGGGAAACTAGCATTTCCCCTTTTGAACTAGTTAATGGAACTAAAGCCAATCTACCTCTACCTCTAGAGTTAGTGATGAACAAGCTTAGAATAGTAATTGAAGATGATATTTATAAAGACGGTCTGGAGAAGAGGATTGTATATCTGAGAAAACTTGAAGAAGAAAGGAGAGAAATTGTAGACCATATTACACAGCATCAGATGCAAGTTAAAGAACTATTTGATAAGAGAACAAGATCGAGGAAATTCATGGTAGGAGACAGTGTACTACTTTGGGACAAAAGAAAAGCTTCGAAAGATATGCATAAGAAGTTTGATACTCTATGGAAAGGTCCATTCAGAATTCATCAATCGTTAGAGAATAACTCTTTCAAATTGGCTTATGAGGATGGTGAAGTACTTCCCCTAACATACAATGGTTAGGATTTGAAGCTCTATCAAGTTTCAAATTGAAAATAGGTAACCCTTGTAATGTACTATAGTTAAAATTAATGTCTTGTGTGTGCCTTAGTTACCCTATTTCTTTCTTTTCTCTTTTCCTTGTGCCTTATTTTGTTTTAGTTTTTGTTGTGTTGCCACCTTTACATTCTTTGCAAAACCAAAGATTTTGAGTTCCTCGCTTGGGTATACTCTACCCACATCCCCAGTTAGGGCTAGTTGTTGCCACACTTTTTACCATATTCCAATTTTTCCAAAGTGATGGATTTAACTTGTATTTTGTCTAGGCTGGTATAGTCAATTGGTCCTTCCTTCCTCAAGTGTTAAGTTTCTCCATTGAGTTTCCATCTTTTTTCTTTTTCCCACATCATATAGCTAGGTGGGTAATCCTTATTGTCATGAGTCATGTAGGTAGTTTAGATCCTTACTCAATGGAGATTCTTGAATAATGCTACCTCAGAAAAATTTACTTGCAGCTGATTTAATCTAAGGATAAAGAAAATTGAACTTGCAAAAAATCAAGTTTCTTCTTCTCCTTAGCGAGTTTCGCTCCTTGAAGGAGAAACTCTACAAGGATATACAAATGCTATTTGTAAGCTAAAAAAGGGAAAGGTGAGTAATAATATGGGTGGATCATTCAAGTACTATGATATTACAATAATTAGAATCATTTAGAGCTCACCAAGATGATCAGAATAAGCATCGGCAAAAAACTTAGAAATAACTTCTTCTTTGGCGAGTTTCAAACCAAGAAGTAAGTTTTCTGAAAAGGCCTAAATAGAAGTGTAAAGTTACTAGTGGGCCCCATTTTTTTTCTTGTGAAGCCCTTTTTATGTTTTTGAAGGCTTATAGTAAATTTTTTAAGGAAGAAAAAGTAAAGAAAAGCATAAGCAAAAAATAGAAATTGACTTCTCCATTGTGGGGTTTCTACCCTAGAGAGCAATTTTCTGCATCTAATGAAAAATCACTCTTGCAAGCATGGTAAACATTTGAATAGATCATAGGTTGTGTTTGGAATAGAAATAGAAGTAAATTAGTTAAATTTGCAAGGATATTTTGAGCAAAATCTAACCAAGCAGATTTTTACCCAGGGAATACTCCATTCTGGTTTTTCTAAAATTGGGTGAAAATGGAAAGGTGAGTCAGTAATAAAGGAGAGTTACTATTGGGCCAATGGAAATAGTGAAATGACAAGGAGAAATCCATTAGAACCCTAAAATTTACTAATCCAATGGATTTATCCTTAAAGTCACTCGTGTGGCACGGATTGGGGAATTTAATGGGCAGATCAAGGGTTCTTATATAAAGAAGAACATAATAGAATTTCAAATCACTACTTTACTGTTATACTATTATATTGAATAGTGCTTCCAAAAAACTACAAAACTTAGGGTTTTTTTTCTTACATTATCACAATTGTTGAATTTCTATCATTCTATATAAAGCAAGATGGCATCAAGATTCTCCAGTTTTGATGGGTTGGGTGGAATCAAGTCAACAGGGTAGAGTATCTCTGATACTTCACTACATTTCTTCGACATACAAGATTTTTAGAGAAGGCTGGGAACTGAGCTGATTCACCCTCTAATGGAGAAGCTCCAAGGAAGTGGACTAGTGGAGGTCGTCGGGTTACCTATTACAATACAAGCTCCAGAGCTAATTGTGGAATGTATCAATAATTACAACCTAAACACCAAGAAAATCCTATTTCTTGATCAAATTGTATTGATATCAATTGATAGGAAAGTGGTGGTGAACTATCTATGGATTCCAGAATGAGAAGAGTTCTCTAAGCTAACCATAGGAGGAGCCATGTCCAAATTCTTCTTGAAGAAGATGGTGTAGTAGAAGGAGATCATGAAGTCTTGGTTCCAAAAGCCCAGGGGAGCAAAGAGTAAGGTCCCTAAAACCTTGTTTGGCAAGGATATTAAGCCCAAAATTTTGGATATTTTGGTCCTCTTACATCGACTAAAAGGTGAGGTAGAAGCACTCAATTTTATAGAACAATACTTCTTTATGGTACAAATTATCTGCTCAGACACACAGTATGTTGACTGGGCATATGAGGTTAGTGAACATCTTTGTAAGGCTCTCAGTGTAGCCAATGTTTACAATTCATTTTACATGTCATCTTTCTTGATATATATGTTGGCTTCCCTACAATTGTGGCCAGGACTCCCTAGAATAGATAATTTTCTCAAAAATGTAAAAAGTTATTGAGTTTTATCTATGCTTGGAGTTACAGAATAGCTATGCAAAGTTTATACAGGTTAATGATGCATTCACTATGAGAATCTACAAGGAACTCCAAGGGTGTCTAGAGTGGAGGTTGAGCCCAAAAGTAATGGCGGTCATCAGCCAGTTTGGTTGTTATTTTATTCAATTCTCATCTTTCTCTTATTTGTGTCTTGCAACATTTGATGAATTTCCCCTAAAGCTGCCTAGATATCTGCATGATATGATCATTCTCAGTGAGATTTTTAGCTAAGCAATTCAACTAAATGTGCTAAGCACTAGTTTGAGAAAGAAGGGATATGATTTCCCCATAAAAGTTGGAACTTATAGTTGTGAACCTAGATCTGATGCAAAGAACATACTCAAAGCATTTGAGAACAAATAAAAACTTGAGGAATATGTAGTGGTAAGGCCCATGTTTGATCCAAATGGGTATGCTAGAGATGTGCTTCAAATTGGGATTGTCATCAAACATATAACTACTATAGAAGATTACTAGGCTAATTGTAGAGATGAACTAGAGAGCCGGGACCGTGCCTTTGCTAGACTCATAATAGAACAAATAAAGGCCTATGGCATTGACTTGGATGTGGAAGGGCTAGAAGATGATGGGAAAAATATGTATATTAATACATATTGGACCAACTTAAGAGGCATTCCAATCAGCTCTGAGCCATGTGTGAATATAGAAGAAGATATTGATGTTATGATGGCCTGGATCATCAAGAGAACAGGGAAATGGGTTGAGTGGACAACAAAAAAGAGCCAGAGTAGGAGCAAGACTACTCAAGCTTCTCCAACTACTACTACTCCCACTTCCTCTCTAGGCACCACACCTAGTGTTGCAACTTCAACTACTCAAGGATTGGCTCAATCTATAGGAGGAGGTGATCAACCCCCAGAGAAGAATATTTCAATAGCTCCAACTTGCCAAGGAGGTTCCTTACCAGTGATTATAGCTTAGGTTGGTACTAAAGAAAAAGGGATAGAAGAGCCAAAAGATGGAACCACCACTCTGGCCTCACCTCCTCACACCACCCCAATTCCAACTCGACATGCTACCGCAATTACATCTCCCCATGTTACCCCAATTTCATCTCCTCATCATAGCCCTACTTGTTTTATAGGTGCTTCTCTTTTGAAGCCAACTGGTTTTCCCATCTAGATAGTAGAGATTGGAGATGATAAGAGCAGCAGCAGTGAGTCCATTAAATCTAATGAAGATGCAAAGAGAACTCAAGAAGAAGAGAATGTCCCAGGTTCATCTTGACTTCTCTCTTTAGACCCAAAGAACCCCTTCTCTACAAAAATAGTAGCAATGACTCCAGTAAAGAAGAAAATGTTCAGCATAGAGTCACTTGGAGTGGCTTCTAAGGTGATTGGCATAGAGTCCTGGCTTGAAGAAACCTTAATAAGAAAAATAAAGAGGAAAGATGAAAGTGATCCTAAAAAAGATGTTGTATCCCAAGCGATATGCTTTGGGTCAGCCATAGTAAAAGCTAAGTATAAAACTTTTTACATACTTGGGCAGGATCTAGAGACTAGACATTTGACTATGGAGATCACAAAACCAAACAAAGTAGGGAAAATTGAAGATATGACTCCTGAAGACTTCACTCTACATTCAATTGATCTTGGAGAGGCCAGACATGATGCAAAAGTTGGCTTATGGGGATCGAGAAATTAACTAATAGAAGGTTAGTTAGTAAGCCTCAAATTGTCAAAGATTAAGATGAAAGCTGAGATTGAAGAACTCAAAAAGTTCATCAGGTAGCTAGTTGTTCCATTGGCAACCATTACTAGTGTGCAAGCTACTAAAAATCCTATAGAAGAGGAGGTGCAAGCTTTCATCTAATCAACACACCTTGACCAAAAAGGATGCAAGATGTGATGAGTGTATTTCTCTCTTGAAAATGATTATCCAGATGAAGGCAAAGGAAGTAGTAAAAGCAAAAATTTTGAAGAAAGGAACTGAAACCTTGTTTGAATGGCTCCAAGGTATGCGATTCAAGCTAGAGATGATTCATGAAGATGAAAAAGGACTCAAAGAAATAGGAGATAAAGTGAAGAGAACTCGAGATAGGGCATTTGAACTTATGAAAGGATTACATATTCATACACAAACTAGTAGTCAAGGGAGAGCCCTTATTGGAAATGAGATAATGAAGAAGAACTTCTCCATGTATTTAAGTAACCTATTAGGAATGGCTTTAAGCGTTCAAAATAGAGTGACAGAGCTATAGACACTAGGTAGATACATACACATAGTTGCTAAAGAATTGGTAGGACATCTAAATTCTGTGAAAGAGTTGGCTTGAGAACATTCAAAATGGCTCTTGAGATTCACTAATGTACACATGCCTAGTCATGAGGAATTGGTTCCCATTATAGTCACTGCTAAGGCATATAGGACAAAAGTTCAAAAGGGGAAGAAGTCTAAATGATTCTATGATGCCTCGTTTTCACCTTCTTTTGCAACTTCTACCAATTTTGTAAATTTTGTAATATGACAAACTGGTATCTTGCCATTTGTCTCCACAGAGGATGAACTAATTAAAATTCCTATTGTAATGGTCATCTCTCAAAATCTATATGTATGAAGTTGAATGGTTAATGAAATGTAGACAAAAAAAATTTGTGAAGTACTATTTTTTGCAGAGACAATTGAATGGTATTTTATTTCAAATCATTTTCCATTCCAGTAAGTTTTGTGACTAGTTAGTTAGTATTTCCTTTTCAGTATTACAGAGAACTAAGGAAGAACAGAGTTTCATTTCCCCTATTTTGTAGAATACAAATGAATGTAATAAGCATTGTTATGTTTCATTTGACAAAAGGAATCTGTTAGCTTTCCTAATTCATCAATTGTAATTTAGATTTGATTATGGCTTAATTTAGCATCAATTAAATAGGTGAATGGATTTATGGATTCATAAGATGTGTGGGTACATGAATCTATTTCAGTATTGAGAGGTTATTATTTTCCTAAGTTGGATTTAATTTAGGTCTAACTTGGTTATTCCTCTACTATTCTTGGGTTAAGAACATACCACAAAGTAGTTTAGGAAGGAAGCTGAATTCATTACAATTTTTTTTTAGGGATTTGTACCTACCAATTCAGAGGAAAGCTAAATTATTTACCGAAGGCTTTCTAACTGTTTGTGATCAGATGTTGTTCTTAATTGGGTAATAAAGAGTAATAATATAGAAGAACAATCTATTTACCAACAGTGCCATAACCATACATCATCAGTTTGAACAATGAGAAAAGAAGCATCTTCCATGTCTAGGTAGAACAAATTACTCCTAGTCTAGTCACCTTTTCCTATTAGACTTTCTTAAGAATCATGGATCTTAGCAACTCCTTTTTCAAATTCAACCTTGCATCCTATGTTGCCTAATTGTGAGATAGTCAACAAGTTATAATTTAGGCCTTCAACATAGTATGCATTATCACATGATATCTTTTCAATAAGCTTGATACTACCTTTCCCTAATCTAACACTATTTCCTTCATATTGAATAAAGGTAAGGAACTTACTTTTATCTCCAGTCATGTGATGAGAGCATCCACTATCTATCATCCATTTTTTATTCTTGTTCAGGCATGTTACCAGGGTAATTTCTTCATCTCCATTTGATTCATCTTTCATAGCCACATAGACTACTTCATCATCATTCTTGTTAGAGTCTTCTTCAACAATGTAGTATCTTTTGCCTTTATCTTTGTAGTCCTTCTTGTCCTCTTTCTTGTTCTTGAGGTTGCCTCCATCCTTGTAATTTTTCTTTTGTGTGCATCTGGCTGCAATGTGACCAAATTCATTACAATTGAAACAAATGATTGGCAGCTTACCTTTGAATTTGCCTCTTCCTCTGTGAAATCTTCTTGCTAGTAATGCCTCCAATTGGTCTACATCATCTTCATTAGTGCTACTATCACTAGATACATGCTTTCCTTTTCCACTCTTTTTCTTTGTTTTCACCTCCTCGTTGTCTTATATTTTCATCTTGGCTTTGAATGCAAATTCAAAGTTTTCTAGCTTGTAGTTGTCAAAGTTGGATAGCTCAAAGGCAATGAGTCTTCCAATTATTCCTTTAAAGGAAAATGTGTTGCCTAGTGCACACCTTAGCTCTTGGATGGCTGATACTCTTATAGCATAAATAGGAAGCAAAGTTCTCTAGTATTTGCTACATACTATTTCTTATAATAACTATCCTTCTAGGCTTCTTATGGAACTTACCACTTCTTTCATCCTTGCACCGTATTGAGCAACATTCTCTCCTTCTTCCATTTTCATGTCATCAAACTTTTCTCTTAGGCTCTCTCTTTTGGCTCTCTTGACATTATCATCTCCTCCATAGATGTTTGATAATGTTTTCCACATTTGATGTGTAGTACCACATTTTTTGATGTCATCATACTCGGCATAGCTTAGTGCTGAAGCAATCTCTAACATCACTTGATTGTGCTCCTTCTTCTTGTTCATATCTTCTGCAGTGAGGGTTCCTGTAGGATCTACATGATTAGTTGTGATTGAGGTCTTTGCATAGTCACCTATTGATCCAAGGTGCAACTTCATTAGGCTTTTCCATGCAACAAAGTTGTCTTTGTTTATCTTGGGAACATCTCTCTTGGACATCTTGATCTTCCTACTAGTAGTCCCTTGAAACAAATCAACAGTGGGCTCTAATACCAATTGTTAGAATTCTTTTAGAATAACTGAGAGGGGGGGTGAATTAGTTATTCAAGGTCCAATAATTTCCAATACAAAAAAATTTAATAAAACAAGTATGAATCAAAAGTACAAGCCTTTTTTGCTTTCTTGTCAAATCCTTAGTGACATATAACGAAAATTACCATGCATGCAATTAAACATTAACCAATCATGAAAAGTAAACATGCAATACCCCATAACACAAAGGATTTTGGTGACCCAAAAACCCTCTAGGAATAAGAAGGTAAAACTAGGGTGGGGATGACACCCACAAAATAACTGTACAATTGATTTCAACCACTTTTGATGGTTTGCTTATTAAAGGCCTGCCCTTTTAAAGGCTTTACACACTCTCAAATGTGACCTTGTTAAAGGATTTCTACACCCTATTAGGAGTGTGCCCCATTAGAGGACTTGAGAAAATTCAACTTAGAATGCCACCCTGTTAAAGGATTTAAAATAGAGTTGTTAGGTCCACCCAAGTCCATGGGATTTACTGTCACCTTCTCAAAAGAATCTTTTATCCCTCTCTAAGAATCTCCTATCCTACTCTTGAGGATCTCTTATCCTTCTCCTAGGGATCTTCTATCCTTTTCCTAAGGCTTGTCCACCTAACTATTAAGCTAACCTAGCAATGTAAGATTTCAATGTCTAATACAATGATAAGAAAGTATTAGAAAGGTTTTGACCTGATAAAAATTGTAACTTTAACCTTGCAGATTTTAGATCACTCTTTAGTTCTTTTATTTGCTTGGCTTTCCTCCCTTGTAGTGCTAACAACTTGTACACCCTTCAAGATCTATCTCCTTGAGTTCTTCCACTCGTTATACCAATGCACTCTATGGTCACTTGATCAACTCAGAGTCTTGAGGCTTTGTGCTTACTCCTAACTATGTCCTCTTCTTGACACTTCACACTATTCTCTTGGCTTCTTCACACAACCACACTTATGACCAACTCCCTCTCTATCTCTCTCTCTCCTTTCTTGATCTCTGACTTGTGACTTCTTATAAAGAATTTCTATTCTTCATTTCTCGCTCATCAATTTGAATTGACTTGAGAAAATGATATTGGTTTTCCCTCCTAATTGTTTCTTCTAGAAACTTCATAATAAATCCATTAGTATTCACCTTGGATTAGTTTGCATGGTTTACATAAAATTTTGTGACATCTACTCGTGATCCTTATCATCCAACTAATTCACAAAATTCAATGTGTAGACACCTAAATTTGATTACACTATTTTAGTAATCCTATTTAGTTATCTAAAAAGGCATTATTACTTAAATTTCTATTTAATTAATCCTTTGTCATCCCCTAGTTGATTAATTTAATTAATCATCTATAGTCCTAATTGATAAATCAAATAATCTATTATTTATCAATTAAATCCTATTCTTCTATCTAATTCCAAAAATCCCCATTTATTAAATAAATCTATTTGATAAATGAAATCCTCAAATTCAAAAACCCCTAACCTATTTCTAATCCTCCATTTAGCATTATTAATGAGACAAAAAGATTTACCAAATTAGCAACAATAAGTTTGTTATTGTTATTGCTTTTATCAAAATGTAGATACCTAAATTGTGAATGTGAATTTGGTGTTATTGCTTTTATCAAAATGTAGACACCTAAATTTGATTACACTATTTTAGTAATCCTATTTAGTTATCTAAAAAGGCATTATTACTTAAATTTCTATTTAATTAATCCTTTGTCATCCCCTAGTTGATTAATTTAATTAATCATCTATAGTCCTAATTGATAAATCAAATAATCTATTATTTGATTTATCAACAATAACACCATACTGATTCTGGTTCTACATTTTGGCACGCCCGGTGGGACCCCACTATGGGTCATTTAATCATCTATTTTCATCTATATGTCATTTTTCTAACCATCTAATGTTTGCTGTTGTTTGAGTGTGTTGTGAGGGTGTTTTGCTTGTTTTTGCAGGTTAAAGAACGCACTTAGGAAGAAGAAATACCATCTAAAAAAAAAATTTCGCATTTTCAGCTTTTTTTGGCGTAGTTTTGGCGTCTGCAACCTGTTCTGTCTGCGAAAATTGACTTCTGCGAAAATCCGCATCTGCGAAAATCGACATCTGCGAAAATCCGCGTCTGCGCAAATCAACATCTGCGAAAATTCGCGTCTGCGAAAATCGGCGTCTACGAAAATCAGCGTCTGCGAATTGTCCTCTTCGTATTTTGGCACCTCTGTAGTTCAGCGTCTTTGTATTTTGGCAGACTGTGTTGTCTGCTTGTTTATGTTCCATTTCTGCTATATTATTTCTGCACTTTGTAGCTAAAAAAAAAAAACTGCTTGTTTATGTTCCATTTCTGCTATATTATTTCTGCACTTTGTAGCTAAAAAAAAAAAAAAAAAAAAAAAAGAGTATAAATCAAAATTTGACTTTTAGTGGTTCCGTAGGATTTAGACCATTTTAAGCATTTTTATGAGTAGAAAAAACAACAAAAAAAGTTAAAATTTTTTTTCCCATAGTTAAGCTCTCATTTTTGAAGATTTTGGCTAACTAACTAAATTGCTTTTTTTTTTCTTTTGTCTCATTGCAGGTTGGAGCACATATGGAACCACTAACCATGTTTCTTGCAGGTTTTCATGTTGCTAAAAAATGAACTTGAATGTTTAACCATTTGTCTTTGAATGCATGTTGCTAAAAAAAAATGAACTTGAATGGTTAAACACATTTTTCATTGAATGAATGTTGCTCAAAAACACACTCTTGAATGTCATGGATTAAAATCAACTTTCTTTGGAATGCATGCTTAAAACAAAAAAATCCAATCTTGAATGCCAAGGATCAATTAACCATTACAAATCTCTTTTTTTTTAAAGTTGGATTTTTGGACATTTAAGAAATTTTGTTAAGTTAAAATACAAATTTACAAAAATCAATTTGAGTAGTTCCTTGGACTCACCTCTTTTCTAATCACCCATCAAATATTAACCATTGGTTGCAATCTCAGCGCCATTTATGGGGATGGGTCTACTTGAAAAAGGTGTTAAATGTTCCACAATCTAATTCACTCACTTGGTCTTTGAACGTTTGCTTTAACTTTATCAAAATTCTTAAATGGTCAAAAATCTAGATTAAATCGATCACACTTTGAGTTTGGGCACTAAAATTTGAACAACAACTGATGTGGAGAGCCTCCGGGTGCGCGCTTGAAATCGAATCTCACACACTTTTGTTTTGGGCTTAAAACAAACTCACACTCAATCTTGAATGCCTTAAAGAAAATTAATCGATACTTGACGTGGAGGGCCTCCGGGCGTGCGAGTTTGCTTTTGTTGACCCTAACTCTTCTTATTGTGTGCATTCTTCGATCAATTTACTTTTGTTGGCGCTTCAAGTTGGAATTGAACATTGTCTCTTAAACATGAGTGCTTGCAAAGTCTAGATTAGCACACATAAGAGTCAGTTGGTAAAAGAACAAGCGTGTTTTTTAGCCCAAGGTCATCCGAGTCTTCTCTCCCCTTGTCGTCTTTCGAGGCCATCTTGGGTGCATAAGATTAGGATCCAAAACCTTGTTTCTTTTTTAGGAGGCCTACTTGGGGATTTCATCACCCCTTGGACGACCTCAACTCCAGCGTTCCGGCAGAGTATAAGAATCGGGAGGTGAATCGAAAGACACCTCTCTTGGGATCAAGATTTTGTCATTCGGGCTAAGCCTCAAGGAACTTTATACCCTTGAGAAGTGAAAGAGGAGAAGTGGGTTACCGCTCCTCTCGGCTGTGTGACATCCTTTTGGTCTCATCTACGGATTTGGGCCTCACGTACCTTGCGTATATCGAGGACTCCCTAGCTAAACCAATTGTCTGCCTTGCAAAAAACCATCTAGGATGTTAATGTGTTTGGAGTGACTGATCAAAACATTTGTAGAACATACACACTCCTTGGCGCAAGTACCACATTTTGAGAACCACAAACTTCTATCTGGGTGTTCCTATCTATTGCTTGTTTTTATTTTACTTGTTGAATGAATGTTTGCCAAACTTGGTCAATCCTAGCTTAGGGCAGACTTAGCATAGTCACTGCCTATTTTGGAAGTTGAACAAGTTGAAGCAAAACAACTAAGATTTTTTCCAAAGCCAAGCAGATTTAGGAATTTATGTCGGAACAACCCAAACCCAAACAGAAGTTTCACAAGGTCAAACTCAAGCCATCTCTAGCATACCAAGAACTTTCAGCCAAGAGAAAAGCAATAACACCAAGCCCACAAATTTCCAAACTCCACAAAGCAGAGGACAAAGCTACCAACGAAGCACTTCAAGAGGCCTGGTTAGAGTGCACCATCAAATTTAGCCAACATCCAGGAGTTAATCCTGCTTATGCCTTACCAACTAGGCATGATTTCTATGATTAGACACCCTTGTTTCTCCACATCTTCTTGGATAAACTTCACTCTAGAGTCATCTTTGTAGAAAATCCAGCCATCTTAGGTTATCCCCTTAAGCATTATTAGCTCATCCATCTCATTTAGAATCATACCATCTAGCCAGTAATCGAAATTTTGCATATCTAAGCTTTCAAAGTTGTTGTCACCTTGCTAAAAGTTTGCCATTCCTAAAATCTTCCAAATCCACCAATCTCACCAAGGTTATCCCTTTGACAGAGCTTTGTCTAGGGTAATCTAGCTTTGTCACTTGTTATCCCTCATCACCTTGAGCTAAAGGTTGGGATTCGCAAGTGGTCAATCTTGTGTTCTTCCTAAAGGATCATCAGTCTATCCTTAAGTTGACACAATCACCACCAAGCTTGCACATAGGAAAGCAGACCTTTTGTACTTTGACAACATATCTTTGAAGTTAGAATCCCCAACCCAATCCTCTTTAGGTTTTGTCATATAGCTTTGCCTCAACCTAGGAAATCATTTGCATAGAAAAGCCTTCCCCCTTTTGCATCCATCAGCATTATTGCATCTCATCCCTAGGAGCATTTTTCATGCCACCCGTCACTCGCTTAGCCAAGAAGAAAGAAACAATGGAGCCCTATCATTTAGATCGAACAGCCTCACCCCCCTTGAGCACTCAGCCATCCTTCAGCCCAGAGCCAGCTATGCCATCACCTACTGACATTGAAGCTTTCATGAACCAACCAGGAAATGCAGTATTGGTAAACGCCATTATAGACAAAAACAAAGAGACAATCATGGCTAATTTTCGAAGGGACAATGTAGGAACCTTTGACTTTGGAAGACCCCCTCCATTATCAGATCCATCTCACCCATTGTTTGGGCAGCTGCCACCACCCATAGGCTCTTATGATCCAAATTATCCTCAATTTATTCCAAAAGAAGAGCCTCCAGCCAATCCATATGACCCAACAGACCCAAACATACCATCATCTACCCAAGTTGAAATCTCCATGCCGCAAGCCAACCTAGCCACCACCACTCCATCCTTGGTTCATACCTCTCTGCTCCAAACCCCCTTTACCCAAAACACCTCACCATTCACCCCCTTCACTATTGCTCCTGCTCCCCAACCTAGCCTTCCCAATCCACCCATCTCCCAAATCAGTGCTAGCATCTTTGGCCAACCTTAGCAATATGCAACAGGGATGCCACCCATGGGGCCAAGTAATCAACCTTTCATCGCCCCCAACTTGTTCACCACAAGCCAAAGCACAATCCCATCATTTCCATTAGGTCTTGGGAGCTCAATACCACCAGCCACAAATCCACAAGCTACTACCTTCACTCCACAAAGCTATCAAAACCCACAAGCTACTGCCAATCTTCTACCAAGCTCCCAAGTGACCCTAGCTCCCACCACCACTCTACCAAGCTTCCAAATCCAGCCACAAAGCTATCAAACCCCATCAGTTCCATTCCCAAGTTTTCAATTCCCACCACCTCCACCACCAACTACTTTTCAATGCCACTTCTAGGAGGTAATCCACCACCCCAGCCAACCACTAATTATTTGCAGATGCCATCCCAAATGGGGGCACAACCCACATATATTGGTCAAACCCCACAAGCCCTCCAATCCTTTCCCCAAGCCTCACAACCATCTTATACCTTACCTCCACAAAGCAATCCATTTATCCCACAGCCAGCTTATGTTCCTCAATCCCAACCTCAAATCCCATATCAACAGCAAGCCTCGCAGCACATGCAACAATATGCGCCACCTCCCCCTCAATAACCCGTCATCCACCATGCGGCTGCCCAAACAATGTACAATCCCTATCAGCAAATCCCTCATAACCATCCATATTCAATGGCCCCATCCAGCACATACCTACCTCAAGGCACTCCTACATTGGGGGCACCCCAACCATCACCTATCAATTCAGAGTGGGAGCAAATGAAGACAGCCCTGAAAGCCATCCAAGAAGGGAATGATCCAAAGACATTCAAGTTTGAGAATGTGTGTCCTTACCCATTTGACAGAGCCATTACCACAACACCATTTCCCAAACACTTTGAGGTACCTAAATTTGACAAATTTAGAGGAAAAGGAGACCCTGTCACACATATCAAAGAATTTTACATGCATTGCCAGGATGTGGCATACAATGATGTCTTCCTCTTGCTCCTTTTTTCCAAAAGCTTGGCTGGACCAGCTCTTGAATGGTTTTATAAAATCCCCTATGGCACAATTAAGAACTTTGCTGAATTATCTGAGGCATTTGTAGCCCAATATGCCCATCTTGTTGAAATAGAGCTATCAATAGTTGATCTTGTCCACACCAAGCAAAAAGGTGGAGAAATCCTTGCCAAATACCTGCAAAGATGGCAAACCCTTACCACCCGCATATCCTGCACCTTGCCAGAACGCCATGTGGTGAAAATGTTTATTGATAATGCACATCCTAGCTTGGCTCACCACATGACCATGAACTGTTTGTAGACCTATAAGGATATCAAAGAGAAAGGAATGATCCTTGAGCAAGGACTCATCAAAGATGGTGTGGTAAAGATTTACAAAGAGGCCAACCAAAATCAATCACATTCCAATGACAAGTCTAGGTATTGGAACAAAAACAAGCATGTTGCAACAGATGGGGTTACTGACACCAGACATGTGAATATCATTGGTCCTTCTCGAAACCAGTCTAACCCACCATATCAAACAAACAACCAACAAGCTACCAATTACCAACAACGAAATAACCAAAGCTATCAAAACCACAATACAAGACCCAACTTTCAAGGGTCTAACAATCAAGCTAATGCCATCAATGTAGTTGCAGGGCAAAAGCCCAGATTCCAACCTACACCTAGAAACTATACACCCCTTGGTGAGCCATTGGATGTTATTTTTGAGAAATTGGCTAAGGAAAACCTTATCAAATTTCCTCCTACCCAGCAAATCGATCCAAGCCAATCCAAAGCTGCATGGTACAAAGACAATGAGTATTGCAAGTTCCATAGGGTAAATGGTCACACCACCCTCAGATGCATGAAACTGAAAGACTATGTGCAAAACCTCATTGATCAGAAGGAAATCACTGTTGGTGCCCAAAACTCTCCCAATGCAGGCTTACAAATTTATCAAAATGCTTTTCCTCCACACAACAACCAAAATCTTGGAAAAGCACCTATCCAAAACAACACCAACAACCGCCAGCCAAACCAACAACATGGGAAGAACAATGACCACACTTCATCCTATGTAGACTATGGTAGCCTTATAGGTTGTATATCTGAGAAAGAGCCTTCAGTCAATGTTATCAATATCCGAGGACCAGACAATGAGTGTGCGGTCACCACTCAAAGAGCGCGATTTAACATCGCAGGCCCACCAGTTTCATCAACACCATCAGCTCCATCAAAAAGCCGGTACAATATTTTGGAACACCTTGGGAACATGCCAGCCCAAATATCCATTTTAGACCTTCTCCGCACTAGTTCTGTGTACAAAGACATCCTTGACAGTGCTCTCATAGAATCCCGCGTCCCTTCTGATATCAATGCTACTAATTTTCGTAATCTTGTTGGACACCTTTCATCCTCATGTGCCCTATCTTTCAAACCCACCGACATACCCGCGGTTGAGCCAGATCACACCCTTCCACTTCGCATAGCCATCATGGTATCCAATTTTGCCGTGAAAAGAGTAATGATAGATAATGGATCAGCCTTGAACATTTGCACCCTAAAATTCATAAAACAAGCTGGGTATACTGAGGCAGATATGATCAGTGAGGTTATCACCATCAAAGCTTATGACAACTTGGAAAGGACCACAGAAGGGACTATTTTGCTACCAATCAAGGTTGGGCCAGTCATTCAAGAGACAGTTTGCCATGTTGTTGATCTAAACCTACCATTTAACATCCTCCTCGGTCGCCCATGGATTCATGCTATGAAGGCCGTTCCATCCACCTACCATCAGTGCATAAAATTTTTGCATCAAGGCACTGAGGTAACCATCCATGCCAATCCAGAACCCTTTGCTTACTGCAATGCAGTTGAAGCTTCATATACAAACCATTGCCCTAGAATAGACATCGGCACAGCCATCGCCAGCTCATCCCACACTTGTAATGATGCAGAAACCATCCTTGCCTCTACCCTATCTACTGTAAAGATCAACAACAAAGGATGTGGAGAATATAGTCTATCAGATGCATTTGCTGTCGGAGCAATCCCACTTGATCCACATACCCATGGACGGCCAACATATCACAAAGCTAAGGAGATTCCACCTCCTCAATACAAACAGTTTGGCCCAACCACCTTTGTGTCCTCAAAAACCCCTCTTCATGAGGAGCTCACTCCAGATATCAACAATTGGCTACATAAGGATGCACCTCCAAGAAATCAAGCACGCCTTGATCACTTTAGCCAAAAGTATCCCCAACAACATAAGCTCGTCACTGAAAAATGGAACTATCAAGGAGGTGGACTAGGACCAGAAGAAAGGGGCATGCAATGTCCCATCGAAGCACATGATTGGGAAGTAAAGTTAGGTCTTGGCTTTGGCATACCCACAACTGGGGGCACCAACGAGAACGGTCACACTTTTTCGAACATCCACCGCGACCTTGTCGAAATTGAAGACATTCCTGAGGAAGTTGAAAAGAGAGCCTACGACGATATCCCAGACCAAATCTTCCTAGGAGACTCTATTCTCTGAGAACTATCCATCTATCTCATTGACCTACCACTTGCTCATCCACAACTCATAGATTGGGACCAACCAAGTGTCATACATATTGATGAGTTTGCATCAGAGGAAGCGCTTCTAAGATTCATGGGAGCCGAAACTCCTCATAAGAAGACAAAGCCAGATTCTGCCTACATCTACAAGCTAGATCCCAAGGGGTATTTTGGAGAAAATCCCCAACCTAGTGTTAGAGTAAATAATTAATTATTAATTATTTATTCTATTACTTAAGCTTACTTAGGTTAATGCATATTTAGTATTTAATGCATGTAGTGGTTGTTGTTGACAACTCGGGAGTTTTCTCCTTTTTTAGCATATTCCACTTTCTGAGGATATGTGCTGAGTTGTCATTTTTGTCCTCTACCTCCTTCCAGCTTGTTCTACAAGCTTCCATGAGGCCTTTTTAAACGGTCTCTCTCTCATTGTAATTAATCTGATTCACATAGCAATTTCATTTTTCCTATTGTGAAATATTTGCTCTTGCTCTTTCGGTTTCTCTTCAGCAAGCTATTTGCATGTAGGTGATCTTGGCGACTGCGGAGTTGGATTTCATCAACTCCTACACCTAGTTTTGATACACCCAAAACTGGAACTAAGGTAAATCTGGGACTAGCTAAGGCAGTGAAGAGAACCCCTCAGCAAGAAAATCCAGAGCCACAAGCAGAACATGAGGATTTAGTATTGCCTCCTCAAGATAATCGACCAGAGGTGTCTTCTATTCTAATAGAGGATACTAGAGAAGTCAACATTGGTTCTTCAGAGATCCCTAGAATTGTTCACATTGCTGCATCCCTATCACAAGACCAAGCTGACCTCCTCTTTGAAGTTTTATGAGAGAACATTGGCCGATTTGCATGGTCATATCAGGACATGCCAGGACTTGATCCAAAGCTTGTAGTTCATCATCTTGCAGTCGATCCAAAGATCAAGCCCGTCAGACAAAAGCTTAGAAAAATGCACCCCAAGGTGGCATTACTAGTCAAAGCTGAACTAGAAAGAATGTTAGCTGCTAAGGTTATCCGGCCTATTGACTACTCAGAATGGATCTCCAACATGGTCCCTGTCACTAAGCCTTCCGGTGACATCAGAATCTGCACTGATTTTAGGGATCTTAACAAAGCTTGTCCAAAGGATGATTTTCCCTTGCCCAACATAGATATGATTGTAGATCTTACAGCTGGACATGAAATTTTGTCCCTTATGGATGGATTTTCTGGGTATAACCAGATCAAGATTGCAGAAGAGGACCAACATAAGACAACATTCATTACCCCTTGGGGAACCTTTTGCTACACCATGATGCCTTTTGGCCTAAAGAATGTTGGGGCTACCTATCAAAGAGCTATGACAGCCATTTTCCATGATCTTATCCATAGAATTTTGGAGGATTATGTGGACGATATCCTAGTCAAATCTCACACCTTCATGGATCATCTTGCTGACCTGGAGAAAGTCTTTGATAGGTTGGCCCAATATTATCTCATGCTAAATCCCAAGAAGTGTGTCTTTGGGGTCACATCTGGCAAGCTTCTAGGCTTCATAGTTTCTAAACGGGGTATAGAGATCGACCCTAAAAAGGTCAAGGCTATCTTAGACATGCCTCCTCCCCAGACACTGCGACAGCTTCGCTCTCTTCAGGGAAAACTTCAATCTATCCGGTGCTTCATCTCCCAACTTGCAGATAAGTGTACACCATTTTCACACTTGCTAAAGAAGAATGAGAACTTCAAGTGGGATCTTTTATGTCAGCGCAGCTTCGATCAGCTCAAGCAGTATCTCACCAATCCCCCTATCTTAGTTCCACCAGTTCTTGGTCATCCCTTGATCTTGTATATATCAGCAACACCTACTGCTCTAGGGGCACTTCTAGCACAACATGATGATTATAGCAGAGAGAGAGCCATCTACTATATTAGTAGAACCCTAGTTGGTTATGAACTCAATTACACTCCTATGGAAAAAGCTTGTTTGGCAGTTGTTTTCTCAACTCAAAAGCTTCGCCACTACATGCTAAGTCATACCATCCAACTAGTCTCCAAGATTGACCCTCTCAAGTATATGCTCTCTAGAATAGCACTTACAGGCCGTTTGGCCAAATGGGTTATGCTACTAAGTGAGTTTGACATCCAGTATGTGGACAGAAAGGCAATCAAAGGGCAAGCTATAGCAGATCACCTAGCTGATGCACCTCTAGTAGATGCATATCCTTTGCTCACAGAATTTCCAGATGAGCATATCTACCTAATTGAAGAACAGCCCCCATGGAAGCTTTATTTTGATGGCTCATACACCTCTCATGGATCAGGGGCAGGAATATTATTAGTTACACCTCAAGGAGATTATATTCCAAAAGCCTTCAAGCTACAATTCCCTAGCACCAACAATATAGCAGAATATGAAGCTCTTGTAGCAGGATTAAAGATAGCTGCAGAATGGAATATCACTGAGTTACAAGTCTTTGGTGATTCCCAACTCATCATCAAACAAGTCTTAAATGAATATCAAACCAAAGATGAAAAGCTATTACCCTACAAAGAGCTAGTTGATCAGCTGACCCAGCATTTTACAAAGCTTCAGTTTACACAAGTGCCTCGAATGCAGAACAAGGCAGCAGATGCCATGGCCACTATCGGCTCGCTCTTGGAAATTCCCCAAGAAGCTACGCAGTATGAGTTTTTAGTTGAGCAGCTCCTCACACCTGCCTATGTGAATGAGGATTCAAACCGTGTTTGTATCTTGGTTGGTCCCCAATCCCCTTGGTACCATGAAATTCACGCTTACCTTAACGATGGTATCATATCCCCTCACCTCACACGTACCCAATGCCAGAACCTCATCCGAAAATCATCCCGCTATGTTATCATAGCCAATACCCTATATTGTCGGGGTTATCACGATACTCTCTCTCGATGTTTAGATGAAAATGAGGCCGTGATGGCATTAAAAGAAGTACATTCCGGACTTTGCAGTGCCCACACGAGTGGTATTGTCCTAGCATGACAAATCCTTAGAGCAGGCTACTATTGGCCTACCATTGAAGAAGACTCTTGTGACTTTGTTAGAAAGTGTCTCCCATCTCAGCAGCATGCAAATCTTGTGCACGCTCCAGCACAGGATCTACAGCCTATTGCACCACCTTGGCCTTTTGCTTGTTGGGGCCTTGATCTAGTTGGAACTATCACACCTCTCTCATCTGATGGACATAAATGGATAATAACAGCTACAGACTATTTCACTAAGTGGGTGGAAGCAGTCCCCCTAGTCTCAGCTACAGGAGTTCAAGTCTCCAAGTTCATCTTGTACCACATTGTTTGCCGCTTCGGCATCCCATCCACCATCTTCACTGACCACGGAGGTAACTTTGAAAATCTCAACATGGAAGAATTATGCACTTCCCTCTGCATCCATCACCACTTTTCTAGCCCATATTTCCCACAAGGTAACGGCCAGGCAGAGGCAACTAATAAAACCCTCCTCAAAATCCTAAAGAAAGTTGTCAATGATTTCGGCCGTGATTGGCACCTTCAAATAAATCCGGCTCTATGGGCCTATCAAACTTCCTTCCGTACATCCACAGGCACAACTCTATACTCCCTAGTCTATGGTGCCGAAGCAGTATTACCTATAGAAGTTGAACTTCCCTCACTACGCATATCATTGCGAGGGCAAATCTCAGATGAAGAATACAGAGTAGCTCGACTCACCCAGCTAGATCTCTTAGACGAGAAGAGACAACAAGCCTATGACCATCTCACAGTCTATCAAACTCGTCTCAAAAGGAATTTCAACAAGAAGGTGCTCCCACGACACTTTCAGCCAGGTGACATGGTCCTCAAAGAAAATATGAAAGTCCAAGCAGATCGAGAAAAGAAAGGCAAGTTTGAACCTACATGGCTTGGTCCCTATGTGGTTACTGCCTTCTTTGGCTCCGGAGCCTATCAATTATCTACACCAGAAGGAGAACTCTTGAATGATCCCACTAACATCATTCATCTCAAGAAGTTCTATGCTTGAAGATCCTTGGTATACCCAGCTTTTGAAAAATACAAGAAAAAAATAGTAAAGAGAAATAAGCGTCCAATGGTGAAAACTTGGCAATTCAAGCGCCTTGGATAGGTACCTTGGTGAAAACCTGGTAATTCAGGCGCCTTGTGTGCTAAAGACTAATCCATTATCTATCACTATCCTATCCCTCATCCATCCACCCACCATCCCATAAAACACCTGCTTGTTCCCTTGGTGTTCCAATCAAATATCCAAAATCTGATGGAGCTTGTCAATACCTCCTGTACAGCTTGTAAATCTTGTACCAAAGCTTGTATTATACCTTGTAAATCTTGTACCATACCTTGTATATATTCGAATCTTGTCCAAAGCTTGTACCATATTCCATCTTGTAAATGATCTTGTATCCTAGCTTGTATCCTATCACATGCACACACAGAATCCCATTTTCCTTAAACTTTTCACAAACCATCTACCTATCCACCTATCAACTATTATAGACACCCCATCCTTCACAAACATTTCCATCTCACAAAAAACCAAAACATGAACAAACTTGTACATTTGTAACATATTTTGGTCTGTCAGCTTGTACATCCTCTTTAGCTTAGTATCATTGTATCTATCCGGCTTTCGTGTTAGTTCATCCTTGGTCAACATCTTCCACACATTGCACACCTTGGTTAGATATTCCAATGCATCCTTTAGCTAGATCTCCTATCACCAAAGTGTTATCCTTCTTAGTTCAGCTTGCCAGACGCATCACTCATCCAGATCCATCAGCTTAGGTGCTCTCTGATAGATTTTTGCAGGATATAGCTTTCCTCATGTCTGATCTTGGTCCGTTAGTACCTCGTCCTACCCATCTCGTTGGCAAACAATTCTCTTTTGGATTTTCACTTTCTTTTGATTTGGGATCTTCCCTTTTGGGTCTTGAAATATCTTTTCCAAGCAATCTCCTTGTTCCCTCCTCAAGGTTGCCATGATCTTCCATATCATGGTATGCTGCGAATGGGGCAATTAGAGCGTAAGGTCTTGATCAGGTCTTTTGCTTGTTTTCTTTTTCTGCTTGTGGGTTACCTAGTGTCGTTTCCACACTGCTTCCTCTGGGATTCATGTGTGATACTGGGGCAATCCTTGTGTGTTTGTTTTGAGTCAGTTCATCAGTCCTCTGGACAGTTGGTGAAAAGGCCTTGATGTTCTTGGTAACCTTGGCAATTAACCAACAGTCCTATAGCAAATCTAGTGCTCAACTACATGGTGGTACTTCTCTTTGAAGTATCCCCCCGCTCAAAAAGCTTCAATGGATTCCTTTTATAGCGCTCCGCTCCTCCATCTCCCCCCCCAATCCTGGAAAGTCTTAAGCTTGCTTTACTATTGTGCCTCTGATTTCCCTTTATCATTCTCCCGTAGTGAGAGTTTGAGCTAATTCAGCCCCTTCTCTTTGCCAACCTGCGTCTCAGCTCGTCTCAATTTCTTGTACTTTTCAAGAAGTCATCGAGCCTCATTTCTCTCCCCGCCGCCTTCTTGAGGGGGCATCATCTAAGTCTAGTCTCTCCTCTTCTTATCCGAGACTGGGGCAACCTTGTTGCTAAAACATCTTCTTCGTGTCATCTTCATTCGAACTTCTTTGAAATAGTGTTGTCTCAACACTATGTCAAAGAGGGGCAAAATGTAGACACCTAAATTTGATTACACTATTTTAGTAATCCTATTTAGTTATCTAAAAAGGCATTATTACTTAAATTTCTATTTAATTAATCCTTTGTCATCCCCTAGTTGATTAATTTAATTAATCATCTATAGTCCTAATTGATAAATCAAATAATCTATTATTTATTAATTAAATCCTATTCTTCTATCTAATTCCAAAAATCCCCATTTATTAAATAAATCTATTTGATAAATGAAATCCTCAAATTCAAAAACCCCTAACCTATTTCTAATCCTCCATTTAGCCTAATCCACCCCATCCACCCATACTAACCAAGCTTAGCCACTAACTCACCCACCCTCATTAATGCCATCCACTTGCACATCTCTAACATCCCTAATCTAATCCTAAACCCAAGCCTAATCCACCCCCTAATGTTGTCACATTCCTTAAACAAGTTTAAGACTTTCCTAATCCAAACCAAAGTCTCCCCTCAAAAAAACCCAACCACTAAGTCATGAGTGCTCTTACAAAACATAAAGACTCTTACAAGCCCACTCATGACTCTTACATCCATCTTACACACTCTTCCCTCTTCCACACTCATTCCTCTTACATCCCTCTTACATACTCAACCCCACTCATCATGACTTTAACCAACCCTTAACCCTACCCTCTCACACTCCTCCTCCTTGTGACAAGTGTCACCTTCCCATTGGTGCTAAACAAGCACAATCCATGTGCTCCCCTTTGAGTGCATCTTAGCCCTCCTTAAGCCTTCATCCATCCTTGCATCTAAGCCCTCCATCCCTCTACCCCTTAGCCTATACATTGAATCCCATCCCAAGCCATTTCATCAACAATCTTTGAGCTAAAGTTACCATGCTATTTTGAGAACCAAAGCCATCAATCATACCCTTATAATGCCAAATTGAGAGCTCACAAAGCTACCAATTTTCCATTACCCATCTCCATTGAAGTAGCTTTTGAGCATCTTGAGCATACATCCACAGCAAAAGGAAACATCTACAGAATCAAGAAAGCATGGAGTGTTTTCTCTTGTGAGGTTTGCACTTCTTATTTTCTTTCTTAGTCTAATTTAGTTTTTGGTTTGTGAATTATATATTTCCATATCTCCTAACTTATAAGGAGGTATAATTTTCACTCTGGAAAATAGGTAGTAATATATTCCTTCTTCAATCCTTGAATTAAGTAGCCATTCATTCATTATAAAAAATTAGTTACATGGTCTTCAATAGGCACTCAAAATCCGAAAAACACAGCTTCAACAGAACATAATTTCAATAGTAAGATAAAAACTACAAACATGCAAGATAGTAGTGCAACCTAGGATTCTCCCACATTAGACAACTAAGGTTGGAAGAAATGATTCTCCTAAGTCATTGTGATGTCACAACCAGAGCTAAATCCAAATCAGATTCAAAAATCCATGAAGCATCTTCCATAGGTCTATTCTTCCACCTCACCAAATATTCATAATAATATTTTCCTCTTGTGCTCTTACCAATTATTTGATATAATATCTATTCAACTTCTACAATCCACTTCTTAGGATAGTCCTTTAATACAATAACTTCATCATTTAACTCATGATACTTGTATAAATTAACAACATTAAATATATGAGATATATCCATATCATCAGGTAACTCAACTTCATAAGCATTTCCATTGTCAAATTTCTTCAAGATCTTACAAGGTCCAAACTTCTTCATCTTCAATTTATTATATGTTCCCACTAGAAATCTTCCTTTCTTCAAATGAACCATCACCTCATCACCAACTTGAAAATCATGATGTCTCCTAGATTGATCAGTATTATTCTCATACTTTTGATTACTTTGTTCTATCCTCAACTTAACTTCCTTATGTAAAGACTCCATATAATCAAAAAATTCTTCTCCTATAGCACTCCTCATTTCTTCACCAACAATATCTCTCAAATTTGATACTCCTCTAGGCTTCATTCTAGTAATAATCTCAAAAGGTGTTTTCCATATACTCCTATTTATAGAATTTTTATATGCAAATTTAGGTTGTGCCAATACCATCTCCCAATTACTTGGCTTATTCCCAACTAAACATCTTAGCAAGTTGCCCAAGATTCTATTCACCACCTTTATCTATCTATCTATTTGTGGATGGAATGTAGAAATAAACATCAATTTAGTACCCATCTTCTTCCACAAAGTCTTCCAAACATAACCAACAAACTTACAATCTCTATCAAAAATAATGCTTCTTGGTAATCCATTCAATCTCACAATCTCTTTAAAGAAAAGCTCAGCAACATACTTAGCATCTAATGTCTTCTTACATGGTATGAAATGAGCCATTTTAGAAAATTTGTCCACTACAACAAATATGGAATCATACCCATTCACTATCTTAGGCAATACAAGAACAAAATCCATACTAATATCACTCCAAGGTTTCTTAGGAATCATAATAGGTGTATACAAACTAGTACTTTGACTCACTCATTTTGCAACTTGACAAAATCCACAACTCTTTACAAATTTCTGAACATCCTTATACATTTATGGCTAATAATACTTCTCTTTTAGCAAACTCAATGTCTTATTAGTTCCAAAATGTCTAGCCAATCCACCACTATGCTTTTCCTTAATCAGATTAACCCTCATAGAACTTCTTGAAATACCCAACTAAATACCTTTGAACAACATACATTCTTGAATGAAATACTCATCATACTTATGTGATTAGTTAGATTTGGTGCTCTACACTCTATCCGTGCCTTAGAAAAATTAGGATCAACATAATACAAATCTTTCATTTCATGAAAACCAAGAACTTCAACCTTCATTTTAGTCAACAAAGAACGTCTTCTACTCAATGCATCAGCAACTTTGTTAGTAACTCCACTCTTCTGTTAAATCACAAATGTAAAATTCTACAAGTACTCAACCAACTTCATATGTCTCTAATTCAATTTATGTTGACTTCCCAAGTATTGTAAAGCTTTATGATCAATATACAACACAAACTCCTTAGGAATCAAATAACGTCTCCACTTCTTCAATGCTTGAACAATAGCATAAAACTCTTGATCATACACATAATACTTCCTTTTAGCACCATTCAATGTCTCACTAAATAAAGTAATAAGTTTACTTTCTTGACTTAATACAATGCCTATTGCATTACCACTTGCATCGCATTCAACTTGAAATACTTTGTTGAAATTAGGCAAAGCCAATATAGGTAATTCAACAAACTTTTGCTTCAAAGTCTCAAAACTCTTATGAGCTCCATGTGTCTACTTGAATTCCTTTCTATCTCCCCTCATTGTCTTAGTCATAGCATTACAAACAACACTAAAATTCTTTATAAAATTTCTGTAAAAACTAGCCAAACCATGAAATGATCTTACCTTACCCACATTCTTAGGTGTAAGCCATTCAAAAATTGGTTTAACCTTCTCAGGATCCATCTTTAATCCATCAACCAAGAATCTTTTTAGAACTTCATTCTTCAACCTCACAAAAGTACTAGGTGCATTAGTCAAACCAAAAGGCATAGCCAACCATTCATACAAACCATCTTTTTTCTTGAAAGCACTCTTCCATTCATCACCTTCTCTAATTCTAATCTAATGATAGCCACTCTTCAAATCAATCTTGGTAAAATACTTTGCTCCATTCAAAAAATCCATTATGTCATCCATCCTTGGCATAGGAAACCTATATTTGATTGTGATTTTGTTAAGAGCTTTGAAATCAATACACATTCTTCATTCTCCATTATTTTTTGGTTTTAATACAATAGGTACAACACATGGACTCAAAAATTCTTTGATCAAACCTTTCTACAACAATTGATGCACTTGTTTGTTAAGTTCTTCATTCTCTATAGGTGTCAATCTATATGGTGCTTTGTTTAAAAAACTAGCTCTAGGAATTAAATCCATACAATGACTTATGCTTCTTATTGGAGGTAAAAGATCAAGAATATCATTAGCAACAATACCTTATATTCATTCTATAATTTTGTAATTTCTATTGTCATACCAACTTTTTCTACTTGGTCATTACTACCAACACTTGGTCCTCTAGGAACTATAGCAAAACAAACTTGATTCTTCTTTACTTCCTTTTCAAATTGCTTTCCATTAACCATGTAAACTTTTATTGCAGTACAACTAACCTCATCTAGACTTTCAATCAAAGGCATCAATGTTTGTTTCTTCCCATATACCAAAAGATTATATTGATTAAATCTCCCATCGTGTACATCATATCTATCATATTACCAAGGTCTACCCAACAAAATATGACAACAATCCATGGGCATAATATCACACTAAACTTCATCAAAGTAATGTCCAATTTTGAACTTCACAACACATTGTTCACTTACCAACACCTTATTCTCATCTTTGATCCATGAAAAATGATAAAATTTGGGATGTTTTAGCCTCTTCAACTACAACTTTGTAACCAACTCTTCAGATGCCAAATTTGTAGAAATTCCACTATCAATGATCACCTTGT
Organism: Cupressus sempervirens; assembly: GCA_028749045.1. Taxonomy (NCBI): domain Eukaryota; kingdom Viridiplantae; phylum Streptophyta; class Pinopsida; order Cupressales; family Cupressaceae; genus Cupressus; species Cupressus sempervirens. Next base: position 1,021,119,041 of record CM053785.1, read on the forward strand.
AGCATTTTCCATTTATCTTACATTTTGGTCTTGAAAAGACACCTTCTAAGGATAGGTTCCTCATTGCTTCCCTGAATACATAAGGTTCTACTCACCATCAAATTTAATCCAACCTTAGGTCTACTTGGTGAACTTTCAATGTCTTCTTGAATAACAACATTTCTATTATTTTGCCCACTTTCAAAGGATCTATGCCCTTCTTTACTACATCTAAAACAATTACCATGGAAACCACCTCTAGGATAATAATTACTCTTTGTTTGTAAGATCCAGTACCTCCTTGGTATGAGCTACCACCTTTCCACTCGATCTTGTCTTTTTCATCATTTTTCCATTGAAATCTACCTCTACCTCTTTGGAATCTACCACCTCTACTTATTTGTCTGTGTTCATGATTCTTTGCTAAGATCTCTTAGCTTTCAAGGCATATTGGTATGCTTCTTCCACACTTTCCAACTTCACAAAACTTATTTCATCTTGAATTCTAGCTCTCAATCCATTTATGTACCTTGCAATTTTCTCAACATCATCATCCACATGTCTAGATCTGATGTCCAATCTATAGAATTCCTTGATATACCCTTTCATAGTCATGTCCTTTTGTTTCAAATTTTGCATCTTTCTCAACAAGCTAACTTGGCAATTAAAAAGAAGCAATTTTTTATCTATCTTGTTCACCATCTTTGGACAAGTTCTGATCTTCTCCTTTCCTCTCCTTTATCTATCAGTTTCTAAATGCTCCCACCATGATGAAGCATGACCTTTCAGCCTAGTAACTAAAATATTCAACTTTCTATTATTAAGAGTGTTTTCATACTCAAAGAACTTCTCCATATCTAAGATCCAATCTAACACAACATTGGTATCCAATTTTCCATCATAAGGACAAACTTCTATAAAAAGCTTTGGATTTTCCCTAGACAACATTCTCAACAATCTTTCCTCATCTTGATGTTTTTCAAGTTCTGGATTATGATTTGGTTCTATTACTTCATCATCACTTAGATCGTCAAGATGTGCTCCTCTGGTTTTTCTCCACAACATCTAATCTAGCTTAAATTTTTCTCAATTGATCTAATATAGCATTATCAACATGTCCTCTACCATGAACCATCATTACAAATTAGGTTCTTGCAAGATCGTAACCCTCTACAAGTTATAGGTCAAATCTATAGATTTTGTACCCTGCAACAAAATCCAAATTAGGGTACTACATGATCCAATTTCCACAAGGATGAATCTCAAGCTCTGATACCACCTAACACAAGGAAGGATAGGGAAAACTAGGGTCAATGCCACACCCAACTCTCTGAACACCCTGCAAGAGTTAACACAAAAGAAGCAAACACAAAAATAGCAACCAAAGGAGGAAGAAGAGTAAAATGCTTTCATTGATTCTTAAAATATTCAACATACATGCCTAGATATAAGGCCTTCTAAGTGACAAATATATATGAAATAGATTCATACACAAAGATCCAATAGTAATTTGCACTTTCCAGTTCTGCTCTGCAATCCTCTTCAAAATTACCTAAAATCTCTTTTCTCTTCACTACCCTAGCTCCTAGCCTAAATACTCTATTTATACTAGAAAAAATAGCTTATAGATCATTATATAAATGGAGAAGCCACAATTCAGCTCTCATCAAATATTAAATGAAAATAAACCTAACATTAAATACACAAGTCAGCTTACATCAATAATTAACTATCCTGAAATCAATGTTCGAGCAAAATTACAATATCTCCTAACTCCAATGGAGTTAGAACTCATGCTTTTAACTATGGGTAGATATCTAGGTCCTCTACAATCCATTGAGTGAAAAAATATTTATTTATTAAGGAAAAGTGTACATCTAATCTAAAAGTTGAGCACAAAAAATTGTCTCGCAGAATTGTGAGAAATTGAAGTTTCAAGAGAATTACCATATCTCCTAACCTATAATGATTTAGAACTTTTTCTCTAGAAAATATATACTATTCTAAGACCTTTTCAATAATTTTAGTATTAATCCCTTCATTCATTATGAAAAATTAGTTACATAGTCTACAATAGGCACCAAGAAACTAGAAAACACAGCTTTAGTAGAACACACTTTCAGTAGTAAGATAAAAACTGAAAACATGTAGGATAATAGTGCAACCTAGGATGCTCCTACATCATCCATAGATATCCTCCAAAAATATTTTTTTTTTTGTGAATTTTCCTTCATAATCTTGTAGTACCTAATAATAGAGAAATTAGTGGAGAAGTATAGGATAAATCTTATAGAGAATCAAAGGATGAAATTCCTATGTAAATAAGGCCTAATATTAAGGATCCTAAGACTTTCTATTTTGATTGGTTAAAAATATTACCCCATCTAACATAGGAAGCCATGCAATATACCCTCTTAGAAATGTTGCATTTGATGGATATTAAAAGATAGTTGAAACATAACTATCTAAGGGTACAAAGGCTTTACTATGGAGGTACACTAGCATGACAAAGGATATTAGGAATAAGGAACCACATTTACCACTTAACTTCAATTTGGCTAACAAGCGTGCTTCTCAGTGCATAAAGTTAGGTAGGGTTTTGTAGAGTTTTTGGATCTCTCTTACCTTCCAACCACCTATACTTATGAATCCCTTGTTTGTTAATGCTGAGAATCTAAATGATTATGATATGGTAGAGGAAGTGAGAAAATTGAAAAAAAATAGGGATACAAAGGGATTTTATTGGAGCTTTCCAAAGGTGGTACAGGGAAAAAGGTAGTTGTAGATTACAGAATATCAAACAGAGTAAAGAATTTCATGCTTGTTGGAGGACAAAAAAAATGAAAAATTAGGTGAAAATGATGAGGCCAATATAAGGCTTATTTAATTCATGTTTTTATATGTTTTGATGGTAAAACACTTAAGAACTTTATGATTTTTTGATAACTTATCTAGACTACTTATAATTATACTATTATATTTGTGAAAATTGATGGGATTATACTGTTATATATATATATATATATATAGTTGTAGATTATAGAATGTCAAACGAAGTAAAGAATTCCATGTTTTTTGGAGGACCAACAAAATGAAAAATTAGGGGAAAATGATGAGGCCAATATAAGGCTTATTTAATTCATGTTTTTATATGTTTTGATGGTAAAACACTTAAGAAATTTATGATTTTTTGATGAACTTATCTAGACTACTTATAATTATAATGTGATATGTGTGAAATATATATATATATATATATATATATATATATGGAATGATGTATCTTTCTATCTTACATTAATTGGGTAGTTCCTCTTGTAGCCATGTGATGAGAGAAAAGTTGATATCACAAAAACTTATTATGGATTTTTATCTTGGACAATTGTTGCATGTGCATGCTAATATTTTGTAGGAAAATGGCAAGTCAACAATCGAATAAAATTCATCATTGAAGATAAAGCATTGATAAGTAAGCAGATGATTGTTTTGAATTCATAATAGTTCCATGACCTTTTAGTTATCAATTATTGTTATGGGTTGAATCAATGCAGTGTAAACAATTATGGAGTAGATCTAGAAGCCATGAAATCTTGCATTTATGTGCAAATGAAGAGCAACCTATTCTTGTATTGAGAAATGTTTTGTGATGTTAGTCTTTTCATCCTTCTTTCATGACATTTTAAAACATGTTAGATAAATGGCATATTATGATAATAAAGCAGATGCTATGGTAGTATTTGATATGATTGATGTATGAATTGTATAAATTAGAATTAACTATAGAAGTGAAAACCATCATAGATGAATGTAATGTTCCCTTTTCTGATTTGATATGGTATTTCACACCTCTAATCAGATTTTCAAAATCAAACAACTGCTATCACAAAGATCCACCAAATTTCTCAAGAAACCCCAAATCGGGTATGCCGAAAATAGTGCCAAAAACCTTCACAGATTCACCTGTTATTAATAGATCTGAAAGTGGAAATTTTTACAGAAAGTTCAGCAGCATAACAGCCTACAAAATGATGTTTCTAGATATATATAGCCTTTACACAACAGCTCACAAATGTAGGACAAAAACTATGCTCATCGGGCTCCCGAAATTAACACAAAATGCTCGGAAACACCACAAAAACACTAATAAACTATCTAAAAAGTTTAATCACATCCCAATACATATATTCAGCTCTATTTTAACAGCTTAAAGTCTTAAATACAGCAGCAACCAAAACTGATATGAAATGCTCAACTGAAAACACCAAACTCATGCACAAAACACACCCAAAAACCCACAAATCTACACTGTTTAGCACAAAGGCAAACTCTGTATGAGCATGCACATGGAATGGATTCAAACTCCCATCCTTAGCCTTCCTAGAAACCTACAAACTCCCATTCTTGGGTCTCCCTGGAAACCTACAAACTCCCATTCTTGGGTCTCCTTCACCACAGGTTTGGCAACCTCTGAAGAATAACAAAGAATGAGCGAAAATCAAGTCTGGAATCCCCCCCAAAATGCCTCCAAACCTCTTTAAAAAGGGCATAACTGTAACTCACATACAAGATAGGTTAATGAAACATATTTTAATAATAATTATCATTTATTAGTCCAACGGTTTCCAAAGATTAACTCCCTTTTTCTGAAACTTCACTTTCTTGGGCCTGCCTGTCTTAGCAAAGATTATTATTTTTTTATTATTTGAAAAGGGGACATGACAAGTCCTCCCCTCCCAAACATTTCTTGTCCTCAAGCAATGGCTGAACAATAAACCAATCAATCCACCTGGATCCCAAATGTAGTCATGAACTATACTACTACCAATTAACATAGGCTCCTGCAATATCCTTTGCAATATGACCAAGAGGAATCCATAATCAAATTGGCAATTATAGCTCAACCAAACTCCAAAATCACCACTACCATAGTCAAAAACCCATGAGCCACAAACTCTTAGAACATCAGAACCCAAGTAAAGTGGACAAATCAAACTACCAACACAGTAAATACCATCAACGCATCCCACTGGCCTATACGGAATGTACAATCCAACTCTGCAACAATGGTGAATGCTCTCGAATGAAACTGTACCAAGTATGGAGAATCCACACACTGTACAACTCCTGCAGTTAACACAACTTTGCAAATCACCGGCCACTATCTCATAACCATAACTCCCATGCACTGCTAATGGTGAAAATACATTACAAGATAAAGAGTAAGAAATGGAATCCAAACCAAATTTTCCTGCCATCAACTCCTCAAAACAAGGATCAAATGCTAACTGATGTTCATACCCTGCAATATAATGTTGATTAAAAAAACCAACCTCAGTCAACAGCTCACCATGAACAAGTGATACAACCCACTGTGACTGATCACTAGCTAAGTCAGGAGATGTCATAGCCAAAGGAGTAGAATGAATAACAACACCCACTGAAGCATCACTCCCAAACTTCTGCTCTAAGTCACATATTATCAAGCTGTCAACTGCAGAACCTATCACCATGTAATGCCCATCACAACTCTCATCTTGAGGCATCAAATTACCCCATAACTGATGATAAGCATTAGGAACCAAAGTACATCTCTGTATCATTATCTCATCAACATGGTCATCAAAGGTAGATTGATGAGCGTACCTCATAGTGTAATGTCGATAGAATGTGCCAATCTCAGTCAGTGGCTCAGACTATAATCCAGATGAAACTAACTGCAATTGATCATTAACCATGTTGGAACTCACTACTACCTCCGAAGATATCACCAAGGGAGTAGTATTACTAGCAAGAACCATGCCAACTGTCGAATCACCAACATCACACATGATCTTTGATACATCTCTAGTCTCTGTGCCATCAATACTAGAGGCCACCACTATGTCAGGCATAAAACAATCTGCTACAACACCCAACTCAGCTGAACTTGACTCTACTGGGAATGAACCTGATATGCCAATGTTAGTATCAAGAATGGATGCATCCCCATCTCCACTGTCTCTAACAATCTCGGCCATGGACATCCTCGGATCACCAAACACCATAGCTTGTGACTGTATAGAATTAGGTAAAGACTGTAGTCACTCTAACTCCATGGTCACCTTAGCTAAATGAAACTGTGTACTCTGAAGAATCTCAGAAGTCACCTCAAGCTGCTCAGTAAGCTCACTCACCTCATCTTCCTTGGCCAACAATGTATCATATGCTGTACTACCCCACTCCATAAGATAATCTCTGTTGGCTACCAACTGCATATAATTTTGTCTCAAAATCCAAATAGCCTCCCATAAAGAGTGGATCTCTGTCAAGGAAAGATAACTTCCTCCCTGCTCATCACTAGTAGGAGAACCCCATCCATAAACTGCTAACAACTGATGAGAAGCATCGAAATGTTGGCAAGTAATAGCAATGTCTTGGTCACTAACTCTCAATTGATTAGACACATGATGGCACTGGCTTGACTGTCTCCTACAAACCTCCTCTGATGCACTGTCTGAAGGAGTTTCCTCAAAGTTACTAGTCTCTAGAGTATTACCATCCATATCCTGTGAATCAAATCTAAAGCTCATATCAACATACGGAGTATCAAAAACATTAGCATTGCTGTCCAACTCCTCTATACCCAAGGAAACTAAGTCTTCAAAACTGGCCACTGCATCCTCTTGGATGTCATCAATGCCAATATGATCTTGGGACTCATCTTTACACACTGCCAAATATGAAATATCATCAACACATTCCAGCAAGTATGGTCGACTAGATATATGAACAAAGCCCAACATCGGTGTATAAAAACTAATACCAACATTGGACAAGCTGCTAGCACAAGAAAAGACAACACCGTGCAATTTGCTAATCAAATCCATGATAGCATCCAAACAAACACTACTACCAAAAAGTGTTAAAGATCTCTTGTCAACTGAATCCCAAATGCCAATATAACAATCTTGAGTCCATATCTGTAAACTAGAATCAGTTGGTAACTCAAGCAAACTCCTCACCTGAGTAATATGACCAATACCAACTAACTCCACATACCTATCATGATGAGATAATGAAGTCACAATACTATCTTTGTTCACCTTTAGCTGGCTGGACAAATCATGTGAAGTACTACCAGCCTCAACCTCATGTGATGAAGCATCTAACTGTGCCTGGTACTCTTTCTCAGCAAAGTCATGAATGTTCAATGTCTGCTCATCTCTACCAGGTATCTCACCATCCTGCACAACAACATCCTCATAACCATCATCTGAACCCACTACACTGTAGTCACTGCCTGTTGTAACTATACCATCTTGAATACCTGAGGCATCACCCTTTGACGACCTGTAAACAATTGTCTCAATTTGAGTATCAAGTTGACTGTTACTATCAATCTGTGTGATATCCTTTCCCACCACCTCCTGTGGCAGAGTAGAATCTGAGATCTCTACCTGGCTATCAGCTAGTTTCTCAAACTCCTCATGCAAGTTCTTGGGAATTGTGTCATCTGTTCTGTGAGAAAATCTACTGAATAGAAATCCAGTCAACTTATCCACCTTAGCTGGGTCAGATAACATTTCATTTATACGGTGGTTCTCAACCAACTATTTAGACATGTCATGGCTTATTTTCATAAGTTTATCTCGAATGTCTAAATAACCATCCTTTCTACTATTTTGACTCTGGCTATCAATTGTCCAAGATTGTTCCCTCTGAGACTCTGTACTATACCTGTCCATTCTGGATAAAGTAGAGTGTAACCCCAATAGGATATAACTTCTTCAAACACCAAGAACTAACATGCAAATTATTAGAAGTAGCATGCAATCATAGATTTGGACATGCAACTGATTAGAAGCAACATGCAACCACCAAATTATGACATGCAAGATCTGGGTAGTTGTCAAAACTGACATGCAAGATCTAGGTAGTTGTCAAAACTGACATGCAAACTTCTACAACCACCAAATTCACCAAGAACTAACATGAAAATGATTAGAAGTAGCATGAAACTATAGATTTGGATATGCAACTGATTAGAAGCAACATGCAACCACCAAATTATGACATGCAAGATCTGGGTAGTTGTCAAAACTGACATGCAAGATCTAGGTACTTGTCAAAACTGAAATGCAAACTTCTACAACCACCAAATTCACCAAGAACTAACATGAAAATGATTAGAAGCAGAATTAAACCATAAATTTTAACATGCATCTGATTAGAAGAAACATGCAACCATAAATTATGACATGCAAAATCTGGGTACTTGTCAAACCTGACATGCAAGATCTGGGTAGTTGTCAAAATTGACCTGCAACTTCTACAAACCCTCAGGCTGGCAAGATCATGGCTCTGATACCACTATAATGTCCCCTTTTCTGATTTGATATGGTATTTCACACCTCTAATCAGATTTTCAAAATCAAACAACTTCTATCACAAAGATCCACCAAATTTCTCAAGAAACCCCAAATCGGGTATGCCGAAAATAGTGCCAAAAACCTTCACAGATTCACCTGTTATTAATAAATCTGAAAGTGGAAATTTTTACAGAAAGTTCAGCAGCATAACAGCCTACAAAATGATGTTTCTAGATATATATAGCCTTTACACAACAGCTCACAAATGTAGGACAAAAACTATGCTCATCGGGCTCCCGAAATTAACACAAAATGCTCGGAAACACCACAAAAACACTAATAAACTATCTAAAAAGTTTAATCACATCCCAATACATATATTCAGCTCTATTTTAACAGCTTAAAGTCTGAAATAGAGCAGCAACCAAAACTGATATGAAATGCTCAACTGAAAACACCAAACTCATGCAAAAAACACACCCAAAAACCCACAAATCTACACTGTTCAGCACAAAGGCAAACTTTGTATGAGCATGCACATGGAATGGCTTCAAACTCCCATCCTTAGCCTCCCTAGAAACCTGCAAACTCCCATTCTTGGGTCTCCCTAGAAACCTACAAACTCCCATTCTTGGGTCTCCTTCTCCACAGGTTTGGCAGCCTCTGAAGAATAACAAAGAATGAGCGAAAATCAAGTCTGGAATCCCCCCCAAAATGCCTCCAAACCTCTTTAAAAAGGGCATAACTGTAACTCACGTCCAAGAGAGGTTAATGAAACATATTTTAATAATAATTATCATTTATTAGTCCAACGGTTTCCAAAGATTAACTCCCTTTTTTCGAAACTTCACTTTCTTGGGCATGCCTGTCTTAGCAAAGATTATTATTATTTTTTTATTTGAAAAGGGGACATGACAATGAAAAATGGAGTAAGTGTCTTGATGAATTGAATACAATCAAAGATTCCACTTGGCTAGACATTGAAATTGATATTTCTATCTAGGAGGTCATAGCTAATATAAAGGGCTTACCATCTGGAGATAGTATTTAAGCAATTGAAATCATAGCTAAATGCTAGAAGGGACAAAATACAAAAAGTACAATAATCATGAAAAGTAGTTAAATTTGCACACATGCTCATCTTGGAGACACCTAAAGAGAAATCACCAGCTATTAGTTTTGGAACTACTTCCTATCTTTTGTCTAAGTACAAAGAATGTTTTGCAAGAGAAAATATCTGTTGTCTTTGTATTTATTTTTTAATCAAATTTTGACAAGTGTCCTCCCATCTATAGCTTGTATGAAATCATTGTTTTATAAAAGGATTTCAAAGATGTTGAGTGATGGTCCAAGTTCTATTTTTCTTTTAGTGCTAATGCTATTTATAGTTTCTCCACATTTTTGTGTCAATTATGTTTTATTTCAAACTTGTATTTCAAGAAGAAGGTGATAAATGAATGAAATAATTATCATATCATGAGTTATACTTTGAGTATTATATTAGATATATGCATCATTCTCAATGAGATTAATATAAAGAGGGCATTTACTAGAGATCTATATCCTAAGTTTCTATCTCTTTTTTCATATAATTGTCATTTATGAGACTAAACGAGCAAAGTTCATTTTAGTTTAATTTAGCTTGGATAGGTTGCATATCAATTCATTGTTGCTTTCTATTCAAGTAATTAAGTAAACACTTTATGTAGATTAATAGGGTTTTTAATTATATGGGAGGGGTGTCATAAGAATAGGATTTAGGGTTAGCATTTAATGAATTTAATTGCAAGTCAATTAAATAGATCAAAATTCACTGACACGACTCTATGTAACAATGGATAAGGAACTGATCACTAGTTAGAATACAAATTGAAGAAACATTTTAGTAGTGAAAATCATTTTTAAATCAAACAAATATCTTAAATGTGTAATAGAAAGTTATATTTTGGTCATTCACTTATTGTAATAACTCTTGAGTTTGTAGTTAGCTACTATAATTCATCAATTGATTCAAATTGCAAGAAGATTAAGAGACCAAATCCACTCTAGAGGGATGTGTGATGTGATAATATGAAGAAGTGTTGAAATCCTTAGGTAAACCCACCTTGGTTAGTAGACCCTAAAGTGTAGAGAACACTCTTGCTTTGTTAGTCCAAATCTGAATGAGTTAAGATGAAAATTGGAAGTAGCTAATCCTTAGGTATAACTTTATTTTATATTGTGGTGTTGTTTTAGATCTGTAGTTTTGAAGGACCAACACCTTGCATACTAGGTTCTAGGAGCTTGCTTCAGACTATATAGAGTTTTCTTCATTTTGCATACCATATCCTTTTCTTTTATCAGAGGGAATCCTTTGGGATACTTAATGTATACCTCTTCTTCAAGTTATCCATTTAAGAAGGCTGATTTAACATAAATCTAATATACTTTGAACTTCTTATTCATCTCATAAGAAAAAAACATTCTTACTTCTTCCATTGTGGCCATGGGGCCATATGTCTCCTCATAATCTATTCCTTCTCGCAATGAATATGCTTTTCTCACAAGTTTTGCTTTGTTTTTTACAACTTCACCTTGTTCATTCATCTTAATTCTGAATACCCATTTGGTTCCTATTATTGGTGTTTGAACTATTGAACAACAAAATGCTCAATACCAAAATGGTAATACTCACATAATCTAAGGAGTAGCTACTTCCTAGTAACAACTACCTAAGTAAACCATTTGGAACCAACTTCAACAAAACCAAGGAAGGTTTTCTACTCTTTAAGCTCTACAAAACCAAGGTGGGTATACTTAGGGATGATTCAAATGAAAACTATTGTATGAAAATTATCTTAGTTTCATTTTGATTCTCATCTTCTATCTTTGGACACATACACAGTTTACCAAAATCTTTAATGCTTTCAAGTTCATATGCATCCCTTATAAGCAGATCTAGTCATAATTCTCCTAGGGTTTTCAAATATTTCTAGAAATAGTAGTTGCCTAAGACTCAGAAACTAGATATAAATGAGTGTTGACAAGCATTATAACCTTGAACAAAATGGAATGAAAATGATTTTGACTTTGTAATAAATTTGATATGCAAAAGAAAAATTTACCCCAACTCATTCCTAATTCATGTGACTAGTGCCATATCTGTTGGGTAAAAGAGAAACTATTGGTGGGAACTCTAATTCAAATAAGTTGTAAATAAATTTATCAATTGTAGTCACCTATTTCCATTCCTATGAACTATCCATTTTATAAACTCATAAACCCTACTGATCTACTAAAGCGTATACATAATTCCTTGAATTAAAAGCAACAATAGTATTAGCATACAATCCATCCAGACTGAATTCAATCAATTAAACCTTATTCAAATGACATCAACATAGACAAACATATAGAATGGAGATAGAAATTGATGACACAAATCTAATGTAAATGCCCCTTTGTATTATCCTTTTTAAATGACTAATACAATGACCAATAGAAATTGATTGAAAAGCCCAAGATATCCTATTGATCCTATCATTTCTATATATCATCAAAAAGTACATACATGAAAGTAAACTCAAAACAACTACATAATGTTGGACCAATTGTATTTTTCTTGAACACCACAAAATTATACAACTTTCAGACCCCTCACAATACCTTGAAAGCTCATTTATTTAAAAATGAGTTGCAACAAGAAAAGGGAAATTGTGACTAATAGATGTCCTTTTACAACAAAAAATGAAACCACCTTTTACAAAATATCGATGACACCTTAATTCAAAAAGAAACAACAAAAAAAGTTGTAGATGGCAGGTGGAGTATCAAATCTTTAATTTTGTCTTTTCCTTTAACTACTTCCTATTGGTAAAGCCTTTATTTTTGTGATTGCTTCCCATAAAATAACTTCTCTTTTGGTTGGCCATTCACATGTCTTAGTTGTTGCTAATTCAGCAACAAACTTCTGCCACCCAACATCAGTAATCACTTTCCCCTCTGTGATAAATCTATTCATTTTAGTTTCAATTTTGAATAGAATGTCAACAAGTTCATTAAAAGAAATTTCATCAATATCACCCTCAAAAATAGATGCTACATATGGCAAGTCTACAATATGATCAAAGAGTTAGACCATTCATTTAAATCCTTCACTTGGTTATTAGAATCAAGGATAAAAAGAGTTAAAGAATAAAAACCACTTGTAAGCACTTTCATCTTGTTTTTAATTACTACCAATTTTCTTATGAAGAACTGCAATAAATCCTTTACTGTGTCCATGCCCTCTTTAATAACAATAACATTATTAGGAAGGTTTGGCTTCTTGGCTAGCAATGGTATTAACCTATCAAAGAATTGCATGTAGGGTCCCCATTATTGGAAAATTGGATCAAGCCATCCTACTACTTCTTTGTACATCTGTTCTATAGATTGTAAGTTAATGAATGCATTATATGCATCTTGAGAGATTCTCTTCAAGGTTCTTATCCTATGACTTAGCATGTTCATCATTATACCCTTCTTTGTTGCATTATCAGAATAAGGAACCTCTATTTTTACACTCACCATAGGCACTGGCACTATCACCCCTATAGGTATATCTTCTATTTGGGCTTCTACTTCCATGGTGTACCATTCCTCTTCCACTTGTCTAGGTGCATGTTCTACCTCTATTGCAGCCTTGAGTTGTTCTTTTAGGGATGCCACCTTTACTTCTAGGCTCTAAATTCTCCCTTCCAACTCCTCTATCCTCTACTTTTCCACAAAGCTCGTCTTGAGCTCTTCCTCATACAATTTTTTGGCATCTAGACATTCATTGTATATAGTAGCTAGCCTATCCTAAATTTGATCTACCTTTCCATCATTCATGAGTGCAAAGTGTTAGACTAGGCTAGAGATATCTTTTCCAGTGATATTGTCTAGTGTCTACATAATAATGTTTCCTTGTGTAGTTTCCTATATGTCCATCATTTTAGGCTTTTTTGTGTTTGGGGCAACACTCCATACTGTTAGGGTCTTTTTGTCTTATGGCTTCATAGTTGATAGTTTTGTCTTGTCTCCTCATTTGTTTAAGAACAAAAGCTATCTCAATATCCCAATTTGGTATCAGAATCATACCACTCCTATGCACCAACTCCTTGACTTCTATAGGGGTCATTGTTTCACTATTTGGATCATAAGCCAGTAATTTATCAACTAGTTCCTTATTTTTCTTAGGATCTTCTCCTAGCAAGAGGCTCAATGTGATCTTGTTCTATTTTATTTTGTATAAAAAACTTTTAAATTTAGATGATTTAATGAAATCATCATCCTCCATAATTTTTTTAGATTGGATGAGTCTATCATCCAATCTTGAAGCTGCAACTTGTAAATCACTAGAGGCCTTTCCTGCCTCTATTTCCCTTTGGTGCAAGTAATTTTTCTTGATGTCAAAAAAATATTAGTCATTTTCTAGCAATACCTACATAGCCTTGCTTACCACCCTCTCTGGGATGTGCATTTTTTTTTTCCTCTTCTTTCCCTTTGGCACCCAAGTTGAAGATGATGGTTTCTCCTCCTCAACATCAACCTCCAATTACACATTTGGCTCAGGGGATTCTCTATTCATAGTGGCCTCCTCTCCATTTGGCTCATGTGGCATTTGAGACATGATATAATCAAAGTTGTCAACCATCTTTCTCAAATTACAAGGGTATGGAATCTCTATATAGAAACCCTTAAAATCAAGGTTGGTCCTTTTTAAGGCCTCCTCCACCGTCCTTATTTCATCATATTTTCCTAATAACTCATTAGCCTCCCTTGTTTCTACTATGTTAGCAATCAAATATTCTATAGGGATCGTCTTGCTAGGAGGTAGAATGTAACCCCTGATGGCTTTAACCTCATTTATAATTTAGTTCTCTAGGTCATACATCCTATAAGGTTTACTAGAAAATTTATACTAACCTAGGTATTCACTCAACTCTTCATATGCATTCTTCCCAATCTCAAAATTTTCTACCTTGAAAATTCTACAAACAAATATGGGTTTGTGTAGAGAGGAAGGAATCATTTATTTGTTCATTAATAGAAATTGCTAGAAGAATTCAATAATAGCTAACCTAGGGGGTAAATATTTGGGCAATAGGTGAGGAGGCTAAGGGCATGCATATACTCTCATCAATGTGCACTCCTTAAAAAAAAATATGTCCCCCAAGTTATGATCCAATTTAATTTTCTTATCCAAAAAGGAAGGTCTAAGAAAAATCTTTAAAACATTTGGGGCCCTAAAGAAAGTATAGTCTAGTTGCTTCATAATCATAGAAATAAAAAAATTAAAGAACACAACTACATTTGAATAATGGAAATTTCTATACTAGATACGTGTCCATAGTTGCATAGGTAACTCACCAAATTTATCAGAAGTTTGATCGATGAAGTCCTGGCTGACGTAACCAATGTTGTAATACAAGATTAGGTGCATCAGTAGTGAGTAATGATGAAACTCAAAATCCTTCAATTCTCCTTTCTTTACATTAACAATTTGATTGTGCATGTTGTCCATAATGAATTCCACATAATCATGTTCTTTTTTGTGGAAGGGGTCTTGTATGTCACATGCCATAAAAAATAATGAACCATATACATAGTCCTCTACACCATCACTTCCTAGAACTTTGTGTAGTCCATATACAGTATTCTTGAAATAATTTTTGAATCTGCTCAATGGGAACTGATCCTCTACCTTCTTTGGAATCAGCCTTGACTTTTTAGCATTGTAAGGGATGTGGGGAAGCATCAAATTTTTTATAAAATAAGTTTCATTTCTCCCAAATTTACCCTACAAATCTTCAATGTTTATGGGCACATCCATTTGTCCCTCCAAACCAAAAGCTTCTCTAAAAGATGTCCTATCAAGTGTGCATAAAAAAAATCTCATTATGCCTCTAGAATGTCTTAGTGACTGGATTATAAGACTTTATGAGTGCCTTTAACAAGTCCACATCAACAAATACCTCTGGGAATATGAAATTTGCCATGTTCCTTTTCCATGGGTTACAAATTGGTAAATTTTCAGTTCTATTTTGGTAGAAATACAAAAATAGATTAAAACCATCAATCCTAGGGCATTTTGCATCCCTAACCAAGAAGTAATGGTGTTTGAAAATATGGTTATTCATTGAAATTTTGTCTGATGATCCTAGAAGAATTTTTAGCTAATCTTTTGCATGCTTTTTTAGCATTCTAACCCTTGATTGTTTTTCTACTTTTACAACACCCTTCTTCATTTTTTCTTTGGCTATGACCTCTACAACATCATCAGCTTCATCTTCAACCTCTACTTCTTCTACAAGAACCTCTTCAACTTCCTTGTCAGCCATTTTCTCTACAAACTATATCTCAAACTCTTGCTATAGTAATATAGAAATCATGAAGCTATGAATAGTTTTGAAATTCTTAGAATTAAAAATGAAAGCTCTTCAAAATGGAAAATACTCTAAATGTTCAACCAAATTTTTATGGTTTAATCATGCAATTTATCAACCTTTTAATAAATTCTAAATGCACAAGTTTTTAATACCACCTTCATAGGCTGTTAGCAAGGAATACCAACTTTGAAATTTGATCTTGATGTACTTTTTTAGTGTTTTATTTTTGTAAAACATTTCCTAAGAGAAAAATTCACCCAAGAACTAAGAACTCAAACACAAGCACAATTATAGACCAAGAGAGAGTATGACCAGAATGATGATATATTCAATATGCCATGATAAGAGTACACTAGGAGTGCTTATATATAAAGTCCTTTGAGATACATCTAGAATGCCTTGTAATCAGCTACATGATAAGTCATACAACTAGGCACATGTCCACTAGATATGGGTTATCCTCCATTAAGCACGAAAGTATGTGCAATGATAAGAGGATAAGCCTACAAGGGTGTGACATGAAAATTAGTGTTGTAGACACCATCTACTAAAATAGAGTTTCATACTCCTATGTTGTCTATATGACAACTCAAAAAAGTGCACAAACTCCTAAGTGTCTCACAAATAAAAATAACAAAATAATGCATTAACCTAAGTAAACTTAAGTAAGTGTAAATAGTAAGTACATATTTACACCAACACCCCCCCTTAAGTGAAACTTAGGGGAATGTTCTTAAGCTTATGAAAACTAAGATGAAATACAAAATGGGTCCTAGCTACTAGGCCATGTTAGGTACCCATGTACATAATGAAGATGCAATCTCTCATAAAGTGGACAAAGAGGGAAAACCTCATGAGAAAAACCCTCCCCCAAAAAGAGAGATAAATAGGGATGCATGGATGGATGGAGTAATCAAGACCCCACCCTTCCCCCCCCGCCCAATTACAACATACATCTAGTATATACAAAAAAGAAAGATGAGAGAAGGAAGAGAGATAGAATAGGCTCCCCCCCTCTCCCCAAAGAAGAATGTTGCCAAGTGAAAGCCACTCCAATAAAGAAGCTAGTCCAAGAATGCAGAATGGTGTTCCTTCCCTTAGGAAGAAACAAAGAAAAAAGAACACTTTGAAAGATGCATGCTGACCCTAAAACTTTCTCAAGTATTCTTGTGCTGATTCTAGTGTTCACCCCTTCCAACTATGTTGAAAAGAATGAATGCAAATCTAGCAAGGATGTCTATTGAACCTTTCCACTAAACCATCTATCTTCTCAACCGACAAAGAGTCCTCCACTAATTTCTATTCATAAGGATCCACAATCACACCAACTTGTGAAGATTGATCATGTAGAGAATGGACATGAGGGTTAGAGTGAGCCCTCACAACAATTTTAGAAGGATCACCTTCATCAATGAGAAGATGTAAGTCGTCAAGTCCATCTCCCAAGTAAACTGAAGTTGGAGCTAGAAGATGAGATGTACCATGCTAAGATGGACCTTTCACTATGGCAATGTAAGCATGTGGACTGGACTAATGTGACCTCTCACTGCAACTGTCGATAGAACCCCATGTGTCTAAACTTGTTGAAGCACTATTAGTTTCCACTATGTATAATGTGCAAAGAGGATTAGAGGATAAGTTGGGTGAACTTTCCTGAAAGTGAACATCATTCCCCACAAAAATCTAATGAGTCTTTGGGTTCATAAGTCTGTAATCCTTTGCATTGTCTTCATAATCAATGAAGGTACAAGGCCTAGGTGTTGGTGCCTTGCAACTCCTGGAAGAAAGGTTTGCCCATGCTAGACAACAAAGACTCTAAAGTGACTCACAATTGGTTTTCTACCACACCATGCCTCAAAAGGAGTCTTACCATCTAAGGCATTATGAGGAGACCTATTAATTATATGAGTAGCACTACTAATGGCTTCAACTTCTAATGTAGGATCAAGAGACTTGGCTTGAATCATGAAAGTTGCCATGGTTCTTAAAGTCCTAATCCTCATAGCTACAACATTTTTCTTCTGTGGACTAAATGCTGGTGGGTTTTGAAGATCAATCCCCTCAATTATGCAAAAGTTCTTAAGTATTCTATCAACATATCTATTCTCATTGTCCACCCTTAGTACCTTGATGGCTTTCCTTGACTTGTGTTCAACATGAGTCTTAATATTCTTGAAGCTTATGAACCACTTCATTCTTGTGATGAAGGAAGTAGAACCAAGTGAATCTTGAAAAGTTGTCAACAAATGTGAGGATGTAGTAGCCTTGGCTGACTGAAGTCACTACAAAGGGTCCTGCTAAAACCATGTGAACTAGTTGAAGAACAACTAGAGCTCAAGAAGACTTCCCTTTATCATACTTCTCCTTGAGATTAATATTCACTAAACAAGATGAAAATTCTCCCTTAGAAAATTTGATATTTGGTAGACCTTTGACCATATGTTTTGAGCGAAGTTGCTAAAGAGAGTGAAAGTTAAGGTGACCAAACCGTTCATGCCATAAGTTGATTATTGAAGTAGAGTGAGTCAACAAGGCTTGAGAAGGAGAATTAGGCACAAAATGGAATAAGGAATAAAGCCTCTTATCATAATTGACTTTTCCAACTACAACTAATGAATCATCTCTGAGACTTTACACGATCACTGAATCTGGAAGGAACTCAATTTTGTGACCATCTCCAAGGTGAATGATTTGGTAAACTGATAGGAGATTAGAGCTAAGGTTTGGAATTTAGAGAACATATTTGAATTAACCATTTTCCATTTCCACATGTCCTTTCCCCTCAACTTCCATTTTAGTATCATCTCTGATGAAGATGTGTGATACCTTAGACTACTTCAATGAAGAAAAGCCTTCCTTTGAAGAACCCATATGGTAAGAGGCACCAGAGTCAAGTATCCATTTCAAATAAGAACTTGTGTTTTCCATAATTACTTTCCCTTTACCCTTTGAAGAGGTTGGAATGGAATGCTTGGAAGTACCTAGCACTTGAATTTTGTTCTTCTTGAGTAGGTTTTCCAACTCATCAATTCATTTTGTCTTGCAATGATGCTTGTCATGCTTTGGATTTTTGCAATATGCGCAAAAAATTTTGTCCTTCTTTTCATTACTTCCCTTCTTGTTGGAAGAAGAATTTCCTTTTTGAGAGGAGGATTGTTGTGTCTTAGATTGTGTTTTCTACTTCCACCACTTCTTGTTGTTACCGCTTTTCCCTCCTTGACTTGATTTGTGCTCATCACTAGCCACCAAGGCTTTGGTCTTTGATGACTTGAGAAGTCCTATATCCATCAAGTGAGATTGTATAGCAATCAACATCTCTATGAATGCATCAAATGAAGGCTTTTGGCAAGTAGATCCCATGGTCAACCTATAAGTATTAAAACTTGAAACAAAGTTAGCATACTCAGAAGGTAGGCTCTTCAAGATGTGATGAATCAACCTATCATCCTTCATGGGATTTCCACAATCTTTAAGAAGTGCCCTATACTCATTGGCTTTGATGATGTAATCCTAAATTGTATTAAAATTATTTGGATCCAAGAGAAGTAGATCATCCTCAATCTAAAATCCCTTTTCTTTATCCACTTTACCATACAATGTTTCAAGTTTATCCCAAGCTTCATTAGATTTTGATCATTTGGTAATGTGAAAGAGGAGATTATTTTGTACACAACTCCTAATAGCTCCTAAAGCTTGTTGGTCTTGAGTTTTCCAATTAATGATTTATTTAGCATCAGTAGGTTTAGGAATTTTACCTTCAACATAAAGACTATATCCTTTTTCCATTAATATACTCCATGTAATATCTTTCCATGTAGAATAGTTGTGTGAAGTTAAAGGACATTTAAAATTGATGATGTAGAAAAGAAAAGAGCACAAAAAAGAGATACAAAAACATAGTACACACCCCTCTTTTCACTCAATCAAAAGACCCCCCCAAAAAAGATGTTATTGGAACTTTATAAGTAGTGTTTTTACAATGGGCCACTTTTCAAAATGAACAAAGTGGACTTTCTAATTTTTCTTTTACAACTACCTTATGTGGCTTAAATCTATCACTTAAGCACTGTAGCTCAGATTTACAACAATTCTAAAAAGAATCAAACCTTTACAATGCTAAAAAAAGGCCTAATTCTAAAAGTGATAAATTGGTCCATCCAACCCTAGAATCTGACTCCAGATCTAGAAAGTAGGCAAAAAAATGCACTTTCAAAAAAAATGGAACTTGAAAAAGTGACCAGATGTGCCCATATGGAGCATTTGAAGTTGCAAAACTTAGGATTATGCAACTACAATCAACAAAAATGCATTTTTTGCAAAATTTGTGCACTAAAACTAGAAAACAACACCACCATAGAAAACCTAGAAAACTCTATCCAATTTTTTAAAAAATTGCACCTGAATCAAAGTCTAGATGTTCAAGTTATGGGCTCACAAAGTCGGGCTACCAAATTGAAAAGCAATCTAGAGAGGGGTCTAGAGCAAAAATTTCAAGTCTAAATTTGATAGTCAAATGACCATCATTGTAGTTATTAATTTCCTAGTTTTGATGGTCAAACAACTATCAATTTTAACCTTTGAAAAAGATGGCATCAACAAAAAAAATTAGGGCCCCTACTAATGGGTTAGGTGATTGGATGCTATGTGTCCATACTATATAGAACATATGGATTCAAGTGATGTGGTAGTGTCACCTAGTTTCCATGTGGTGATGTGGTAGTCCTAGAACTCCTTGCATGTTGCTGAGTTGGCACAAAAGATGTCTCAAATTTTGCTAACATGGCTAGAGAGAGAAAATGTGCCTACATGGACAAATGGATCTATCCCATGTTGCCTTGTCCTGTACTACTCTAAAAAGATAGTAAGTCACCGAGTTTCCTCTTTGTATTGCTAAAAAATTACAATAGTTACCAGATTTATCAAAACTATGCTTGGAAACTCTATCAACACCAAAGAACTAGGAAGTGTGTGTGAGAAAGTCTAAACACTGCACAAAAAATTAGAGTTCATAATCTCTAAGATTGAAAAGGTAAATGCATGTCATGAAATGAAAGGTGTCAGCAATAATCCAAATTTGAGGTTGAGAAATTTAAAATCGTGCACCAAAGGACAATAGTAGTCATCGCCAGAATCAAAGGTGTTCTAGAACTACTGATGTCAATTCTAAAAAGTTTGAAGCAAGTGGGAGGGTTTGACATAGTAGGTCAAAGTTTGAATGCAATTATCAAAGTGCCTTTGAATAGTCACTGCCTTTGGGATTTTAATCCCACATGTGATGTGTGAGCGCTTTAAGCATTGTGTAAAAACAAACACCCACACACATTTAAACAAAGAGTCCACTAGTTCTTATGTAAGATGGTTGCTAGTTGGTTGTGGCTAGGGTAATTTGTCAGTCCAATGGATGAATAGCCACCAGTAGTGTACTTGTCACTCAAGAAAGTGGGAATTCCTCACTATGATTAATTGGTGGTATGGCTGAATTTTGACTATAATGCCTATAGTGTAAAAAAAACTCCTGCAACCAAATAATTAATTCTTCCAAATAGAAGAGCTAGGATCTGATGGCCTAGTTGTGCTAAAAAAAAATTCTCTGCTACTAGCCCATAGGGCTAAAATAGTTTCTAAAATTTTGCACAAAAATATGATGGAAATATAGAGAAAATATAGATCTGAATTAAAATTAAATTACACATTTGAAAATAATGACCATACCCAAACTAAAAATCAAGGCCTTAGGGTTTCGATTTGCAAAATATTTACCTCATAGTTGACTTTGGGCCAAGGTAGGCATGTTTATAGTCAATTTTCACTGAATCAACATTTTGGATGCAATGGCAAGGTCAAATCTAGCTCTAGATGCTCCCAATTTTCGTAGTACTCTAGATTCAAGCTAAGGTGTTGAAGCAAGCATGGTCTCGAATGGCTATGTGATGAGAAAATATCAAAGCTCTGATACCATGTAAGAATTTGCCTAAGGAAAAAATTCACCTAGGAACTAAGAACTTAAACACAAGCATAACTATAGATCAAGAGAGAGACTATGATCAAAATGACAATATATTCAATATGCCATAATAAGAGTACACTAGGAGTATCTATATTTAAAGGCCTCGAAGATACATCTAGAATGCCTCATAATCAACTACATGATAAGTCATACAAATAGGCACATGTCCACCAGATATGGGTTATCCTCCATTAAGCATGAAAGTATGTGCAATGATGAGAGGATAAGCCTACAAGGGTGTGACATGCAAATCAGTGTTGTATACACCATCTACTAAAATAGAATTGCATACTCTTGTGTTGTTTACATGACAACTCAAAAAGGTGTGCAAACTCCTAAGTGTCATTTTTTCTGAATTGGCATGACACCTCAACCATTCCCTTTTCAATTTTGCTCCTCTACTTACATGCTAAGTCAAAACCCCTCAATCTTCATAACCCCAAAAATAAACTGAACAAGCCTTTACATCTGTCCAGTGACACTTCAAAATGCTTCAAGTGTAGAAGTGCTGGGCTTTCTTAAGCATTGCATTGAAATTCCTTTTATGCTCTTACGCAGCCCTTTATGTTGTAAAATCTCAAGCCTCCTTATCAGATACTTATGTGCTTATGCCTCAACACCTTCCTCTACTCATATGCTTAGGTCTTTACCTATGGCATCATAATGCTTTTTACTACTCTTTTATTCTTCTTTATGCATTCCTAAGTTATCTCATACTCATAACATCAAAAAGCTTTTATAGTTTTCATCGTGTTCTTATGTTTCAATGTTCTCATATTAGTGTAAAGACTTCTTTTAATTTCCCCACCTCTCTTTTATGCTTATACACTTAGACTTAGCTCGTAACCATGAAGAAAGGGATGAAATAACTCTTCATTCATGTGCTTACCATGTAGTCATAAGGACATAATTGGCATTTTTCTTTTCACTTATCAATGACCCAAATTAGATCTTAGGAAAATAGGAAAAAGAACATCGTCGTTGATTTTAAGCACATGAAAAATAAAAAACTTAAGTCATCTGCCACACAAACTGGGCCCATTTGACATGTGTGACATGTCACCATTTGATTTGTTCTCATTAGGGCCCATTTGACAACTCAACAGCTCCCACACAGCATGTCCCTCTTTGTAAAATTTCTTTATAGTTACTCATGAGTCAAAGAAGTGAAGGAACATAAACAAAATTAAACTTTACTTTTCTCTTACAAGTCCCTCTTACACGTAGAACCATAAAACGACTTTATTTCTTCTCATGAGCCAACCTTTAGGCTAGCTTAGGATATTATGCCTTTACACCATTCAGTGTAACGTAAATGTGTAGATCAAACCACAAGACCTTTCTACCCCTTCACTCAACACTTTACTCATATTCCTGTAAAACCATATGACATAGTCACTTTTGAACCTATTATGCTCATACATTTAACAAAACAACAAATGACCTGACATACTTTAATAAATTCCTTTTGCTCAACCCATCACCATGGAACCATAACACCATCTTCACAGCACAAAAGACATTTTATGCTTCAACCAAAGATCAAATCATATTACTAGAATACCCCAAACTAGACCACTCCACTATTATAGAATACATCACTGTATCCCCATAAAAGATAAATTCCTTTAAACCTTTATGTCACTTGGTGAAGTGTGATGGTGGAAATAAAAAAAAAGAAACACTTAATTCTTATGGGAAACCCAAACACTATAAGAGCATAAAAGGAGGAACTTAGGCACTTTGTAAACGCTTTAAAAAATTTGAAAATAACCTAGGGTTTTTACAGACTTAGGACATTTAAATGATTGTCTTGAAGAAAAACGTTGAGAATTTAATAAAATTCAAGCAAACAGAGACCAAGACATGATTAGGGTAATGGAAATTTGAAAATTATAAGGAAGGAAACCCTAATCTATAGGATACCATGACTTAAATGATTTTTTTCAGAAAAAAATTTCTAGAACTCCTCTACATTATGAAAAAATCAGACCAACACCTATAACATTCTTGTCTTTAGGTCTATGAGCTAACTCCCCTGTGTCATTCTTCATAATTAGATCTAGTGTTTCTTTCATTGCTTGAATCCAATGATCATATTTACATGTTTTTTCTATACTTTTAGGTTCCACTTGAGAAATCAAATACAATTCTTCATTAACTCTATTTCTTGTCATCACTTCTTTGTCTTTGCTCCCAATCATCTAGTCAAGGGGGTGATTCTTTGTCAAATTCTTATTAGAAGTGTTGATCTCATATTGGTTTTGACAAGTGAGTGTCAACACACTTAATCCATTTACTTAGTTCATGTTGAACTAGTAATACATGTTGAGCAAATATTAGACTCTGTTGAGTTGCAACGAGTGTCGAGCCACTCATGTTTCAAGTCACTCAAGTTATGAGTAGATAGACCATGCTAAGTGATTTAGGAGCTCAGTAAATAGTGGATGTTGAGTAATGCAAGTATTTCATCATAGCATAAATAATAGTGCATGCTGACCATCAGAGACTTCATATGTCAAGTGATATAGTTTTGACATATTTGTTTGTAATAGAACAAACAACTATGAAAACCATTTTTGAGCTGATTGAAGATTATATTTTGATATTATGGAGATAAGGATAAGTCTATATTTGGATTCCCTATACAATTACATGCAATCAATTAGAAGAAAGGGAAGGTTTCATCAGAAAAATGGATGAATCTCAACCACAGATTCATACCTAACCCTAAGCCACCTAGTCTTCTCAAGAATAAAAAGCCCTAAACTCTGTATGATATAAGAGAGTGAATGTTGAAGGAATTGAAGGAGTGAACAAGCTAGTTTATGTATAGAGCATTCAAGGCAACTTAGAAGTTATGAAGAAAGAGTGAATTGTAGAATTAGTTAGAGAAGAATAGAGGATAAAGAAAAGGATACAACATTGAGACATTTGATCATGAAGGATCAATAAGATATTGTTTAGAAGTGATTTGTTATGAGGCAAGCACATGCCAACTACAGGATCTATGCTGAGACATTTAAACAAGTAATTTTAGTTAAATATCTTAATAGAGTAGTCCTAACAAGCTATATGAAATTGAAATGTCCCTTTACTAATTTTGTATGATATTTCCAACCTATAATCAGATTTCCAAGATCAAACAACTAATATCACAAAGATCCACCAAATTTCTCAAGAAACCCCAAATCGAGTATGCCAGAAATTGTGCCAAAAGCTTCACAGCTTCACCTATTATTAATAAATCTGAAAGTGAAAATTTTTACAGAAATTTAAGCAGCATAAAAGCCTACAAAATTACATTTCCAGATCTGTATAGCCTTTACACAACAGTTCTCAAATGTAGGACAAAACTATGCTCATCGGGTTCCCAAAATTAACACAAAAATGCCCGAAAACACCACAAAAACACTAATAATCTATCTCAGAAGTTTAATCACGTCCCAATACATATATTCAGATTTATTTTAACACCTTAAAGTCTAAAATACAACAGAAACCCAAACTGATATGAAATAATCAACTGAAAACACCAAACTCATACAAAAACACACCTGAAAACCCACAAATCTGCACTGTTCAGCACAAAGGCAAACCCTGTATGAGCATGCACATGGAATGGCTTCAAACTCCCATATTTAGCCTTCCTAGAAACCTAAAAAATCCCATTCTTGGGTCTCCCTAGAAACCTACAAACTCTCGTTCTTGGGTCTCCTTCTCCACAGGTTTGGCAGCCTCTGAAGAATAACAAAGAAATGAGCAAAATCAAGTTCTGGAATGAGCCCAAAATGCCTCCAAAACCCCTTAAAAGAGGGCATAACCATAACTCACATCCAAGAGAGGTTAATGAAACATATTTTAATAATAATTTTCATTTATTAGTCCAACGATTTCCAAAGATTAACCCCCTTTTTTCGAAACTTCACTTTCTTGGGCCTGCCTGCCTTAGCAAAGATTTTTTTTTTTAATTATTTGAAAAGAGGACATGACAAGTCCTCCCCTCCCAAACATTGATTGTCCTCAAGCAATGGCTGAACAATAAACCAATCAATCCACCTAGATTCCAAATGTAGTCATGAACTATACTACTACCAATTAACATGGCTCCTGCAATATCCTCTGCAATATGACCAAGAGGAATCCATAATCAAACTGAAAATTATAGCTCAACCAAACTCCAAAATCACCACTACCACAGTCAAAAACCCATGAGACACAAACTCTTAGAACATCAGAACCCAAGTAAAGTGGACAAATCAAACTACCAACATAGTAAATACCATCAACACATCCCACTGGCCTATACGAAATGTATAATCCAACTCTGCAACAATGGTGAACGCTCTCGAATGAAACTGTACCCAGTATGGAGAATTCACACACTGTACAACTCCTATAGTCAACACAACTCTGCAAATCATCGGCCACTATCTCATAACCATAACTCCCATGCACTGCTGATGGTGAAAAGACATTACAAGATAAAGAGTAAGAAATGGAATCCAAACCAAATTTGTCTGCCATCAACTCCTCAGCACAAGGATCAAATGCTAACTGATGTACATACCCTGCAATATAATGTTGATAAAAAAAACCAACCTCAGTCAACAACTCACCATGAAGAAGTGATACAACCCACTGTGACTGATCACCAGCTAAGTCAGGAGATGTCATAGCCAAAGGAGTAGAATCAATAACAACACCTGTTGAAGCATCAATCCAAAACTGCTGCTCTAAGTCATGTATTATCAACCTGTCAACTGTAGGACCTATCAACATGTCATGCCCATCACAACTCTCATCCCGAGGCATCAAAAAATACCATAACTGATGATAAGCACTAGGAACCAAAGTACATCTCTGTATCATCATCTCATCAACATTGTGATCATAGGCAGATTGATGAGCATGCCTCACAGTGTAATGCCGATAGAATGCACCAATCTGAGTCAGTGGCTCAGACTACAATCTAGATGTAACTAACTGCAATCGATCATTAACCAAGTTGGAACTAACTACTACCTCTAAAGACATTGCTAAGGGAGTAGTATTACTAGCAAGAACCATGCCAACTATCAGCTCACCAACATCACACATGGTCTTTGATACAACATCTCTAGTCTTCGTGCCATTAGTACTAGAGGTCACCACCATGTCAGGCACACCACAAAAATTTTCTACAACACCCAACTCAATTGAACCTGACTCTAGTGGGAATGAACCTGATATGCCAATGTTAGTATCAAGGATGGATGCATCCCCATCTCCACTGTCTCTAACAATCTCGGCCATGGACATCCTTGGATCACCAAACACCACAGCTTGTGACTGTATAGAATCAAGTAAAGACTGTAGTTGCTCTAACTCCATGGTCACCTTAGCCAAATGAAACTATGACTCCTTGAAAGCCAACTGTGTACTCTCAAGAATCTCAGAAGTCACCTCAAGCTGCTCAATAAGCTCACTCACCTCATCTTCCTTAGCCAACAATGCATCATATGCTGTACTGCCCCACTCCATAAGATAATCTCTATTGGCTACCAACTACATATAATTCTATCTCAAAATCTGAATAGCCTCCCATAAAGAGTAGAACTCTATCAAGGAAAGATAACTGCCTCCCTGCTCATCACTAGTAGGAGAACCCCATCCATAAATTGCTAACAACTGACAAGCATCATCGAAATTCTGGCAAATGATAGCAATGTCTCGATCACTAACTCTCAACTGATTAGACACATGATGGCACTGGCTTGAATGTCTCCTACAAACCTCCTCTGATGCACTGTCTAAAGAAGTATCCTCAAAGTTACTAGTCTCTAGAGTATTACCATCCATATCCTATGAATCAAATCTAAAGCTCATATCAACATATGGAGTATCAAAAACATTAGCATTTCTGTCCAACTCCTCTATACCCAAGGAAACTAAGTCTTCAAACTGCCCACTGCATCCTCTGGATGTCATCAATGCCAATATGATTCTGGGACTCATCTATACACACTGCCAAATATGAAATATCATCAACAAATTTCAGCAAGTATGGTCAACTGGATATATGAACAAAGCCCAACATCGGTGTATAAAAACTAATACCAACATTGGACAAGATATTGGCACAAGAAAAGAAAACACCATGTAATCTGCTAATCAAATCCATGATAGCACCCAAACAATCACTACTACCAAAAAGTGTTAAAGATTTCTAGTCAACTGAATCCCAAATGCCAATATAACAATCTCGAGTCCATATCTGTAAACTAGAATCAATTGGTAACTCAAGAAAACTCCTCACTTGAGTAATATGACCAATACCAACTAACTCCACATACCTATCATGATGAGATAATGAAGTCACAATACTATCTTTGTTCACCTTCAGCTAGCTGGACAAATCATGTGAAGTACTACCAGCCTCAACCTCATGTGATAAAGAATCTAACTATGCCTGGTACTCTTTCTCAGCAAAGTCATGAATGCTCAATGTCTACTCATCTCTACCAGGTATCTCACCATCCTGCACAACAACATCCTCATAATCATCATCTGAACCCACTACACTGTAGTCACTGCCTGTTGTAACTATACCATCCTGAATACCTGTGGCATCACCCTTTGACGACCTGTAAACAATTGTCTCAATTTGAGTATCAAGTTGACCATTACTATCAATCTGTGTAATATCCTTTCCCACTACCTCCTGTGGTAGAGTAGAATCTGAGACCTCTACCTGGCTATCAGCTAGTTTCTCAAACTCCTCATGCAAGTTCTTGGGAATTGTGTCATCTGTCCTGTGAGAAAATTTGCCAAATAAAAATCCAGTCAACTTATCCACCTTAGCTGGTTTGGAAAACATGTCATTCATTATACGATGGTGCTCAACCAACTGTTCAGACATGTCATGGCTTATTTTTATAAGTTTATCTCGAATGTCTAAATAACCATCCTTTCTACTGTTTTGACTCTGGATATCAATTGTCCAAGATTGTGTCCTCTGAGACTCTATACTATACCTGTCCATTCTGGATAAAGTAGAGTGTAACCCCAATAGGATATAACTTCTTCAAACACCAAGAACTAACATGCAAATGATTAGAAGTAGCATGCAACCATAGATTTTGACATGCAACTGATTAGAAGCAACATGCAACCACCAAATTCACCAAGAACTAATATGCAAATGATTAGAAGTAGCATGCAACCATAAATTTTGACATGTAGCTGATTAGAAGCAACATGCAATCATAAATTATGACATGCAAGATCTGGGTAGTTGTCAAAACTGACGTGCAAGATCTGGGTAGTTGTCAAAACTGACATGCAAGATCTGGGTAGTTGTCAAAACTGACATGCAAACTTCTACAACCACAAAATTCACCAAGAACTAAAATGAAAATGATTAGAAGTAGCATGCAACCATAAATTTTGACATGTAGCTGATTAGAAGAAACATGCAACCATAAATTATGACATGCAAGATTTGGTTAGTTTTCAAAACTGAAATGCAAGGTCTGGGTAGTTGTCAAAACTGACATGCAAACATCTACAAACCCTCAAGCTGGCAAGATCATGACTCTGATACCACTGAAATGTCCCTTTATTGATTTTTTATGATATTTCCAACCTCTAATCAGATTTCCAAGATCAAACAACTAATATCACAAAGATCCACCAAATTTCTCAAGAAACCCCAAATCGGGTATGCCATAAATTGTGCCAAAAGCTTCACAGCTTCACCTATTATTAATAAATCTGAAAGTGCACATTTTTACAGAAATTTAAGCAGCATAAAAGCCTACAAAATTAAATTTCCAGATCTGTATAGCCTTTACACAACAGTTCTCAAATGTAGGACAAAACTATGCTCATCGGGTTCTCGAAATTAACACAAAAATGCCCGAAAACACCACAAAAACACCAATAATCTATCTCAGAAGTTTAATCACGTCCCAATACATATATTCAGTTTTATTTTAACACCTTAAAGTCTGAAATACAACATCAAATCAAACTGATATGAAATAATCAACTGAAAACACCAAACTCATACAAAAACACACCCGAAAACTCACAAATCTACACTGTTCAGCACAAAGGCAAACTTTGTATGAGCATGCAAATGGAATGGCTTCAAACTCCCATCTTTAGCCTTCCTAGAAACCTGCAAACTCTCGTTCTTGGGTCTCCTTCTCCACAGGTTTGGCAGCCTCTGAAGAATAACAAAGAAATGAGCAAAATCAAGTTTTGGAATGAGCCCAAAATGCCTCCAAAACCCCTTAAAAGAGGGCATAACCGTAACTCACATCAAAGAGAGGTTAATGAAACATATTTTAATAATAATTTTCATTTATTAGTCCAACAATTTCCAAAGATTAACCCCCTTTTTTCGAAACTTCACTTTCTTGGGCCTGCCTGCCTTAGCAAAGATTTTTTTTTTTAAATTATTTGAAAAGGGGACATGACAGAAATCCTTTAATAGGGTACTTACTTAGTTGTAAGTTGAAGTCCTCTAACCAGGCACACTTGTAACAAGGTTTTGAAATTCTCTAACAAGGTGAGACCTAATAGTCTTTGTAAGCCTTTAATAGGGTCAACCTTTCACAGGGTAGATCATGTTTCATGGTCGAAACATCATAACCTTCATTGGATACACTTTATTACAATAGTATTGAAGATTTGTTGGTCTCATCCTGACCCCAATTTTACCTTCTCACTTGGAGGGCTTCTAGGTAATCAAATTTGGTGTTATGTGTGTGAATGCTTACATGGTTATATGTTTTAGATGCATATGCCTTACATGTTATTTCAGCTTACTTATCACTGTATATGAAGAATAAATGGTGAATTTTTTTTGGGTACAAGCTTAAACTAGTAATTCACCAACCACACCCCCCCACCCCCCTCAGAAGTTTACTCTTTCCCCTTGTAATTCTAATAATAGGTATTAGAACCTAGTGCTCTAAAAGAGAAAGCTTTGTAGCTTTGAGCAAAGATCTTGAAATGGAAGTCTATAAGGTGGGAAAGACTATTGAAAACTAGGAGATTGAAATACATCCCATACTTGATGGGGACACAACCCAAGAATAAAAATGGACACAATAGAAAGGGAAAATTATATTAACTAAGAAAATAAGCTAGTACAAATAGTACACAAAAAATAAACTTTGAAACATGCCCTAAGGGCTTACAATAGCATAAATCTGGAGATAATTTCTCCTTTCAGTACCTCCTCTCAAACTCCACTCCAAACTACCTTTTACGATGCCAGAAATCTCCTTAAATAGACCCCGAAGGGTTAAGGACTAGGATTACATTCTAGAAAGTGCTAGTAGGCATCTACCGACCAAATCAAAGGTTCCAGAAGCTGCGTTAGAAGTCAGTGCAAATCTAGAAGAATCCAGAAACGGTAACTGAACTTCCAAGAGGCATAACTTTTGAACCCTAGCTCTGATTGACAAACTTTTTACATTTTCAGAAAGCTCTTGAAGCGCTCTATAGCCTTATGGACAAGCTTCACTCATTCCCCATTTTTTGACCTTTTTCGAGGTCATTTAATGCTCCTAACCTGACTTTGAAGCATTCTAAGGAGGTCTCCATAACCTGAAAAACTACAATAATTTTCAAAACGTGGGACCTTTTGACCTGATTCTTTTTCTGGAATGCTCTAAATCACAATTACATTCATCTAGCCAATTCACACCTTCTAGGTCACCAAAATGATGGCCAAATTACATGCTCCTATTTTTGCAAGATTTTCTAGCACACTGATAGTTGAACTGTGAGAGTTGGAACCTTTATTTGACCCAAATGGGTATCCAAAAATGAAAAGACATGAAACAAAAACTAAGTCTAAGCACATTTTTTTGGGTGACACACGATTGCCCTTATACCTCTAGATGCTCCTGCATCAGACACGCAAGGTAGATTGAAAAGTGACCCTGTCACTTTATGAATGGTAGAGGAAATCCCAAATGGGAAACCTCAGCTGTTGAAATCCAAGTTGAGTCCTTGATTGGTCATCCTTTCCATTTGACCAAATACTCTTCATACTGCCTGTTTCTAGTACTCCTACCCACGCAATGATCTAGAATGTCTTCTATCTCCTCCTTCTTAGAAGCAGGAATTGGACATGGCTCTAACACCAGCTCCTCATCTGCACCATCATCATGATACTCTATTAAATCTGCAATGTTGAAAATGGGAAAAATGTGAATACCATCTGGCAGCTCCACCTCATATGCATTTTCTGAGTCATGTTTCTTCAAAACTTTGCAGGGGCCAAATTTCTTCATTTTCAGCTTGTTGTAAGTACTAACTAGAAATCTTTCTTTTCGTAAGTGCACCATGACTAGATCCCCTACTTGGAATTCCTTATGTCTTTTCCTTTGATCAGCCCTAGCTTTATACTCTTGATTCATCTTGGTAATGTGTGCTTGAACCTCCTCATGTAGACGCTTGATATGTTCAACAAATTCCTCAGCTTCAACACTTGTCCTCTCCCCTTGTTCTATCTTCCTCAGCTCTGGTGCAGTCCTTCGGCTACTCCCATATACAATTTGGAATGGTGATTTTCTAGTACTCCTATTTATAGAGTTTTTATAAGAAAACTCTACCTATGGTAGAATCAAATCCCATCCCTTGGGCTTATCCCCAACTAAACATCTCAGCAAATTGCCCAGACTTATGTTTACCACTTCTGTTTGGCCGTCAGTTTGTGGGTGATGCGTGGAACTGAATTTTAAGTCTGTTCTCAACTTTTTCCTTAATGTCCTCTAGAAATACCCCACAAATTTAGTATCTCTGTTAGAAACTATGCTTCTTTGAAGACCATGTAGTCTTACCACCTCTTTGAAAAACAAGTTTGCAATATGGACAACATCATGAGTTTTGTGGCATGGAATGAAATGTGCCATTTTGGAGAACCTATCAACTAGCACTAATACTGAGTCATTACCCCTTTGTGTCCTTGGCAATCCAAGACCCAAAATCCATACTTATGTCCTCCCATGGCCTTGATGGAATAGGCAATGGCTGATATAGGCCAGTATTGTGACTAAACCCCTTGGCAACTTGACAAACCTAGCAACTCTATACAAACTTCTTCACATCTTGTGAAATTTGAGGCCAAAAATAATGTTCTCTAAGAATGGAAATGGTCTTATCTCAACCAAAATTTCCTCCCATCCCTCCACTGTGTTTCTCCCTAATCACATTTTCCCTCATGGAACTCCTTGGAATGCACAATTGACTACCTTTTAACAACATGCCATCCTGAATCAAATAGTCTAACCACTTGGTTCTATCTACAACAACAGGTTCTTTATAAGCTTTCCATGCTTCAAAAAAATTAGGATCCTTGGGGTACAAATTTTTGAGTTCATCAAACCCAACTACTTCAACCTGCATTACTGTAAGCAACAACTGTCTCCTACTTAGTGCATCTGTAACCCTATTAGATTTTCCACTTCTATGCTTCAACACAAATGTATAACTCTGCAAGAACTCTACCCACTTCATATGCCTCTAATTCAATTTACCTTGGCTATTTAGGTACTATAATGCCTGATGATCAGTATACAAAACAAATTCCTTTGGCGATAAATAATGCCTCCATTTCTTTAAGGCCTGAACTATTGCATAGAACTCTTGATCATAAATAGAATACTTCTTCTTTGCATCATTCAATTTTTCACTAAAATATGCAATAGGCTTACCTTCTTGGCTTAATATAGCCCCAATAGCGCTGCCACTAGCATCACAATCCACTTGGAAAACCTTTCTAAAATCTGGAAGTGCCAACACAAGCTATTCTATTACCACCTTCTTCAACAATTCAAAACTTCTCACAGCTTCTACGGTCCATTTGAACTCTTTTATATCCCCTCTTATTGTATCAATTAGGGGTGCACATATGCCACTAAAATTCTTAATAAACTTCCTGTAAAAATTAACCAGACCATGAAATGATCTTACCTCAGTAGTAGACCTTGGAGTAGGCCATTCTAAGATGGCTTTTACCTTTTCTGGATCCATTTTGAGACCTTCAGGTGATATAAAAAACCCCAAATAGACTAACTCCCTTTTTGCAAAGATACATTTCTTCAGATTAATTAATAGTTTCTCTTCCCTTAGCCTTTCAAGGACACTACGAATATGCAGTAAATGTTCTTCCAAAATCTTGCTGAAAATTAAAATATCATCAAAATAGACAATAAATTTTTTTCCCAATAACTTCTTAAGTACCTCATTCATCAGCTGCATGAAGGTGCTTGGGGCGCTCGTTAATCCAAAGGGCATGACTAACCACTCATAAAGACCCTCCTTGGTCTTGAAGGTTGTTTTCCACTCATCTCCTTCTCAAATCCATATCTGGTGATAACCACTCTTCAGATCTATCTTTGTAAAGTACTGAGCTCCACTCAAGCAATCCATAAGATTATCCATCCTTGGCAAAGGAAACTATTATTTGATGGTTATCCTATTTATAGCTCAAGAATCTATACACATCCTCCACTCTCCATCCTTCTTTGGTGCGAGTACTATAGGTACTGCACATGGACTTAGGCTCTCTCGAATCAAGCCCTTCATCAATAGCTCCTGAACCTGTCTATTTAGCTCCTCTGTTTCAATAGGAGTCATCCTATGAGCAGCCTTGTTAGGAAAACTAACTTCTGGAATTAGATCTATCTGATGACTGATTTTCCTTATTGGTGGCAATCCATCTAGAACATTATCAGAGATAATATCTCCAAACTACCCTAGTAAATCTGAAACTTCAAGTGGTATTTCACTACTACCTTCTTTATCTTTTCTAGGAATCAAAGCATAGCACATATGCTGGTGTTTCATGCCATCTAAAAACTTTCTTCCATCAACAAGACAAATCCTAGCACTGCTGCATACCTTTTCACCTTCCTTTTTCATGGGCTTCAATTTGTGGCGAACTCTATCCTTTGTCAGAGAGTATGTGTTTGCATGTCCATCATGCACTGTGTGTCTATCAAACTACCAAGGTCTACGCAATAATAGATGGCAAACATCCATCGAAATAAAATCATACAGAACTTCATCATGGTAGCTCCCAATTTTAAATTTCACTAAACATTGTTTACTTACCAGGACCTTATGATCATCTTTTACCCAAGCAATCCGATAAGGCTGGGGATGTTTCTCCCTCTTGAGCTTCAGCTTAGAGACCATCTCTTCTGATACCAAGTTATCAGTGCTACCACCATAAATGATCATGTCACAACATTTATCCTCACACTTGCATCTGGTACAGAAAAAACTCCTCCATTGTCCTGGTTCAATCTCACCACTTAGTAGGAATCTTTCATTTACCAAGGTCTCTCCTCTTTTTGCATCCTCTGAATGTGATGATTGTGCATCCTCATCCACATGAGCAACCCTAGCTTGGCCCTCAGCTCTCCTATCTATCCTTCCTTGTCATTGAGGGCATTCAAAGGCACGATGACCTTCTTCATTGCAATGGAAATAGGTACCACAGAAGCCTCCTCTTCCTTGTCCATGTCCTCTACCTCTTCCTCTCTGATTTCCAAAGTCTTGATCATGGGAGCGGTTGAAACCCTCATTCCTTTGGTTCCTGCTAGTACCCACATCTTCATTTTTCTTTTGGGTTTCATTGTGGCCTCCAGATGATCTACCGCTTCCCCTTCCTCCTTGACCACGCCCTCTTTGTCTTCCTTCAAACCTTTTATTTAGCTTCTCTTCAACTCGTAGGGCAAACTGGTATGCCTCTTCAACACTGGTCATTCTTACCAGACTTAATTCCTCCTGGATGCTAGGTCGCAACCCACTGATATAACGAGTAACCTTCTCCTTATTTTCTTCTGCATGCCCTGCTCTAATCAAGAGTCAGTAAAATTCCTCTGTATATTCTTAGACTAATCTTCCTGTTTGCTTTAACCCATGCATCTTCTTAAACAAATCAAGCTCATAGTCCACAGGAATGAACTGCTTCTTCAATTTGTCTACCATGTGATCCCATCTTATGATCTTCTCCTTTCCTCTTCTATTTCTTTCCAATTGAACCTCTTGCCACTAGATTTTGGCATGACCTTTCAGTTTGGCCTTTGCAAACTTAACCCTATCTGGGTCCCTGATATCCTCATACTCAAAGTATTCTTCCAGTTCATTGATCCAATCGATCAACTCATCTGGTCTCAGATTTCTTGAAAATACACCCACTTCAATTGTAGGCCTTTTCCCAAACTTAGTAATGGCCCTAAAAAGCCTTTCCTCTACATGATTTAGAACTTGCCTGTCAAATTCCTCTTCTGGTCCCATTACTTCTTCTTCATTGTCATCCTCACTGTTGTCACCTGTGGCAACATTTGCTCCTCTACAGAGCTCCTCTTGCAATGCATGCACCTACCTTTGGAGGGCTCTAACCTGCTCAGGATTAATATTTTTGCCCCTTCCACCATGCTCTCTTCATGGAGGCATCTTCTAACTCCAACCCACAACCACACAGTCCTGGTGCAAACTGCCTCATAGTCGGCGCTTTGTCTACACACTCAGGAAAACCAGCTTTGATACCACTTGATGGGGACACAACCCAAGAATAAAAATGGACACAATAGAAAGGGAAAATTATATTAACTGAGAAAATAAGCTAGTACAAATAGTACAGAGAAAATAAACTTTGAAACATGCCCTAAGGGCTTACAATAGCATAAATCTGGAGATAATTTCTCCTTTCAGTACCTCCTCTCAAACTCCACTCCAAACTACCTTTTACAATGCCAAAAATATCCTTAAATAGACCCCAGAGGGTTAAGGACTAGGAGTACATTCTAGAAAGTGCTAGTAGGCATCCACCAACCAAATAGAAGGTTCCAGAAGCTGAGTTAGAAGTCGGTGCAAATCTAGAAGAATCTAGAAATGGTAACCAAACTTTCGGGAGGCATAACTTTTGAACCGTAGCTCCAATTGATGAACCGTTTACATTTTTGGAAAGCTCTCAAAGTGCTCTATAGCCCTATGGACAAGCTTCACTCATCCCCCATTTTTTGGCCCTTTTTGAGGTCATTTAATGCCCCTACCCTAACTTTGAAGCATTCTTAAGAGGTCTCCAAAACTTGAAAAACTGCAATAACTTTCAAACTATGGGGTCTTTTGACCTGATTCTTTTTTTGGAATGCTCTAAATCACAATTACATTCATCTAGCCAATGCACACCTTCTAGGTCACCAAAATGATGGCCAAATTGGATGCTCCTATTTTTTCAGGATTTTCTAGCACACTGATAGTTGAACTATGAGAGTTGGAACCTTTATTTGACCCAAATGGGTATCCAAAAATGAAAAGACATGAAAAAGAAACTAAGTCTAAGTACATTTTTTTGGGTGACACGGGATTTCCCTTATACCTCTGGATGTTCCTGCATCAATACTACAACAACTAAATGAAGCAAGGAAGGAACTAAAGAAATCCTTAAAGAGAAGGAAAGAGATTGCTATTGTAGAGAATTACAAACTATACAAAGAGATAGACACTACCAAGCTATTTACAAATGGTGACTCCAATGAATTTGATGCAATAGTTGTAGATCTAATGGAAAAGAATAGAGTCTAGGCTAGGAAAATTAGAAATCTCAACCTAGAGCAAGAATCACAAGCTATACTATTATGTGAGGTGATTGAACAAAATAAGAAAGCTCTAGAAGACAAGGCCATGATTGAACAAGACAAAAGAATTCTGGCCAATAGATTGGAAGAGAAGTCAATAGAGTAATAGTATCAGTAGCTCTTTCCTTCTTGGCCAATGACTTCTTAAATAGAAGTCTTGAGTACCCTTTCTCACTTGATTCTTCCATTCTTTAAATTGAATTCATATGGATTAGGTAGGATTCATTGCATCTAACCCATATTTTGTTTCCTATAGAAACTTCTTGAATAATCCTTTAGAATTCACTCAAAAATAGTTTACATAGGATTCTATGCCACTAACTCATCATCCTTATCTTCCAACTCATTCAAAAAATTCATTACAACCACTATGTTACCTTAGATTTGGTGAATCTTCATCATTTGAAATAATTTAATAGCTCAAAACTATTGAAAAATTGGTGTTTGGCACATACTGTATTACTTAGTATCAACTATGTTTTTCTTGATGCTCGGCACCAACTAAAAATTTTCTAATGCTTGGCACGTGATCTTCACTCGGCACCTAAAGATCACTTGGCACACACTAGAATTTTCTATTACTTAGCTCCAACTGAACATTTTTTTAGCTTCAACTAACTTGCTCGATGCCCACTAATGATCTTAGTTTAAGCTTTGCATTCTACCTTGTTCCAACTTCTTCCTTCAATGTTTCTAAGTGTGACCAACCTTTGTATCCTTGAGTATGTCATCAATACATCATTTAACCATTATCTTAACTGGTCCTTGCACTTCATTACAACATCATAACTCAACCTTTCTCTTAGGTTCTCTTGTTACATCTTATTGATCAAATCCTCTTCATCAATCAACTAAGTGATAGTACTTGGATCTTGTAAGCAAATATCATCTGTACAAATAGCAGGTTTAACATCAATGACAAAACAATAACTAAAAACATTCTTCAACAACAATCTTCCTCTTTTGCAAAAATCTCCCTCTTTGATCTTCAACAATGAGCTTTTCAATCAAATTTTCAACAATCTCCCTCTTTGACATTGATGGAAAACCAAACTGATCAACCATCAGACTAAACTATTCAACCAAATGCTAGTTAGGTTAGAATAGTAAGTCAAATGCCAAAAGTAAATTGTAACTTCACATTTCCTATTATGATTGCTTCATTTTAGCTTCTCCCTCTTTTCTAATTCTTTATCTTCAACAATTGTTGATTAGTTTTCTACTATTTATCTTTCTTTGACAACAATGCCAAAGATATATTAGCATCCTAGTATGCAAGTGTAGCTTTTATAGGTTCATTCAATTTCTCCCTCTATCACCTTTCTTGTGACTAATTTGGAACTTCAACACTTCTACTACTTTAGGCATGAATCCCAAAGTAAACATCCTCTACATCAATGTCTAAAATCTTCTACATTTAGCTCATTTGATGTAGGGCATTCTTGCTTTTCTTTTAGGTAGCCTTGGCTAGGGATATCACCCCTAACTTACCTCTAAGATACTCAAAAGCATCTTTAGGTAGTGCTTTTGTGAAGATATCAACAATCTATTCCTTTGAGCTAACACATTTCATCTTCACTTATTTGTCTTCCACCAACTCTCTTACATAGTGATACTTGATTGCAATATGCTTAGTTTTAGCATGCATTATTGGATTCTTTGATATATTGATAGCACTTGTATTATCATAATAAAGTATCATAGGCTTAGTTACTTCTTCCTTCATACATTGTAGAAAATGTTTGATCCATACAATATTGGTGCAATTTATAGCAACTATCACATATTCAACTTCAACAGTGAACTGTGAGGTGCAACTTTGCTTTTTAATGGTCCATGTAATCAGCCTCTTTCTTAAGAAAAGTGTTCCTCCACTAGTTCTTTTTCTATCATTAATGTTACCTCCCCAATCTATATCAGTGTAGGCTTTCAATTCAAACTTTTCACCTTCTTGTAGTACAAACCAAAGTCATCAGTTCCTTTTAGGTATCTCAATATTCTCTTGACTACCATTAAGTGATTTTCTCTTGGATTTTTAGAAAATCATGCTACTATTCCAATAGCTAATGCAATGTTTGGTCTACTATGTACAACATATTGCAGCTTTCCAATCATTGACCTATACAATGTTTGATTTACTTTAGTAGACTCATCATTCTTAGATAGCTTATGGCTTGTTGCCATTGGAGTGCTAATTGGTTTTGAGTACTTCCTTGATGTATTTGGATTGGGTCACAAATATTCCATGTTTCAACTAATGTACTTTTAATCCAAAAAAGAATTTGATTTCTCCAAACATTGACATCTCAAATTCATGCTTCATTTGATCAGCAAATTCTTTGCATAAAGTATCTTTTCCTCCAAATATTATATCATCAACAAAGATTTATGATATCAAAATGTCTTTTCCTTTTTCATTTTTGATGTAAAATTTTTTTTAGTCATCTATTCTCTCAAATCCTATCTTCACAATATATTTGTACGACCTTTCATACCATGCTCTAGGTGCTTTCTTCAATCTATAAAGTGCTTTGAGAAGTTTGCAGACAATGTCCTTTTTCTTCTCATCAAAAAATCCCTCTGGTTGTTCTATGTAAACTTCCTCTTCTACTAAACCATTCAAAAAAGTAGACTTCACATCCATTTGGTATACTTTGAAGCCTTTATATGTAGCATATGCAATTAATGTTCTTACTCCTTCCATTCTTGCAATAGAGGCAAATGTCTCTCCATAATCCAATCCTTCTTCTTGTGCATAGCCTTTGAAAACTAATTTGGATTTGTTTCTTATTATCTCACCATTCTCATCAAGTTTGTTTCTAAACACCCATTTGTACCAATCACATTTTTATCAACTGCTCTAGGAACTAGAGACCATGTTTTGTTCTTCTCAATCTGATCTATTTCTTCTTCTATGGCTTTATACCAGTCATCATCTTGTAGTGCATCTTTCACTATTTTAGGTTCAACCTTACTTAACAGACATGATTCACTCTTGAGTCTATTCCTTGTCATTGGTCTAGCATCCTTGTCAACAATGATTTGATCTATAGGATGATGTGTTCTCACATACTTGGCTAATCTTGGTTCAATCCTTCTTTCCATGTTTAATCCTTCAGCTTCAAAGTCATTTCATTCTCCTTCATCAAGAACTTCATCATTCCTTTCTTGCATACTATTTTTAGAGTTAGAATGTGCATTTTCTTCATTCTATAACTCAGCTCCTAAATGTAGCTTGGCATTCATAGGCTGAGACTTGGTAGATACTAAAGCTTTTTGCTGATTCCCAACTTGATTTGCAGCATTTTCTTCAACTATCATTCCTTCATAGAAGTATACAAAGGATCTATAATCCTTTGTTTGCTTTGACTCATCAAATTGAACTTCTGCATGCTCATCAAAATTTATATTTCCACTCTCCACAATCCTTTTAGTGTTAGTATTCAAACACTTATATGCATTACTTCTAGTGGAGTAACCAAGGAATATGTCTTCATCACTTTTTGCATCAAACTTGCCATTTTTAGTATCTTTTAGAATATAGCATTAACAACCAAATAATTTGAAATGTTTAACATTGGGTGAGTGACCATACCATAATTCAAAAGGTGTTGCATTTGTACCTTTCTTGACTTGAACTCTATTTAGTGTGTAGACTACAATCCTTACAACTTCTCTCTAGTACTTTAGTACAACATTTTTCTCCATGATTAGGCTTCTAGCATAGTCAATTAGTGACATATTGCTCCTTTCAGAAATACCATTTTGTGGTGGAGTTCTTGGTGCTGATGTCTTCCTTTTGATACCTTTTTCATTGCAAAATATTTCAAATTCTTTTGATGTGAACTCACCTCATCTGTCTGACCTTAGGCATTTCAGGTTCTTTCTTGTTTCCTTCTCAACTCTGGCCAAATACCACTTGAAGATTTGAAATGAATTATATTTTTTCTTTAAAAACATAGCAGTCATCATTCTAGAATAGTCATCTACAAAAAACATTATGTATCTATCTTCTAGGTAGCTTTGCACTTCTATTGGACCACATAAGTCTGTATGGAGTAACTCTAGTACTTCCTTGAAAGTGTATGTTTTGATTTTGAAACTAAACTTAGTCATCTTCCCTAGTTGACATTGTTTAAACGTTGTCTTTTTAGGTTTCTTCAACTTGGGTAATCCTTTGACCATCTTTTTCTTGTTGATGCTAATCAAATTATCAAAGTTAACATGACATGACCTTTTATGCCATAACCACACATCATCAAGTCTAACAACAAGACATGTTGCATCTTCCATATCTAGGTAAAATAGATTACTCCTAGTTTTTTCACCTTTTCCTATTAGCTTTGTCATAGATCTTGGCAGTTTTGTTTCCAAATTCAAATTTGCAACCTATATTGGCTAATTATGATACACTCAACAAGTTGCAGTTAAATTCTTTAACATAGTATGCATTATCACATGAAATTTTCTCTGTGAGTTTAATAGAACCTTTCCCTTTGATTTTACATGGAGCATCATTATTTTCACCTTTTCCTATTAGCTTTCCATCAGTGTCATAGATCTTGGCAGTTTTGTTTCCAAATTCAAATTTGCAACCTATATTGGCTAATTATGATACACTCAACAAGTTGCAGTTAAATTCTTTAACATAGTATGCATTATCACATGAAATTTTCTCTGTGAGTTTAATAGAACCTTTCCCTTTGATTTTACATGGAGCATCATTACCAAATCTAACACTATTTCCATCATATTGAGTAAAGGTAATGAACTTACTTTTATATTCAGTCATGTGATGTGAGCATCCACTATCTATGATCCACTTGTCATTCTTGTTCACACAAGTAACCAATGTTGTTGCTTCATCTTCATCTTTGTCTCATTCATCCTTCATGGCTCTATAGACTACTTCATCATCATTCTCATCATAATCTTCTTAAACAATGTAGCATCTCTTGCCTTTCTCCTTGTAATCTTTACTGTCATCTTCTCTTTTGTTCCTATACTTGTTTCCTTCTTTTTAGTTCTTCTTCTGTGTATATCTTGTAGTAATATGATCTACTTCATTACAATTGAAACATATGATAGGGAGATTACCTTTTAATTTTCCCTTACCTCTATGGAATCTCCTAGCTAGTAGTGCTTCTAACTATTCCACATCTTTCTCATCTATGCTGCTATCACTAGATGCATGTTTTCCTTTTCTTCTCCTTTTTCTTGATGTGTCCTCCTTAGTGTCTTTTGTTGTCATCTTGGTCTTGAAACTAGATTCAAGGTTCTCAGGTCTATAGTTGTCAAAATTGGATAGCTCAAATGCAGTAAGTCTTCCCACTATTCCTTCAAAGGTTAGTGTGTTTCCTTGTACACATCTCAGCTCTTAGATGGCTAAAACTCTAATAGCATATATATTAAGCAAAGTTCTTAAGTATTTTCTTATGCAGTTTCTTCTTCCAATTGTTCACCTAGACTTCTTATTGCACTCACCACTTCTTTCATTCTAGCAGCATATTGAGCAACATTTTCACCTTCCTCCATTTTCATGTCATCAAACTTTCCTCTTAGGCTTTCTCTTTTTTCTCTTTGGAAATTTTGATCTCCTCCATAGATTTCTAATAAGATTTTTCATATTTTGAATGCAATATCACAATCCTTGATGTCATCATATTCTACATATTTAAGTGTAGAGACAATCTCCAACATTACTTGATTGTGCTCCTTCTTTTTATTCAAATCATCTCTAGTAAGAGGTCCTACTAGATTTACATGTTCTATTCCAATTGAGGTTTGTGCATAGTCACCTATTGATCCAAGGTGCAATTTCATCAAACTCTACCATGTAGCAAAGTTGTCCTTGTTGATCTTGGAAACTTCTCTCTTGGAAATCTTGATCTTCCTACTTCTAGTACCTTAAAACTAAATCATTAGATGGCTCTGATACCAATTGTTAGAATTTCTTTAGGATAACTAACTTGGGGCAGGGGGGGTTGGTGGGGGGGGCACTGAATCAATTATTCAAGGTCCAAATATCCTATTCAAACTTTTTACTAAGTATAGTAAGCCCATTCAACCATTCATTCATCCAAGCTTTAACTTTTCTAATTAGCAAGTTACTGTAAATCAACACATAACATAGTGATTTAAATAGAAACCTAATTTGGGAAAAACTACCAGTAACATGCTACTCAATTCTCACTCTTCTGAAGTGATGCCCTATGAAAGGCCTACCTTGTTAAAGGCTTACAACACACTATCAAACGTGACATTGTTAGAGGATTTAATCACTCTATTAGAAGTGTGGCTGGTTAGAGGACTTTAGAACATTCACTTGGAATGCCACCTTGTTAAAGGATTTGCAAATGGCTATTAAACCAACCTAAGTCCATAAGATTTCCATATCTAATATAATTTCTAGAGAGTATTAGAAAATATTGACCTGACTACAACATACAACTTATCTTATAGATCTCATATCACTTCTTAGCTCATACCCTTGCCTGACCTTCAGTCTCTGCAACTCTAACAACTTGCCCTCCTTTCA
Source organism: Cupressus sempervirens (assembly GCA_028749045.1). Lineage (NCBI taxonomy): Eukaryota > Viridiplantae > Streptophyta > Pinopsida > Cupressales > Cupressaceae > Cupressus > Cupressus sempervirens. The sequence continues at coordinate 1,021,162,957 of CM053785.1, forward strand.
AGCTTATTCTCTATGAGTCTTCATTCTCAACATACTAGTGCAATCATCTCTTCATGACCACTCATAGAAATAGATCCTCTATTCTCTTCCTTCTCCTAAATGTCACCTCCTTGACACCCTTCTAACTATTTTGTAAATTTGGCTCTTCAATAGCAACAATATCAGCAACTCTTTGCTTCTTGGTCTATGACTTCTTAAATAAAAGTCTTGGAGTACCTTCTCCCGCTCAATTCTTCCATTCTTTAAATTCAATTTATATGGATTCGGTAGGAGTCATTGCATCTAACCCATATTTTGTTTCCTCTAGAAACTTCTTGAATAATCTTTTAGAATTCACTTAAAAATGATTTACATAGGATTCTATGCCACCAACTCATCATCCTTATCTTCTAGCTCATTCAAAAAATTCAATGTAACCACTATGTCAGTTTAGATTTAGCTTATCTTCATCATTTGAAATAATGTAGCAGCTTGGCACTATTAAAATATTGGTGTTTGACACATATTATGTTACTCAGCATCAACTGTATTTTTCTTGATGCATGGCACTTGAAGATCACTCTGCACCAATTAAAAATTTTCTAATGCTCAGCACCTAATCTTCACTTGGCACCTAAAAATCACTCAGCACACACTAGAATTTTTTGTTACTCATCTCTAACTAAAAATTTTCTCAGCTTCAACTAACTTGCTTGGCACCCACTAATGATCTTAGTTTAAGCTTTACATTCAACCTTGTTACAACTTCTTCCTTCAATGTTTCTAAGTGTAACCAACCTTTGTATCCTTGAATATGTCATCAATACATCATTGAGCCATTATCTTAACTGATCCTTCCACTTCATTACAACATCATAAATCAACCTTTCCCTTAGGTTCTCTTGTTATATCTTGTTGATCAAATCCTCTTCTTCAATCAACTAAGTGATAGTACTTGGATCTTGTAAGAAAATATCATCCCTACAAATAGCAAGTTTGACATCAATTAAAAAAAAATGATTGAAAATATTCTTCAACAACAATCTTTCTCTGTAATGCAATAATCTCCCTCTTTGATCTTCAACAATGAGCTTTTTAAATAGATTTCCAACACTGGATGCCAAGGACATTAGGATAACTATATTGAAGTTGCAGAATGAACGATTGTAGAGTGACCTAAATAGAGAAAAGTAATTTTTTGAAAGTTTCAACAAGCCAAATAAAGCCATCATATACTTTGAGCAACTATTGAGATCTTCAAGATCTAATAATGACACATTAGGACTGGGCTACATAAGCACTAAAGTAGGAGAATTATCCAAACTTGCAGAAGAAAGGAACATTTAAGAACTCCAAACCTACTTGTCATAATTGTGCAAAGAAAGGACATACTACTAATATGTGTAGGAAAAAAACTAAAAGTCAAAATTTCAAGCCTATGAACATAACTCATTGTCATAAGTGCCACAAGCAAGGTCATCAGGCACATGAACGTAGAACAAAGACCATGCATACACAAATATTTGGAAGATATTGCTAGAATTGTTAGGTGTACAGACAAAGACCTTTTGAATATAGATCCAAATTTATGTGGTCATCAAACAAGCCAACAAAGGTAAGAAACAATGGGAACTCTTACAATTGGGATTATAATAGAAGATATAGCTATCATTATTGTCAAGAATATGGACATATTCTTGAAAATTGTATTAGGACACACCTCAGTGGCAATTACAAAAGATGGTTGAGTCAAACTAAATGTTTTAGCTATTTGAAGACTGGTCACATCAGTAAAAACTATTAGAATTAATAAGTGAGAAGATTTACTTCTAAGAAGGTCCAGGGGGGGGTGAATCAAAAGTAACTAACTTTAACCTTTTCAAATTCCTTTAACTAAAATCATTCACATGCATCTAATTTATCTAATAAACATGAAAGTAATAACATGCATGAAAATACACAACACACAAATTTGGTAACACAAAAACCCTCCAAAATGAGAAGGTGAAACTGGAGTGGGGATGACACCCACAAAATATTACTATAGCAATGTGTAACTGTTCAAGGTTACAATATTTGACCACTTCCAATGGTCTACCCTATGAAAGTCCTATCTTGTTAAAGACTTTACACATTGTTAAAAGTGACCTAGTTAAAAGATTTCACTACCCTACTAAAAGTAGGCCTAGTTAAAAGGGCTTTTGTACATTCACTTGGAATGCCACCCTATTAAAGGATTTATAAATGGCTACTAGGCCAAGATAAGTCCATAGGATTTCCATGTCTAATACAATTTCTAGAGAGTATTAGAAAGCTTTGACCTATTAGCTTTGTAATCTTCAAATGCTAATCCCAAATCCTTGTTTTGCTCTTGCTGATCTAATCTTTGCTTGATCTGATATGTCACTCTATGTAATTTTGATACTCTATTATTCAATAACTAGATTCTACAATGCTGCTATGTTCTTCACTAAGTCATTTACCCTTCTACACTATTATATTTCATCCATACACTTCTATCTTCTATGCATCCTCTCTTTCATAGTAGGGCTTCATCCTCCTTTTAAATATTTTAAAGACTTAGGATTAGGTATGAATTATGATCAATATTAAATCATCATTTCCCACTCATTTCTTGTACTTTTCTTATTGGTTACATGCCTTCTACATTTTTCTTATTGGTTGCATGATGATTGCATAGGTAATCTGGAAGATTCATTCTTATCTTCAAGATCCTTTGAGATTCATCCCATGTCAGCTCCAAAAATATTTTACATCTAAGTTTGTGAAGGCACAAACTCATATGATGATTTTGTGTTACTTGGCACATACTAGTTGCTAATGCTTGGTACATATAGAAAAACTAGCTCACTTGGCTCCTATAGTAATTTTGTTTCACTCTACACCTATAGTGACTTGACACTTATACTTTGCTCAGCACTTGAACTTTACTCGGCACCTAAAGATTGCTCAACACCTAAAGTTCACTTGACACCTATTAAATTCTCTAGCTCGGCATACACTATAGCTCAACTTCTGTATTATACTTGGCATTTTCTTAAGAATTTTTTAAGTGTGTTGACACTCAAATGTCAAAACCAATCTAAGACTAACAATCTCCCCCTTAAACATGAGTGGCAAAAACTCTTAACTAAACATTATGAATCTGATCTCTATGAGTATACTATATCTTCTTGTTCAACATATGTACAAGACTTCAAAAACTTATTCAAAATTTTGTATACCTCAAAATCTTGTAACTCCCCCTGAGCCGATGTGCCATTTTCATTCATGTAACCAAAATTTCTATGCTAATATATCTAATATTCTTTTCCTTATTTTCCTTTATCTATATATGTGTACCCTATTTCTACTTCCTGTACTCTGTATCTATTCCCTGTCACATCTTCTTGTGGTTTTGCATCCTTTTGGCTTTATTACTTCCTCAAAAATGAGAATATGAATATCTCCCCCTTTGGATATTCTTTATTACTTCCATCAAATAATGTATTGTGTAACCATTCTTGCTCACATCTTTCCCAAAAACATTATATCTCCTCATTAAATAATGAATTATACTCCAAAGAATGTATTATTCTCCCCCTTTTACTGGATACAATAGTGAATTGAATATTCTTATTCTCCCCATTTTTTGACACTTATGTCAAAGGGTCCTAAGGATGAATAGAATACTTTGGCAAAAATGTTTTATTTACCTCCATAATCATTTTGAGAGAAGCATCCCAATTGTCGAAATCTATCTCCAATGACTTGTGTTGGATGGCTATGTTTGTTGCAAGATGAACAAGGCCTTCTAAAGTAGAAATATTTGGATCTTTCTTTAGAACATTCTTTGCATAGGCTTGCTCCTTATGGATTACTTCTAGATGCAGAGTTATGGAGAATTAAATCTGCATCAATTTGGCCTTATTATTGGCCTCCTCTGCTATCAACACAACTAATTCCTTCTATGTGTGAAGCATAGCTACAAAATACTTCTCACTCTAAGCTGGACTTTTTGGTAGTTGAGTGTTAGAAATATTTAGATATTGCTCTAAGCTCATTATTATTTGGTTAGTTTCCTATGTGAAATAAGATGAATCACACAACTTGGTGTACAATGAGAATACATTCTCAAGTACTTTCTTCACTTTTTCAATCTTCTTTTCCAATTCAACCTATGAAAGTGTTCTTTCACTTGATATCTTCTCATTCACTTTCATTTGAAATTTCTTTTATGACCATCCTAATAATTTGATAGTTGTTCCATGATGGGCTAGTTTTCATCACGTACTTGCAAGCTAAATACATCAAGAAATATGTCCTTGATCTCCAATAGTGCTTGTTTCTAGCTATACTCATTTTTGAGTATCTCTTATCTCTTCCTTCTTTCTAGTGCCTCTTACACTTCATTTAACTATTACAAGTTCATTTTTCTTGAGCCATAGCTTGGTATGACTATTTATTCAACAAGTGCAGGGTCTCCATAGTGAAGTACCCTTGCCACCTTGGTAGTGCTCGAGCCTAGTGCTGAAATCTGCAATGGTACTACATCAGTTCTTGACTTCTTATTAGGAGTCCCGAGGTAGGAAAGTTCACCAATGTTTGTATTGCCTCCTGCTCCTTAGGGGTTTTCTCTTCGTCTTTCTCCTATTGTCGACTACCTTGATCAATGATCATAAGTGGAGGAGGTGTACCTTGACTTTGTGCATCAGGAACATCTTGCCCTGTTTGTTCCTTTGCTTGCCCCTTGGCAGTTGTTGTTACCTTTATTGCAGAATCAACCTTAGCAATTTTGTCTTGTTCTTCTTACTCTTTAGGTTGATCTATTGTAGCTATGGGAGGTTTTGAAGATTATTCTTGTGTAATTTTTTTCTCCCTTTTTATTTCTACTACAACTTTCTATAACTCATCAACACTCACCAAAATTGGATTTGTGCAAAGTTGTGCTTGTAATGTTGATTAGTGAAGGATCTTCTTGAGATCCTCTATAGTTAAAGGATTAATGTTCTGACTTGAGGTGTTAGGAACATCCTTAACAATTACTATTTCTATGGGTGTTGTGGGTGGAGGGCTTTGTGGTGCTAGTTGGGTGTCTTGGACACTCTATTTAGTTTGTTGTTCCTCAGTTGTTGCCTCTTCACCATGTTTCTCCATTGTCTCTTTTTCTGTCTCTTCCTCTCCTTCATCTTTTTCTTTCTCTCTTTCTTCCTTTTTTTCATTCTCTTCTTCTTCTTCATCATTCCTACCCTCAAATGGGTCTTCCTTTACATCCTTTAGAGTTGTCAAACCATATATTAATTTTCACATCTGTGTGAACTTTTGGACAACATCCTCAATTTGATTTTGCAAAATTTTGAAGGCTCTATATTTGGGTGCAAATTTTCTCCCATGCTTCTTTCTATCCTTTATTATTTGACATTTACTAAGGTCTAACATTACATGATTCAATGTAGAAACCTTACATGATTCAATGTAGACTCTTTTATTTCTTTCTCCATTTTGAGACAATAATGCCACTTATTTTCCACTAATAACTTTAGCTCCTTAGGAATTTAATTGTCTAGTTCAAGTGGGGTTGTCTTGAACTTATCCATCATAGTGTAGATGGACTCTACCACTATTTTTTGTTGTTATTTTGACAACTTATTACAATCTATGGTCTTTAGACTAGATAAATCTACATTATCTCTAATATTATTACAAATATTTTCTAATTTCAATGTGGTAGAATGTCTTACCAATCTAAATTGATCTTCATCAGACTCTATTCTTTCCTCATCTAATTCTATAGGTGCAACATATTTTCTTCTCTTTTTTTGCTCCATAGGTCCTCCTTGTTCTATTGCCTTTTTTTTGTCCTACTCCTTTGCCGCTTATGTTGTAGCTTTGGTGTTAGCTCTTTTAGTTGGCTTGGCTAGGTTTGGCTTTGTAGGTTTCTTCTTCTTCCTTTTGGGCTAGGAAATTGATTGCTTCTAAGCTTTTCTCTTCTTTGTTTCAGCCTATGATGCTTTTTGCTTGACACCTTCCTCTTCATCTAAATATTCTCCCATAGCTTGGGTTAGGGCATGTGGCCCTTGATCTTGCTCTTCTTCATCACCCTCAGCATCTTCACCTTCTTCCTCTACTTCTTCTATAGTACCTTCTTTGAATTTTGGTTTTAGCTTCTTGACAAGCTTATCATTATTCTTCAAAGTGGAGGCAATTTTCAACTCCATATCCACTTTGGATCTCACCAAATCATATGTTCCAAAATGTGGTGCATCCTTGTCAATTTCTTCTACTATTAAAGTGGTTGTTGTAGCTGATGCTTCATCTATGTTTATTTCATACCCAAGAGGTCTCAACCATCTCACTCTTGGTATGGTTGCTTGTATGTATGTGTAATCAATATCTACAAGAAAGAAAACTTCATTTACATGTTTCTTCACTAAAGAAACTAGAATTTTGAGCCTTTGCTTCATTGATTTCTTAAAATCCTCAAAACAACTAGTCATCAAGGTCTCAAAATTAGCTCTCGTCTATTTTATGTATTTGTTGACTTGAGCTATGATTGACTTGTCAGTTTTCCATGCCACTTTGCCAAAAAAATGGAATTCATTCTATACATAAAAGAAAATACATATCCAAATTGCACACAATTTGCATTGTGCTCCCTTTGTTCTCTCAATTGCTACTAGATTTTTATTGATCTGTTGTAGTTGCTGCTCTACAAGATCATATGTATGATCCTTCTTTACCATTTTGTATCCTAAATCCATTTCAATACAATACACACTATTGAGTGTATAGACTAGTAGAATTTGTGTGTAATGACCCTAATAGCAAAGTCAATAGAGGGTCTTGGATTATGTCAATTGTCATCCCTCTCTTATTCCATTTTGCACCTATGTTCTTCTCAATTACCTCCTTAGAATCACTCCTAAGGGTCTTTGGCTGATCTAGGGTTGGGTACCCTACCACTCTATGTACAATTCTCTTCGTGATCTTTATGGGTTTGTCCTCCAACCACAAACCACCATCATGCACTTGGCTCAACACTAGCCTAATCCATTTTGTCTTAAACATAGTAGGGAATTCTAGGGCATGCATTAAACATCACACAATTTCTCATATGCCTCCCTCATTTTCATGTCACCTATAGCTCCAATTTTATAGTTATAACATCTCCTTACATCTTGTACCATTACAACCTTTGGGGGTATGATGGAAAGGGCTCCTGCTAGGTCATTCTTATATGCAACCTCTGGGATTGGATGAAAATTGGGTATTTTGACCTCTGTTGATACTAAATGGACATCAATGATTCCTTCTCTTGAGCTTTTCTAAAGCTAGATTCTATTTTACACAAACTAGGGTTTCAACACAAAGAAAACACAAAACTACATAGCTTGTTATAGTCATAAATACCTTAAAATTGATGGAATCATCCTAGAATGCTATTGATTAAATAGTAGATTCTCTTCTTGAGATTCACTCTAAACTCTTTCTCATCTTTACTCTTCATTCTTGATGAAGAAAATTGAATGAAAATATGATAATATACTATATTTTCATCATGTTTAATGCTTAGTATGTTCACAACTATCCACTTGGCTTCTAAAGGATTCTACATTACTTGGCTTCCATAGGAGTATAACTTACTCAGCTTGAACTGAGATTTCTTCTTCACTTGGCTTCCTCTACCAGCTCAATTGCTACTAGATTTTTACTCAGCATCTAAGGGCAACTTGACAACACTTGTGAAATCTTGAATTTTCAACTTTGCATCTTTGTTCATGCTGATCTATTCTTTTTTAGTACTTTCTTTTCTTAGGAACTAATGCATGATGAAGCTCTGTAAATTAGTACCTTATCCCTTCTCTTGCCTAGTTTGATGAAGTGTGACCACTTGACATGTTAGGTGAAGTGACCCCTTCATTTGATGTGCTACTCCCATCTTTCTTTTTCCATGTCTTGTTCATTTCTCCTTTGATGTTTTCAACATCTACCTTCTCTTTACCTTTTTCATCCTTTAAGTTGGGTGCTTTTGACTTTGTTGGGAAATTTCTACTAATATGACCAGTCTTCAAGCAACTAAAACATGTGGTCTGGCTCAACCATCTACTATAGTTCCCTCTAAAATTTGTCCTTGTGCAATTTTTAAGAATGTGTCCATATTCCTGACAGTAATGATAGCTATACCTAGTGTTGTAGTCCCAATTGTAGTGATGACCATGGTTACTTTCCTTTGTTTCTTGATTTGATGTCCACATAGGCTTTGATCTACACTCAAAAGCTCTATGTCCATACTTCTTGCAATTGGAGTAGTGACATTCAAATTTTTGTGTTCTTATAGTCCTAGTCCTATAGTTATGTGCTTGATGTCCTTTCATTTTACACTTATGACAATAATTTGCATTCTTAGGCTTGTCATGTTGATGAGTATTTTTACTCCTGCATACATTAGAAGTATGTCCCTTTTTACCATAGAAATGACAAGTAGGTTTAGTGTTCTTACCTTTGTTACTTCTTTCTTCTATAGTCTTGGAAGACTCTCCTTGTTCAATGCTAATGTAACCTATTCTTGAAGTATTATTACTGGCCCCAGCTACATGTTTGAGATTCTTGAGAGCTAATTGACTTTTCATCCAATCTATTGGTAAGGTTTCTCTTGTCTTCTTCTAGCATAGCCTTGTCTTCAATGACTCTTTTCTTCTATTTAGTTACCTTACAAAGCATCATGGCTTGTGATTCTTGTTCAAGCTCGAGTATTTTGATTTCTTTTGGTTGAGCTCTATTCTTCTCCATTAGGTCTACTATTGTTACATCAAACTCTTTAGAATCTCCATTTGAAAATAGATTTGAGGTGTCAATCTCCTTGTATTGTGTGTCATTGTTAGCTATGGCAATCTCTCTTCTTCTTTTTAAGGATTTCTTCAATTCTCCTCTAGCTTCTTCCAAAGCATGTAAAGAAATTTGTGTGTCAATTGCTTGATTCTCTATGATCTTCCCAAGTTTGTAGACTTCCATTTCTAGATCTTTTCTCCAAGCTAGAGGGCTCCTTCTTGTGAGAACTTAGCTCTGATACTAATTGTTGAAATTATCAAGTGGGAAGATTTATTTCTGAGGGGGGGTGTGAATCAGAAGCAACTAATTTTAACCTTTTCAAATTCCTTTAACTAAAATCATTCACATGCATCTAATTTATCTAATAAACATGAAAGTAATGACATGCATGAAAATAGACAACACACAAATTTGGTAACATAGAAACCCTCCAAAATGAGAAGGTAAAACTAGGGTGGGGATGACACCCACAAAATATTACTACAACAATGTGTAATTGTTCAAGGTTACAATGTTTGACCACTTCCAATGGTCTACCTTGTGAAAGGCCTATCCTGTTAAAGACTTTACACTCTGTTAAAAGTGACCTGGTTAAAGTATTTCACTACCCTAGTAAAAGTAGGCTTGATTAAAAGGACTTTTGTACATTCACTTGGAATGCCACCCAATTAAAGGATTTACAAATGGATACTAGACCAAGGTAACTCCATAGGATTTTCATATCTAATACAATTTCTAGAGAGTATTAGAAAGCTTTGACCTATTAGCTTTGCAATCTTCAATTGCTGATCCCAGATCCTTGTTCTACTCTTTTTTATTTGATCCTTGCTTGATCTAATATGTCACTTTTCATTATTTTGATATTCTATTGTTCAATAACTAGATCCTGCAATGCTACTCTATTCTTCACTAAGTCATTTACCCTTCTACACTTTGCTATATTTTACCCATACACTTCTATCTTTTACACATCCTCTCTTTCATAATAGGGCTTTATCCTCCTAAAAATTTATAAGACTTAGAATTAGATATGAATCTATGATCAATATTAAATCATCATTTCCTACTCATTTCTTGCTCTTTTCTTATTGGTTGCATGCCTTCTACATTTTTCTTATTGGTTGCATGTTGATTGCATAAGTAATGTGAAAGATTCATTCTTATCTTCAAGATCCTATGAGATTCATCCCATGTCGGCTCCAAAAATATTGTCTTAAGAATTTTTTAAGGGTGTTGACACCAAAACATGAAAACCAATCTAAGACTAACAAATACTATCTAACTAGGTCAAAGGCACCAAGTTGTGAATTTGATAAAGGTAAAGGCAAGGCATATGTTGAACACATTGAAGGTGAGATGAACAAGACATGGAAGAAGAAAGGTGTGTGTAGCACATCAAATGGAGAAGGGATCACTTCACCCAATAGGTCAGGTGATCACACTCATCAAACTAGGCAAACAAAAAGTATGTGGGGCTAATATTTAAAGGTTATATCATGCATCAGTTCTAAAAGGAGACAGTACTGAAAAGAATACATTAGCATGAATGAAGGTGCAAGATGTTATTAGAAATTCAAGATAGATCATTAATGTTTTTCATGTTGTTGTCGAATGTGAAAAGTTTCCTATATGTGCTGAGTGGAATGTTAGTTGATGTTGAGCTATTAGACTAGTTAGTGGATGTTGAGCTCATAGTAGCTACCAAGTAATGGAAATGTCAATGGATGCCAAATGAACTTGAAATTTTTTATTGCCAAGCTTACAACTGTGTAAGAACTTAGCATTAAATGCAAGGTTTTCAAATGGTATATGATTAATTTGAGCTCATTTTTTTATCATTTCAAAATTGAGAAAGAGTGAGAAGGGTTAGAAGTGACTTGAAAATTGTTAGAAGTGATTATAGAAGATTTGTGTAGAGATTCATCATGAGTTTGTCATATTTCCAAGGTATTTATTAGAAGCTGAGCTATGTAGTTTAAATTTCATAAACCCTAGCTTGTCACAATAGTGTCAAGTTCAAAAAATGTTGAAGGAAAATAAGTTTTAAATGTTCAACTAGTAATTAATGAAGTTAAGTAGCCTATATTTAAGACCATTCCTAATATTGCCTATAAACAAGACCCTTCTGGCACATTGTCAATGATCCTACCAAATGTGATAATGGTGCAAGATGTGGGGAAATGCTACAATTGCAAGATAGGAAGCATTGGTGACATGGAAATAAGAGGTGGGTATAAGAGATTGTGTGAAAATGGTGTTTTGAAAGAGGAATACAAAATTGTTGAGAAAAATGGTTTAATGTGAGCCCTAGATTTTCTAAATGTATTTAAAACTGAGTGGATATGAATTGTGCTAAGACAAATTCATGATGGTTCCTTATGGATGGAAGGAGGACCAATAAAAATAACTAAGAGAATAATTCATAGGGTTACTAGATACCCAACCCTAGATCAGCCAAAGACACTCAGGAGTGATTCCAAGGAAGTGATTAAGAAGAATATTGGAGCAGTCTAGAATAAAAAAGGTATGGTTATAGATACTATCACTGATCCATTGCTAAAATTTGTTGTAAGGGTAATATTACATAAATTCTATCAATCTCGTAGATTGAATAGTGTACCCTACATAGCTGTGGATGTTAGTTATAAGATTGTTAAGAAAGATCATACATATGATCTAGCAGAACTTTAGCTATAGCTTGTGGAGAATCTTGGCACAATAAGGAAAACCAAGAGTGCACAATGCAAGTTTGGTTCTATACTAGTTTGCATATTATTTTATGTACAAAACACATTTCCCTCATTTGGAATAGTAGGATGGAAGATCAATAGATTAGTTGCAATACATATTGGTGAATACATTGAGCAACTAGGAGAAAAATTTGAGTCCATAATGACTAGTTACTTTGAAGAGTTCAATAAGTCAATGAAAAAGAGACACAGGATTCTAGTTTCCTTAATTGAGAAACATTATAATGATGTATGTTTTCTTGTTGATGCTGACTACACATTTGTACAAGCTGCCACACCAAGGGTAAGATGGTTGAGACCCTTAGGTGATGAGGTAAATGTAGAAGAAGCTTCAATAGCCATAACAACCCTACTTGTAGAGGAAGTAGATAAGACTATTAAAGCTTTTGAAAATTATGAGATGGTGAAATCAAAGATTGCCATGGAATTGAAGACTACCTCCATAATCAAGAAAAAGGATAGATGGTAAAGAAGTTAAAAGAAAAATTTGGAGATGCTCTCAAGGAGGAAGAGGAAGAAGATGAAGAAGATGAAGAGGAGGAAAAAAAATAAGCTCATGAACCTCTAGCTTTAACTGAAGGCATGGACAAAGATAACGAAGAGGAGGAGACTGCAAGTACCAAGGTAGAAGAAACCAAGGAAGCACCTACTATTGCTGAGTCAAAGAATAGGAAGACAAAGGCATAGCTAATGGAAAAGGAAAAGAAAATTGTAAAACCTAGTCAACCAAAGCCTAATATACCTACAACAAGGGACACTACACAAGAAACTACCCAAAAGGCTAAGGAAAAGTCAAAGAAAACAAAGCAAGGTGGATAGTAGCAAAAAAGATAGAGAAGAAAGTATGTGGTTCAACTAGATTCTGATGAAGAGAAGATAGAATTAGATGATAACAATCAATTCAAGGTGGTAAGTCATAATGCTCTCACAGATCTTGAGAACTTATCTGAAAATGTTAAGAGCAATGTAGATTTATCTAGTTTTTGACATATTGGTTTTGATAAACTAGGAAAAGAAGAGAAAAACCAAGTGCATTATATGCTATGATATCAAAGTTCATGAAAACTCCATTAGAATTTTCCAGCTTAGTACCTAAAAGCCTATATGATATTGTTGAGAAAAAATTCCATTACTATCTGAATGTGGAAAGACAAATTAGGGAAACAACATTAACATAAGTAATACTAGAATTGATAAAGGGACAAGTTGCTAAGGTTGTTAAGAAATATGTAGTTAGGTTCACACCTAAATACAAAGCCTTTAGTATTCTCCAAAATAATATTGAAGACTTCAAGAAATTAACTCAAATATGGAAGCTCATTTATGGGTTGACCACTATGAAGAAAGGAGAAGTTGACCCTTCAGAAGGTAAAAATGATGATAAACATGATGATAAAGATGATGACAAAGATGATGATAAGGAAGAGGATAATAGAGATAACATAGTTGATGGAGAGAAAAAAAAGGAAGATGATGACAAGGCAGTAGTTGAGGAGCAGCAAGAAGAACAGAGTGTGCATGGCACATAAGTATTGAGCACTAGTCTTCCCCATGACATAACCAAAACACCTAAAACTATAACTATTAAGTATATCTCTAATCGATTAGTTCAAAACATCAATCCTCTTACTATAGAAGATTTAAAGAAGATATTGGATCAATCTACTTTGCAAGAAAAATAATGTGGTAATCCTATTTTGGTTAGTGTAGAAGAACTACAAAAGGTAGTAACTAATGTCTCAAGGGAAAAGGTGAATCCACAAGAACCACTTTCCATCATCCCTTCAATTACTCTTGTAAAACCTTTAATCCAAATGAAAATAGATACATCTACTAAGGTTGGTACAATTGAAAAGAAAGCAGAAGAGAAAGACACAACTATAAGACAATAGAATAAAACAAGACAGATAGATTCATCTCTACCTAAAACACATGAACAAGGTGCAAGCTAAGCCATAGTAATAGACCAAGGAAAGCTTGAAGAGATAGAACCAAAGGTGAAGGAACAAGTGGCCATCCAAGCATTTGTAGCTTTACTAGCATCTAGCACTCCTCCTACACAAACTCTTCAGAGATCAAGCACATATGCTACTCCATTGCAGATCTTAGTGCCAAGCCCAAGCTCATCAAAGGTTGACAAGGTAATACATTATGGAGACATAAGCCTTGATGAAGACACTTTTATTCCAAAATATGACTATGATACTATGACATTGGAGAAAATGGGCATTTTATAGCAAGCCTTAGAAAGGAAAAGACATCAAGAAATGCATAGGAGAGAACACATGCAAAAGTAAGCACTTCAATATATAAAGGACATCTTTTTAGATGTATTTAGCCTACAAAATCCTGATGAGACCAAGAAACTAATAGAACAATTGATAGATATAGTGGAGAAGGTTAGTAATGAAGACCTTGATACAAATGTAAAATTATTGGAATGGTCTGAAAAGAAGTTTCAAGGAAAATTAAATGAGAAAATATCTAGTGAGATAGCACTACAACAAGTTTCATTACCAAGGTTGAGGATGTGAATAAGGTACTTGAGAATATATTCTCATTGTACACAAAACTATGCAATCCTAAATTCTTAATCCAAGAGGCTAGAAGTCACATTCTGGAAAGAAAAATATCTACATCAGGTGCAAGACTACCACTAAATCTAGCTCAGAGTGAGAAGCATTTCAAAACATTGCTTTAGACATAAAGTAAGTTAGCTATCTTAACAATAGATGAGGCTCATATTAGAGCCAAACTGACAAGTATTTTTCATGCCCTAAAATATATAGGGAAAAACACAATTTTTTTTAAATAAAAATTTAAAAAAATAAGGTCACATTCACACAAGAAAAGTTGTGGTTAGAGTTTATGGATTAGTACACCAATAAGGTATCTTACTCATGTTCAAACTAGGTTATCATATTGGGTTTCACTCATCACACTTAATAACATTATCCAAATTGAAGGTGATACCTTAATGGTTCAAAAGAAAGTTTAACATTAATTCAAGGCTCAACCTAAAGAGTGCCTTAATTGGCACAACACTATTAGTACTAGTATGCTTAGCAAAAACATCTTAATTAGATCCTATTTTGATAATAACATTACTGCTAGGGTAGTCCTACTTTGTCATGAAATTTTTTTTAGGTCTAATTCATGTTGGTATAATTTTAATTCTTTTAGGTTGGCCATGGTGATCATTCTTTTAAGGTATGTTGGGTAGTATGTGATATTTAAAAAGAAATTGAAATCATTGTAACATTCCATACAAGTTCCTAATTGATGTGATTCAATTTGTATAGGTGAATTAGTAGATGACCTATTAATAGGAAAATCTTACTTTTGAACTGATGAATTAAAGTGGTCCTAAGACATATTGACAATATTATATGGGTATACAAGGAATGAGGGAAACACAATAGAATCCTATATGGTTTGGAACCCTCCTAGGATTTACCACATTTAAAGATTTTAAGTTCTAAGTATAGAACATATTACAAATCTTGTAATGAAAGATAAGATAGATATGTAGAAACCCTTATTAGCATCTAAGCAGATATGTCCTACAGTACATATTATATCATTGTTACATTAGTTTTATATTTTTTTAGTGAACTGATTTTGGATCATGATACGTATTGATTGTAATCTAATAAATTTCAATAATAAATTAGGTTCATTAAAAATCATAAAGTACTTCAATTATAACATATAATATATATAGATACATAACATGTTTTAAATTTCCAACCAACTAAACATTTACTAACCACTAACTAATAACCAAAAAAAAAAAAATTAAGTACCATCTATACTTTCAACTAACAATGAATAATACTAAACATGTTACCTACTCCTAACCCCATCCCTAAAACCTTCCTAACCACACTCCATATTAATCCCTTTTACCTTTACCCAATACTAACTATTTTCTTCCATGTTTTCCTAACACATAACCTTATTAAATAAAACACTCATCTTATCCTAAATAAATAATACAACACTCCACTCATCCTAACATAACAACCCTACACCCATTACCAACCCATATTCCACTTTATTATTTATCTAACTAAAAAAAAGTTTTACATTTTCAACATGTCTACTAGCTTTCCTCACCTTTTCCAATGCATAGTCTCTCCTCCAAACTTCACATGGGACTTGAGAGGAGGTTCCGTTTTCCATGTGGCCTACCCTATTAAATTTGTTTAGTCTTCCCACCCCCCCCTAAAACACTTTGTACCATATTTTAAACTCCCTTGGACAAGCACTTTGGAGGAAAAGGGCAAATTCTAAAGAGGCAAAATCCTTGACATGTGGGGGGAAGAGGGTGATAGGTATTGAGGTCTAGGGTGGTTGGCTAGGTTTTTTTTTTTTGTTCATTAAGTGTTAAAGGTATAGTGTTATAGTATAGGGCCTTTTTCCTAGGGTGGGTCATATCCCATCACATTTTATGTATATTTCTTTATTATTATTTTTTGATGTGACTCATGTACCATACTTGGGTCAAGTTCATTATAAGCTATTCTTTTATTTAATTTATTTATTTATTGTTGCCTTGACCAATACTTTTAGCTTATTGTTTATCTATATTCACAAGATTCTAAGGAATATTATTTTGATTATTTTAATGGTCTATATTAGATGATGGAATTATTTCCAGCTCTCTATACAAATTCCAAAGAGCAAAATTGCATCTACAGCCTACTCTTTCTTAGGGTTTTTTAAACCATGACATATGAGGAACTATTTTCTTCTATCACATCAAGGTAGTTTGTTTGGTGATAACTCAATGTGATTTCTTGTATCTATGTAGTCTATAAATTCATTGGCTCAAAATGTACACATTGTCTATATTCCATTAATTAGTCATAAACCTTCTAAAAGGTGAATGCTCTCACAACTAAGCTTTTTTTTTTAGCATGATGAATCACTATCTATGCATATTTAGAACTTAATATTTCCAATGCATCAAAATAAATACATAGAACCATAAAATTAATTCACTCAAGTCTACATTGATTCATTAGATTTACACCCCTTACATAAGTATTCCATAAGGTTTAGTTATGGATTGAGTACAAGAATCTGGAGGAAAAACAAGGAGATAAATTACATAGCTTTAATAAGAAATCTTTTACATGAGCTGATTCTTTCCTTCCTACACAACTATGATAGTGCTACAATATTTTTCTCGTAAAAAAAAACTATATACAATTTTTTTTTCAAACCTTCACTTTACACATTTACAACAATATGCAATAGGAAGGAAATCCCCTTTTACATTTCAACAAATACCTAACATCAAAATACATTATGAGATAACATAGAAAGGATTTATCTCTTCAAAAACACCTATTTCTTCAATATACCCAAAGAGTGAAACTGTAACCTCTTCAAGGATACCATATTTACAAGCCTACAAAGAACACAAAAACTAGGAACCATGGAGGCTCACCTCCCATCCTAGGCTTCTATGAAGCCACCCACCAAGCAGGGAAACAAGATTCAAATTGTGTTTCATTCCAATCTTAAAAATGCATAACCATCACATTACAAAACTTGAACAATCCCATCCCAAGGGTGTTTCACAATACATGATCCCATAACAACACTCCATGCTTGCAGATTCATTATACAATGCTAAAAGAAAAATGGACATGGTTTGAGAACCAACCTTGGTCCAAGCTAATGAAAATTCTAGTTAATAAAGAGATCCCTTAGCCTCCCTTCAAAACCCTAACTATCTCTAAACTTAGAGAGTGGGTGAACAACCCACTAGTTTGTCCAACACTCTCTAAAAAGGCTTTCCCACAATCTATTTTTGGCAAAAACACCAAGCCACTTCCTATTACAAACTTTTCTCCCTCTAAGTTTTTTGTATTTGACTTAGTGGAAACATGGGAGAGAGCACATATGAAAAATCCATTTTTGAATTGGTGGAAGAAGGCATTGGTAAAGGGGCCTCCTAGGCTATCTAGGCACTATCATGGTCAAAATTAGGTCCCTAACATGTTATACAATCATATAGATAGCTTATTTTCACACAAAACACACTTTGGGACCACCTAATGACCCTTCAAATCCTATTCAAGTATAAATTCGAATTTTCTTTGATTGGGACCCATCCTATCCCTCATCAAGTGGGTTTACTTAATCATTAACAAGGTAATTTGTTTTAGCGTAAAATGCCACCATGACCAAAACCCTAGATGATATGTCATTACACACAAAATCCACAAGTGTCAAGTGACACATATAAATACATTACACATCACTATGACATGTTCCTAATGCATCTTTGTGATCAAAAATTTCCACATACAAGAAAACTTGCATTTACGAAGTAGAGGCTTTCGAATCTTTCAAAGATTTGCCTTGATTAAATTTTGTTCACATAGGTTTAGAACTTGCTTCCCTATAAAAATTTCATGGTTCCATTTCTTGCACGTTAAACTCAAGAATTAGTAGTCCAAGGAGGTCATATAAAATATATATCATAAATGAATATGAATTTAAATGTTAAATAATCCATATTAACATAATTCAATGGAATTCCTTTACTTAATCATTTCAAATAAGACATTCAAAATTTTAAAATATCAAAATCTACACATCACAGTTAATCATAACTCATCATAATCAATTTGACATTTCATATCACATCATAATTCATTTCCTATCATAATGACAAAATGTTGAATCTATATTGCCAAATCAGCCAACATGAAAATTAGTTCCGATTACATACCTTAGATCAAAACCACCAAAATGTAATCATCACAACTAGTATACTTGATTCAAATAAATATAATTTTATTAGTAACACTATTTAATTATCATAATGAGATATTACATGATAAGGCATATTTATCTAAAATCACTAATGTGAAGAAATTAGGATGTTTTCAAAATCATGTCTGGATAGGTTCAAAATCGATCATTAGGTAAACCCATTGCATGTGTTAGTCAATATATTATGTTGTTACCTTAGTCACCATTCACTATAGCCTATCCACCTAATACTACTTGTACAATAATTGACTTATAACATTTGCATCATGCCAAGCTCTACCAAGTAGGCCTTTATTAAAATTGATAACAATTTTTGTCCATATTTATTGTTAGTACTTGCCACGATAGGTGTTAATTCATCTTTTCACAATGACCTTCTAAAGAAAAATATCATAATAGATCATAACATAATATAAATCCATCAGCATAGTTTTCTAAGTTATAACATCTCAAGTCTTTATTCCATAGGGTCTTAGCTCACCAACCTTATAAAATTTTGAATACAGATACTTATAACAATAATGACTACAATGTAAATCAGTCTTAATAAGATCTTAGTCCAAAATTAATAAGAAGGATGGAAATCATGATATACCCAGATCCTAGAACCTACTTATCATCATTTTATCATAAGGTGAATGGTAAGAGTCATACCTTGCATGAGAGACCAAGGCATAACATCTAACCTACTTATGCTTCCTAGTTCTGACCATATTTGTGTTATTTATAGTTTATAATATGGTGCCTTATAGTATTAAAGCTACCCTCACCCCACATATGAAGATAATGCACAAGAAGCTAGGCTATGCTGAAACACTATTGAAGAAAGACCCCAATCTTTCCACTTTAGATGGTCTAGTACACCTTGCTGCTGAGCTTGCAATCCAAATTAAGTCATTAGATATTGCATGTGATAACTAGGATGTAGTTCTAAGCATGATAATGGATGGTCATAAATCTTTTCTAGACAAACATAACATAGGTGTATAACCCATTTGACATAAGTGTCAAAAAGGGGGAGATATAATATGGGAGACATACAATATGAGGAAGTATGAACAAAAGGGAGAGAAATCAGAAAGGGAGAGCATAGTAGTAGAAAATATAATAGAGTAGAGTTATATCATTGGGGTTATATACATTTTTGGAGAAAAGAAACAAAAAAGGTATGGATATCAACTAAGAGAGAGCATATCAGATGAAAGAATATCAGTAATGCAGTGCATTAAAGTCAAAATGTATCAGCAAAGACACATTTACTTAGAAACAAGCACATATTTTAGATACAAAATAGAAATATTAACTCATTGGGAGTTATAAAATTTTGAGGTATATAAGTTAGTGCACAAATTTGAAATTTTGAAGTCTTGTATATAAGCCAAGTCATGGATATGTTATTCTTGGGAGATTAAAGACAACATTGTATATTCAACTATTTTTGACACTCATGTTAAAGAGGGAGATTGTTGCTCTCAGATTGGTTTTGACAAGTGAGTGTTAACAAACTTAAGCCATTTACTTAGTTCATGCTAAACTAGTAATACATTTCGAGCACAACATGTAAATATTAGACAATATTGAGTTACAGTGAGTGCCAAGTCACTCATGTGCTAAGTCACTCAAGTTCCAAGTAGATAGACCATGTGGAGTGATTTAGAAGCTGAGTAAATAGTGGATGTTGAGTAATGCAGGTGCTACTTCATAGCATAAATAATAATGCATGTTGAGCATTAGACACTTATATGAAAGTGACATAGTTTTCATGTATTTGTTTGTAATGGCACAAACAACTATGTAAACCATTTTTGAGCCAACTTAAGATTATATTTTGATATTATAGAGAAAAGGAAAAATCTATATTTGGATTCCCTATGCAATTAAATGCAACCAATTAGAAAAAGGGAAGGTTTAAGTGGAAAAATGGATGAATCTTAGTTGTAGATTCAGAACTAACCCTAAGCCACCTAAGTCTTTTTAGGGAGGACAAAGTCTTAAACTCTTTATGATAGAGGAAAGTGAATGTGGAAGGAATTGAAGGAGTAAAGAAGATAGTTTGCGTACAGAGCATTCAAGGTAACTTAGAAGTTATGAAGAAGTTGTCAATTACAAAATTAGTTAGAGAAGAATAGAGGATAAATAATAGGATACAACATTAAGACATCTGATCATGAAGGGTCGGTAAGATATTGTTTAGAGGTGATCTATTATCGGGAAAGCAAGTTCCAACTGCAAGATCTATGCTAAGACATTTTAACAAGTGATTTCAATTAAATCTCTTAACAGAATAATCCTAACAAGCTATATGAAATCCTTTAATAGGGTGCTTACTTAGCTATAAGTTGAAGCCCACTAACTAGGCACACTCTTGATAGGGTATTGAAATCCTCTAACAAGGTGAGACCTAATAATCCTTCTAAGCCTTTAACAAGACAGACCTTTCAAAGGGTAGATCATGTTTCATGGTCAAAATATTGTAACCTTCATTGGGTAAACTTTGTTATTGCAGTAGTGAAGATTTTTGGGTGTCATCCCCACCCCCATTTTACCTTCTCACTTGGAGGGTTTCTAGGTAATCATATTTGCTGCTATGTGTGTGAATGCTTACATGGTTATGTGTTTTAGATGCATATGGCTTACATGTTATTTTAGCTTACTTATTATTGCATGTGATGAATAAATGGTGAAATTTTTATGGGTCCAAGATTAAACTACTAATTCACCACCCTCCCCCTCCCCATAATTTTACATTTTCCCCTTGTAATTCTAACAAGAAGTAGGAGTTTCTAACTCAACTCTTATATCTTCTCTTGGTTCAAACCTCTGATCTTCTCTTTGGTCAACAATTTGTACATCATTCTGCATATCATTGTTAGTCTCAATGAAAACTTCAACATTCTCTCTAACAATTATAGTATTGTCTTCTTCTTCATTAGAATTTTAATCTAACATATTTTCTTTAATTCCAAACTTTTCATCAATTTTTTAACTCATGCATTAAACTATTGTCTTGGTTCTATATGATTAAAAAATTTGTATACTTTTATTTTCTATGAATATACAAGAAACATACCTTTATCACTTCTTGGATCAAACTTACCAATGGTATCATCTCTCTTAATGTAGCACTTTCTTCCAAATATTTTGAAATACTTAACTAATGGTGAATGACCAAACCATAATTTATAGGGGGGTCTTGTTCATACCTTTTTGGATCTATACTCTATTTATAGTGTACATTGTTGTATTAACCACTTCTCTCCAAAATGTCTTGGATACATCATTCTCAAAACTCATTTCTCTTGCTTCCTTTGACAGTGATCTATTTCTTCTTTCAACAATCCCATTCTACTTGAGAGTCTCACATGAAGATAATTGTCTCTTCACAAAACATGTTAAACTCTCTAGAGGTAAATTCTCTTCCTCTATCTGATTTCAAACATTTAATCTAAACACAAGTTTTGTTCTCAACTTTATTCTTAAATATATGAAACTTCTGAAATACTTTATACTTTTCTTTAACAAATGCTACGCACATCATTCTAGTGAAATTATGAACAAAAATCATAAAATATCTTTCTCCATAGAATCCATTTATCCTTATAGGGCCACTTAAATATGTGTGAACAATTTGCAACTTCTCTATAGTAGTGAACTTCTTGTTGGGAAATGATAGCTTCTTCTACTTAGCAAAATGCATTCTTTGCAAACAACATTAGTATGATTTATTATCTTAGACAAATCTCTAACTGCAAATTTATTGTTGACCTTCATAATGTTATCAAAGTTTATATGAAAAAATATACCATGCCATAACCAATTGTTATCCACTTTTGTAGCTAAACATGGCATTCATTAGGATTCAACTGAAATACATTACCTCTAGACCTTGTACCTATTCCAATTGTTAGATCCCTTCCCTAGTACCTTAAATTACAAACCCTAAATGTTATGGATATGATAAGGATTTAGAAAGAAAAAGGACATTAGATGATATGTTTTAGTTTCTTGTGAAGATGACATGTATTATATATAGTTATCCATACATCTTATGATTAAATGAGGGTAAGAAGGTTTTAGAATTTATGTATGTCATGAGCAATAATTTACTTATCAATAATGAACTATGAGATGTTGCTTGAGATGGATATAGATTTTAGTTATTGCTAGGTTAAATAACCTATTTAGTTGCATTGTGTTGATGAGTTAAGATCATATGGAATAAAGGTTCAAAATGCCATAACTTAGAAACTATGTTGATGGTTTCATAGTATCTTATGATCTATTAGGATAGTTGTTTTAGTTGGCCATTGTGAAAAGATGAATTAATACTTGCCCTTGTGAGTACTAATAATAATTATAGACAAAAATTGTCGTCAATTTAGATAAGGGCCTACTTGGTAGAGCTTGACATGATGTGATGGGATCAAGCCAAATAATAGAGTGGACACAACAAGAAAAAGAAACTTTAATTAACTTTGAAAATATGCTATTACACTCAGAATAGAGGAAAAAAGTCTTCAAAAGATGCCCTATGGGCTTACAATAATAAAATCTGGATATAATTTCTCCTTCCAATACCTCCTCTCAAACTCCACTCTAAACTACCTTTTACAATGCTCAAAATGTCCTTAAATAGATCCTAAAGGGTTAAGGACTAGGAATACATTCTAGAAAGTGTCAATTTTCATCCACCACCCAAATAGAAGGCTCCACAAATGGTAGACGAACTTCCAGAAGGCATAACTTTTGAACCGTAGCTTCGATTGATGAATCGTTTACATTTTCGAAAAGCTCTCGAAGTGCTCTATACCCCTATGGAAAAGCTTTGATCATCTCCCATGTTTGGACCTATTTGAGGTCATTTAATACCCCTAACTTGACTTTGAAGAATTCTTAGGAGGTCCCCTAGAAGCTGAAAAATTGCAATATCTTTCAAACCGTGGGGCCGTTTGACTTGATTCTTTTTTCTAGAATGCTCTAAATTACAATTACAATCATCTGCCCAATTTACACCTTCTAACTCATCAAAATTATAGCTCAATTACATACTCCTATTTTTTGGCATTTACACACATCCCAAGGTGATTAAAAACTCTAAAATACTCTAAGCCAGAACACTAAAAGTGGAACTATAAGAGTTGGAACCTTTATTTGACCCAAATGGGTATCCAAAAATGAAAACACATGAAACATAAACTATATTTAGGTATTTTTTTTTGGTGACATAGGATTACCCTTATACCTCTGGATGCTCCTGCATCAGACACCCAGGGTAGATTGAAAAGTGACCTTGTCACTTGATGGATGGTAGAGGAAATCCTAAATCGGAAACCTCAGCTACTGATATCCAAGTTGAGTCCTCTATCGATCATCCTTTCCACTTAACCAAATACTCTTCATACCTTCTATTTCTAGTACTCCTGCTCACACGACTATCTAGAATCTCTTCTATCTCCTCCTTCTTAGAAGTAGGAATTGGACATGGCTCTAGCATCAAACCCTCATCTGCACCATCATCATGATACTCTATTAATTCTGCAATGTTGAAGATAGGAGAAATATGAATTCCATCTAGCAATTCCACCTCATATGCATTTCCTGAGTCATGTTTCTTCAAAATTTTGCACAGGCCAAATTTCTTCATTTTTAGCTTGTTGTAAGTACCTACTAGAAATCTTTCTTTGCTTAAGTGTACCATGACTAGATCCCCTACTTGGAAATCCTTATGTCTTCTCCTTTGATCAGCCCTAGCTTTATACAGTTGGTTCATCTTGGTAATGTGTGCATGGACCTCCTCATATAGATGCTTGATATATTTAGCAAACTCTTCAACTTCAGCACTGGTCCTCTCTCCTTGCTCCATCTTCCTCAATTCTGGTCCAGTCCTTGGGCTATCTCCATATACAATTTGGAATGGTGATCTACTAGTAATCCTATTTACAGAGTTATTGTAATCAAACTCCACTTATGGTTGAATTAAATCCCATCCCTTGGGTTTATCCCCAACTAAAATCTCAGCAAATTGCCTAAGCTTTTGTTTACCACTTCAATCTATCCATCATTCTACAGATGATGTGTAGAACTAAATTTCAAGTATGTTCTCAACTTCTTCCATAATGTTCTCTAGAAATACCCCACAAATTTAGTATCTCTATTAGAAACTATACTCCTTGGAAGACCATGTAGTCTTACCACCTCTCTGAAAAAGAAGTTTGCAATATGGATAGTATCATGGGTTTTGTGGCATGGGATGAAGTGTACCATTTTGGATAACCTATCAACCACCACAAATATTGAGTCATTACCTCTTTGTGTCCTTGGAAATCTAAGAACAAAATCCATACTTATGTCCTCCCATGGTTTTGATGGAATAGGCAATGGCTAATATAGTCCAGTATTGTGACTAAATCCCTTGGTAGCTTGACAAACCTAGCAGCTTTGTACAAACTTCTTCACATCTTGTGACATTTGAGGCACAAAATAATGTTCTCTAAGAATGGCAATGGTCTTATCTCGACCAAAATGTCTTGCCATGCCTCCACTATGTTTCTCCTTAATCAGATTTTCCCTCATGGAACTCCTTGGAATGCACAATTGACTGCCCTTGAACAACATACCATCCTAAATCAAATAGTCTAGCCACTTGGTTTTGTCTATAGTGACAGGCTCTTTACAAGATTTCCATGCTTCAGAAAAATCAAGATCCTCAAGGTACAAATTCTTGAGTTTATCAAACCCAACTACCTCAACCTGCATTATTGTAAGCAACAATTGCCTCCTACTCAATGCATCTACAACACTATTAGACTTTCCACTTCTATGCTTCAACACAAATGTATAGCTCTACAAGAACTCTACCCACTTCATATGTCTTTGGTTCAATTTACCTTGGCTATTTAGGTACTGTAATGCATGGTGATTAGTATACAAAAGAAATTCTTTTGGCAATAAATAATGCCTCCATTTCTTTAGTGCCTGAACTATTGTATAGAACTCTTGATCATAAACATAATATTTCTTCTTTTCATCATTCAATTTTTCACTAAAATATGCAATAGGCTTACCTTCTTGGCTCAACATAGCCCTGATAACACTACCACTAGCATCACAATCCACCTAGAACACTTTGCTAAAATTAGGAAGTGCCAACATAGGTTGTTCTGTCACCTTCTTCTTCAGCATTTCAAAACTTCTTGCAGCTACTGCAATCCATTTGAACTCTTTTCTATCCCCTCTGATTGTGTCAGTCAGGGGTGCACAAATGCAACTGAAATTCTTAATGAACTTGTAAAAACTAACCAGACCATGAAATGATCTTACCTTAGTAGCAGACCTTGGAGTAGGCCACTCCAAGATGGCTTTTACCTTCTCTAGATCCATTTTGAGACCTTCAAGTGATATAACCAACCCCAAGTAGACTAACTCCTTTTTAGCAAAGGTACACTTCTTCAGATTAGTTAATAGTTTCTCTTCCCTCAACCTCTCAAGAACACTATGAATATGTAATAAATGTTCTTCAAAAGTCTTGCTAAAAATTAAAATATCATCCAAATAAACAATAACAAATTATCCCAAAAACTTCTTAAGTACCTCATTCATCAACCGCATGAAGGTGCTTCGAGCATTTGTTAATCTAAAGGGCATAACTAGCCACTCATAAAGACCCTCCTTGGTCTTGAAGGTAGTTTTCCACTCATCTCCTTTTTGTATCCATATCTAGTGATAGCCACTCTTGAGGTCTATCTTTGTGAAGTACTGAGCTCCACTCAAGCAGTCCATAAGATCATCCATTCTTGGCAAGGGAAACTGATACTTGATGGTTATCCTATTTATAGCTCAAGAGTTTGTACACATTCTCCACTCTCCATCCTTCTTTGGTGCTAGTACTATAGGTACTGCACATGGGCTTAGGCTTTCTTGAATCAAACCCTTCCTCAATAGCTCCTAAACTTGTCTATTTAGCTCCTCAATATTAGTAGGATTCATCCTGTGAGTAGCCTTATTAGGAAAACTAGCTCCAGGGATTAAATCTATCTGATGACCGATTTTCCTTACTAGTGGCAATCCTTCTGGAACATTATCAGAGATGATATCTCCAAACTCACTCAACAAATCTGAAACTTCAAGTGGTATTTCACTACTACCTTCCTTATCTTTTCTAGGAATCAAGGAATAACACAAACATTGATGTTTCATGCCATCTAAAAACTTTCTTTCATCAACAAGACTAATCCTAGCACTGCTACATACCTTTTCACCTTCTTTTATCATTGGCTTTAGCTTGTGACAAACTCCATCCTTTGTCAGAGAGTATTTTTTTGCACGACCATCATGTACTGCATGCCTATCAAACTACCATAGTCTTTCCAACAATAGATGGTAGACATCCATTGGAATAACATCACAGATAACTTCATCATGGTAACTCCCAATTTTGAACTTCACTAAACATTGTTCAATTACCAAGACCTTATGATCATCCTTCACCCAAGTGATCCGATAAGGTTGGGGGTGTTTCTCCCTCTTGAGCTTTAGCTTAGAGACCATCTCCTCTAACACCAAGTTGTTAGTGCTACCACCATCAATGATCACATTGCAAGAAATCTAATAATTTTGGGGGTGTTTCTCCCTCTTGAGCTTTAGCTTAGAGACCATCTCCTCTAACACCTAGTTGTTAGTGCTACCACCATCAATGATCACATCACAACATTTATCCTCACACTTGCACCTAGTAAAAAATAGACTCCTCCTTTGCCTTAGTTCAATCTCACCACTTAGTAGGACCCTTTCATTTACTAAAGTCTCTCCTCTTTCTGCATCCTCTGGAAGTGATGATTATGCATCTTCATCCACATGAGCAACCCTAGCTTGACCCTCAATTCTCCTATCTACCCTTCCTTATCATTGAGGAAATTCAAAGGCTCAATGACCTTCTTCATTGCAATGGAAATAGGTACCATGGAAACCTCCTATTCCTAAACCTTTTCCACATCCTCTACCTCTTCCTCTCTGATGTCCAAAGTCTTGATCATGATAGCAGTTGAAACCCTCATTCCTCTGGTTCCTGCTAGTACCCACATCTTCATTTTTCTTTTGGGTCTCATTTCGGCCTCCAAATGACCTACCATTGCCCCTTCCTCCTTGAATACACCCTCTTTGTCTCCCTTCAAACCTTTTATTTAGCTTCTCTTCAACTCCTAGGGAAAATTGGTATGCCTCCTCAACGTTGGTCATTCTTACCAGACTTAATTCCTCCTAGATGCTAGGTCGCAACCCACTGATATAACGAGCAACCTTCTCCTTATTTTCTTTTGCATGCACTTCTCTAATTAGAAGTCAGTAAAACTCCTTCGTATATTCCTAGACTGATTTTCCTACTTGCTTTAACACATGCATCTTCTTAAACAAATCTAGTTCGTAGTCAACAAGAATGAACTGCTTCTTTATTTTGTCCACAATGTGATCCCACCTTGTGATCTTCTCCTTGCCTCTTCTATTTCTTTCCAATTGAACCTCTTGCCACCAAATTATAGCATGGCCTTTCAGTTTGGCCTTTGCAAACTTAACCCTAGCTAGGTCCCTGATATCCTCATACTCAAAGTACTCCTCCAGTTCATTGATCCAGTCAATCAACTCATCTAGTTTTAGATTCCCTAAAAATGCACCCACATCAATTGTAGGTCTTTTTCCAAAATTAGTAATGGCACTAAAAAGCCTTTTCTCTACCTGATTTAGAACTTCCCCTTCAACTTCCCCTTCAAATTCTTCTTCTTCATTGTCATCCTTGCTTTCACCACTTGCGACAATATTTGTTCCTCTATGAAGCTCCTCCTGCAATGCCTGAACCTGCCTTTGGAGGGCTCTAACCTCCTCAAAATTAATAGCTCTGACCCTTCCACCATGCTCTCTTCATGGAGGCATCTTCTCAACTCAAGCCCACAACCACATAGTCCTAGTGCAAATTGCCTCACAGTCGACACTCTATCTACACACTCAAGAAAACCTTGCTTTGATAACACTTGATGAGCTCAAGCCAAACAACAGAGTGGACACAACAAGAAAGAGAAAATTTAATTAACTTTGAAAATATGCTATTACACTCAGAACAGAGGAAAATAGTCTTCAAAACATGCCCTATGGGCTTACAATAATAAAATTTGGAGATAATTTCTCCTTCCAGTACCTCCTCTCAAACTCCACTTCGAACTGCCTTTAACAATGCTTGAAATGTCCTTAAATAGACCCTAAAGGGTTAAGGACTAGGAATACATTCTAGAAAGTGCCAATTGTCATCCACCACCCAAATAGAAGGCTCTAGAAATGGTAGCTGAACTTTTGGAAGGCATAACTTTTGAACCGTAGCTCCGATTGATGAACTGTTTACATTTTTGGAAAGCTCTCAAAGTGCTCTATAGCCCTATGGACCAACTTCATGTGTCCCCCATTTTTTGGCCTTATTTGATGTCATTTAATGCCCCTAACCTAACTTTGAAGCATTCTTAGGAGGTCCCCCAGAAGCTAAAAATTTGCAATATCTTTTAAACCATGGGGTTGTTTGACCTGATTCTTTTTCTAGAATGCTCTAAATTACAATTACAATCATCTGCCCAGTTTACACCTTCTAACTCATGAAAATTATGGCTCAATTACATACCCCTCTTTTTTTAGCATTTACATGTATCCCAAGGTGATTTAAAACTCTAAAATACTCTAACCCAAAACACTAAAAGTGGAATTGTAAGAGTTGGAACCTTTATTTGACCCAAATGGGTATCCAGAAATGAAAACACATGCAATATAAACTATATCTAGGTATATTTTTTTTGGGTGACACAGGATTACCCTTATACCTCTAGATGCTCCTGCATCATGATGTAAATATAATAAGTCATTTGTTGTACAAGTAGTATTAGGTGGATAGGCTACAAGGAATGACAATTAAGATGAAGATATAATGTATCGACTAACAGATATAATGGGTTTACCTAATGACTAATTTTGAGCCTATGTAAACATGATTATGAAAACATTCTAACTTCTTGATATTAGTGATTTTAGAGACATATGCTTCATAAATGCAAGTTTTCTTGTATGTGGAAATTTTTAATCACAAAGATGCATTAGGGATATGTCATAGTGATGTGTAATGTATTTCTATGTGTCACTTGACACTTGTGGATTTTTTTTGTAATGACATATCATCTAGTGTTTTGGTCATGGTGGCATCTTACCCTAAAACAAATTACCTTGTTAATGATTAAGTAAACCCACTTGATGAGGGATAGGATGGGTCCCAATCAAAGAAAATTCGAATTTAGACTTGACTAGGGATTTGAAGGGTCATTAGGTGTTCTCAAAGTGTCTTTTGTGTAAAAATATGCTACCCATATGATTGTATAACATGTTATGGACCTAATTTTTACCATGATAGTGCTTAGATAGCCTAGGAGGCCATTTTACCAATGCCTTCTTCCACCAATTTGAAAATGGAGTTTTCACATGTGTTCTCTCCCATGTTTCCACTAAGTCAAATGTAGAAAACTTAGATGAAGAAAAGTTTATAAGAGGAAGTGGCTTGGTGTTTTTGCCAAAAATAGATAGTGGGAAAGCCTTTTTAGAGAGTCTTGAACAAACTAGTAGGTTGTTTACCCATTCTCTAAGTTTAGAGATAGTTAGGGTTTCGAAGGGAGGCTAAGGGAGCTCTTCATTAACTAGCATTTCCATTAGATTCAACATTTTGTCATTATGATTGGAAATGGATTATGATGTGATGCAAAACGTTAAATTGATTATGATAATTTGTGATCAAATGTGATGTGTAGATTTTGATATTTTAACATTTTTAATGTCTTATTTGAAATGATTAAGTAAAGGAATTCTATTTAATAATGTTAATATGGATTGCATAACATTTAAATTCATATGCATTTATGATATTTATATGACCTCCTTGGATTATTGATGCTCAAGTTTAGTGTGTAGGAAGTGGAACCATGGAAATCTCTAGGGGAAACAAGTTCCAAACCTATGTGAACACAATTTAGCCAAGGAAAATCTTTGGAAGATTCAAAAAAGCCTTGTTGTGATATATTTTATTTTGTAAATGTAAGTTTTTTGGTGTGTGAAATTTTTAATCTCAAAGATGCATTAGGGACATGTCATGATGATGTGGAATGTGCCTTTATGTGTCACTTGACACTTGTGGATTTTTTTTGTTAGTGACATGTCATCTAGGGTTTTGGTCATGGTGGCATTTTACCCTAAAACTAATTACCCTATTAATGATTAAGTAAACCCACTTGACAAGGGGTAGGATGGGTCATTATCAAAGGAAATTTGAATTTATACTTGACTAGGGTTTTGAAGGGTCATTAAGTGGTCTCAAAGTTTCTTTTGTGTGAAAATAAGCTACCCATATGACAGTAAGATGTTAGGGGCCTAATTTTGACCATGATAGTGCCTAGATAGCCTAGGGGGTCCCTTTACCAATGCCTTCTTCCATCAATTCAAAAATGGATTTTCCACATTAGCTCTTTCCCATGTTTCAACTAAATCAAAAATAGCATACTTAGGGGGAGACAAGTGTGTTAGAGGAATTGGCTTAATGTTTATGCTAAAATAGTTAGTGGGAAGGCCTTTTAAGGGAGTCTTAGAAAAAATAGTTGGGTATTCACCCACTCTCTAAGTTTAGAGATGGTTAGGGTTTTGGGGGGAGGTTAAAGGAGCTCTTCATCAACTATCATTTCCATAAGCGTTGACCAAGATTGGTGCTCAAACCATGACCATTTTGTTTTAGCAATGCATAATAAATCTTCAAGTATGGAGTGTTGTTATGGGATCATGTATTGCCATTGAAATCTTTGTGTTCTGTTGTGATTGTGTATTATGTTTCATGCATTTTCTTGGTTTTCTTCCTTGATCTCCTTGTTTTGTTTTGATGTTGAATTTTTTCATGGGTTTGAAGGCTTCAGTCACCCTTGGGAGGGAAGAGAAGCCTTGGGTGAAAGGTTTAGTTGGGCTCAACATTGTAGTTGAGAAAATTTACCTCATGATGAGGATTTGTGCCTTCTTTCATGGAGTATGGGCTCCATTGAAGCCTTATGCCTTTTTTTGATGTTGAAGGTATAATTGTATGTGTAAGAAGGAGGATATTTAATCATATCCTTGAGAGGTAAAAATAAAATTGTAATTTGATTTTTGAGTTATGGATATGGCATTCTCCTCCTTGAAGTTCCCACCTTCACCCAATGTGTTAATGATTCCAATGGTTAATCAATGTGCAATCGTGGAAGGGATTGTTATGTTTTGTGTTGTATGTTTTCATACATTATCAAATGATGTATGTGTGCATCCTATTTGGATTTGTTTCCCCTACTTGTTGGGTGGCTTCTTAGAAGCCTAGGATGGGAGGTGAGCCTCCGTGGTTCTTATGTAAATGTTTTTGCAAGTTTTGTGCTCATTGGATCCAAGGGAGAATTTTGTTATCACCCATGTTTTGATGAATCAAGGAAGGGATATGTCATTTTTGTAATGTTTTTGAAAAAATGAAATCTTTATTATGTGATTGTATATTGTATTGTAAAAGTGGAACCCTTCACTTGTTTCTTTTGTGCATTGTATTGTAAAAGTGAGATTATTTTTATGTACATTTTTTTGAAGGATTGATCCATGAAGTGAATGAAGAAGTTAGAATATAGACATAGGTAGTTTCATTGTATGACTCAATGTTATGATTGTATTGAAATAGAAATATTTTTTTTATCATAGTTGTAAATGAGGGAAAAGAAAGAATTTTCATGTAAAGAATTAGTCATTGCTATGATGTCTAAGTGATGATTATGTAAATAAAGAATTTATTCCCATATTGATTTATGAATTTAGAACAATAGATATGTTGTCATAGATTGCTTTTGTATAAGATTCCTTTCAAAAGATAGTTAGTGTGTTTGAATGTTCAAGCAATGAACAAGTAAATTTAGAACTGCATTCATTTAAATTTATGATAAGAAAATGTATTTCACAGTTGTTCATATTTAAGGTATTTCCTTATAAAGGATTTCAATAAGAAAATTTATTCAAAGTACCATCATAGGTAGGAAAAATTGATATAATAGTTCATACTAGATGTTGTTCTCACATGCACTACTAGGGTTCAATTTATTGTTTAAGTTTTTACATTTATCAATCTAGATATATAAATTATCATGTTAGAATAACATTAGATTGACAAAATTAAATATACCATAGTTGAGTAGAAGGGAAAGGAACCAATAGATGACATAAAATGTTCATGAGAGAAACTTGTTGTAAATGCTTATTTGCTCTCTGGATTTTGTATGAGGAGTAGGAAATAATACCCCTCTCCATTACAATTCAATAAAAATATTGCCACAAAATATTCTCTAGGATCCTTCACTTCTGAATAAAAAAGGAATATAGTATACACTATGCACCTCCCACAAAAAATAATAGTAAGATACTATGATACCATCTAAAATTTCCCCCAAAAAGGGTCACATGACCATAACATAGGCAGTTACTTGGATAAAGGAACAATATAGTCAATATCACACTCAACCTCTATGTGGAACTTACTAGATGCATATTTTATAGCAAGTCACCTCTTATCCTTCTCTAGTCATTGACCTACGCACAAGAGAAAAATCTGTTTCAAAAATTTAAAAGAAAATAATAGTAAAATATTAATACACGTGACATGGTAACCAACCATGTCATGCTAGATGCCCAAGGGGATAGGGACCACACCCTTCTTGATTCAAAGTGGTCCAAAGTGGTCCCACCACACCAAATAGCCTTTTCCTCCTTGTCTTTCACATCTCTCCACTTGCATGCATTGGAAATAGCATGAATGGGGTGCCCACATGAGTGGATTGGGGAGTCAATTTGGTGGGGGTAATAAGAGCATTAATGGTTAGTGGAAGGAAGGGAAAAAAAAATTTGCTTTGGTAATAAGAGCATTAATTGTTTGGGTGATGGCTAAATCGTAAACTTTTTTGTAATGCCTTTATTCATATAGCATACCATGCATGTATCTATATGCATAAAGGCATTACAAAAATGTTTATGATTTAGCCATATCCATTTGTTTGGGAGGAGTCAAGGGATCAAGATTATTATTCCATATGGATTAAGGATGGGTGACTATTAAATTAGAATGATGTATGCTTAGGTTTAGGTAAGGTATAAGGTAGTTAGTGTAAAGTGTATGGCATAAGGTAGTTAGTATAGTATGATGAGTAGTTAGTATTAGAAGTAGTTAAAGGTAGAAAAATATTTAATGGTATAGTTTAGAAAATTGAAATAGTTAGAAAGTAGAATAGTTGTTAGCATCAAAATATGTTTTAGATGTTCAAGTTGGCAAGTAAGTAATTTAGGGAGTAAGGGAATAGTTTTATATAATATGAAGTGTGAAATTAATGTAGTTATTATTAAATTTTAGTTGTAGTGTCATAATAAGTAAGGATGGTAAGTGTTATAAGTCATGGAATGACATTAATATACAATTTAATTAGTAGCTAGTGTAAGTAGAGTTGAATTAATTAGAAAATTATGTAATTAGTGTATTGCAAGCATTGAGTAATAATTTAAATGTTATACTTTATAATTGTCGTAAATGTTTAAGTTCAAAGATTTAATTACTATATTTTATCATTGACACACTTTTTTATACATGTGATATATATATAAGGTGTGATGAAGATCCAATGCTATACATGTATTATGTATATGATATAATACAAAAAAGGTGGAACAAATATATATAAACCATTCATTTAAAAGTTGTGACCTTGATGTACATGTTGAGCATTACGGATACATTACATAGTGTAGGTAAAGCTATATAATGCTTGATGGTAAATATGAATAAATACTTATTATGGATACTCATTTTTAATACCATTCAATTGGGAATCTATGTGCTTTAGAGAGGTCTCCCATGATTCTTTATAAATGCAATAGTTTCCAACAAGGATAGGTTGCTAGATTAACCTGATGTTCTATAATGACAATTGTAGGACAAGGTCTTGTAGAAATTTGTTCCCTTTTGGAGTCCACTATTACCTGTCTCATGTGTTATAACCCAAATCCTTATACAAGTAACATGATCTTCCTCAAATTATTTGTGTTGTGCTTCAAGAAGATCAAATGAAATGAGCCATCTAACCCTATCACCAACTAGAATTATACACTTAACCTAACCACATCCTATAGGAACATGCATCATAAGTATATGGCCTTGAGATTCCTAAGGCGTAGTGGGAAAATATTATTGCATCAAGAAACTGTCAACTATATCACCTTGTACTAATTTAACCCATTTAAGAGAGTATATTCAAGTAGAGATAATAGTATATGTCAATGCATACCATACCTTATAATCCTAACATTTACTCAAGGACCTTGAGTATATGTTCCTCAAATACATAACTAACTAATAACCAAGTTGAAAACATGTTTATAGTGAAGTGTAAGTAACCTGAGTGTACCTTCCAAAAAAAAGAAGGAAAAAAAAATTGTGTTTTTGCTCTATAAATCTAGGCATGACACTAATAAATTTACCATATTTATCCTTAATAATGGTAGTCTTCTTTGTGAATTGGAACTGATATCCTTTATTCACCAATTTTCCAACACTCAACAAGTTATGCTTTAGTTCATCAACAAAATAAACATCATCTGTGTTAGTCTTTCCATCAAGTGTAATAGATCCTATCCATGTAATGTAATATTAACAACTCTAATAAATCTAATAATACCTCCATCATGATTCCTGAACTTAACAAATTTATTCATATCACTAGTTATGTGATGTGAACATCCATTATCTATTATCTAATCAGATTTATTTTCAACTTGGGAGACTAAATCCTTTTCTTCTTTAATTTTTCTATCAAGATTGTCTTCTTTAATGGCTGAAAATCCTACCTCATAATCACTTTCACTTTAAGTTCTTTTATCAAATTCCTCTTCTCCATTTTCATTAAAAAAAAACAATTCTAGGTCTCTTGGGCTTAAACTTTCCCTTATATGTTTTCCCTCTTTTAGGATATCTAGATGCATAATGAATAACTCATTACAAGTCCAAAATTTAAAGATATTTTTTCCATCTTGCTCCCCTCTTAGAAGAAGGGCTATACCTTCTTCAATCCTCCTATTTTCATAATATTTAGTTCTACTATTGCAAGAAAAATCTCCATGAGTGGTTACATTTATAGACAAACTTGCTCAAACACTTAAGGCACTGAAAGTTGTCTCCACTTGTCAAATCTCCAAACTATCTAAGACTTTCTTTTGCTACTTCCAATCTTCCAAGAAAATTTTCTTTGGTAAACTTCTTAGTACATGGTATAAGTAGTTCAATCATCTATGCTACTTTCTTGAATGGTGGTGTCAAAGTTCTTAGGATTTTCCACACAATCTCAACTTCTTCCTTGGTTCCACCATAAGATTTAATTCCTATAACAATCTCAGATATCCTACCAATATAACTTCTTACTGATTCATCTTCCATCATTTTAGCATCTTGAAAAGAACATATCTAGTTTCACAAGCTTATCCTTTTTGTATGTGTATCACCTTCAAAAAAGGATTCTAATGCTTTCAATAGTTCATGAGATTTTTAAAGTGATTTTACCTAATTGTATTCATTCTTTGGAAGAGGTGGTAGTAAAATTTCTCTAGATCTCATCTTGCACATGAATATCTCTCTCTACTTCACTACAATCTTCAAGCTTCTCTTCATTTATAAATATCTTGTTACCTTTCGTCAAAAAGCCATGAATCTAGACCCATAAATAGAAAATGAGTCTTCATCTTCTCCTTCTAACTTTTATAGTTGACCCCATAAAATATAGGACTATACTTTCTAAAAAGATTCACCATTGATCTCCCAAAGTTGTTAAGATTTCTATTCAAGGACCTGATGCTTTGATACCAATTGTTAGAATATATAGTCCACCAATATAACTAAGAGGGGGGTGAATCAGTTTTCCAACTATTATCAAAATTATAAACCTTATTATTCTTTAACCATATGAGAAATATAATCAAAAACCACAACAAGATACTCATGCACAATAACTCCAGATGTGTTAACTAGGGAAACCCTTGATCAGAGGGAAAATCCCATTAGGGATGGTGCCCATAGAATGATGCACTAATATAAATATTTCTTACTAGAAGATGGACACTATTAGTAGTCTATGAAATACATTCAGTACATATCAATCCTTTGAATCCATGTAAGAAGATTTCAACCCTATTAGGAGTTGTGCCAAACCTATTATGAGTTGTAGATGGTAGATGGACTCACTGTCCAAATAGCTTAAGGGCTAAGACCAATGAACCCACTATCTAAATGATCTCTATATTATTCCTTGTAGAATAATATAAATGAATAGTACTACTCCTTCCTCTTTCTATGTTTTGTTAACTAAATTTTTTCTTCTTTTGATCTTGTAAGCAAATCACAAATCTTACATCCAATAATCCCTTGGATCTCTTACTGTCATTCACCAAATACTCTTCTCCTTTTTGCAGCTCCTTGCATAATTCAAAAATTATACACTTCTTACTCTTTTCCAAACAAGGAAAACATCTTTACTTTATATTGTATCTTCAAAATAACTCCTTGAGTTAGCCTTGAGGCTTTCCCACTTAACTATAATAAGATAATTAATTAATTCATAATTGCAATAGCACTGTTGGCTCATACTTTTTAAGACTTCTTACATGTGAGAAACTAGGGCTTGTGCACTCACTGATGTCACCATCATATTACCTTCTATCATTGGCTGACTGCACAACTCTAGTCTATATCTATGTTAGAAGATATAATACAATCATTAGAAACTTCATCTTAGGTAATTTGTCTTAGTAATACTCTCTATAAATTAGCAATATCTTTCATATTTCTTTGACTTACTTAATGTGAATTAAACCATGACATCAGGAAAAAGTGTAGAACATGTCCTTGAATGTACATCACCATACAATCAAAAACTTCTCCATTCAACTATGATCACTAACTACTACTCCGTTAGTCTCTCACAAACTTACTGCTATGTTGATATGAATGACAAACATAGTCATGAATGCAACATCTCAATACACTCCAATGCTAAGGATAGTACCCCAAAGGAATACCATTAGAATTCATACTAACATATGATACATTAGAGCCATTTAAAGTAAATAAATCATATGGGTATGTGCATGATCAGGGTCAACCAAACTAAGCCCTTAAGTGGCAATGAAAAATCAACAAATTAGGGTTATCTCAACTTAGCATATAATTTTCAAGTTGCTATTAACTTTCTATAGAAAATTTAAGAGAAAATAATATCTAGGAAAGGGAATTAAGTTTCTAAAATACTAGGCCTTAGATGAAAATAAAATAAAATTTCATTACTCAAAATTTTGAATTTTAATGCAATAGTACAAAAAAATTAGGACAAAAATAAGAAGTAGATGTATGTCTGACCACCTTAATCAAAATCAAATGATAATATTTTTTAATAACTTTCTATTTATAACAAATAGACTTGTTCCTAGATGTGACACATATTTTTTGGATATTTTTATTCTAAATAATCAATTAATTATGAATTTTCTACTATAGTATTTTTGAAATAAAAAATTCTTATGTCTAACCACCTTAGCTAATTCAAAACCCTACAAAATTTATATTTTCTTATTTTTCCCTTATATTAGAAGAAGCATAGAATGTGATGCATCTTTTGGATTTAAAAAAATTTGTGTTGTTTGAAAGTTATAGATGTTTTTCAATTAGTGTGTCAATTAGCACTTTATATGTAACTTCATTAGAAAATAAGTAATAATTACTTAGAAAGCTTGAACTTTAACAAAAATACATTTATGAAAAGGTAAGAACATTCTTAAAAAACCATTTTCATTTAATCAAATTTGGGTGGAAAAGAGTTATTTAGTACATGCTTGAAGTAAAAAATACACAAGAATGGGCAAAAAATATGTTTTTGGGGACATTTTTTAAGTTGACCATGTAGGGTTGAAATCCAAATATATACTAGGCCTTATAAAGGTACTAATTTATTGATTTGCTATCAGGATGGGTCAAAAAATAGTTGGAATAGATTTTGAAATGCTTTGAGGAATTTTAGAACTTCATACCTTTTAGATTGCCATTTTTTGTCACATCATGATCCTGCACATACCCACATTAGGTCTAATTATAACAACTTATGACCCATTGTGACCCCTAAGGACACATTAGGTTGTCCTATGATATTTAATTTCTTTTAACACAATCATCATTGGTTCTTATGTTTCCAAATGGCCATAAGAGGTCATTAGATCAATTAGATAACATTAGAAGCCCTTAGGACACACTATAACTCATTAGTGGGGTATATGCTTCCTAAGGTGGATTAGAGGGGTATTAATGGGTTCTAATGTGTTTTCATTGACCCTAATGTATCTTAAGGGGTCTTAAAGGTACCTAGTGAGTTTTTGAACCACTTAGGACTAGTTATGACTCCTTATGAGACATTGTAACCTCTTAGGATGCATTAGTCCATTCTACAAAAAATATTGTGTTAGGTGTCATAATGGGTTCTATTATGTCCTAATAGGTCCTGTTATATGTTAATGAGCCCTAATTGGTAATAAAATTTCCTACTAGGACTTAATAAATCCTAATGGGTCTCTAACGTGTCCTAATGACCAGTTAGGACTAATGCACCCTTGAAAGTGTGACCTCTAATGATTAATATTCTCTAAGGGGTTCTAATATGTCATAATGGGTTTTAGGAGGTTTTAATAAGTCTTAAGGTTTCCTAGATCCACTTAGGACCCACTAAATCCCTTTTTGAGAAATTAGGACCTATTAGGACACATTAAAACCATAAAGTGTCTTCGATGATGATAAATGTGTCATAAGGGATTGTAATATGTGTTGGGTAAAACCACAAACCCGTGTCACCCTTTTACAAAGGGAAAGGTTAACAAAAATGTAGTTGTTCACATTCAATGACATAAAACTAGTATTATTATTTAGAATTTTGAAATGAAGTAAACTAATGAAATGTGTAGAAATGGATGAATTTTAGTATTATAATTTTTAATAATTATTTGGAATAAGAAATTATATATTTTCTTATTTTTTAAAGATAAATTTTAGTTGTTGAAAAATGCTAGAAATCAAGGGTTTAGTTCCCACCATAAAACTATATGGAAATAATTCCCTTTGATCTTAGATTATGTTATCAATAATATGTGTAGCTAAAACAATCAAAAAGAAAAATGGGCTTTAGACATATATTTTCTCTTTTATAACAATTCAAATTTCAACTTATTCAAATCAATGGTTTTCGTCTCCCACCACATTTTTAAAAATAAATATATTCCTACCAAAAGAAAAATTACAGATTATAGAAGAGGACTCTCTCCTCTAGAATGTCATATAAATTAATTTTTTTTTATTGATATTATTCAATATTTTTTTATATCTCAAAATCAACATTTTCTCAAGTGTTAAAATATATACTTGCAAAATATTTTAATTACAATATACTATATCTAATTAAAACACTATGAACTCTATATGAGAATATTTTTGACTTTGAGCTCTATAAAATGGTGTTTATATGTTATTAAAAATATGTCATAATAGATAGTAAGAGTTATTGAAATGTCAATTTTTTGAAATAATTATATTTTGTTAGTAATCAGATATTAACTAGTATAAAACATGCATTTAATACACATTTCCAATTTGAAAAGTGTGAGACCATATATAAATTAGCTAGAATAATTTTATATATGTTTGAAAAAAAAATGTTCATTAGATAGAAATACTCAAATTTAGTTTTTCTGATAAGTCAGCCTGAAAGGTGACAGAGCTTTGTATAGGTATAAATAGGTCCAAAGGGGTCATAGTAGGTCATTCTTAGGATCACTTAAGACTCATTAAAACCCCTTTGGAAACATTAAAACATATTACAACACACTATAAAATATTAGTTTCTTGTAATGATTAATGTATTGAAAGATGCCTTAAGAGGTCGTAACATGTCATAAGTGGTCTTGAGGGGTCCTAATTTCTCCTAAGGAGTCATTATAGGTATTAAAAGGTCCTAAGACAACTGAAAACCCATTATGACCCCTTCGATAAATTATAACAACTTTAAGCCCTAAAACTATTAATGCTCTCTCTCTCTCCACCCCCCCCCAACAAAACATAGTTAAAGAAACATGTTAATTACCAATCTAATAATAGAATATAATCAATATAATAGGTAATGATCATTTAATGATCATATGCAAGTGAAGGGTTAAGGTTACAAGTGAAAGTCCATTGGGAATCATATTCACTACAATATGTTGAGTCCTAAAACTTAGCTATGTTTTAATTTCTTTTTAAATCCTTAAAATTGAGATCTTTTATCATATTTTGTATGAAGTTGAATCCACTCTTAAACATGTTAAAAGTACATGCATTCATTGTATCGAAATTATATTTAAATGTTACACTTTATGTATGACATGTTAGCTTGAATATTGATGATATTATTATGGATGAGTATCCTATAACTTTTAGAGCATTGCAAAGATTAAAACATGAATGTGTATTGTATTCTTAACTATGTTTGTCACTGATGTCAACATACTAAGAAGATTGGAAGAGTAGTAGAAAAAGATATAAATAATACAAATCATGGATTGATGATGAGGTCACATGGAGTTGAGGACATGTTCTAAAAAAAATTCTAATCTAGTGGTTAAGTATGCATGCAAAAAGTTGAAGGTTGGTAGTAGATATTAAAGATTTATAGAAGATAGATTACAAATAGATTTCCTAACATGTAGTTTGTGATGATTGGATTGTATCTTCA
Organism: Cupressus sempervirens; assembly: GCA_028749045.1. Lineage (NCBI taxonomy): Eukaryota > Viridiplantae > Streptophyta > Pinopsida > Cupressales > Cupressaceae > Cupressus > Cupressus sempervirens. Next base: position 1,021,204,205 of record CM053785.1, read on the forward strand.
AGAAAGGATAAAATTTGGATGAGTAAAGTTAAATAGAGGTATAAGACATCTTGATGAAGATGTTAGCAAGTGCAAAAAATTTAAGGTCACGTGTGTAAAAGATTTGTCAATATTGTGTGTTGACAATGCTATGTAATTATGGAAGATGTAAAGTTAATGAGATCCTACTATAATTGTAATTGGGAAAGTCTCAAGGCCAACTCAATGAATTATTTTAAGGAATTGGTATAAATGAAATTTAATTTCCTTGTGATGAAGTGTAGAAGAAACAAGTGAAATGTGAATGAAGAGGATAAGTATTGAGTACGTGATCAAAGGAATTATTGTGATGTGAGTTTAAAAATCTTGTATTGGTATCTGAGAAGTATTTTGGTGTGGAAAATACATAGTAAGAGGATAGAGAAAAATTTTGAGTTGTTGAGATTAGTTTTATTTCTATTATTCATAAAGGAATAATATAAAGGCCAATTAGACAATGAGGTTGGAGGCCTTCTCCTAATTTTTTTTGGATAGTGGGTCCTTCTTCCTTCTACAACTCATAACATAGTTGGTATAACTCCTAACATGGTTGGGATATTCTCAGATGGATTAAAAGTCTCCTAGTAGGGATTGATATCTACTAAATTTATTTTATTGGCTCCTAAAAAAGTTAATCATCTTAAAAGAAACTTATATATATTAGTAAATCATTTTGCAGGTACCATCCACATCAAGGTTCATCCTCTAATCAAGGATTTCCCTAGTTAACATATGTGGTGTTACCGTGTATGTGTATCTTATTATGGTTTTTGTTTATATTTCTCACATGGTTAAAATTTAATAAGGTTGATAAAAGTTGTATTGATCATATAACTAATTCACCCCCCTCCTCCTCTTAGTTATCTTGGTTAAATTTATATTCTAACTATTGTTTATTTGGACTAAATGTCAATGCTTCCTTTATGGGTGAGTATTTATGTTTGATTTGAATCATAAAGGACTATTGGTGGCTAGTATTAAATAGTTTCTTTGGACACTTGAACTAGTTGTTCAAGGCATTAATTATATTATTCACATAATGATTCCTTTGGCATTGATTTTAATAGAGAAGAAAATGCATTAAAATATATAATGTGAATGGGGGATAGTTGTGAAGAAAATATTGATGTCAATGGGGGAGAATGCATGAAAAAGATGAGCATATAAATTGAGGGAGAGATATATTGATGGGGAAGAATATCAATGAGGGAGCACTAAAACTTATGAAGAGTTGCTCCTAAGATATTTATATTGATTGATGAAGAGGATTTGATAATATGAGAGCAACAACAACAACAACATGTTTGGTATTCATGGAACTTAGATGTTTTTCATATAGGTCGCCATCAATGCCAAAGGGGAAGATTGTTAGAATGAATTTAATAGTGTTCCTATGGGGGAGTGTCCTAACATTGGTGGAGCATTGGATAGATTGGCAACATAATTGTGTGTTGCATTAATGACTACATTTGTCATTGATGTCAATATACTAAGAATATTGGCAAAGTAGCAGACAAAGATAGAGACAATATGAATTATGGATTAAAGATTGGGTCACAAATAGTTGAGGACATGTTCTATAGAATTTCCTAATCTAGTGGTAAAGTGTGTATTTAGATGGTCGAAAACTAGTAATAGTTATTTGATATTTATAGAAGATAGTTTACAGAATCAATTTTTGATGATTGGATTATATCTCCTAATATGGATAGAATCATGATGAGAAATGTTAGAGAGAGGTAGAAGACATCTTGATGATGATGTTAGGGAGTACACAAAGTTTGAGCCAACACATGTGAAATATTTGTGGAGATTGTGAGCCAATAATGTTAAATTTAATTATGAAAATATGTAATCTTAATGAGGTCCTATTGTAATTGTAATTGTGAAAGTCTCAAGGTTGACTTGAATTATTTTGAGGGCTTGGTATAAAGGAAAGATATTTTCCTTGTGATGAAATGTGAAGTATCAAGTCAATGTAAATGAAGAGGATTAGAACATGAGAGTTTACAATCAAAGGGATTATTGTGATGTGAGTTTGTAGATGTGGTATTGAAATCTAAAAATTATTTTGGTGCAAAAAAGACATTGTAAGAGGACAAAGAAAGAATTTGATTTGTTGAGATCAGTTATATCTCTATTATTATGACATAAATAATGCAGAGGCAAGCTAGATAGTGAGCTTGATGGTCTTCCCCTCAAGATGTTTGGGAAGTTGGTCTTTTTATCTTCTACAACTCCTAATAGGATTGGCACAACTCCTAATTGGGTTGACATAACTTTAAATAGGGTTGGAATCTCCTCACAAGGACTTAAACTCTTCTAACTAGGACTTATATGTATTGAATTTATTTCATTGGCTCCTAATAGAGTCCATCCTCTTATAAGGAAATTATATGTTAGAACATCATTTTGTGGTACCATCCACACTAGGATTTTCCCTCTAATCAAGGCTTTCACTACTTAACATACTTCGTGTTATCATGTATGTGTATCTTCTTATCATTTTCATTTATATTGATCACATGTTTAAGATTTAATAAGGTTGATAAAAGTTGTATTGATCAGATAATTGATTCATCCCCACCCACTATTTCTTAGTTATCTCGATGGAGTTTACTTTTCTAACATGATCCTAGTATGGAAATCGGTTTGATAGTGCCCATTGGATACATGCAAATTTAGGACAATTTTTTTACATGTAAATGTATTTATTTATGGAAGTTTCATTGCACACATGAACTATAGTGCAATCATTCTATAGGGAGAACATGATATGTTTTGAATTTATTGAGCCTATGGCTCAAGATATTCAACCCCCAGTGCAATTTTTGTACACTATGATCATGCCATCAAGTGATCTTGCCTTGGATTGAGAAATAAAAGAAAGTGACATATTTTAGTTTCACATATTTGTTCACCTACTTAGAACATTGTGTGCTAAAATTTTGAATTTGTATTCAAAGTAATGGATTATAAAAGTTAGAAAAAATGAAGGAATCTCAAAAAGAAAGAGTGAAATTTTGCTCTTATCTTCATATAACTAACTACCTTAATGCTACTAGAACATGAATCACATGGAGCACTAAAGAATTCATTTTTGGGATTGAGTAAATGATGTCTGAACCATCATGTTGTGTTCATATTCCACATAGAGGACATACACAAAACATATTACAATAAAATAATGTTCAGTATTCCTTAAGAAAAAAAATCATATGCCTCTGAAAAGTGTAAAGATTTATATATGCTCTTCTTTGACACACAACCAATATTAAACACTTAATCATCATGATCTTCAAATTCAACATACACCAAATATCTTGTAAATGTTATCATTTTTATACTTTGACAAACAAAATCCTACTATTCATATCCCTATAAAATAATGATGGTTAATCCAAAGAATTTCAAAATTATTTGCAATGAATTCGTAAGAAAAGACAACTCCCAACTAGGTTTATATAATGTTATTTACCTCAATCTCACCTTAATTTTACTTTTGTAGTCGCAAATAGTTGTCTTCAAATTGGTCACAGGTCTAGGTAAAAGAGAAAAGCAATAAACATATGATTAGTGCACAAAAATGAGCATAGTTCTTAATGCTTTTCTCTTCTTTCTTTCTTTCTTTCTTTTTTTTCTGATATTCTGACATGACTATTATAGATGCCTACAAAATAGACAAGAATCTTCAATATTTTTGCTTTAATTTTTCAAATTTTCCAAATTTTTCTTTATATGCAATGGAGATAGTATTGAGAAAGGAGTGAGAATCATTTTGGATGTGTATTTTAGGAATTGTTTAGTTCGTGGATAACAAATTGTTAAGCTAGTAGTGAAATATAGAAAGTTCCTTTCTTCTTGCACTATTTTTATGAAAAACTCTTATAGAGAGGATTGATGCCACTATTGATTTATGCCTCTAAGCTTATAGAGGAAAAGGAAATGAAGTAATGAGATGGAGTGGTAGGCAAAGTACATTGACTTTCCATAATACATCATAATGGAGATTGAATCTAGACATGTTATAAATGTTAAATTCAAATAAACTAACATGTGTCCTCAACAAATTAAAGAGTTTATCAATGTAAATGGAGACAAATGGAGGAAATTAGAAGGAAAGGGATACTAGATTTATAAAACAAAGACATTTATTTGATAAAATACTAGAAAAGAAGGTGAAATGAGATGATTAAATAAATAAAATATTTATTAAATAGAAAATGAGTCATTCTTTTTAGTACAATAAAAGAAAAAATTTAATTGACATGTATGTATATTGTTATTAATTGAATGCATATCACATTTTTACATACATATAAGATGATTTACATTATACTAAGAAAATTTATATATTAATTTCAGCTACAATCATTCTTCATATTTAAAATAATAATTTTTTTTAAAAAAAAAATTATAATAAAATTAAAATTAAAATTTTGAAAATTAAATAACAAAAATAGATATTATATTTTACTTTTACAGAATTACTCAAAATAAAAGCTATAACATATAATTAATACAAAAATTTTAATTGATAAAAAATATTAAAAAGTCCAATTACTATTAAAATGTGGCACTAAATATATAACATAAGCATTAAAAACAATCATTTGAAATGGAAAAATGATAGAGCATGAACTCCCACAGGTTATATTTGATAGTTTTTAATATAAAATTAACAAATAATGGTCTCCCTAGAGTGAAATTAGATGAGTCTTTTTCTGGAAAAAGCAGTGAAAAACCCAAGATTCGTTGAATGGATAACCACTGAAATGGGGGTCCACGTATCACAATATTGTGTGGAAAGAGTACAAGATTCTCCGTGCTGCTCTTTTAATAACATTAGGGCCCGTGGTCAATGTAAATTGGAAGGAAAGGAAAAGAAAACAAGTAGAAAAGAAGTGAAAAAGGTGAAATGAAAGTTCTTCCTCTACTGGCCTACCCTCTGTTTCCCATCGCTCAAGCAGAATTCTGCATATTGCTGTCTAATTGTTCAATTCAATTATCTTCTCATTATCTGCTGTCTAATTGTTCAATTCAATTATCTACAAATTTCACGGATCGCTCTAGACTCAATCTGCACCATACACGATTCAAATTTTGGCATAACACGCCTTTCAATCACCTCACATCAACTATAGAGGATTAGCTTTTGTTCAATTCAATTAGCTGTTCACATTCTGTATCTAATTGTATTTGGGATATCTATCAACTTATCTTATGATGTCAATTTTTTTTTTTTTTTGGGGAGACTTAAACCTTGGTCTCTAGCTTTGGAGTCTAATAATTCATCCATTTGTTGAGGATATAAATAATAATATTATTATTATTATTTAAATAAAATTTGTATTTAATTTTGAATTAAAAATATATAATTTGGTCTTTGGTATGTTTCAAAACATTTATATTATGGTTACGATTTTTAAAAAAATTAACTATAAAAAGTCTATAAAATATTTTAAAATGTATTTTTAACTATTAAAAATATAATATGTGCTAATATTTTTAAACTTTCATGTAAAAAAAATATTTTAAAGAAATATTAAAATTTTGATCAATTATTTATTATTTACATACTTTCTTATTCTTATGATTATTTTTATAGACATTTTTAAATCTTGACTTTCAAAAAACTTTAAACATATTAGAAATCTATAAATAAAAAAAATTTCCTTTTTGGCTTATTTTTAATTACTTGCTATTTAATATATTTTTTAAAAATTTAAATGGAAACTAAAAAACCACTGGCAAAAAGATGAATAGTCAATGAAAAATATAAATATTTAATGAAAAATAAAAATGGAAGCAAACATTACAATTTGGTTTAATATTGTGATCAACAAAACATATAATAAGAATTTGAGGTAAAAACATAATTAAAAGTTCTATGACCTAAAATTGAATCTAAATTTTAACATCAAGAAGTATAATAATATTAGAAACTCTACAATAAATTATCTTCTTAACTTGTCAACTGATGTGATCTTTTAATAAACCAAATTTTGCACAAAACAAAGATTATAATAATAAATTGAATATCATTTCAAACTCCATGCATTGAACTCTTAATGTATTGATCCATTGAGGAGGGAAATATAAAGGATTAATAGTTTGCTTTATTTTACTAAATGAGAATTATTTTTTAACAAAATACATATACACATGGATTATTGTCCTTAATAAACTTGTAAGATTGATTATCATATATGTAAAAAGAAACAATCATTAGTAATGTTGGTGTTTGAAAATGTTACCAGGTTTTCAATTATCCCCATGAGAATATGACATAGCTAGGGCTAGCTAACTCCCATTCCCAACATATCACTTCAGAAATAGGGCCAACTATAAGGCTTGACTCTTCTTCTACTTCAAGCTTTGCTAAACCTAGGCATGTAGACCTCAGATTCAAATGATACCGTATCAGTGCAAAAACATATCCTTGAATCTATTAAGAAGATTTTACCCTTATTTCTCCTAATGACTCATGAAATGACATAGATCTATAGTAGCTATATGCAAAGCTATGAATCTCATAAGCTGAGTGAGGGTTAAACATTTAGGTCCTTCAGCATGAAAGGGAAAGAACATTTGATGAATAATGTTGAATTCAGTAAAACCCCTAATATGCAGCAGCAAGAACTAAGTGACCCTATAGCTGATCAGTGCCCTAACCATTGGGAAAATACATGAATCAAATGCATACATATGGATATCTAATACTTATTTATATATTCAGATATACGATCTATCTATTTACCTTGTAAATAAACATCTATGCTCAATCCAAACCTCATTCTTACATGATATCCTTCTCAATAAACTTGCAACCCTGTTGATTCACTGAAGCATTTACATAACCCCTTGAGTTACAAGCCACAATAAGACAACATACAACCTTAAGGGACTGCAACTATGATCTAGGCTCTTTGTTCAAAGATCGTAAAACATTGAAGCTCACTGAGATAGGAGAAAAAATTCAGGATGAAACTCAACCTAGTGTTCTGTGTATTAATTTCTTTGAAACAATACAACCATATGCATGAAATGAAAACAAGAAAACACCTAATAGATCTGAACTATCTGTATTATCCTTCCTAAAGTTGTTCATACAAGAAGAATTTTCTAAAGAATGGTGTCAGTCATGAGAACACATCAAAAACTAGAACCAAAACCTGGTATCACAGGAGTGAGTAAATTTTCTCTAAAAAATTGGAAGCCCCCAATGAGAAAGAAAGAGAATGATATATGAAGAAGTGAATTCTTGGATCTACTCTGCATCTAACATGTGTCTATTTGGAAAACCTTCTCAACAGGTTAAAAATAACTCTCTAATCTCTCCCCTCAATTGGTGAATCAAATCTTCATCATTTGACCCTCAACCGCACAAAATATCTCAAATATTTGATGAAAAGAATAACTAATTTTATGATGCTAAAGTTGAACTCATGGTAAAAGTGAAAAATTAGTTGAATATGGCCTTTAGAATGAAATATAATCTTTTCCAACTTACTTTTACCACATTCAAGGTCCAAAAAGTCATCAAGTCCACCCTCTAACAAACTTTGATGCTCAGTGATCAAATTTGCTTGTTCTGCCACCAATGCCCCAGATTTTACAAATTGGCCTATAGTGTGAACCGATGAGGACCTGTGCAAAAATTGACTTCAGATTTCAAAAGTTCATCTATTCTTGGTTCTGACGATATATAACATTGTTGTATTCACCTACCAGAAACCCCTCCAAAGTCAGTTTGAAAAAAAGTCCCTCTTTGGATGAAATGTCTGATCTGCAACTCATTTAAAAATTAAATTTTTCAAAAATTTAAATCAACCTAAAGTTCAAACTTAATATTAAATTCCCTTTTGAATTTTAAAACTTCTAACGTGCAAACCCTTTTTGAAAAAATAATTAAAAATCATTGTTTATATTCTTCAAATTTTCTCCTATCCTTTGAATTTGAGGTCAAACTTCTATTGATCGAGCTTGCCACATGTCACTCTGTGATTGGCCCACATGATCTACATCATCTACCATGTGTCGTCGCCATATTAGCCCTTGCTATGTCACTATGGTTAACCCGTGAGCATCTTTGCTTGGCGACATAGTGACATCCACACGATTTTCCATGTGTCATGACCTCCTTCAATCTCCATTTTATGTGCCATGTCATCATCTTATCATTGCATTCACTATCAAGGGGCCACTTGGCACTGCTTGATTCATTAGAAGCGAGACCCATGACCATCTTTTGTCTCTCGCCAGTTTCTTGAATTTTTCAGCTAGTCGCTATGTTGCTAGCCAGAAAAATTGGAATTTTTTAGCTAGCAACGTAGTGGATAGCTGGATTTTTTTATTTTCTAACGATCTCAATTTTGCTAGTGTCATCACCACTACTGCTTGTTTGGGCATTCAAAATTTAATTCCAGTTTCCACCAACTGTCACGTCCGTGCATGGGTCCACCATGCAACTTGCCTCTCAAAAGGCGACATCTTTTAGACACCATGCATTAAGTGTGTAAAAGTATTTAAAGAATATAAAACCTTTCATATCCACAATGTGGGATTAAAATCTTATCTTTGCTTCTTCTTGCTCTGAGGGCATCTTTGTTAGCACAAGGCTTTCATAATGAGTAGTTTTCTATTCATTGCCAACCTCCCCTTTCATATGGTGTGGATTTTACTGATGGACATCTCCCCCTTTTTTTTATAAATGTGTGGGCTTCAACTTTGGGTGAGCACCTTTTCTCATTGCCCTGCCCCTACTACTCACGTTGTTCTTTTCTTTCAAAGCATTGATTGTCTGTGTGGACCACTTCTTTTATGGCATTTAACCTCTGGCAGTGAGTTTCCTTATGCCTCTCCTCACAGCGTAGAGCTTCTTTGTTTTCAAGCATGATTTTCCTCTCGCACGAGATTTTATTTGCATTCAAAAACTTCCCTACTATGTATCCATCCACAAGTTGCTCTCCTAGCGATTTCCCATCTGCTACATGAAAATTGGTAAAACACTTTCATAGCTGACAGCTTTGTGCTAACATTGATGGCCTACATTCAAATGGTGTACTATGGACAAGGTTAAGCATACTGAGGAACCTACCAAATCCTCCTTTAATCCAAACCTTCTACTCTTCATTCGATGGGTACTCTGGGCTCCCCTATTGTTGCGCAAGCTGCTGTTGTCTTTTTTGTTGTCGTCTGCTATTTCCTTATTGCTTAGCATGGGCAGAGCTTCCTGCCACAAATGCATAGGCTTTCTCATACATTTAGTGCTTTCTCTTGCCCTACACCCTACATGGAACTATGGATGCCTTGCTTTATGCATGATGGGCTTTAACTTTTGACCATTTCTTATTCCCCTTTCAAATGGTATGAATGGCTTTCTTTTGATACCTGCGTGCTCATTCAAATCATGGGAAAAAGGTGTGGACTGCCCCTATTCATGCAATGACTATCATAACAGATGCCCTTGCTCAGCATGGACTTCTGCTTGCACATGCTGCATGGTTAATGCTTCTTGTATTTTATTTTTTTTGCATGATATTTTTAATTTATTGCTCACAGCTTACCACTGAATCTACACTTCTGTACGGGGCTTCTCCTATAGATTTTTTCCCTCAAATGGAGTCCTCACTACCTCCCAATGCCAATTGTATGTTGCTAGTTGTTTTTCCAGTTAGTTCCCCTGTTCTTAGATTGTGTGGAGTCCCTTCTTATTAGCCAAATTCTCTTGCTTTTAGCCATGGTTTGCTATGAATTTTCCCATGATAGTGCCTCCATTTGAGTGTGTTCTTATAAGATCAGGGGCTTCCTTTTAACATCATTTTTGTAGTCTTTTCTTACCATGGGTTTTTCCTTGGATTATGCTTGCTATTTTAAGAATTGATCATGCTTAAGACATGGGATATTAATCCCTTTACAAACCATGACATTATGTGCCTTGTTGTTTGCCCATATGGATCCCTTTCATTTAACATAGATTTGCAGTCAAGAATTTTAAACACTGTATTAACAAAGGCTTTGACTTTTGCAAGGTCAGGAGCAAGGCTAGCTGATTGAGAGACTCCTATGGTGACCATTGAAAAAGCTTTATCAAAAGTTTTTTTTCCATCCCAATGAACCCCTACCCAAAAACTGAGTGAATATTGAGCAAACATCACAAAATTTGACAATCCAAAACCATATCCTACTACACGTCTGCTTCACTCCACTTTGTACTGGGGTGGTACACTTTTCATTGTACAGATTGATAACCTTATCTTCCGCATAGAAGGAAGCGACAATCTAGATGCTTCCAATAGTATCATTTGTAACTTGAATGGCTTCCTCATAAACCACCTTTGCATTGCAACACTTTAATACACCAAAATCATTTTAACCCATTTGAGTCACTCTAAAAACTCAAGCATGCCTTATCAATGAAATGAAATTTAGTTGGACCCCAAGGCGGGTTTGACTAAAAAAAAAAGTAATTTTCAAATAACCAAACCATAAAATTGATCTATTCACTATCTGATGTTGATTTTAGAAAAGTTCGATCAATCATTTTTCATTAAAACCCCATTTGTTCACTTTCTCACAGCCTATCATTTTTGCGCTAGGAGGTCCATTGACTAGTCTTAAAAATTGATCCAAACATTTGATTGAGCTTTGAAGATCAGGGCATTGATTCTCTGTCACGAGGAAATTATGGATCTACAATTTGGGGTCATGACAAATAACAAGATGCAAATGGTGAGTGGTCAAAGTAGGCTACTTGGAATTTGCAGATTGGGAACAATGACAAAAAACATTTTTCGCAAATTGAATGGACCTGGAAAAGTATGCAGACAGATTCATCATGACTTGCAAATTGACACACTTGGGGCATTTTTAGAGGACAACATATTGGTACAATCCATTCAATCTAGTCAATCACAGGTCTCAAGTTATGATTTCTTGAACAAGGGTACCAAACAATCTGCATTTGCTGACACCAGTAAAAAGATAGAAATTGTGTTTGGAATCGCGTTTGAAAACTGATCAAATGGATTTTTCATAAGTTGAAACTTGAAACATAAAAAGTCTCTGATGTCTAAAATGCAATGCAAAAGGAATTTCAACATTTTGGTCAACTAGTCAAAAGTTATAGCTTGTCAAACAGGGCTTCCTAGAATTATGTGCAATGTGCATTAGCATGAAAATAGCAAATGACCAACTTTGGGGAATTCAAAACCTAGTCAAACGGACTCAAAATGACTCAAAATTTGAAACATAGGCCCTCAAGTATGGAAACTAAACACTCCCATAGTAGAAAATCACAAAATATTTATTGGTGTGAGATATTCACTTGCAAACATAGCCTCCTATCACTGTCTTGTACACTTAGGTGAAAATGCAGATTTGACAAATGCTTAAAACAAGACCTCACGAAGTGGCTCAGAATAGAAGTTTAACTTCATCAAGTGAGTGTATATACTAAATGGAAGGTGCTAGAAGCATTAAACACCTCAAGGGCCTCAAAGGTACAGCCAGGTACATATTCATTTATAGGGCTTGATTTGACTCAAAATTTCAAATAGATGCTCAAAATAAGAATGCAATTTTGAGCGCCAACAAGTAATATTTTGAGAATTTATTTAAAAAAAATATAAAAGTTTGAATCAAAAACATTAATAAATAAAATTTAAAAAAACTTTATAGTATAAATTATAATCTAAAACTTCTTGAATATCTTTTTTTTGTACTAAGCATAAAGAAATCAGCACATATCTACTTTTACAAAAAATCAATACTAAAAATAATAAAAATTTATACTCTTTAAAAATATACAAGTTAAATTTTGTTTGTTAAAATTGTTAATTGAAATAATATTAGTTCCAATGTGGTGATAAGACTAAGGCTCCAGGAGACTTCAATTTTTCCAAAGTATACACTTGTTCACAATGTATTGTTTCACCCTAAAATATGAACCTAAAGAAGATGACAAATTTCAAATGAATCACACTCAAGTTTTCCTCTTATCTTTGTCTCTCCTCATCCGTGTTCCTTATTGCATCATAATCTGTGTTCCTTGTGTTCCCAATTTTGGCAGGCTCAATTCCTTTTTATATATAATCTCCTTTTTGGGCAACTCTATAGCCCTTATGATTAAGCACTACTCTTTATTAACTTTGGGTTCATTCAACATCCTGCATAGTCCTTGTCCTTAGATAGAGCTAGCTGTTACTTGGATATTTTATTACAAGAGTTCCAAGCCTAAATTAATTCTAGAGAGAGATAGAGGCAAGGTATTTTTTAGTGGCTAATATTCATAAATTGGCTAACTTTAGATTTTTTGGGAAATAATTTGGCTAACAATTAAAAATTTAATGCAACTTGAATTGCCACATTAATATAAAATTTAGTTCTAAAATATTTAAAATTGCTCAATAATTTATTTTGCCAAAAAAGATCAACTTAAAGATTCGCCACAATATTCAATACATGATTAGTTTTGATTCACTAAATATTATATATTTCTAGATAAATTAAAACTAACTTTATCATAATTATTAGTTACTTTAGGGATATATGACCAATATTTAGTTTTCTCTATTGACTTAAAATATTATGTAATGATCCTCATAATATTCCATGAGGTAAAAAATTGTTCAATTTTGATTTATAATATTCCATGGTTATTAATGAACTTCCTATTATTATTGGGATTTGCCAATATTTTCTACATAAATATTATGATTTCAAAATAATCGCCAATATAAATAATATTAAAAATAAAAAAATTGAGAGCTTTGCCAATTGAAATAATTTTGATTTTCAAAAAAAATGAAATATTTACCAATATTTTATATCTTTTTCTAGATGGGGTTTTCTTAAAGTTTACCCTAGATAGAGGTTAATTTTCAGCTATTCAAAACTACCTCTCTTTACATACTAAAACCTTTTCTCTCCTTGTACTAAATTTTTTCTCTCCATGTACTGAGAATCTCATTCTCTCACTACATACTCAAAATACTCTCTCTGTGTACTAAAAATTTGCAACCTAATCTTAACCCGAACCTTCCAACCCAAACTCCAACTTCTAAAACAACTATAGACTGGAAATAAAGTTTACAGATATAATCTAAAAGATTGGTTTTATCTAGAGAGGAGGCCATCCTTACAAAGTATATAGGTACCATTTGTTACTTATAGGTCAGTCATGGAGATTTTGAAGGTTGTGTGACTTCCATTCAATATCAATGTGTATTTCCACTAATGCTTGGAATTTCATAGCAATTTGATAGAAAAGTGAAAGCATGCAAAATGCTTTCTAGAGTATCTTCTCAAATTGCATAAGCATGGAAGCATAGATAAATTTGTGAATCATTCAACAAAATGATTCAATGTCCATCTCATATGTAGGAAAATTCTACAAAGTTTAGAATTAATATTATGGTGCAATCTACCTCATGGCATAGTGTCTTAGAGAAGAAACTCATTGCGTACTGAATATAAGTTAATGAAAGAAGCCAAGACACATCGTTGTGAGAAAATGATAATGGTTGTCTACAATGAACCATGTGTATTGAATATTCAACTCTACCTGAATAGCAATGTCTTGATTCAACCTAGAGCACATTCAATGGTCTTAGATGATTAATTCTCAATGACTTGGACAATAAATGTGAGGATGGTGTTTTAATGCTAATAAAATGAAGCAAACATCATGCATCATATTTAAGTGCTCAAGCTAGAGAAGGCAAGTGACATGTTTGATATTTTGTCCTCAATCTAATGTAGTCATGGGTGTGAGGCCAGGCCTATGAAAATTTTTCCTCTAGCAAATGTGACTGATGAATTCCCAATGGTTCCATGAACACTTAGACTAGGTACATACACTATTTGATCGAATATGTGTTACTCCTCCAACTAGCGTACATGGAGATCAGTGGTAGTTATACACATAAACAAATCATGTGATAATCAAGGCACTTGAGCTGATTGGTATGAGAGTTTCACATTCAACTTGACTAATGGAAACATAGACAAGCATAATAATGGGGGAAGACTTTGCTAGTAATCAACTGAGAGTAGTGAAAATAAATAATAGTGGTCATTACTAATGATGGATGTAATATGATTGTCAAAATGCCACAGAAGGATGTTGAGGTTTTTGAAAGATGATAGATTATTGACGCCTTTAAACTCCTATAGTAGACAATGGTGTTGGAGTATGGTAACACAATGACTCAAAGGCATCTAAATGAGGAATACTGATTGGATAGGTATGGCATGTCAAGGCATTAGAGTGCCTTGGTATAAAGATGGATGCCACATGTTTTACATGTAATCACCCAACATGTATCTATTTACTAGCCATGACACATGGTTTGGAGACACACAAAGGAATAGTCAAGATTGAATAACATTTTGAACTCACAATATGACATGCATGTGAAATATAGAAGCATCTAGGGAGCATTTGAGAAAATTCTTGTGAAGGAGGTGTCGTAACCAATGCATAATGATTGCAAATTCTGATCACCAAAATATATATTGCAGCATTATTGTGGCATTAGATAGTTAGTAATCCACATTGGAATGATGTTCTAAATAGTTAAGAATTTCATTCAAATGTTAAAGTAGAAAGCATGATATGCACGAAAACTATTTGACATAATGTTCTGATACATCTCTCACCTGTGGCATCATAACTTTCAAGGAACTAATGCTCACATTAGTGGTGGGATCATGACCCATCTTACTCTCCAGTCCACTACCAAGGACTATTTCATTACAAACATTGGGTAGTCTTCAAAAAACATGTGATTATCTTAGAACTCATTTCCCAGCTCACAGTTTGAATATGTTTGATTGAAAGAGAAATCCAAAGAACCAACTTCTATCTACAACAAATCCCACATAGAAAAGGAATGTTGGAATACAACTAGTATAAGAAGAATGTTGCATGTGATCTATTTCACACAATGCTCATCCCTTGCAAACATATATTCAATGTTGTTTCATCATGCAAATAAAATCTTCAAGGCATTCAATGACAGAGTTGGAAGTCTTTGGAGAATATGATGAGGTAACCCATGCCTACTCCCAACTAGTGTGTAGATGGAATCTATGAGATTGAGTGATTAATATTATGGTGATAGCCATCTTGATACCCAATATGCTAGATAAAGAAACTCATGGCACAACTCTCATGGAACTTTTAAATCTTCAAGTGGTGAAATAATAAGTGAATGAATATAGATGGAGCTAAATAGTATTGATAAAGTTTTAAGAACCTCTTGTGAATGTAGCAGGTGGGTGTGAAGTTTTATCTAATATAGGTGTAAAGTTTTATCTAATATTCAAAATTTGATGGTTCACAACAAGGAATATATATGGAAGTGATAAAGGCATAGGTCAACAAAATTGGTAAGATTGCAAATTGTCAAAGGAATCCAAAGTTGTTGAAGATTGCATGTGCTATGGTGGAAAGTGACATGTGTTGCTTATTGTAACCAAAGTTAGGATGTGTGTTTTCACTTAGTAAAATGTTGGAATTGGTTGTGAAATGCATTCCCAATGTCCAAATCCTATCTTTTTAGGTAGTTATGAACTTGAAAGGTTGGTTATTCTAGAATAGTTACAAATTCTTGAATCTTAATGTAATAGTAGACTTTTTGGAATTTGGAATAAGGGAACATGTATATTTTTTATTATAAGAATTTTTTTGGAAAGTATGTATAGAGGTTATCTTTGTAATCAGTTTCTTTTGATGTTATTGGTGCAAGGAAATGAAGGAATATGCATTTTGTATTTTCTTTTCTTCAAATTTTGAACAATCTGGGTGTGGATACTAGTTGTAATTAATGTTTTCATGGTGTGATGTAGATGTAAGTGAATGATCAAATAATCATTGAGCTAATGCTAGCATTCAAGCATAGTTCTTGAGCATTCTTATTAGTAGTTTAAGTTATTTAGGAAAGCTATGAAGTCATTTGGTGCATTCATCCTCAATAACTTTATCTTTGACCTTTAAGTTTGAATACATTTTATTAAAAAATCAAATACATCCATCATACAAGGGAGATGCCCCTCTCAAACATAGAGGAAGATTGTAATCTAGTAATGACTAGTTTCAATCTCTCCAACTGTTGGCACAATTGTCACTATTTCCAAGGCGAATAGGGTAATCTTCTAAAGGTAATTTTATAGTAAAAAAATCTATTGGCCAATAGATTTTTGGTGACTTTTTTGGGGAATAGAATGAGAAAGACTAATCAGTCACTTGTAATAAAGCAAGATGGTATTAACCACATGAGAATGTGTTTCCAATTCTACAACCAAATCTTGGCTTCCAAGACACACAAGAAGATATTATTTTAGATTTGAATACTCTATCCTGGAGATGTAGATGAAGTGCTCCACAATACCATTAGGTCAATCGAGTTCTAGAAGAAGAAGAATTTGAGGATATTTTGTGAAGAGCTCCTATTGGTCAAAACATTGTGGTTGTTAAAAGAATAGTTTCTATTCCAAGAAGAAATAAGTAAAATCTTGGTCACATCAAAGACCAAGTGAACAATAACTAGTAAAATGGTTAATAAATGGCACTTTCCCTAGAATGAAGGTTGGTGACTCTATTTAGAAGATTGAATATTAGTGACTCTATCTAAGGTTTGAATTCAAAACATGGTTTGGTACAAAGGGAAAGTTGAAAGTGATAGTAAAAGCAATAGTGATGATGAATTCTTTTCATATCCCAAGAAATAGATTCTAGATGAGCCTCTACAAGTTGAATTCTTGAAGAATTTCTATAGCTGCAAGAGCCTAGATCCTAGAATGGTCCATTCTTGCTATAAATTTCTCTAAAGATCAAATAAGGTGATGGAAAAGATTATGGGTTTCTTTCTTATGATTAGGATCCTTTATTTGAAAAAGGTTCAACATATAAAAATAAAGGTCTTTTTGAAAAATATATTTCATCTAAATCAGCAATGAAGAATAATGGGATGTCTCTCATTCACTTGTCTCTTAAAAAAATTAGGTTTTCATTGATCCTAAGACAGGTAGCTTGTCAAAGAGCTTCTATGGTGGACAAAAACTTGATCTAGAAAAGATCCATCCATCTTTACTCTAAATTTTGCAAAAGAGTGATGAAAAAGATGGTAAAGATAATTATTTTTTCTCTCACAAACCAAAATCATTTTCCAAAAGAAGTTCCACTTGTAATTATAAGGAAGACTTTGATCAAAAAAATGGTTCATGTAAATCAAGGATGGATAATGGTGCTTAGAAAAGTATCCCAATGCCTATGCCTATTGCTTATCAAACCCATGCTTCCATTGATCCTAATCAAGTTGAGTTTTTAAAAAGGTTCTATGCAAATGCACACCTAGATCTTGACAAAGTACATCCATCTTTACTTCAAACATTGAAAAAAATTGAAAAAGAAGACCCATGCAAGAATTATTTATCTTGATAACAAAACATCTCCTAATTCAAATGCTAGAAAGGACTCATCTAAATATTCAAGCATTAAAGAAGATAGTGATTCTATGAATAATCAAGGAGATGATGTCTATAGAAGAAGAAGGTTCTAGTAATGTATCAAGGCATCATTGTGAAAATTTCCAAACCCAGGAGAAAGTATTCAATCATCTTGATCCTAATGAGAAAGAAAAAGAAATATTAAATCTCAAGAAACTACAAAACATATGGTTCAAGATGAGGGAAATGTGGATCAAGGTGAATTTCATTCTACTTTTATTCCTACTTGGCGCCTCAATGCTTTAGATGATGACTTACTATGTGGAGAAGATATTCCTAGTCATCCTTCCATGATCATTCAAGGTGATGAATCTATTGACAACATCAATACTTCAGATTTTATGGAACTAACTAAGACCACTACCATTGATGGAGATAAACACACCAATGAACCTCTACAAATATATACTTTCCTTGTGGAAATGGAGACCTTTACATTTAGGTGACTCTATCACAAGGGCTATAGAGTCACCCAATTTTTGCATGCTCGGTCCCTTTTTCTCTATTATCCCCTTTTTGGGTAACTCTATGGCCCTTGTGATAAAGCACTTCTCTTTCTTAACTCTAGGCTCATTCAACGTCCTACATAGTTGTTGTCCCTAGAGAGAGCTAGTTGTTACTCGAATATTTTACTATGAGAGTTATTAAAATTAATTTCGAAGAGAGATAGAGGTTAATTTCTAACTATTCAAAACTACCTCTCTCTATGTACTAAAACCTTCTCTCTCCTTGTACTAAAAGTTTTCTCTGTTCATGTACTAATGAGCTCATTCTCTCACTATGTACTCAAAATACTCTCTCTTTATGTACTAAAAATTTTCAACATAATCTTAACCCAAACTCCAACTTTTAAAACAACCACCAATTGGAAATAAAGTTAACATATATAATCTAAAAGATTGGTTTTATCTAGAGAGGCAACCATTCTTGCAAAGTATATAGGTACCATTTGGAGCTTACAGGTCAATCATGGAAATTTTGAAATTTGCATGATTTCCACTTGGTATTAAAGTGTATTTCCACCGATGCTTGGAATTTCATAGCTATTTGACAAAAAAGTAAAAGCATGCAAAATATTTTCCACAATGTCTTCTAAGATTGCATAAGCATGGAAGCATAGACAAGTGTGTTAACCATTTGAGAAATTGATTCAATGTCCATCTCATATGTAGGAAAAGTCTATGAAGTTTGGAATTAATAGTATGATGCAAGATACCTCATGGAATAGTGTCTTGGAGAAGAAAATTATTGCATATTGAATATCAGTTAATGAAAGAAGACAAGACACATCATTCTAAGAAAATGATAATGGTTGTCTACAATGAATCATGTGTATTGAATATTCAATTCCACTTGAATAACAATATCTTGATTCAACCCATAGCATATTCAACGGTCTTAGATGAGTAATCCTCAATGAATTGGATAATTTATGTAAGGAGGTTGTTTTAATGCTAATACAATGTATCAAACATCGTGCATCATATTCAAGTGCTCAAGATAGACAAGGAAAGTGACATGTTTGGCATTTTGTTCTCAACATAATGCAGTCATGAGTGTGAGGCCAGGCCCATGAAAATTTTTCCTCCAACAAATGTGAGTGAAAAATTCCCAATGGTTCAATGAACACTTAGACTAGGTACATAAATTATTTGAATTAATGTGTGTTACTCCTCTAGCTAGCACACATGGAGAATAACAGAAGTTATACACACAAACAAATCATGTGATAATCAAGGCACTCAATTTGATTGGTAGGAGAGCTTCACATTGAACTTGACCAAGGGAAACATAGACATGCATAATGATGGGGGAAGACTTTTCTATTAATCAACTAAGAGCAATGAAAAATAAATAGCAATGGGTGTTACCAATGATCGATGTAATATGACTATCAAAATGCCAAAGAAGGATGTCGAGGTTTTTGAAAGATAGATTATTGATGCCTTTAAACTCCTAAAATAGAAAATGGTGTTGGAGTGTGGCAAGACAATGACTCAAAGATATCTAAATGAGGAATACTGATTGGATAGGTATGACACATCAAGGCATGGAGTACCTTGATATGAAGATGGAGACTGCAAGTTTTGCATGTAATCACCCAACTTGTATCTATTTACTAGCAATGACACATGATTTGGAGACTCGTAGAGGAATAGTTAGGATTGAATAACATTTTGATCTCACAATATGACATGCATGTGAAATATAGAAGCTTCTAGGGGGAATGTTATATGTTTGAGAAAATTCTTGTGAAGGAGGTGTTGTGAGCAATGAATAATGATTGCAAATTTTGATCATCAAAATATAGTCTAGGAGATTATGTGGCATATGATAGTTAGTAATCCACATTGGAATGGTGTTCTAAATAGTTAAGAATTTCCTTCAAATATTGAAGTAGCAAGCATGATATGCACAAGAACTATTTTCCATAATGTTCCAATACATCTCTCACCCATGGCATCATAATATTTAAGGAACTAATGCTCACATTAGTAGTGGATAACATGGGATCATGACCTATCTTACTCTCTAGTCTACCACCAAGGACTATTTCATTACAAACATTGGGCAGTCTTCAAAGAACATGTGATTATCTCAAAACTCATTTCCCAACTCATAGTTTGAATATGTTTGATTGAAAGAGAATTCCAAAGAACTGACTTTTGTGTACAACAAATCCCACATAGAAAAAAATGTTTTAATAAAAATAGTATAAGAAGAACATTACATGTGATCCATTTAACACAATGCTAGTCCCTTCAAACATATGTTCATTGTTGTTTCATCATGCAGATGAAATATTCAAGGCATTAAATGAGGAAGTTTAAAGTCTCTGGAGAATATGAAAAGGTAATGCATGCCTACTCCTAACCAGTGTGTAGATGAAATCTATGAGGTTGAGCAACTAATGTTATGGTGATAGCCATCTTGACACCCAATATGCTAGAAAAGGAAACTCATGGCACAACTCTTATGGAACTTTCAAAACTTCAAGTGGTGAAATGATAAACGAATGAATATAGATGGAGCTAAATGGTATTGATAAACTTTTAAGAATATTTGTGAATATAGTAGGCAGGTGTAAAGTTTTATCTAATATGGGTGTAAATTTTTATCTAATATACACAATTTGATGGTTCACAACAAGGAATATATATGGAAGTAATAAAGGCACAAGTCAATAAAATTGGTACAATTGCAAATTGGCGCTAGAATTTTCTTTTGTGAATGGTGAAATGAGTAATGAAAAGGCAAAATAACTATATTTAAGGGATGAACTACAATGAAAATCATAGTACAGATATGGTAATTAAATGTAATAATTACTATTCATGTGTTGTGCATCAGAAAAGACCCTCTAAGTAATTTGTTATAAATGCCCATCAAATCCACATGCCTATTTTTATTCCATGTCATCATGAAATGACAAATTTTCCTTTTTACCAAATCTCACTATATCAGAACACGTGCCACAATAAAGTTCTTATTTATTATCTTGCATGCCTTGGGAAGTGTCTTTATTGGGACCCACCTTGCTTTTAGCTCAAAGATTGAAAGCCTTCATGAAAACATAGCATTAGTATACAAAATTGACATCAAAGTTGAAGTTGAAGTTTGGCATGATTGGGCTTCAACTTCAACTTTGACTTGACCAAGACTGAATCGGTGAAAGAAAGTGGACTTCAATACATGGGAGATAGATGGGAGGTCAAACTTGAACTTGAAGTTAATTGAAACTTCAAGTTCAACTTCATAATTAAGAAAAGGCTCACAACTGCACCACCCTAGGACACAAGAAAAATATACATGGTGACAATACGTATTAATTATAATTTAATAAATTAGGTACATTAAAAGTCATAAAGTACTTCAATTATAACATATAATATATATAGATACATAACATCTTTTAAATTTCCAACCAACTAAACATTTACTAATCACTAACTAATAACCCAAAAAAAAAATATATATATTAAGTACCATCTATACTTTCAACTAGTTCAATGAATAATACTAAACACATTACCTACTCCTAACCACATCCATAAAACCTTCAAAACCACACTTCATATTAATCCCTTTTATCTTTACCCAATACTAACTATTTTCTTACATGTTTTCCTAACACATAACCTTATTAAATAAAACACTCATCTTATCCTAAATAAAAAATAAA
The DNA here is from genome assembly GCA_028749045.1 of Cupressus sempervirens. Classification (NCBI taxonomy): domain Eukaryota; kingdom Viridiplantae; phylum Streptophyta; class Pinopsida; order Cupressales; family Cupressaceae; genus Cupressus; species Cupressus sempervirens. The sequence continues at coordinate 1,021,225,920 of CM053785.1, forward strand.
ACACTCCACTCATCCTAACATTACAACACTACATCCATTACCAACCCATAGTACACTTTATTATTTATCTAACTAAAAGAAATTTTTATGTTTTCAACATGACTACTAACTTTCCCCACCTTTTCCAATGCATAGTCCTTCCTCCAAACTTCACATGGGATTTGAGAGGAGGTGCCTTTTTTCATGTGGCCTACCCTAGGTGCTTACTTTCATGTCCCAAGACAAAGGTGGTCCCTATTTAATTTTTTTAGTCTTCCTCGTCCCCCCCCCCCCCCACAAAAAAAAAAAAAAAAACATTGTACGATATTTTAACCTCTCTAGGCCAAGTGCTTTGGAGGAAAAGGGAAAATTATAAAGAGTCAAAATCCTTGACACATGTGGGTAAGAGGGTGATAGGTACTGAGGTCTAGGGTGGTCAGCTAGGTAAGTTTTCTCTTTTGTTTGTTAAATGTCGAAGGTATAGTGTTATAGTATAGGGCCTTTTTCCTAGGCTGGATCATATCCCATCACATTTGGTCTTCTCTTATATTAATATGTGTATATATATTTATATTCATTTATTATTATTTTTGATGTGACTCGTGTACCAACCTTGGGTTAGGTTCATTATAAGCTATTCATTTCTTTTATTTATTTATTTATTGTTGCCTTGACCAATACTTTTAGTTTATTCTTTATCTATATTCACAAGATTCTAAAGTATATTATTTTGATTATTTTAATGGTCTATATTAGATGATAAAATTATTTCTAGCTCTCTATACAAATTCTAGAGAGCAAAATTGCATCTACAGCCTACTCTTTCTTAGGGTTTTTTAAACCATGACATATGATGAACTATTTTCTTCTATGACATCAAGGTAGTTTGTTTGGTAACAAATCAATGTGATTTCTTTTATCTATGTATTCCATAGATTCATTAGCTCAAAATGTACACATTTTCTATATTCCACTAATTAGTCATAAACCTTCTAAAAGGTGAATGATCTCACAGATAAGATTTTTTTTTTTTTGAAGCATGATGAATCACTATCTATGCATACATATGAACTATTCAGAAATTAATATTTCCAATGCATCAAAATAAATATAGATAACCATATAATTAATTCACTCAATTCTACATTGATTCATTAGATTTACACCCCTTACATAAGGATTCCATAAGGTTTAGTTATGGATTGAGTACAAGAATCTAGAAGAAAAATAAGGAGATAAATTACATAGCTTCAATAGGAAATCTTTTGATGAATTGATTCTTTCCTTCCTACACAACTATGATAGTGCTACAATATTTCTCTTACAAAAAACAACTATGTACAATTTTATTTTTTCAAACCTCCACTTTACACATTTCCAACAATATGCAATAGGAAGGAAATCCCCTTTCACATTTCAACAAGTCAACAATGGAAACCTAACATCAAAATAAATTACGAGATGACATGGAAAGGATTTATCTCTTCACAAATGTCTATTTCTTCAATATAGCCAAAGGGTGAAACCTTAACCTCTTCAAGGAAACCATCTTCACAAACTTGTAAACAACACAAAAACTAGGAATCATGGAGGCTCACCTCCCCTCCTAGGTTTCTATGAAGCCACCCACCGAGTACGAGAAAAAAGATTCAAACTGGGTTTCATTCCAATCTTACAAATGCATAAACATCACACTACAAAACTTGAACAATCCCATCCTAAGGGTATTTCACAATGGTTCACCAATGGAACCTTGAACATAAGGTGAAGGTGTGCTTTCAAATAGGAGATTTTCCATATCATACCATACTTGTAATAAACAATTTTCATGCCCTTTTAGGGCTTTCACAAATCAAAACATTCCATGCCCTTTCGAGGCTTTCAAAAATCAACAAATTCCATGCCCTTTTGGGGCTTTCACAAACATCCTCCAAACATACTACCATCAACTATAGTATCCTTGAAAACCCATACTCCATAAAATTTCTTTCTACACCATCATTTCCCTTATCACCCCCAAAGCAAGATATGAATGAATATGGCATACAATAGAGACCATACTCCAAGGTTCTCAATGATATTTCAAGCCTAATTAACCCCTTTACTGTGGACTTCTCTTCCCTTCCCAAAGGGTGAGTGAAGCCTTCACACCCATTAACACTTTACATTCAAATAAAAAGCAAGGAGATCAAGAAAGAAAATCAAGAAATTACATGAATCACAATGCACAAACACACCAACCCAACATAATACAAAGATTAACAATAACAATACATGATCCCATGACAACACTCCATGCTTGTAGATTTATTATGCAATGCTAAAAGAAAAATGGACATAGTTTGAGAACCAACCTTGGTCCAAGCTAATGGCAATGCTAGTTGATGAAGAGCTTCCTTAGCGTCCCTTCAAAACCCTAACTATGTCTAAACTTAGAGAGTGGGTGAAAAACCCACTAGTTTTTCCAAGACTCTTTAAAAAGGCTTTCCCACTATCTATTTTTGGAAAAAACACCAAGCCACTTCCTCTTACAAACTTGTCTCCCTCTAAGTTTTCTATATTTGACATAGTGTAAACATGGGAGAGAACACATGTGACAACTCCATTTTCGAATTGGTGGAAGAAGACATTGGTAAAGGGGCTTCCTAGGTTGTCTAGGCACTATCATGGTTAAAATCAGGTCCCTAACATGTTATACTATCATCTAGGTAGCTTATTTTCACACAAAAGATACTTTGGGACCACCTAATGACCCTTCAAATCTCTAGTCAAGTCTAAGTTCAAATTTCCTTTGATTGTCACCCATCTTATTCCTTGTCAAGTGGGTTTACTTAATCATTAACAAGGTAATTTGTTTTAGGGTAAAATGCCACCATGACCAAAACCCTAGATGACATGGAAAAATACTTTCACAATGAGGTTTTTGAATCTTTCAAAGATTCACCTTGGTTAAACTATGTTCACATAGGTGTGTAACTTGTTTTCCCCAAAAAAATTCATGGTTCCACTTCTTACACATTAAACTCAAGTATTAGTAGTCCAAGGAGGTCATATAAAATACATAACATAAATGAATATGAATTTAAATGTTACATAATCCACATTAACATAATTCAATGGAATTCCTTTACTTAATCATTTCAAATAAGACATTCAAAATGTTAAATTATCAAAAACTGCACATCACATTTAATCATAAATCATCATAATCAATTTAACATTTTGTATCACATCATAATCCATTTCCTATCATAATGATGAAATGTTGAATCTATATTGCTAAATTAGCCAACATGAAAATTAGTTTTGATTACATATCTTAGATCAAAACCAACAAAATGTAATCATCACAACTAGTATACTTTATTCAATTAAATATAGTTTGATTACTAACACTATTTCTTTATCATTATGAGATATTACATGATAAGGCACATTTCTCTAAAATCAGTAATGTCAAGAAATCAAGATGTTTTCAAAATCATGTCTATATAGGTTCAAAATTAGTCATTAGGTAAATCCATTATATTTTTTAGTCAATCTATTATATTTTCATCTTAATCACCATTTCACCTAATACTACTTGTGCATTAATTGACTTATAAAATTTGCATCACGTCGACCTCTACTAAGTAGGCCTTTATAAAAATTGATAACAATTTCTATTCATATTTATTATTAGTACTCACCACGATGGGTGTTAATTCATCTTTTTCAAAATGACCTCCTAAAAAAACTATCCTAATAGATCATAACATACTATGAACCCATAGGCATAGTTTTCTAAGTTATAACATCTCGAGTCTTTATTCCATAGGGTCTTAGCTCACCAACCTGATAAAATTTTGAATATAATATTTATGACAATAATGACTACAATGTAAATCAGTCTTAATAAGATCTCAAGTCCAATATTAATAAGAAGGATGCCAATCATGACATACCTAAATCCCAAAACCTACTTATCATTATTTTATCATAAGGTGTATGGTAACAGTCATACCTTGCATAAGACACCAAGGCATAACATCTCACCTCCTTGCGCTTCCTAGTTCTAACCATATTTGTGTTATTTAGGGTTTATAATATTGTTTTGGGGAAGGGGCCTTATAGTATTCAAGCTACCCTCACCCCACATATGAAGATAATGTGGCTATGCTGAAACACTATTGAATAAAGACTCCAATATTTCTACTTTAGATGGTCTAGTACACCTGGCTATCGAGCTTACAATCCATATTAAGTCATTGGATGTTGCATGTGATAACTAGGATGTAGCTCTAAGGATAATAATGGATGTCCATAAATATTTTCTAGACAAACACACAATAGGTGTATAACCCATTTGATATAAGTGTCAAAAAGGGGGAGATATAATATGGGAGACATACAATATGGGGAAGTATGAACAAAAGGGAGATAAATAAGAAAGGGGGAGCATAATAGCAGAAAATATAATAGAGTAGAGTTATATCATTGGGTTGATAAACATTTTTAGAGAAAAGAAAGAAAAAGGGATGGATATCAACTAACAAAGAGCATATCAGATGAAAGAGTATTAGTAATGCAATGCATTAAAGTCAAAGTGTATCAGTAGAGACACATTTACTCAAAAAGGGGCATAGATTTTGGATTCAAAATAGACATATCAACATAGGGGGAGTTATAAAATTTTGAGGTATACAAGTTAGCGCACAATTTTGAGGTTTTGAAGTCTTGTATATAAGTCGAGTGATGGATATGTTATGCTTGAGAGATTAAGGATAATATTGTACTATTTTTTACACTCATGTCAAGGAGGAGATTGTTAATCCTAGATTGGTTTTGACAAGTGAGTTTTGACACACTTAAGCCATTTACTTAGTTCATGCCAAACTAGTAGCACATGTCAAGCACAATATGTAAATATCAGACCATGCCGAATTGCAATGAGTGCCAAGTCACTCATGTGTTAAGTCACTAAAGTGCCAAGAAGATAGACCGTGCCGATTAATTTAGGAGCTGAGTAAACAATGGATGTCAAGAAATGTAAATGTTGTTTTACAATGTAAATAACAATGCATGTCGAGCATCAAAGACTTCATATGCTAAGTGACATAGTTTTGACATATTTGTTTGTAATGGCACAAACAACCATGTAAACCATTTTTGAGACAAATTGAGATTATATTTTTATATTATGAAGATAAGGATGAATCTATATTTGGATTCCCTATACAATTACATGCAACCAATTAGAAAACGGAAAGGTTTAAGTGGAAAAATGGATGAATCTTAGCTATAGATTCATACCTAACCCTAAGATACCTAAGTCTTTTTAAGAAGGACAAAGCCCTAAACCATTTATGATAGAGGACAGTGAATGTGGAAGGAATTGAAGGAGTGAACAAGATAGCTTGCATGTAGAGCATTCAAGGTGACTTAGAAGTAATGAAGAAATTGTGAATTACAAAATCAGTTAGAGAAGAATAGAGGATAAAGAATATGATACAACATTAAGACATCTAATCATGAAGGATCAATAAGATATTGTTTAGAGGTGATTTTTTTTTAGGAAAGCAAGTGCCAATTGCAAGATCTATGTTGAGACATTTTAGCAGGTGATTTCAGTTAAATCTCTTAATAGAGTAATCCTAATAGGCTATATGAAATCCTTTAATAGGGTTCTTACTTAGCTATAATTTGAATCCCTCTAACTAGGCACACTTCTCATAGGGTGTCAAAATCCTCTAACAAGGTGAGACCTAATAGTCTTTGTAAGCCTTTAACAAGGTAGACCTTTCATAGGGTAGATCATGTTTCATGGTCAAAAAATTGTAACCTTCATTGGATACAATTTATTATTGTAGTAGTGAAGATTTGTAGGCATCATCCCCACCCCAGTTTTACCTTCTCACTTGGAGGGTTTCTAGGTAATCATATCTGGTGTTATGTGTGTGAATTCTTACATGGTTATTTTTTTAGATGCATATGCCTTACATGTTATTTCAGCTTACTTGTTATTGCATTTGATGAATAAATGGTGAAATTTTTATAGGTCTAAGCTTAAACTACTGATTCACCCTCCTCACCCTAAGAAGTTTACACTTTCCCCTTATAATTCCAACAAAAAGTAGGAGTTTCTAACTCAACTCTTATCTCTTTTCTTGGTTGAGACCTTTGGTCTTCTCTTTGGTCAACAATTCGTACATCATTCTGCATATCATTTTTAGTCTCAATGAAAACTTCAACATTCTCTCTAACAATTCTAATATTATCTTCTTCTTCATTAGAATTGTAAGCTAACATCTTTTCTTTAGTTCCAAACTTTTCATCAACTTTTACACTTGCGCATCAAAATATTGTCTTGGTGCTATATGATTAAAAAAATTGTATACTTTTCTTTTCAATGAATATACAAGAAACATACCTTTATCAATTCTTGGATCAAACTTACCAATGGTATCATCTTTCTTAATGTAACACTTTCTTCCAAATATTTTGAAATACTTAAAAAATGGTGAATGACCAAACCATAATTTATAGGGGGGTTTTGTTCATACCTTTTTTGATCTATACTCTATTTATAGTGTACATTTTTGTATTAACCACTTCCCTCCAAAATGTCTTAGATACATCATTTCTCTTACTTCCTTTGATACTAATTTATTTCCTCTTTTAACAATCCCATTCTACTCAAGAGTCTTAGGTAAAGATAATTTTCTCTTCATAAAATATGTTAAACTCTCTAGAGGTAAATTCTTCTTCTCTATCTAATCTGAAACATTTTATCTAAACACAAGTTTCATTCTCAACTTTATTCTTAAATATATGAAACTTCTGAAATACTTTAGCCTTTTCTTTAACAAATGCTACCCATGTCATTCTAGTGAAGTCATGAACAAAGATCATAAAATACCTTTCTCCATAGAATCCACCTATCCTTGTAGGGCCACTTAAATATGTGTGAACAATTTGTAGCTTCTCTATACTAGTGAACTTCTTGTTGGGAAATGATACCTTCTTCTACTTAGAAAAATGTGTTCTCTGCACACAATATTAGTATGATTTATTATCTTAGGCAAGTCTCTAATTGAAAATTTATTATTGACCTTCATAATGTTATCAAAGTTTATATGAAAAAATATATTATTCCATAACCAACTATTATCCACTTTTGTAACTAAACATGTCATTGGATTAGGATTTAGCTAAAATAGATTACCTCTAGACCTTGTCCTTGTTCTAATTGTCAAGTCCCTTCCCTAGTATCTTAAATTAGAAACCCTAAATGTTATGGATATGATAAGGATTTAGAAAGAACAAGGAAATTGGATGATATATTTTAGTTTCTTGTGAAGAGGACATGGATTATATATAGTTATCCTTACATCTTATGATAAAATGAGGGTAAGAAGGTTTTAGAATTTATGTATGTCATGAGTGATAATTTAATTATCAATAATGAACTACGAGATGTTTCTTGAGATGGATATAAATTTTAGTTATTGTTAGGCTAAATAACCAATTTAGTTGTATTGGGTTGATGAGTTAACACCATATGGAATAAAGGTTCAAAATGTCATAACTTAGAAACTATGTTGATGGGTTCATAGTATGTTATGATCTTTTCAGATAGTTGTTTTAGGTGTCCATTGTGAAAAGATGAATTAACACCCACCCTTATGAGTCCTAATAATAATTAGAGATAGAAATTGTCATCAATTTAGATAAAGGCCTACTTGGTAGAACTCGACATGATGTAAATATAATAAGTCAATTATTGTACATGTAGTATTAGGTGGATAGGCTACACAGAATGGCAATTAAGATGAAGATATAATGTATTGACTGACAAATATAATGGGTTTACCGAGTGACTAATTTTAAACCTATGTAGGCATGATTATGAAAGCTTCCTAACATTCTGAGATTAGTGATTTTAGAGGCATATTCCTTATCATGTAATATCTCATAATGATAATGAGATAGTGTTAATAATCAAACTATATTTAATTGAATCAAGTATACTAGTTGTAATGATTACATTTTGGTGGTTTTGATCTAAGGTATGTAATTAGAACTAATTTTCATGTTGGCTGATTTAACAATATAGATTCAACATTTTGTCATTATGATAGGAAATGGATTATGATGTGATGTGAAATGTTAAATTGATTATGATGATTTATGATTAAATGTGATGTGCAAATTTTGATGTTTGAACATTTTGAATGTTCTATTTGAAATGATTAAGTAAGGAAATTCCATTGAATTATGTTAATATAGATTACATAACATTTAAATTCATATGCATTTATGATGTGAATTTTATATGACCTCCTTGGACTACTGATGCTTAAATTTAGTATGTAGGAAAAACAAGTTCCAAACCTATGTGAACATGATTTAGCCAAGGTGAATCTTTGGAAGATTCAAAAAAGCCTCGTTGTGATGTATTTTATTTTGTAAGTGTAAGTTTGGTGGTGTGTGAAATTTTTAATCACAAAGATGTGTTAGGGACATGTCATGATGATGTGGAATGTTCTTTTATGTGTCACTTGACACTTGTGGATTTTGTGTGCTAGTGACATGTCATCTATGGTTTTGGTCATGGTGGCATTTTACCCTAAAACTAATTACCATATTAATGATTAAGTAAACCCACTTGACAAGGGGTAGGATTGGTCATTATCAAAGGAAATTCCAATTTATACTTGACTAGGGTTTTGAAGGGTCATTAGGTGGTCCCAAAGTTTCTTTTGTGTGAAAATAGGGTACCCATATGATAGTATAACATGTTAGGGACCTAATTTTGACCATGACAGTGCCTAGACATCCTAGGGGGTCCCTTTACCAATGCCTTCTTCCATCAATTCAAAAATGGAGTTGTCACATGAGTTCTTTCCCATGTTTCCACTAAGTCAAAAATAAAAAACTTAGGGGGAGACAAGTTTGTAAGAGAAAGTGGCTTGGTGTTTTTGCTAAAATGGTTAGTGGGAAGGCCTTTTGAGAGAGTCTTGTATAAAATAGTGGGGTGTTCACCCACTCTCTAAGTTTAGAGATGGTTAGGGTCTTGGGGGGAGGCTAATGGAGCTCTTCATCAACTATCATTGCCATTAGCTTGGACCAAGGTTGGTGCTCAAACCATGACCATTTTGTTTTAGCATTGCATAATGAATCTGCAAGTATGGGGTGTTGTTATGGGATCATGTATTGCCATTGAAATCTTTGTCTTGTGTTGTGATTGTGTATAATGTTTCATGCATTTTCTTGGTTTTCTTCCTTGATCTCCTTTTTTTTTTCTTTTTAATGTTGAATTTGTTCATGGGTGTGAAGGCTTCACTTACCCTTGGGAGGGAAAAGAAGACATGGGTGAAGGGGTTAGTTGGGCTCAACATTGTAGTTGAGAAAATCTACCTGATGATGAGGAGTTGTGCCTTCTTTCATGGACTATGGGCTCCATTGAAACCATATACCTTTTTTCTATTTTCAAGTAATAAGTGTATGTGTAAGAAGTAGGAGATTTAATGATAGCAATGAGAGGAAAAAATGCAATTGCAATTTGATTTTTGAGTTATGGATATGGCATTCTCCTCCTTGAAGAGCCCACCTTCACCCAATATGTTAATGATTCCAATGGTGAATCAATGTGCAACCTTGGAAGGGATTGTTATGTTTTGTGTTGTATGTTTTCATGCATTATCAAATGATGTATGTGTGTATCCCATTTGGACTTGCTTACCCTACTTAGTGGGTGGCTTCTTAGAAGCCTAGGATTGGAGGTGAGCCACCATGGATCTTGTGAAAATGTTTTTACAGGTTTTGTGCTCATTGGATCCAAGGGAGAAGTTTGTTATCAACCATGTTTTGATGAAACAAGGAACAGGTATGTCATTTGTGTAATATTTTTGAAAGGATGAAATCCTCATTATGTGATTGTATATTGTATTGTAAAAGTGGAACCCTTCACTTGTTTATTTTGTGTATTATATTATAAAACTAAGATCATTTTTGTGTACATTGTTGTGAAGGATTGATCCATGAAGTGAATGAACAAGTTAGAAAATAGAAATATGTAGTTGCATTGTGAGACTCAATGTTATGTTTGCATTGAAATAGATTTTTTTTTTATCATAGTTTTAAATGAGGAAAAATAATGAATTTTCACATAAAGGATTAGTCATTGCTATGATGTCCAAGTGGTGATTATGTAAATGAATAATTTATTCCCATATTGATTTATGATTTCAGAACAATAGATATGTTATCATAGATTGCTTTTGTATAAGATTCCTTTCAAAGGATAGTTAGTGTGTTTGAATGTTCAAGCAATGAACAAGTAAATGTAGAACTAAATTCATTTAAATTTATGATAAGAAAATGTATTTCAAAGTTGTTCATATTTAAGGTATTTCAATATGAAGGATGTCAATAAGAAACTTCATTCCAAGTACCATCATAGGTAGGAAAAATTGATATAATAGTTCATACTGGATGTTGTTCTCACATGCACTACCAGGATTTAATTTATTGTTTAAGTAAGTTTTTTCATTTATCAATCTAGATATATACATTATCATGTTAGAAAAACATTAGATTGACAAAATTCACTATATCATAGTTGAGTAGAAGGGAAAGGAACCAATAGATGACATAAAATGTTCATGAAAGACACTTTTTGCAGATGCTTATTCACTCTCTAGATTTTGCATGGGGAGTAGGAAATAACACCCCTCCCCATTACAGCCCAATTAAAATATTTTCATAGAATATTCTCTAGGATCCTTCACTTTTAAATAATAAAGGAATATAGTATACACTATTCATCTCTCACAAAAAATAATAGTAAGATACTATGATACCATCTAAAACTTCCCCCAAAAAGGGTCACATGACCATAACATAGGCAATTACTTGGATAAAGGAATAACATAGTCAATGTCACACTCAACCCCTATGTGGAATGTACTAGATGCATACTTTATAGCAAGTCACCTCTTATTCTTCTCTAGTCATTGACATACATGCAAGAGAAAAATTTGTTTCAAAAATTTAAAATAAAACAATAGTAAAATATTAATGCACATGACATAGTACCCAACAATGTCATGCTAGATGCCCAAGGGGATAGGGACCACACTCTTCTTGATGCAAAGTAGTCCAGAGTTGTCCCACAACACCAAAAGCCTTTTCCTCCTCATTTTTCACATCCCTCCACTTGTATGGATAGTAAAGAACATGAATGGGATGCCCACATGAGTAGATTGGGGAGTCAATTTGGTGGGGTTAATAACAGCATTAATGGTTAGTGGAAGGAAGGAAAAAAAATTAACATGGGGTATATTGTTTGGAAGGAGTCAAGGGGTCATGATAATTATCACACGTGGATTAAGGATGGGTAACTATTGAATTAGAATGATGTGCACTTAGGTTTAGGTAAGGTATAAGGCTGTTAGTGTAAAGTGTATGGCATAAGGTAGTTAGTATAGTATGGTGAGTAGTTAGTATTAGAAGTAGTTAAAGGTATAAAAATGTTTAATGGTATAATTTAGCAAATTGAAATAGTTAGAAAGTAGAATAGTTGTTAGCATCAAAATATGTTTTAGATGTTCAAGCTAGCTAGTAAGTAATTTAGGGAGTAAGGGAATAGTGTTATATAATATGAAGTACAAAATTAATGTAGTTATTATTAAATTTTAGTGGTAGTGTCATAATAAGTAAGGATGGTAAATTTTATAAGTCATAGAATGACATGATTATATAATTTAAATAGTAGCTAGTGTAAGTAGAGTTGAATTAATTAGAAATTTATGTAATTAGTGTAGTGCAAGCATTGAGTAATAATTTAAATGTTATACTTTATAATTGTCATAAATGTTCAAGTTTAAAGATTTAATTACTAGATTTCATCATTGGCACACATTTTTATATATGCGATATCTATAAGGCATGAGGAAGATCCAATGCTATAAATTTATTATGTATGTGATATAATACAAAAAAGGTGGAACAAATATATATAAACCATTCATTTAAGATTCATGACCTTGATGTACATGTTGAGCATTATAGATACATTACATAGTGTAGGTAAAGCTATATAATGCTTGATGGTAAATATGAATGAATACTTATTATGGATGCTCATTTTTAATACCATTCAATTGTGAATCTATGTGCTTGAAAGAGGTCTCCCATGATTCTTGATAAGTGCAATAGTTTAACACAAGGATAGGTTGCTAGATTAACCCGATGTTCTATAATGACATTTGTAGAACAAGGTCTTATAGACATTTGTTCCCTTCTGAAGTCCACTATTACCTATCTCGTGTTATAACTCGAATCATTATACAAGTAAAATGATCTTCCTCAAATTGTTTATGTCATGCTTCAAGAAGATTAAACAAAATGAGCCATCTAACCCTGACACCAACTAGAATTATACACTTAACCTAACCACATCCTATAGGAACATGCATCATAAGTATATGGCCCTGAGATTCCTAAGGCCTAGTGGGAAAATTTTATTGCATCAAGAAACTGTCAAGTATATCACCCTATACTAATTTAACCCATTTAAGAGAGTACATTAAAGTAGAGATAATAGTATGTCTCGATGCATACCATACCTTATAATCCTAACATTTACTCAAGGACCTTGAGTAGATATGCCTTAAACACATAACTAACTAATAACCAAGTTGAAAACATGTTTATAGTGAAGTGTAGTAACCTAAGTGTACCTTTCAAAAAAATAAGTGAAAAAAGAGAGTATTTTTTTTCTATAAATCTAGGCATGACACCAATCAATTTACCACATTTATCCTTAATAATGCAATTCTTCTCTATTAATTGGAACTGATATCCTTTGTCCACCAAGTGTCCAACACTCAAGTAGTTATTCTTTAGTCCATCAACAAAATAAACATCATCAGTTTTAGTCTTTCCATCAGGTGTAATAGATCCTATCCATGTAATGTGACAGGATGCATTATTACCAACTCTAATAATACGTCCATCATGATTCCTAAACTTAACAAATTTATTCATATCATCAGTTATGCGATGTGAACATCCACTATCTATTATCTAATAAAATTTATTTTCAACTTGGGAAACTAAATCTTTTTCTTCTTTAATTTCTCTGTCAGGATCATCTTCTTGAATGGCTACAAATTAGCTCATCATCACTTTCACTCTATGTTCTTTCATCAAATTCCTCTTCTTCATTTTCATAAAAAAAATTTCTAGGTCTACTGGGCTTAAACTTTCCCTTATACTTTTTCTCTCTTTTAGGACATTTCGATGTATAATGACCAAACATATTATAAATCCAACATTTAAAGATTTCTTTTTCCATCTATCTCTCCCCTCAAAAGAAGGGCTATACCTTCTTCAATCCTCCTCTTTTCATAAAATTTTGTTCTATTGTTCCAAGAAAAATCTCCATGAGTGCTTACACTTATAGAAAAACTTGGCCAAGCACTTAATGCACTAAAAGCTATCTCTACTATTGTCAAATCTCTAGACTATCTCAAGCTTGCTTCTACTAGTTCAATCTTCAAAGAAACTTTTCTCTAGTAAACTTCTCAATACATGGTATAAGTAGTTCAATCATTTATGCTACTTGCTTGAATGGTGGTGTCAATGTTCTTATGATTTTCCACACAATCTCAACTTCTTCCTTGGTTCCACCATAAGATTTAATTCCTGTAACAATCTTAGATATCCTACCAATATAGCTTCTTATTGATCCATCTTCCATCACTTTAGCATCTTGAAAAGAACACATCTAGTTTTACAATCTTATCCATTTGTATGTGTATCACCTTAAAAAATAAATTCTAATGCTTTACAAATTTCATGAGATTTTTGAAGTCATTTTACCTAATTGTATTCATTCTTTGGAAGAGGTGATAGTAAAGCTTCTCTAGATCTCATGTTGCACATGAATATCTCTATCTCTACTTCATTGCAATCTTCAAGCTTCTCTGCATTTACAAATGTCTTGTTACCTTTTTTCAAATGCCAAGAACTTGGACCCATACATAGAAAATGAGTCTTCATCTTCTCCTTCTAGATCTCATAGTTGACCCCATAAAATATATGACTATCCTTTCTAAAAAGATTCACCATTGATCTCCCAAAGTCCATAAGATTTATATTCAAGGACTTGATGCTCTGATACCAATTGTTAGAATATATAGTCCATTAATATAACTGAGAGGGGGGTGAATTAGTTTTCCAACTATTATCATAGTTATCAACCTTATTATTCTTTAACCATATGAGAAATATATTCAGAAACTACAACAAGATACTCATGCACAATAACACCAGATGTGTTAACTAGGGAAACCCTTGATCAGAGGGAAAACCACATTATGGATGGTGCCTATAGGATGATGTACTAATATAAATATTTCTTGTTAGAGGACGGACACTATTAGGAGTCTATGAAATAGATTTAATACATATCAATTCTCTGAATCCATGTTAAAAGATTTCAATCCTATTAGGAGTTGTGCCAACCCTAGTAGGAGTTGTAGATGGTAGATGGAACCATTATCCAAATAACTTAAGGGGTAAGACCAATGAACCCACTATCCAAATGATCTCTGTATTATTCCTTCTAGAATAATATAAATGACTAGTACTACTCCTTTCTCTTTCTATGTCCTATTAACTAGACTTTTTCTTCTTTTGATCTTGTAGGCAAATCACAAATCTTACATCCAATAATCCCTTGGATTTCTTAAGAACATTCACCAAATACTCTTCTCCTTTTTATAATTCCTCGTACAATTCACAAATTATACACTTCTTACTCTTTTCCAAACAAGGAAAAAATCTTTCCTTTATATTGTATGTTCAAAATAACTCCTTGATTTAGCCTTGAGGCTTTCTCACTTAATTATAATAAGATAATTAATTCATTCATAATTACAATGGAACTGTCAACTCATAATTTTAACAACTTCTTACATGTGAGATGTGGATATAATACAATCATCATAAACTTCTTCTTAGGTACTCTGTCTTAGTACTACTCTCTGTAAATTAGGAATATCTTTCACATTTCTTTGACTTACTTAATGTTAATTGAACCATGAAATCAAGAAAAAGTGTAGAACATGTACTTGAATGTACATCACCATACAATCAAAAACTTTTCCATTCAACTATGATCACTATCTACTAGTATGTCAGTCTTCGTAGACTTACTGCTATGTTGACATGAATGACAAACACAACCATGAGTGCAACATGTTAATACACTCCAATGCTTAGGATAGTACCCCAAAGGAATACCATTAGAATTCATGCTAACATATGATACATTAGAACCATTTAAAGTAAATAAATCACATGGGTATGTGCATGGTCATGGTCAACCAAACTATGCCCTTAAGTGGCAATGAAAAATCAACAAATTAGGGTTATGTTAACTTAACGTATAATTTTCAAGTTGCTATTAACTTTCTATAGAAAATTTAAGAGAAAATAATCTCTATGAAATGGAATTTAGTTTCTCAAATACTAGGCCTTATATGAAAATAAAATAAAATTTGATTGCTAAAAATTTTGAATTTTAATGCAATAGTATAAAAAAATTAGGACAAAAATAAGAGGTAGATGTATTTCTGACCACCTTAATCAAAATCAAATGATAATATTTTTAAATAAGTTTCTATTTATAATATGTAGACTAGTTCTTGGATGTGACACATATTTTTGGATATGTTTATTCTAAATAATTAATTAATTATGAATTTTATACTATAGTGTTTTCAAAGTAAAAAACTCTCATGTCTAACCACCTTAACTAATTCAAAACTTTGCAAAATTTACTTTTTCTTATTTTTTCCTTATATTAGAAGAAGCATAGAATGTGATGTATCTTTTGAATTTTCAAAATGTTGTGTTGTTTGAAAGCCAATTAGTGTGTCAATTAGCACTTTATACATAACTCCATTAATGATTACTTAAAGAACTCATAATTTAACCAAAATACATTTATGAAAAGCTAAGAACATTCTTAAAAAACCATTTTCATTTCATCAAATTTGGGTGAAAAAGAGTTATCTAGTCCATGTTTGAAGTTAAAAATAAATAAGAATGGGCCAAAAACATGTTTTTCGGGACATTTTTTAAGTTGGCCATGTAGGGTTGAAATCCAAAGATATACTACACTTTATAAAGGTACTAATTTATTGGTTTGGTATCAAGATGGTTAGGAAAAAAGTTGGAATAGATTTTGAAATGCTTTGAGGCTATTGAGAACTACATATTTTTTAGATTTCCTTTTTTTGTCACACCATGATCTTGCACATACCGACATTAGGTCTAATTATAACAAATTATGACCCATTGTGACCCCTAAGGACACATTAGGTTGTCCTATAATATTTAATGTCTTTTAACACTATCATAATTGGTTCTTATGTTTCCAAATGGACATAAGAGGTCATCAAATTATTTAGATAACATTAGAAGCCCTTAGGACACACTATAACTCATTAGTGGGACATATGCTTCTTAAGGTGGATTGGAGGGGTATTAATGGGTTCTAATGTGTTTTGATTGATTATAATGTATCTTAAAGGGTCTTAAAGGTTCCTAGTGAGTTTTTGAACCACTTAGGACTAGTTATGACCCCTTACGAGACATTTTAACCTCTTAGGATACATTAGTCTATTCTACAAAAAATAGTGTGTTAGGTGTCATAATGGGTTCTATTGTGTCCTAATAGGTCGTGTTGTATGTTAGTGAGCCCTAACGAGTAATAAAATTTCCTACTAGGACTTAATATATCCTAGTGGGTTTCTAATGTGTCCTAATGACCAGTTAGGACACATTAGAACTTGAAAGTGTGACCTATAATGATTAATATTCTCTAAGGGGTTCTAATATGTCATAATGGAAATTAGGAGGTTGTAATAAGTCTTAAGGTTTCCTAGATCCACTTAGGACCCACTAAATCCCTATTTGACAAATTAGGACCTATTAGGACACATGAAAACCATAAAGTGTCTTCAATGATGATAAATATGTCATAAGGGATTGTAATATGTGTTGGGTAAAAGCACAAACTTGTGTCAGCCTTTTACAAAGGGAAAGGCTAACAAAAGTGTAGTTGTTCACATTCAATGACATAAAACTGCTAATATTATTTAGAATTTTGAAATGAAGTAAACTAATAAAATGTGTAGAAATGGATGAATTTTAGTATTATAATTTTTAATAATTATTTGGAATAAGAAATTATATATTTTCTTATTTTTAAAGATAAATTTTAGTTGTTGAAAAATGCTAGAAATTAGGGGTCTAGTTACCACCACAAAACTATATGGAAATAAACTTATTTCCCTTTGATCTTAGATTATGTTATCAATAATATATGTAGCTAGAACAATGAAAAATAAAAATGGGCTTTAGACCTATATTTTCTCTTTTATAATGATTCAAATTTCAACTTATACAAATCGATGGTTTTCATCTCCCACCACATTTTTCAATATAAACATATTCCTACCAAAAGAAAAAATTATAGATTCTAGAAGAGGACTCTCTCCTCTAGAACATCATATAAGTTTTAATTTTTTTATATTATTCAATATTTTTTTATGTCTCAAAATTGACATCTTCTCAAGTGTTAAAATGTGTACTTGTAGAATATTTTAATTACAATATACTATATCTAATTAAAACACTATGAACTCTATATGAAAATATTCTTGACTTTGAGCTCTATAAAATGGTGTTTATATGTTATTAAAAATATATCATAATAGATAGTAAGAATTATTAAAACATCAATTTTATGAAATAATTATATATTTTTAGTAATTGGATACTAACTAGTATAAAACATGTATTTAATAGACATTTCCAATTGGAAAAGTGTGAAACCATATATAAATTAGCTAGAATAATTTTATCAAGATCATATGTTTGAAAAAAAAATGTTTGTTAGATAGAGATAATCAAATTTAGTTGTTCTGATAAGTCAGCCTGAAAGGTGACACAACTTTGTATAGGTATAAATGGGTCTGAAGGGGTCATAGTGGGTCATTAGGTTCTTAGGATCACTTAAGAGTTACTGAAACGCCTTTGGAAATATTAAAACATATTACAACAAACTATAAAATATTAGTTTGTTGTAATGATTAATGTATTGAAAGATGCCCTAAGAGGTTGTAACATGTCATAAGTGGTCCTGATGGGTCCTAATTTCTCCTAAGGAGTCATAATAGGTGTGAAAAGGTTCTAAGACAACCCAGAACCCATTATAGATACATTATAAGAACTGTAAACCCTAAAGAATACCCTAAAACTATTAATGCTCTCTCTCTCTCTCTCTCTCTCTCTCTCTCTAACATAGTTAAACATACATGTTAATTACCAATCTAATAATATAATATAATCAATATAATGGGTAATGATCATATACAAGTGAAGGGTTAAGGTTACAAGTGAAATTCTACTGGGAATCATATTCACAACAATATGTTGAGTCCTAGAACTTAGCTATGTTTGAATTCCTTTTTAGATCCTTGAAATTGATATCTTTTATCATATTTTATATAAAGTTGAACCCACTCTTAAACATGTTGAGTATATATGCATTCAATGTATCTTAAGTGTAACAAAGTGATTGTATCGAAATTATACTTAAACGTTACACTTTATGTATGACATGTTAGCTTGAATATTTATGATAATATTATGGATGAGTATCCTAGAACTTTTGGAGCATTGGAGAGATTGAAAACATGATTGTGTATTGTATTCATAACTATGTTTTTCATTGATGTCAACATACTAAGAAGATTGGAAGAGTAGTAGAAGGAGATAGAAATAATACAAATCATGGATTTATGATGAGGTCACATGGAGTTGAGGACATGTTCCAAAAAATTTTCTAATCTAGTGGTTAAGTATACAAGCAAAAAGTTGAAGGTTGGTAGTAGATATTAAAGATTTATAGAAGATAGATTGTAGATAGGGTTCCTAACATGTAGTTTGTGATGATTGGATTATATCTTCAAGAAAGGATAAATTTTGGATGAGTAAAGTTAAATAGAGTTATAAGACATCTTGATGAAGATGTTAATGAGTGCAAAAATTTTGAGGTCACATGTGCAAAAGATTTGTCAATATTGTTCATCAATAATGTTATGTAATTATGAAAGATGTAATATTAATGAGATCCTACTATAATTATAATTGGGAAATTCTCAAGGCCAACTCAATGAATTATTTTAAGGACTTGGTATAATTGAAATTTATTTTCCTTGTGATGAAGTGTAGAAGAATCCAATGAATGTGAATGAAGAGGATAAGTATATGTGAGTAAGTGTTCAAAATAATTATTGCGATGTGAGTTTATAAATCTAGTATGAATATCCGAGAAGTATTTTGGTGTGGAAAATACATAAGAAGAGGACGGAGAAATATTTTGAGCTGTTGAGATCAGTTCTATTTCTATTATTCATAAAGGAATAGCATAAAGACTAGTTAGACAATGATTTTGGTGGTCTTCTCCTAAAGAATTTTGGATAGTGGGTGCTTCCTCCTTCTACAACTCCTAACATAGTTGCTACAACTCCTAACATGGTTGGGATATCCTCAAATGGATTAAAAGTCTCCTAATAGGGATTGATATGTACTAAATTTATTTCATTGGTTCCTAACAAAGTTCATCATCTTACAAGGAACTTATATATATTAGTAAATCATTTTGTAGGTACCATCCACATCGAGGTTCTTCCTTTGGTCAAGGGTTTCCCTAGTTAACATATGTGGTGTTACCATGTATGTGTATCTTATTATGGTTTTTGTTTATATTTATCACATGGTTAAAATTTAATAAGGTTGATAAAAGTTGTATTGATCATATAACTAATTCACCCCCCTCCCCCTCTTAGTTATCTTGGTTAACTTTACATTCTAACTATTGTTTATTTGGACTAAATGTTGATGCTTCCTTTATGGATGTGGCAATAAAGTGGAGTTCCTTCCTAATTTAGTTGTGGTGAAAAATATAAAGGATGATTCTATGGTGGCAATTGGAAAGGCTGATCATGATACAAGACTTTATTCTTTTTCTCATTTTATGCCTAAGTCCACTTCCCTTGCCTTGTTGACCCACTCAAATTTACAAAGTAAACTATGGCATGAGAAGTTTGGACATTTCAATTATTGCTACCTTCAACAACTTAGCAACAAGGATATGGTGATAGGTCCACCTCAAGTCAAGTATTTAGAGGGTGTATGTACAAGTTGTGAAGTAGTCAAGCATCCCAAAGAGATTTTTTACAAGGGGAAATCTTGGAGAGCTGTTATTGTTCTTGAATTGGTTCATAGTGATGTAGCTAGCCCATTTCCAATACCATCATTTGGAAAGGCTCACTATGTTCTCACCTTCATTGATGAATTTTCATGCTACACTTGGGTCCTCTTTCTTGCTAATAAGAGTGAAATATTTGATAAGTTTATCACCTTGAAATCTCAAGTTGAGAAGCAATCAGGAAAAGCCATCAAGATTCTTTGAATAGATAATGGAAGGGAATATGTGAACTCAAGGATTATAGACTTTTGTACTAATGAGGGTATTGATCTTTAACATTCAATTGCATACACTCCACAAAAAAATGGTGTTTCTAAATGGAAGAATAGAACCCTTAAGGAGATGACCATTTTTATGCTACAACATAAGTCTCTAGATCAAGTTTTTTGCGAAAAAGCTATGTGCTATGCCAATTACATCCAAAAAAAAAGTCCTCATAAGGCCTTAGATGGAATTATACCTTTTGAGGTTTGGTGTGGTAGAAAACCAAGTGTAAAATAGTTTAAAGTTTTTGGCTGTCCAGCATGGGCAAGGACACCTCTACAAAAATGGAAGGCATTGGAACCTCAAAGTAAACCTTGCATATTTTTTGGCTATCCTGATCACCTTAAGGCATACAAACTCATGGATCAAGAGAAACACGAAATCTTCTTTGAGAGGGGTGTTCACTTTTAAGAGACTTGTCCAAGTTTGGCTCCTTCAACTCCTCCTTCCTCCTTCATGGAAAGTGATGATAATGATGATAGTGACTTGGAAGATGATATTCTTTCAACTTTGACTCATAGGACACCACCTTCATATGGTCCACAAAAAATTGAGGATATTTCTTCTTCTTCTTCCACTAGACCTTATTGGGCACAACACACACTTGATTCAATAGGTTCATTTGTGGGGAATCCTTCAAATACTAGGAGGACAAGGGCACAACAAAAATCATTTACACATGGATATATTGCCATTGCTTCTGATCCACAATCATTTAAAGAAGAATCAAGGAGTCATGAATGGAACAAGGAAATGGAGGAAGAATATCACTCTTTAATGAGAAAGAACACATGGGACTTAGCTCCTCTTCCTAAGGGAAGAAAGTTGGTTCATTGTAAGTAGATCTATCAGACCAAGTTTGTAGTGGATGAAAGTGTGGATAAGTATAAGGCTAGACTTGTTGACAAATTTTTCTCATAGGTTCTTGGTATTGACTATTCTAAGACCTTTGCACTGGCAGCTAAGGTGAATTCCATTCATTTGACACTAGCTATTGTTGTAGCTTAGAGATGGGTTGTTCATTAGATAGATGTGAAGAGTGCATTCTTGAATGGTGATCTTCATGATGAGATTTATATGGAGCAACCATAGGGTTTCATACAAGATTTTACTTTGTTTTTCATGTTGAAAAATTCTATCTATGGTCTTAAGCAAGCTCCTTGGGTTTGGTATGCCAAGATAGATTCCTTCCTACTCTCAATAGGATTCACCAAGTGTCATTCAGATTCAAATGTCTACATTCTTTAGAGGGATGACTCACACTTGATACTCATGCTTTATGTAGATGACTTGAACATCATAGTAAGTACTTCATCCATCATTGCCAGTGTCAAGACTTCTTTTTAAGATAGATTTTCTATGATAAACTTGGGTTTACTTCAATATTTCCTTGTTATTGAGATCACATAGTCTTCAATTGGGATCACACTTTCTCAACCCAACTATGCTCTTGATCTACTTGCTCAATTTCACATGAGTGACTGTAAGCCTACACCTACTCCCTTTCTTTCAAGTGTTAAGTTAGAGGCCAAGTGTTCCACTCCATTTGTTGATGCTACATTATGAAATAGGTACTAGAGTTTAGTTGGTTGGTTATATAGACTCAAACTATGCAGGGGATCTTGATTCTAGTAAGTCTACTTCAAGTTATATGTTTCATCTTGGTTTTGACCCCATTTATTGGTAGAGTAAGAAGAAAAATAATATTGCTCTTTCTTTGACTAAGGTTGAGTATCGAGGAGCTGTCACTATGGATACATAAGCTATTTGGTTACAACATATTTTGAAGGAGTTTGGATTTGACATATCTAAACCCACAGTTATTCATTGTGATAATAAGAGTGCTATTGAGATCTCAAAACATATAGTTCAACATCAATGGACCAAACATATTCTGGTTCATATGCACTACATTAGAGAGCTGATATATGATTAGGTCATTGCATTATAGTATTGTCCTATAGCAAAGAAAATTGTAGATCTATCTTCACCAAACCCTTCACTAAGGTCAAGTATCTTCATTTGTGAGATCTCTTGGGGGTGTAGGTATTTCACCAAGGGGAGTCACTTGACTCTTCTCTTCTTTATTGTACTTATCTCTCTTTTTAGGGGAGGGTTTTTCCCATGAGGTTTTCCCTTTTTCTCCATTTTCTGAGAGATTACATTGCATCACATTATATGTAAAAGCATTGCATTTGTACATGGGTACCAAACATGGCTTAGTAGCCAGGACCCATTATGCATTTTCATCATAGCTTTTGTAAGCTTAAGTGCATTCCCCTAAGTTGCATTTAAGGGGGAATGTTAGAGTAAATAATTAATTATTATTACACTTTACTTAAGTTTACTTAGGTTAAATGCATTATTTTATTAGTTATCATATAGACACCTAGGAGTCTGTATTGTCATATGAGTTATCTTGTTGACTACATAGGAGTTTACATAGTCATCTGAGTTGTCATGTAGAAAAAATAGTTGTTTCTATTCCAATTGAGCACATGGTGTCTTCAACATCTCTTTATGAGATACAACTATGTAAGCTTATCCTCTCATCATTGCATAAACTCATGTGCTCAATAGAGGATAATCCACTCTTGGTGGATAGGTGCTTAGTTGTGAGGCTTATCACTTTGCTAACTCCTAGTCATTCTAGATACCTTTATATACAGGCACTTCTAGTGTGTATTTAATATGATATTGATGGAGTCAAGCCAAATAATAGGATGGACACAAGAAGAAAGGGAAACTTTATTAACTATGAAAATATGCTAATACACTAAGTACAGAGAAAACATACTTCAAAACATGCCCTATGGGCTTACAGTAGTATAAATCTGGAGATAATTTCTCCTTCCAGTACCTCCTCTCAAACTCCACTCCGAACTACCTTTTACAATGCCCAAAATGTTCTTAAATAGACCCCAGAGTGTAAAGGACTAGAAATACATTCTAGAAAGTGCTAGTTGGCATCCACTGCCCAAATAGAAGGCTCCAGAAGTTGCATTAGAAGTTGGTGAAAAATTAGAAGAATCCAAAAATGGTAGCCAAACTTCTGGAAGGCATAACTTTTGAACCATAGCTCCGATTGACAAACTGTTTACATTTTTGAAAATCTCTCAAAGTGCTCTATAGCCCTATGGACTAGCTTTGCTCATCCCCCATTTTTCAGCCCTGTACGAGGTCATTTAATGCCCCAGACCTAACTTTGAAGCATTCTTAGGAGGTCCCCCAAAAGCTAAAAAACTGTAATATCTTTCAAACAGTGGAGCCTTTTGACCTGATTCTTCTTTTGGATTGTTCTAAATTACAATTACAATCATCCAACCAATTTACACCTTCTAGCTCACCAAAATTATCACTCAATTACACTCTCCTATTTTTTCAACATTTACATGTATCCCAAGGTGATTAAAAACTCTAACCCAGAACACTAATAGTGGAACTGTGAGAGTTGGAACCTCTATTTGACCCAAATGGGTATCTAGAAATAAAAACACATGAAATAAAAACTATATCTAGGTTTTTTTTTTTGGTGACACAGGATTGCCCTTATACCTCTAGATGCTCCTGCATCAGATATTCATTCTCATTATTGTTATTATCATAATACATTATTGGTCCATACTGTGCTAGTTTTTGAGCTTCTTGATCTTGGTGTTATTTTGCACTAAGGTAAATTCTTACAAATTCTTTCTAATCTGCATCATTAGAAGGAATAGGTACTACTATAGATGTTCCAACTACTGATATTACTGAAGCTACAATATATTTTCTTACCTCTACTTTATTCTTTTCTTTAGCCTCTTTCCTTGCATCATCTTCTTTCTTCCTCTTTTCATCTCCCTCTTTCTTCTTTTGTTCTTCCACTTTATTCTTCTTCTCCACTTCTACTTTCTTTTCCTCCTTCTCTTCTTTCTTTTCCTTTTCTTCTTCTACTTTTCTCTTCTTCTCCTCTGCAAGACCCGCACTAGTACCCTATTTTAGATTTCATAAAATGAATGTGATTAGGAGTTAATTTGAGTATGATGGACATTTTTGTTACCAATAATTATTTATGAGATCCTATTAGAGGCTAAGTAGACTTTGGTTATGATAAGTGTATTAACCTTTAAATAAATTTAGATGGAATAACTAAGACCCCCTGGAAATAAAACTCTACATGTTCAGTCTAGGGACTCGATCAAAGGATTTACAAAACAGTTCACTAGCCAAATTAAGGAAGATGGATTAACATTTTCTTTTCTAGGAGAAAACAATGAATGTAGGTTAAAATGACAACAATACATATGATTACATTTGAAATGTGTGTTTAAAGCACAATGACACAGTTATGGAAACATTCTCATAGATTGAGGAATTAACCCTAGAAACTTACTCACAAACCCCTCATAATGTGATAAAGGGATATTTCTAGGAATGTCGATATGTTTAACTTGATTGAAAGGATATTAGTTAACAAGTTTGCATATTAGTGATTTTCACTTAAGGCATATATACTGAAATCCATTTCATATGTTTTGATCGTTTAATGATTATAAGAATGGTGATAGTACTTAGAATGGTAATTTCGTTATGATAAGAAAGATAAATGTTAATACCCATATGTTGATATTGCAATGTTTTGAATATGAATAAATTGAAAATTAATTATATATGTACTTAGATGAAAGTTAAATGAATATGACATTGAAATGCTTCTTTTTATAGTAGTTAGAACGGAAATGATTAGATGAATTTAAATGCATATGTTAACATGAATTATGAGACATTGGATTTATTCTGCATTTATTTGTATGTATTTGTATATTATTTTATCGAGCTACTAATGTTTAAACTAAGTGTGTAGGAAAGTTGAACCATGGAGATAATTGGGGGAGACAAGGTTTAATCTGATGTGAACACAGTAAAGCCAAGGTGAATCTTTGGAAGATTCAAAACCTCGTTGTGTTGTGTTTATTTCATAATGTGATTGTGCATGAGTGTTATAGTCAGTAAGTATGATTAATTAGAGACATGTCATCGTGATGTGTAAAGTGTTTTAATGTGTGTGTGTGTGTGTGTGTGTGTGTGTGTCATTTGACACTTGTATTGTCTATGTGTAAATGACATGTCAAATAGGATTCTTTGGCATGAAGTCACTTAACCTAAGCCTAATCCTCATTATGAAATCAATTAACCCACCTTGGAGAGTGTTAGGAAGAGTTAGCCTCTTGATGAAATTTAAGTTATAAGTTGATAGGAACTTTAGAGAGCCTAAAGTGATTTCCAAGTGCTAATTTTGTGAAACTAAGTTACCCACATGGTAATAGTATGAGTTGGGGGTTAAGTTGGTTTAGGGGACCTAGGAGACCCTCAAAAATAGTCATTTCCAAGCCAATTCAAAAATGAGAGTACCACATGACTTCTTGCCTCACCTCGCCACTTGGTTAATTTTCCATTGGTAGAAAGGTACAAGGGAGTAAGAGTGGTAGGTGGGGATGGAAGTGGAGGTCCTTTTAGGGAGCTTGTGCCAAACTTAGTGATCATTCACCCACTCTCTAATGGTAGAGACAGATAGGTTTTTGGAAGAGGAAGCTTGGAAGCTAAGGAAGGAATGAACTTGATCACCAGTGATAACCATAGCTTGGAAGGAGGTTAGTGCTTCATGCCATGTTTTCTTCATCTCATGAAGTTGAAGTGGGAAATTGTAAGAGTGTTTCTTGTAGAATGTATGTATGTGATATGGAATTAGGCATTGTCATTGAAATTTTTGTGTTGTGGTTGTGTATATTGTTTCATGAATTTTCTTGGGGTTTCTTTTAGATTTCTTTGTTGGATTGAATGTTGAAATTTGTTCATGGGTGTGAAGGCTTCACTCACCCTTGGGAGGGAAGAGCAAGCCTTGGGTGAAGGGGTTAGTTGGGCTTGAAATATAGTTGAGAACCTTGGAGTATGGGCTCCATTGTATGCCATATTTATTCATAACTTGTTATGGGCAATAAGGAGAATGATGGTGTGGTAAGAAGGCTTATAAAGTATGGAAATCCAAGGATGCTTTAGTTGATGGTAGTATGATTGGAGGATGTTTGTGAAAGCCTTGAAAGGGCATGAAATTTTTTGTTTTGTGAAAGCCTCGAAAGGGCATGAAACTTGTTATTATAGATTTGGCATGTTTGGCAAGTCTCCTAATTGAAAGCCCACCTTCACCCAATATGTAAGATTCCATTCGTGAATCATTGTGAAAACCTTGGTTGGGGTTGTAAATGTGTTGAAAAATGTGTAATCTTGTTAGTTCATGTTGCTATGATGATGTTTGGATGTTTCCCGGTTGAGCCTTGTTTCCCCTAGCGTGGGGGTGGTCTCCTTGAGGCCTCGGTTGGGAGGTGAGCCTCCATGGTTCTACATTATTCTGATTTTTGTAGGTTTTTTATGCACTTGGATATTTGGGAGTCATGAAGATTTTATCGTGTAATAGGAAGAAATACTATTGTAGTTGGTTGTTGATGGAGCAACAACTCCATCTTGTTTTTTTTTTTTTTTAATTTGTGATTATAGGTTTGATGTTGCTCCTATTCCTTTGTCACCCGAGGGATTGAGCATTATCTTGTGCAGGGATCTTACACCATGAAATATTGCCAAGTGAAGTCTACCACCTTATATTCAATTGCGATAAGTTTATTGTATAAGGGAAATAGGATAGATAATGCCAAAGTAATATTGTTGTAGATCTATTATCATGAATATGTATGCATTAGGAGAATAGATTTAGTATCATAGTAGATGTTAGCAAGATGCAGTTATAATTACCTCTCTGTTATTCTTTATTCTCCATTCTCATAGAACTAAGTAGATGCACTCTATAGTTAATCTTGATTTATTGTTGATGTTATCATTTCATTGGTTTGATTTGGATGTGCTGAAAGAAAAGAAAATTTAGTCTCATGATAAATATAGGAGGAATAAATAGGATATTATCATATTATCATTCTTATTTCCTCAAGTCTCATATGAAAGATGTGGATGTAATTGAGCCAATCCTGAATGGTATTGGTGTAGATTTGGCTTCTAATAACTAATGGATTTGTACTTAGCCTAACACATGAAATGGAAATCATGACAAAAAATAAAATAAAATTCTAGATGTTATTGAAATTATATGCAAAGGATGTTCAGTCAAGTTACAAAGAAGTATCTTGAATTTAGTTGATAGCAATAAAATATTGGCTATGAACTCAATCATTATTCTTATTCCATAGAATTATGTATTGGAATGAAATATACAATGACCAGGTATCATCAAACACCTTGAAACAATATTAGAAATGAGTTCAACCATAACCATGAGGCCTATAGGACATGAGAACTTGCTGGAAAATGTATGAGGTTCTCAAGGAGACACTTTAAAAAAATACAGTCAATTAAATAATGTTGCTAGACAAAAAAATATTTATATTATATTCTGATCAACACCAAATAAAAAGAAAAGTCACCATCTTATTAATAATGTTTTCAAGTGGACAAGTGCATTATCAGTCCACCCATCAATCAATGGTCTAAACTAATAAAAAAAATTAAAAAAATATAACAATATATATATATGCTCTATTAAAGTGGCAACCTGCATGAAAGAGGGCTGATGTGAAAGAAAAGAAAAATGTTATTTTAATAAAGTTGGGGAAAAGAGCATAATTCATCCCCCTTCATACCTTAGTGGCTTATCTTTTTGGGGAAGCATTTAATTCATAGCATGTTATGGGGGAACACGTAACTCCCCCCCCCTATCATTTCCAACTACCACCCTTGAATGAGGCGCCAACATGGGAGCAATCAGCAAGGTGGGAAATTTTTGCATCAAATGTACTTGTCAAAAGTAAATCCCACCAAGTCCAAGTCACCTAGGAAAACATGCGCTTGGAAAATGGGGGTGGGGTAGTTGGCAGTAACCAAGTCAGTCTTAAGCCTAGAACCATGCGTGATGGGACCCTTTGTTGTTTTTAGTGTTATAGGTTATGATTATAAATTTGGAGGAGGGGAGTAGTATTTAAATGATTAAGTTTAATTTTAGATGGTTATTGCATAGCATAGGTAGTTAGGGTAGTAAATATCTTGTAGTGTGGATTAAAATTAATGTACTATATGGTGATTTACTAATGTAGGTGACACAATATTTGGTGGGTTTAGTTAGATACATAGATACTAAAGGAAAAAGGTGGCCATATCATAGAATTAATGATTCTATTGATGTGTGATTTAATAGGAATAGGCTAATTAGGATGTTAGATGTACCACAACTCTTAATAATAGATTTAGTGCTATTGGGACAATAAAGAAAAGAAAAGACACTGGTCAATAATATTAGAATTTGAGATAATAATTATAACATTAGGAATTATTATTATAATAATATTTATTCTAATAATAATAATTAAGGTAGTAATAATATAAGGGAGAGAAATAAGTGACTAGTTAGGAACCAATGAAAAGATATAAAAGAAATGATACTGAGATTAGGGTGATGCGACAATTTAAGTATTAATCGGGCTAGGTATACTTAAATAAGATATGGGTTAGCTATCATGATGAAGTAAAAGAGGCATGTCATGTATAGTGGATTAAGTAATGAGATTATGATGGGATTAGAGGGTCCATTAAAGAGTCAAGAGTTTGGAGTAGTAGACAGTGATGATGATACTTATGTACGTAAATTTTGCATTGCATTCAGATTTCACATAGATGTATTTGAGGAGAGCCCGGTAATACCCCAAAATTGGTTCATTGTAATCTCAACCAATTTTGGTCTATTTCTGATCAATCCTAAGACCTATCCTAATAGGAAATTCTCATTCTGCTACTTGCTACTTGACTTAATTGTCAGATGCAGAAAACCCTAATCTGCATTCATCATGCTTATTATTTAATTCCTATAGTATTTGCTCATATTAGTCACATTAAACCTATTGATTAATATTTAATTTAATTATTAAGTACTTATACTTTAATTAAATTAAATTATATCCTAAGGCTAATGTACTATGGAATTAAATTTATTTAATTTAATAAGTATGCCTATTTTAATTAATTAAATGAAATTATTTAATTAAATGGAGAACTTACTTCTAATTAATTAAGCAAAGTTATTTAATTAAATGGGAAGTCATTGCTAATTAATTAAATGAAGTTATTTAATTAAATAAGAAAAGTGCATCTAATTAATTAAATAGAATTATTTAATTAAATGCAAAAGGTAATTATGAGAGCATATCTCATTTTATTAAATTAAATATCTCTCCAAAATCTCTCTTCATTTCAAAAAAAGGAAATTCCCAGTTCATTGCTGATCAAATTAGAAGTGACCCGGATTACTTGCTTTTACACTAAAGTCTATCTGAGTTGACTGACTCTTACACTTAGATCTGAGCCAGTTAACTCCCTTTGATTTGGGAATCTTCCTTTATGACTGAACTTCATCTTCAATCTTGATCGTTGATTGAAATCAATCTCAACCATTGATGGATTCTAGGAAAGTCTATTTAAGAGACTGTCATCTCTTCATTTTGGGAGGTGAAATGAGAATTTGCATCGAATTGCTACTGGATTTTACATTCATTTGAGCTCATTATTTTCATAAGATATTCATTTTCTAGTTTAATCTCATTTAGCATAATATGCATACATTTTAGCATAATTTTCTTTTACATGTTCTTAGATTAAACATGCATACTCCATTCTAGATTAATTTGCATTCTCATATAGATTAGTCGCATTTTCTTTTAAATCCTTCATTCATAGAGGGTCTGGTTGCTTAACACCTCAAATCTGAGGATATCTAACAAGCAATTCCCTTTAGATAGAAGGCAACAGGTCACCTTGTCGGTTGATTTTTGGATGAACAATCCAATGTTCATTCCTAGATGAATTCGCAAATAAGGACCATGTTGAAGTGTCTATGAGGTTCAGAGGCCCACAATTCATAGGTACATTTTTGGCACCCACCATGGGCAGAAAAAATCAAATTTTTTGGCCTCTTTCTGCATTTTTAAAAAAAATCATTTTTGTCTCTATCCGTACTATTTTGTATAGAATCGAGAATCTTCGTGCGAGACTATTTATTTTCGCACAAGGATTCTGAATCTTTGCGCTAATATTCTTTGCGTGTCACCCATGAAAGTGCTTGAGCACACAGAACTTCACATGACACCTATTTCTTTGTGTGAGCCATAAAGAAATTTCACACAAGCCTTAAATAATTTTGCGTGGGCCAAAAACTAATTTTGCGCAAAATTTGGTGATAGCAGCTTTGATTTTAAGTGTTATTTTTTGATCTTCAGATTGATTGATTTCACTAACATGCTTGTCTTGATTTGTTTCTTTGGATTTCTTCCAGCTTAACTGTTGTTTGCAGGATGTATTGTCAAAGGCTCCTTTTAAAAAACTCACTTGAAAACGAACCGATTGTTTGCTTGCAGGATGCTTGTCGAAGATACGCCTGTCAAAGACCATATTTCAAACCCACAAAATAATGTGTGTCTTCCTTTCTTGCTTTCAAAATTAGATTAACTAGGGATTGTGAACTTCTTAGGATACAAGACAAAACGATAGGGGAATATGCTCTTCACTTCTCAAAGGTCATGACCGAGAGTGAATCAAAAACCTAGACACTTCTGAAAGATGGCATTTCGAGGGAGGCAAGCAGCTTGGTGGTTCTCCAATGCTTATTCTCTTCTATGATGAGAAAATGATTTCCTTTTAGGGAATCAAATCTTTAAGGAAGAATGAGTTTGGATTGATTAAGCCAAGTCGGTAATTAACTTGTTTTGCGTGTTTGAGTGAGGAAATAAGGTAGAGGTTTATGCTCTTTCCCCTTGAGGGAAATTAGAAACTCAGACCCTTAGATCTAAACCACCAGTCCATGTCTATCCTTTAGAGGGCCTGCCAGAGTGATCCAACCTTCGAGAATGACACAAGTGAGCACACTCCTTTTTCTGGAGATTCCAACTCACTATAATCAAGATGCTTTGTAGAGTGAAAGACTCCAAAGCCGAATTAATTTCTTCCCCTTAATTCTTGATATCACATATCAAGGGGAAGCTCTATTTGTACATTGGTCACCACCGGCCCCTAGCTTGTTAAGCAAGTAGTGTGTACTTTTAGATGCTAGTGTGGGCTACTGGCCTCAACTCCACTTGTGAAGCCACCAGGGATTAATTCTAACGAAATTCAAGTAAAAACCTCTTAGTTAGAAGCTACCCGGTTCACCTCTGAAAGCAGGCATAATCTTTGTGCAAGGAGGGTGAAGAATCTCTCCTATAGAACTCACCATAGGCATGCTACTAGACATTTGAAGGTGGTATATATGCTCGTCCCCTGCCACAAGGGTGCTCGTTCAATGTATACTATTGAGTCCTTTGAATATACCAAAAACATGGGCACCCTCTAGGGGGTGACACGGTTGTGTGAGGTACACACATGCGCATAAGATGTGGGGCAAAGGTTTTTCCTTCTCTACCAATTTTTCTTTCTAGGGATAAAGCATGTTTGTTATCGAGTCATCAATAAATTTCAAACCAGTTACAACAAACAAAGGTCAAGACTCTCCTATCTTGTCGAGTTGCTTTGTCCTCGATAGGACTATTTTTGACCACTGCTTGCTTCCCACTATCTTCTTTGAACACTTTGCCTAAAATCACAAACTCAAAAAATTGTCCAAACATCTTACTAGGTCAACCTTGTTGTCCGTCCAATCAAATATGCCTAATAAATCTGCCCAATTTGTTTGAATAGTCCAAAATCTTGTCAAATTTAGTCACTGTTCTAAAACTAGTTTGCCTTCTTGTGTGAAACCATTCTGTCATCGTGTAAAATCATTTTTTCTCTTGTGCAAAATCAAACTACTGTCATTTGTCTTTACACGGCCCTATGAACTTCTTCGCACAAAATTAAATCACTATCATTGGCCTTCATGCAAGCTAGAAAATGTCTTCGTGCAGCTTGTAAAACTTCTTTGCATGGCCTATAAAGGTTTCTTGCTCAAGACTTTGTGTCAGAATTACTAATTTGGGTCTATTTTAGCTGTTTGCGCTCTGCACATTGCCCTTTTCTACATCCATTTATCACTCTTTGTTTGCAAATAGTCCTAAAATAGTGGCATCCCGCTTAGCTAATGACTTGTGATTCATACTTTAACTAGTCTTGTCTCTTAGTTAGCTTGCTCTTGTCCTTTAGTGCTTGTTGTACTCCGTGTTATGATAGCCATAATCTTTGGCTATTCTAGCCTTCAAATAAGACTATTCATGCCTTAGTATACAACACTCTTATCCTATCCCATTGAGACTAAGTTCTAGTGTGGTCCTTGTCTAAGGTTTTGCTTTTTGTCATTGTCTATGATTGTGGCAACTTGACTTTTGTTCTAAAACTTGGCTGCCACTACTTGAAACATAGTACATCAAAATGGGTAACAAAAAATGTGCTAAATCCAATATTCCTAGTGAGGAAGAAAAGCTACTTATTGCAAACATGAAGCAACAAATCTAATCATTAGGTGCTCAACTTCAAAGACTAAAAGAAGAGGAAAACACATCATTGAAAAAATTCTCCTTGAGAGAAATTTTCCCTTCCTCCTATGATAACCAAAATTCAAATTCTTGTCATCTTGAATCCAAGATATCTGAGAACACTTCACAAACACCCAAGAAATCTAGAAAAATCTTTGAGAAAAAATCTTGGGAACCTAAATCAAAGCATGATTTCACACCTTTGGGAAAATCTTATGAATTAACCTTGGAAGAACTTCTTGAAGAAAAACATATTACTTTACCTAAGGTCACTTTGGTGGGAGTTTTCTTTATGAGTAACTATTGTGTCTATCATAGACATAATTTACATAAAACTTCCCATTGCATGGAGTTGAAAAATAAAATCCAAGATCTATTTGATGTTGGCATAATTCAAAAACTTAAGAACTTATCTATCAAAGATGCTACTCTCAAGCTTGATCAACATCATGAAACCATGTCTAGCAATGGTTCAAATGCAACTTCTACTTTTGCCAACATGCCATCACCTTCTAAAGCATCTAAGCTTTCCAACATACCTCCACCAAAAAAAGCACCTAATTCTTTTGCTATTGACTATGTATACCCTCCAGGGTTGCCTCTAAAAGAAACCAAAGCTAATCTTGACTTGGCTACAAGCCTCTCCCATAATACTCAAACTAAATATCCAAACCCTTCATTCATTGCTACTCCCATTATTCCCACTCCAACTAGCACTTCACTATCTCTTCAAGAGCCTATCATGCAAGCTCCACATCTTACCTTGTCCTTAGAAGTGGATCCATGTCAAGAGGATTTAAAAAAATCTAAAGATCAAGATCAAGAACCCTCACATATCCCTCAAGATGTCATCCCTCCATCTCAAGAACTATGTAGTCCTCCATCTCCCATATCATACCCTCTACTAGGCAAGATCATGATATTCCTTCCACCATCCCTAAGGAGACTATTAAAGACCAAGAGAAGGATACTTTTCCTCTACTACCTAAGATTCCTTTAGAAGATAGTGTTCCCTCACTCTCTTTTTCTACCTCACTACATTCACTTCAAAACTATTCTCAAGCTTTAAATACTCCTGTCAAAGGTATTGCTCCTATAACAGTTACTCATAAATCTATTGATGGCTTTGGTCATATTGCTCACTCTAAAGATGCTGATATCCATACTCATGGTCCATTCACATCTTCTAAATCTATCCTTGGTCCCTACCTATCTAAGCTAAAACCTTCAATTCTTCCATCCATATTGGGACCTTATGTTCCTTTATCTCCTACTTCCACTCTTAGCCCATTACACATTTCTCCTACCCTACCCCAAGATCAACAAAGATACACATAATTGAACTCTTCACATCCACCTTTCCATCTAAAGGAGTCATATTGTCCTCATTCATCCATAAATCCCAAGTCCTTTGGAAGCAATTTGGATGATCAACTCAAACACAAGTTCATGAATCCATCCTCAAAAGTTCACTATGTCTCCTCTAATCGACATGTGAATGTCAAGAAGGAAAGTACACAAAAGAGACTGCAAAGGTCCACTATTCAAAGAACTCAACCAAGGAAAGTGTGGGTTCTTAAATCTGTTATTGAAGAAATGTGTTCCAAAGCATCTAATGAAAAATCAAAAGCTATATGGATTCCCAAGTCTCTTTTGAAGGACTTGAATATTAAAAACAAATCAAAGTTGACATTCAAGCTTCCAAAGGTTTCCACTCCATCTCCTTTTCAACATCTTCCTAAAAATGTTTCAAAACCTTCTACTCCACCCCTCTCCAAAATGGCTTTGCTACCTCATATATCTAAGCCTCAATCTATTTCATCCATATTTCCTCCATCATTCCACTACCCTTCAAGGTGTGTGTCAATGTTGATCTTGCCTAATATCTCATCCACCCTCATGAGATCCTCTAAATCTTATGCCTACTTGCCATCCTTGCTTGTTTCAGTCTTCCAAAACCAACAACCTTATCCTCCATCTACCTCTCATTTTCCTATCATTTCCCTTCCATTACCTTATCAACATCTTTGAGTGTACCTTGCTATGACCTTGGTTTATCATAACTTATATTTCTTATAGGCATGCTATATAACTTGAGAAAGGCTTGAATTATTTCTAAAAATTCTAAAAATCCAAAAAAAGAAAAAAGAAAAAATAAAGAAAAAAATGAAAAATGAAAAAGTGCCTCGGTGAAAATCTGGAAACAAGCACCTTGGTAGCAAAAGTAAAGATAAATAAATCTATCCTATGGTGGGAATCACTTCTTGTGGCACCTTGGATAAGTACCATGATGAAAACCTAGTAAACATACATCATGCATAATTCGTCCGTCCCTGACATCCTATCATGATCTTGCTTATCCTTTAGATGTCCTCATCTCAAGTCATTCACTCATAACCTCCATAAAAAAAATTTCTATCCTATTCAGTTAACCCTTTGGTCTTGATCAATGAAAGAAAGAAGAAAACTCAATTCTTAGCAATCTCTTGACATGGTCATTTTCATGGATTACTTACATGATACCCTTCATTACACCATGAGATTATATTGTTATATCTTTTTCCCTAGCTTGAGTAATCTTGTGAAGACTTTCCTTGAGGGTAACATTCACCACTTCATACTCCTTACCTTTCCATCTTTTCTTATCTACTCACTTGCTACTACATCTCATCCTACACCTTGCTAGACACTAGAACAAAATCAAGGTAATCCTTCTTGAGAGCTAGTAATCTCCTAAAAATATCTAAAAATTAGAAAAAGTCCTGAAAAAATTGTTACCCCAGTGAAAACCTAGCAAATAGGTGCCTTGGTAACACAAAAAAAAAACAAAAAGAGAAAAATACAAAAAAATTAAGAAATAAAAAAAGTGCCATTGGTGAAAACCTGGAAACAGGCATCATGGTAGCAAAAAAAGAGAATCTTGCCAAGAAGGTGAAAACCTGGTAAACAGGCACCTCTTGTTCCCAATGCCCCATCTTGTATCACATCTTCTGGCTATTCTATATAGTCGCTTTCATGCTTTCACTTTCCTACTTTTCCTACTTTCTGCTCATGTATCCATGGATTGAGTCTTGTCAAAGCTCAAGGGCATTCCCCTTAGTGTCACTATTTTTGAGATTCTCCTCATAGAATCTCCTTTGTGACAGTCACCAGTGGTCCTCACTGTGTTTGCCTACTATTGCTAGTGTCACTCTTTTCAAGATTCTCCTCATAGAATCTCCTTCGTAACAGTCACCAGTGGTCATCACTGTGTCTGCCTACTATTGCTAGTGTCACTCTTTTCAAGAATTCTCCTTATAGAATCTCTTTCACAATAGTCACCAGTTGTTTCAGCTATGTCTACCTACTATTGCTAAGGTCATATCTCCATATTCTTTTTTTTAAGATCTCTCTTGCATTAGTCACCAATCATCCTAGCTATGTCTGTCTACTATCGCTCAGTCCTTCTTAGGTTCTTCAACGTGAAGATTCCTTTTTGACCTCAGTCACTAGTCATTCTAACTGCGTCTGCCTACTGTCGTCACCCTATTGAACAAATTTCTTTCAAACATGTTTTGGACACTAAGACTTGACATCAATCCCAAAACATTGAACTCAAAAAAAAAAGGATTTTGCTTGTTTGATATTCTGAGAATTTTCTTTGTTTTCTTCCTTTTTCTTTATCATATCTCCTCGAGTAACTCGATGATGTCATCTTTGACTAGAGGTGTAATGACTGGGGGCATGATCTTTTTCTTTGCTTTCTATTTGTAGTTTAGTTGCAATAAGTTGATCTATTCCTATAAAATAGATGTCCACTATAAGAGCCTCAATCTCGTATTTGATGGCCGTGTGTACCTCGACTCTTTTTATATGAGTACATCAATAACATTGGTACTTCTCCTTATCTGTTGGAGTGAACTTTTCATGCTATAGTATATACTAATACTTGTCCTCCTAAGTGAAAATACGAGTCACTGTGAGTATATCTAGCACACTTATGTCTTAGGTTACGAACACAAGGGTCATTGCAGACAGAATGAATACTAAATACTTAGCATACGAGGGATCTCTCGTGTGTTTGGTGTGCCTATCATGCAAGAAACATTTAGGTCATCCTAGCATTTATGCTTTGATGCTTATGTTAACTTGCTACATTAAAAGGGACAAATGTTCTGGTCATTCTGGCTTCTTGTGCCTTGAATGTTTACATTCAATCCTGACAAACCAATAATGTATGTTATATTCATATTTCCATGATTGCAATGTCAGTGGGAATTGTATGACCTATGAGCTTTTTTCTATGTCTAGTGATGATAAATTATTGAGGCTCGGTAACTAGACCTAGGGTTGCATTTAACATAGTCTTGCATTGCATACTTCACTTGCATAGGCATGCAATTCAATTGCAAATCTACTTTCACCTTCTCTAATGGGGGATTTCTAATCGCTTCAAAGAATTATGTTCTTTAATGAACTACACAAATGATTGATTAAACACCCTCTTGGCTACTTTGGTTGCTTTGAACCCATTTTTTGGGATTGAATTTGAAATTTGACACAACTAAATGCCTTAAAAATTCATTTTAAAGTTTTGGGGACTAACGCGATCAAACGCTTCTGCAGTCTGAATTTATCTGATATCTTGGGATTCCTAAAATCCTTTCAATTCTCAATTCTTCATATTTACAAAATTCATTTTAAAAATCTTCAACTCAAGTCAACTTTGCTTAATTCTAGTCAATTAATGGTCAAACTTGGTCTTCTGGACCTTAGAAGCAAACTAAACTGACTCTGAATCATCTTTTGATCACTCAGATCTCTTTCATATTCTACTAAATCTTGGATTTCTCCAATATCTCTTTATGCTGCCTACATCATATTTCTGATGTGTCATCTTTCAATTTCACTCCCAAGGGGGCGGGATGATTACATCATTGAACTAAATATAATTCAATCTCAATCTCATTGCTTGGGACATCTGGTTCCCATCTTATGTCCTTATCACTTGAGGCATCTCATCACTTGAGGCATCTCATCACTTGGGGCATCTTTGCCATCTATCTTATCTTTTCATCAAATTGATCAACCTTATAATAGTTATTCTTAGAGTTCAATGGACAGGTATTGGGATAGTCTAAACCTTGACTCCTGAGGATCAAGCCTTGTTCTGGGGATGATTCTATGACTCATGATTGGACCTTGTTATCTTTTATCAATCTCAGGCATCTAGGTGTTATATCTGGATCCTTGAAGATTAAGCTCTGTTCTAGAGATAATCTTCTAAATTCTTATCAATCTTAGGTATCTAGGTGTTCTATCTGGATCCTTGAAGATTAAGCTCCATTCTGGAGATAATCTTCTAAATGCTTATCAATCTCAGGTATCTAGGTGTTCTATCTGGATCCTTGAAGGTTAAACTCCATTCTGGAGATAATCTTGTAAATGCTATCAATCTCAGGTATTTAGGTTTTCTATCTGGATCCTTAAAGGTCAAACTTTGTTCTGAAGAAACCTTTTAAATGCTTATCAATTTTAGGTATCTAGGCATTTTGTTTGGATTTCTTGGGATTAAGCTCTATTCTAGAGATAGTTCTTAAAAGATTATCGATTGGTCTTCATATCATCAATTTTAGAACCAATCTCATTTCTTGATCCTCGCATCACGCTTTCTAATTTTATTTGAATTGAATGTATTGCTCGCACATTCATTCAAAGAGAGGAAAAATGTAATATCCCAAAATTGGCTCATTGCCATCTCAACCAATTCTGGTCTATTTTTTTATCAATCCTAAAACCTATCCTAATAGACAATTCTCATTCTGCTACTCGCTACTTGACTTACTTGTCACATGCAAAAAACCCTAATCGACATTCATCATGCTTATTATTTAATTCCTATAGTATTTACTCATATTAGTCACATTAAACCTATTGATTAATATTTAATTTAATTATTAAGTTCTTATACTTTAATTAAATTAAATTATATCCTAAGGCTAATGTACTATGGAATTAAATTTATTTAACTTAATAAATATGCCTATTTTAATTAATTAAACAAAATTATTTAATTAAATGGAGAACTTACTTCTAATTAATTAAGCAAAGTTATTTAATTAAATGGGAAGTCATTTCTAATTAATTAAATGAAGTTATTTAATTAAATAAGAAAAGTGCCTCTAATTAATTAAATAGAATTATTTAATTAAATGAAAAAGGTAATTATGAGAGCATATCTCATTTTATTATTAAATATCTCTCCAAAATCTCTCTTCAGTTCAAAAAAAGGAAATTCCCAGTTCACTACTAATCAAATTAAAAGTGACCCAGATCACTTGCTTTTACAGTAAAGTCTATCTGGGTTGACTGACTCTTACACTCAGATTTGAGCCAGTTAACTCCCTTTGATTTGGGAATCTTCCTTTATGACTAAACTTCATCTTCAATCCTGACCGTTGATTGAAATCAATCTCAACTATTGATGGATTCCAGGAAAGTCTATTTAAGAGACCCTCATCTCTTCATTTTGGGAGGTGGAATGAGAATTTGCATCGAATTGTTGCTGGATTGTACATTCATTTGAGCTCACTATTTTCATAAGATATTCATTTTCTAGTTTAATTTTATTTAGCATAATATGCATACATTTTAGCATAGTTTTCTTTTACATGTTCTTAGATTAAATATGCATACTCCATTCTAGATTAATTTGCATTCTCATATAGATTAGTCACATTTTCTTTTAAATCCTTCGTTCATAGAGGGCCTGGTTGCTTAACACCTCAAATTTGAGGATATCTAACAAGCAATTCCCTTTAGATAGAAGGCAACAAGTCACCTTGCTAGCTAATTTTTGGATGAGCAATCCAATGTTCATTTTGGGATGAATCTACAAATAAGGACAATGTTGAAGTGTCTGTGAGGTTCAGAGGCCCACAATTCATAGGTACATTTCTTCTTCAAAGATTCATGTTCTTTCACGAACTGCACAAATGATTGATTAATCACCCTCTTGGCTACTTTGGTTTCTTTGAACCCATTTTTCAGGATCAAATTTGAAATCTGACACACCTAAATGCCTCAAAAATGCATTTTAAAGTTTTGGGGACCGACGCGATCAAATGCTTGTGTAGTCTGAATTTATCTAATATCTTGGGATTCCTGAAATCCTTTCAATTATCAATTCTTCATATTTGTAAAATTCATTTTGAAAATCTTCAACTCAAGTCAACTTTGCTTAATTCTAGTCAACTAATGGTCAAACTTGGTCTTTGGACCTCAGAAGCACGCTAAACTAACTCTAAATTATCTTCTGATCATTCTAATCTCTTTCATATTCTACTAAATCTTGGATTTCTCCAATATCTCTTTATGCTGCCTACATCATATTTCTGGTGTGTCATCTTTTGATTTCACTCCTGAGGGGGCAAGATGATTACATCATTGAACCAAATATAATTCAATCTCAATCTCATTGCTTGGGACATCTAGTTCCCATCTTATGTCCTTATCACTTGGGGCATCTCAACACTTGGGGCATCTTGCTCCCTCTTATCTGACATCTTTGCCATCTATCTTATCTTTTCATCAAATTGATCAACCTTATAATAGTTATTCTCAGAGTTCGATGGACAGGTATTGGGATAGTCTAAACCTTGACTCTTGAGGGTCAAGGCTTGTTTTGGGGATGATTTATGACTCATGATTAGACCTTGTTATCTTTTATCAATCTCAAGTATCTAGGTGTTCTATCTGGATCCTTGAAGATTAAGCTCCATTCTGGAGATAATCTTCTAAATGCTTATCAATCTCAGGTATCTAGGTGTTCTATCTAGATCCTTAAAGATTAAGTTCCATTCCAGAGATAATCTTCTAAATGCTTATCAACCTTAGGTATCTAGGTGTTCTATCTGGATCCTTGAAGGTTAAACTCTATTATGAAGATAATCTTCTAGATGCTATCAATCTCAGGTATCTAGGTTTTCTATCTAGATCCTTAAAGGTTAAACTTTATTTTGAAGAAACCTTTTAAATGCTTATCAATTTTAGGTATTTAGGCATTCTGTTTGGATTCCTTGGGATTAAGCTCTATTCTAGAGATAGTCCTTAAAAGCTTATTGATTGGTCTTTGTATCATCAATTTCGGAACCAATCTCATTTCTTGATCCTCGCATCATGCTTTTTGATTTTCTTTGAATTGAACGTGTTGCTCGCACAGTCATTCAAAGAGGAGAAAAATGTAATACTCTAAAATTGGCTCATTGCCATCTCAACCAATTCTGGTCTATTTCTGATCAATCCTAAGACCTATCCTAATAGGCAATTCTCATTCTACTACTCACCACTTGACTTAATTATCAGATGCAGAAAACCCTAATCTACATTCATCATGCTTATTATTTAATTCCTATAGTATTTACTCATATTAGTCACATTAAACCTATTAATTAATATTTAATTTAATTATTAAGTACTTATACTTTAATTAAATTTAATTATATCCTAAGGCTAATGTACTATGAAATTAAATTTATTTAATTTAATAAATATGCCTATTTCAATTAATTAAACAAAATTATTTAATTAAATGGAGAACTTACTTCTAATTAATTAAGCAAAGTTATTTAATTAAATGGGAAGTCATTTCTAACTAATTAAATGAGGTTATTTAATTAAATAAGAAAAGTGCATCTAATTAATTAAATAGAATTGTTTAATTAAATGCAAAAGGTAATTATGAGAGCATATCTCATTTTATTAAATTAAATACCTCTCCAAAATCTCTCTTCATTTCAAAAAAAGGAAATTCCCAGTTCACTGCTGATCAAATTAGAAGTGACCCAAATCACTTGCTTTTACACTAAAGTCTATCTGAGTTGATTGACTCTTACATTCAGATCTGAGCTAGTTAACTCCCTTTGATTTGGGAATCTTCCTTTATGACTGAATTCCATCTTCAATCCTGACCGTTGACTGAAATCAATCTCAACCATTGATGGATTCCAAGAAAGTCTATTTAAGAGACCCTCATCTCTTCATTTTGGGAGGTGGAATGAGAATTTGCATCGAATTACTACTGGATTGTACATTCATTTGAGCTCATTATTTTCATAAGATATTCATTTTCTAATTTAATCTTATTTAGCATAATATGCATACATTTTAGCATAGTTTTCTTTTACATGTTCTTAGATTAAACGTCCATACTCCATTCTAGATTAATCTGCATTCTCATATAGATTAGTCACATTTTCTTTTAAATACTTCATTCATAGAGGGTTTGGTTTCTTAACACCTCAAATATGAGGATATCTAACAACCAATTCCTTTTAGATAGAAGGCAAGAGGTTGCCTTGCTGACTGATTTTCGAATGAACAATCCAATGCTCATTACAGGATGAATCCACAAATAAGGACCATGTTGAAGTGTCTATGAGGTTCAGAGGCCCACAATTCACAAGTACAAGCCCTAGATATGTTTCTAATTAAGAATAAATTTGGACACTATATGTATACCTATCATTGAGTAAACAAGATACACCTTTCCCTAAAGTCACTGAGTTGAAAACTTTTACTGTACCCCACAATTAGGATTATAACATGTAAACATAATAGAATCAAGGTAGGACCTTGTCTATTGAACAATGGAAATAAAGGAAACACCCATCTATTATCAAGTTTTAGTTAGGGTGGGATTGTGAGTGGAGGCATTATTAACAAGTGAATGAACTCATCCTTGTTAGGATAGATGCAGAGAGAACCATCCAAGATATATCTTGATATCATGGCCATGTTTAATGAAGCAATTGATTATTCGATGAGGCTTAGATGAAGTTTCCTTACCACTCAGATTGATATACAGGATAATTGTGAAACATAAAAGGTGGACAAGCAATAACTGGTATGTTCTTAAAAACTCAATACTTGCAATCTTAGTCATAACAATCTTACCCTCAAGATAACCTAACCTAATGCTAGTATGAACTCATTAACTAAGTATCATTGTTATTACTAATCTTTGATGTATAATTTGAATGATGTCAAAAAAATTTGTAGTTGCATTTTGCCTTGTAAGTTTTGGCATGACATCCTCTTCTTCTTTCTTCTTTTGTTTGTTTTTTTTCCTTTCCTTTTCTTTTGTTTCTTGTTTCCTCTTTTCTTGTTCATCCTTCTTCTTCTTTTCTTCTTCCTCATCATCTGAGCTACTGTATACAATGATATTGCCAACAATAGATTGGAAAAATTCCATAAATCAATTTTCTTTTACATCTACTATTTTTATGTTCATACTATCCACTTGTATGGATTCACTACCCATAACAATGTGAGACATTCAAAGTGCATATTATGTCTCCTCTTCATCTTCCTCTGAACTTTCAAAACTGCTTATGTACATGGTCTTTCTTCTCTTTTTGTGTCCACTGACACTCTTCTTGACCCTTTTATTTTCTTGTGGTGTAGGTTATTTCTTAACATTTACCAGTCTACTAGACTTCCTCTATGCAAAAGGTGCTTCCACCTTTGGTTGTCTCCTCATCTATTCATGTCTAGCTCTTACTAGTTTCACTTGTGCAACTGTTGCATAACGTGCACTAGGAGCTTGCACACAAGGTTGTGCCATAGTTACTCCTTTTTAAGGTCCTATTATAAGAAGCATGAATACTAATCATACTTATATGGAAGAGTACT
This sequence comes from Cupressus sempervirens, assembly GCA_028749045.1. Taxonomy (NCBI): domain Eukaryota; kingdom Viridiplantae; phylum Streptophyta; class Pinopsida; order Cupressales; family Cupressaceae; genus Cupressus; species Cupressus sempervirens. Next base: position 1,021,269,699 of record CM053785.1, read on the forward strand.
ATAGAAACATTATTAGATCATTATCAAGATGATATGTTACATTCATGACTGAGTTTGTCATTGATGTTAACATAACAATTTTTGGTAGTATCTAACAGAAGAAAACTGCTAAAGATCAAGTTGATATGGATAGATCATTGATAATTTTTACTAAGAAAGGTTAAAGGGAGATACAACTAAGTGTCTAGTATATGTAGCTAACCTTAGAAGCATAAGATATTAATTCTGGAAGAAGTTATGCAAGTGTTGGTGAAGACTATTCTAAGATAGAGTTTATAGAAGCATATTTTGGTAAACTTGTTATATCTCTTAGCAAAGTTTCTGTTTTGACAAGCAAGGTTAAAGGCATGTAGAAGACATATTGGAGATGGCATGGTTAAGCTCACTTGACATAATATTACATATAGAAAAAGTTATTCAAGTTAGAAGGTGACAGATTAATGTTATCGATAAATATAACATGTCCTTAATGAGGTCCTATAATAATTAATTGAGAAGGTGTAATAGCCAACTCAAGGAATTGTTTCTAGATTCAATATAAATGAAGGAAATTTTCCTTTTTTATGTATAAATGAGTGAATTATTGCAAGAAGCATGAAGAGAAGAGTAGAGAAAAGTTGTCTAGAGAACTTCATTGCCAAGGTTTTATTATGAGATCCAAGGTTTGATATTTGGATCCAAGGTTCATGAACTAGTCTACAAGGTTTGATAGTGATTAGTCTAGTTGATAGGATAGAGGAAAGAGGTTAAATCATAGTATGAACAAGTATTCTACAAGGAATAGTTGAGAGATCAATTGGAAAATGAAGTCTATTGGTCTTGCCCCAGAAGCTATTTGGATAGTGGGTCCATTTGCCTTGTACAACTCCTAATAGGGTTGGCACAACTTCTAATAGGGTTTCAAAGTCTCCTAATAGGGACTCTTATGTACTTAATATTTTTATAGACTCCTAACTAGGTCCATCCTCTAACAAGGAATATATATATATATATATCAGTATATCATTGTGGGCATCATTCCCACTAGGGTTTTCCCTCTAATAAAGGGTTTCCCTAGTTAACAAATTTGGTGCAATTATGTGCATCTTTTTATGGTTGTTGGTTACTTTGATTAGATCATTAAGATTAATTAAGGTTGATAAATGTTTTAAAATAACTAATCCCCCCCCCCCCCCGCCCCATTGTTATCTTGGTGGACTATTATTTCGAACAATCAGTATCGGAGTATTAGGTCCTTGAAGATAAATTTTAACAACTTTGGGAGATCCATGGAAATCATATTTAGAAAGCATATTCTAAAGTTTGATGAAATAAATTATGACAACTAGAAGGAAAAGATGAAGACACATTTTCTATGTATGGGTCTAGGATATTAGATCTTGACAAAACTAGAAAAGATAATTATTGCTAAAAGTCCATTGGATCCTTGTACTAAGGATGGGAGAGAACTTGTCATATGAAACATGAGTGCTAGAGAAGCACTATTGCATGCACTTCTCAAAATTAAGTACAACTAGGTAAAAACACTTGATACTTGTCATAATATTTGAAAATCTTTGGAAAATAGTTTTGAAGGTGATGAACATTATAAGAAATTGAGGCCACAAAGCTAGATTTGTGCATTTCAAGATGCTAAAATGATGGAAGATGAATCTATAAGTACATATGTAGGCAAAATATTATAAATTACTACAAGTATTAGTTCTCAAGGAGGAACCAAGGAAGATGATGAGGTGATCTAGAAGTATTGAAGATCTTAATGCAACCATTTAAACAAGCAGTTCAAATGATACAGTTGTTGATATCTTGTACCAAAGATTCCATAAAAGAAACATTACTTGAGAGATTAGAAGTAGTTGAGAATGAACTTAGAAAATCCATAGAATTGTCTAGAACAAAGACAACTTTAAGTTCCCTAAATAATTGACCTAATCTATCAAGGAGCACAAGTGCTAGAGGAGATTTTATGAATAGTAGTGGATTTGATGAGGAGAAAAAGATAGAAGGAGTAGCCCTTGTAGTAAAAAGAGAAAAGAGATGGTAAGAAAATATTTAAATGTTGGACTTGTAATGAGTTTGGTCATTATGCATCTAAGTGTCCTAAAAGAGAGAAAAAGTACAAGGGAAAGTTCAAACTGAGAGGAGATAGAGATTTTTTATATGCCAATGAAGAAGATGATTCTAATGAAAAAGTAGTAAGTGCGAGTGATAATGAAATAGGATTTGTATCTATTAAAAAGGAAAGTCTAGAGAAAATGGCTTTGGCATCACAAGTTGAAAATAAATATGATTGGATAATTGATAGTGGTTGTTCACATCATATGATTGGTGATATGAACAAGTCTATTGACTTCAAAAGTTATGATGGAGGTATTGTCAGAGTTGGAAAGAATGGAACTTGCCATGTGAAAGGTATTGGATCTATAAATCTTGATGTTAAGACTAACACTAAGGATGTATATTTTGTTGCTGGTTTGAAACACAATATTTTGAGTGTTGGACAACTAATGGATAGAGGTTATTAGTTACAGTTCATAGACAAGACATGCATGATCAAAGGCAAAGATGGGAAGGTAATTGAAATAGGAACCAGATCTAGAGATAATATATTTCAGCTAAATCCAACTGAAATGACATATTTGGTTTCTTATGTAGATGATAGTTGGTTATGGAATAAGAGATTTTTTCATATAAATTTTGACATTATTGTGAAAACTAGTAGTATGGTTGTAGTTAGAGATTTTCCTAAGATTGTTAAGCCTACTAAAGAAATTTACAAGTAGTGTGTACTACAAAGCATACCCAAACTTCTTGTCCCAGCAAGAAGTTCACTTCTACAACGAAATTGGAGATTGTACACATAGATCTTAGTGGTCTGATGAAGACTAAAGGATTCTATGGTGAAAGGTACTTCATGATTATTGTTGATGACTTTGCTAGAATGATGTGGGTTGCATTTCTTAAAGAAAAATATCAAGCATTTGATAAGTTCAAGATATTCAAGAATAGAGTTGAGAATGAATCAGGCATGAAGATTAAATGTTTAAGATCAGATAGAGGAGGAGAGTTTACTTCAAATGAGTATAATATCTTTGTGAAGCTAATGGAATCAAAAGACAATTTTCAGCTCCTAGAATCCTTGAAAAAAATGGCATTATAGAAAGAAGAAATAGGTTAGTAACAAAGTTGTAAGAACTATGTTAGCTGAGAAGGATGTATCCAAGATGTTTTGGAAAGAAGATGTGAATATATTAGTCTACACTATGAATAAATTACAAGTCAAGAAAGACACAAATAAGACCCCTTATGAACTATGGTTTGGTGAGTCATCTACATTCAAAATGTTTCAAAATTTTTGGTAGCAAATGTTATATCAAAAGAGATGATGATATTGGTAAATTTGATGCTAGAAGTGATGAAGGTATGTTTCTTGCTTATTCATTGAAAAGAAAAGCTTATAGATGTTATAATCTGAGAACTAAGACTATTTTTGAAAATGCAATTGTAAGAATTGATGAGAAATTTAGGATAAAGGAAAGAATACTTGACAACAATTTTGATGATGAGAATGTTGTTATTACTAAACCAAGGAATGATGAAGTATTCTTTAAGAACAACAATGATTTGCAAAATGAAGGTGAGAAAAGGCATAAAAAGTTTGAAATCTAGAACTGAGCTAAGAGTTGAGATAAAAAGTCCTACTTCTAGTAAAAATATAACAAAGAATCATCCACCAAAGAAGATCATCAGCAATAGAGATAAAGGTGTGATGAAAAGAAGCAAAATCAATGAATAACTATGTCTGATATCTCTAGTAGAAAAAAAAGATTTAGATGAGGCATGTAAAGATGACTATTGGAAGCAAGCTATGAAAGAAGAATTGGATCAGATAGTGAAGAATGAGACATGGGAATTGGTTCCTAAAGTAGTAGACAAGAATGTGATAGGAAAAAAATAGGTATTCAAGAACAAGATGAGTGAACAAGGTGAAGTTGTAAGGAACAAGGAAAGATTGGTATGTAAAGGTTACTCACAACAAGAAGGAATAGACTATGAAAAAACCTATGCTCCTATGGAAAGAATGGAAGCAATAAGGTTATTCTTAGCCTATGTAGCACATAATAAATTAAAAGTGTATTAGATGGATGTCAAGTCAACATTGTTGAATAGAGAACTTGAAGACAAGGTATGTATAGAACAACCTGAAGGTTTTCCTTTAATAGATGATAAGGACATGGTATGTAGATTGAAGAAAGCATTGTATGGCTTAAAATAAGCACCCAAAACTTGGTATGCAAGGTTGGATGAGCATTTGACAAAACTTGGATTTAGCAAAGGTATGGCATATAGTAATCTATGCTAGAAAGAAATAGATAATGGATCAATGATTTTGGTAATATTTTTTGATAATATCACATTTGGAGGAGATGATAATGAAAGTGATATTTTTTTAGAATAAATGAAGAAGGAATTTGAAATGATCATGATAGGAGAGATGAAATACTTCCTACGATTAAAAATTGTGCAGGATAAAGAAGGAATCTTTATTTCTCAGACTAAGTATTTGAAAGATCTATTGAAAAGGTTAGGTTTGGAAACATGTAAATTAGTTGGAACACCTATGATAACTAGACACAAGTTATCTACAAAGGATGAGACACCTACTATTGAGTAGAAGAAGGACATATCTATGATTGGAGGATTAAAATATCTAACTCACACAAGGCCAAATATAGAAAATGTAGTCAGAATTTTTGAAAGATTTCAATCTGATCCCAAAGAAGCATATTATGCAATAGTTAAAAGGATATTTAGATACCTAAAGGGAACACCAAATTTTGTATTGTATCATGATAGATCTAATGATTTCACTTTATATGCTTATACTGAGGCTGATTAAGTAGGAAACATGAATGAAAAAAAGAGCACTAGTGATGGAGCTTTCTTTCTTGGAGGAAGATTGGTTTCTTGGATAACCAAGAAGTAAGATTGTACCTCATAGAGTACAACAAAGGCATAATATGTTGTAACAAAAAACAATTGTAATTAAATTATTTGGATGAAGAAAATGTTGAAGGATATAAGGATAGAATTTAGTGAACTTATTATCATACATTGTGATAACACAAGCACAATAAATATGTCTAAGAATTAGTGTTGAATTCTAAGAATAAGAACATTTTTATCAAATATAAAATGTTGAGAGAGAAATTTTTAGTAAAAGAAATTAGATTGGAGTATATAAGCACCAAAGAGAAGATTGCAAATATTTTCACCAAACCTCTTCCTAAAGAGACTGTTGAGTATTTGCAAGGTATGCTATGGGTTATTCCCATACCTGCATCAGAGTAGAAGATGAGAGAGTGCATCAGTCTAGTGATACAAAGCACTATTATTTGTCTAGATTGATATTGATGCTTCTTGTATGGGGGAGTATCTGTGGTCAATAGAGTCATCTAAGACTCTTGATAGATGTTGTTTTCAAGAGTATCTTTGGACACATGAGCAAGTTAGAGACAATTGTTGTAGAGTTAGATGGTTGTTGACACCTTTGACATTGATGTCAATGGGGGAGAGAATAAAAAAATGGAAAATAGTTTTATATAGATTGCATTGAGGTACATCAATGGGAAAATGATTGATGAAGATGATTTGAAAAGAAAGGATGACAATCTTTAACTGCTGGTATTCTTGGAACTAGATTGTTTTCATCTATGTTGCCATCAATGTCAAAGGGGGATATTTTTAGAAGCATGAATTATGATGATAATTATATAGGGGAGTATTCTAGAAATATGATTAAATCATTATCATGATGATATGTTATATATATGACTGAGTTTTTCATTGATGTCAACATAGCAATTTTTTGTGGTATCTAACAAAAGAACAATGGTAAAGATCAAGTTGGTATGGATAGATCATTGAGCATTTTCACTAAGAGAAGTTAAAGGGAGATACTAATAAGTGTCTATTATATGTAGCTAACATTAGAAGCATAATATATTAAGTCTGGAAGAAGTTATCCAAGTTTTGGTGAAGACCATTTTGAGATAGAGTTTATAGAAGCATGTTCTAGTAAAGTTTTTATATCTCTTAGTAGAGTTCTTATTCTAAGAAGCAAGATTAAAGGCATGTAGAAGACATATTGGAGATGATGTGGTTAACCTCACTCATCATAATATTACATGTATGGAAAGCTATTCAAGTTACAAGGTAGTAGATTAATGTTGTTACTAAGTATAACATGTTCTTAACGAGGTCCTATAATAATTAATTAAGAAGGTGTATAGCCAATTTATGGATTTTTTTTAGATTTGGTAATAAAGGAAGGATATTTTACTTTGTTATGTATGAATGAATGAATAATTTCAAGAAGCATGAAGAGCAGAACAAAAGATAAACAAGTTGATATGTGAGGATAAGTAGAACAAAGCGAAGTTGGAGAAGACTTTGTTGCCAAGGTTTTATTGTAGGATCTAATGTTTGATACTTTGATCTAGGGTTTGTGACCTAGTCTACAAGGTTTGAAATATATTGTTTTAATTGAGAGAATAGAGGAAAGAGGTTAAAGCACATTATGAACAAGTATTCTACAAGAAATAGTTGAGAGATTAGTTGGATAGTGAAGTTCAGTGGTCTTGCCCTAGAAGTTGTTTGGATAGTGGATCCTTCTACCTTCTACAACTACTAACAAGGTTCACACAACTCCTAGTTGGAATCTTCTAATAGGGATTCAAAGTATCCTAATAGGGACTGTTATGTACTAAATTTGTTTATAGACTCTTAATAGGGTCGATTCTCTAACAAGGAATATATATATCAATATATCTTTATGGGCATCATTCTCACTAGGGTTGTCCCTATGATTAAGGGTTTCCCTAGCTAAAAAATCTAGTGTAATTGTGTATGTGCATCTTGTTATGGTTATCTTTTACTTTTATTGGATGGTTAAGATTAATTAAGATTGATAAATTTTTTAATTAGATAACTGATTCACACCCCTCTCTTAGTTATCTTGGTGGACTATTATTTCTAACATCTACCATAACAATGGGAGTTGCTTCCAACACTTCAATTTGACCACTGGTCTTCATGTCCAACTTGATTCTTTTATCTCTTAAAACTCTTCCCTTGTCATACTAGATTTCTTAAGAATGGAATCTATCTCCTTTTAAACCTTTCTCTTTCTTCCTTTGATATGAAGTTTAGATTGAATTATTCTTGATCTCTCATCATAGGTTCCCCATCTAGGACATTTTGGATCCTACTCAAATTCAAATATGATTTGTACATACCCTTCTATTAGCTCTTCACTCATCACATAGCCCATAGGCTTAATGAATTTCATGCAAGGAAAGATTGGTTCCATGCAAGAGTTGTCAGTCTCCACCATGAACCATAAATCATCCTTGTATTTCTCCACCATAGAAGGAGGAATCCTATATCCTAGTTTCATCTCAGATTGAAAGTCTTAATCATTTTTTCTATGTCATTATCTCTGACATTTTCAAGCTTTGATCTCTAGCATTGAGTCACTAAACTCATTATACACTCATTTCTATCCCAATTATTTAATCCAAGAAACTTCTTTGTAACATTGAAAAATAAGTGAGTCAATATGAACTCAAATCTAAATACTGCACTTTTTGTTCTCTTGGTCTTTATAGTTTTTTCCAACAATTACAATCTAATAATGTGACATAAATTCACTTTCCTTCCTTCAACAAGCATCACATATGCTGCATGAAGAAATCAAACTGGTACAGAGTTAACCCTTGATCCATGGTTCAACTTGTACCTTAATATATTAGTTAATAATTTAACTCCTTTGTTCTAAATAGGTTCAACCTTCATATGCCTTCCATCAAAATTCATTTTTAGGTTTGTCTCAACCAGTTTTTTGACATTCTTCTCATTAATAGGATTACTATTAGAAATATGAGGTAGAAAAGGTTATTGAGAACGGAGGGTTGAATCAAGAACCAATAAAAATTATTCTTATTTCACCAAATTAATCCTTCATCTAATATTTTGATCTAATTACATGCATGAAAGAATGAAAGAAAATAAACATTCATAGTAGTTTGACACAAGATATGGTGACTTAGAAACCTTTCAAATAGAAAGTAAAACTGGGGTGGAGATTTCAAGTATAATCAAAGAATGCTTTGTGAAGAATTTTGTCATCTCTTTGTCTCCATATTTTTGTGATTTTGGTTGTGAGTTGGTAAGGGTGATGTGGCCCCTTCATTAGCGGAGGGTGGTGTGGCCCTTTATCAGTGGTATTAGAGTGGGAGTTCCTAAGTGTGTAGACAGATCACCAAATATGACGTAGTTTGCACCAGGACCTTGTGTTGGGTGAAGTTTGTTAAGAAATTATTGATTGTGTAGATAGATCACTAACTTTGAGGTAGTTTTCATGAGTTTCTTATGTTGCATGAAGTTTTTTCTTATGAAGACTTGAGCATGGAGAAGAGAAAGAAGAAGATGACTTTTGTGATTGGATGGATTTTGAGGATTCCTAGACTTGAGAAAATTAGAGAAAAAAATCAAGAGGCATTGCAAGTTGCATTCTTTGATTTTTAGAAGAAAGTGAATAAATTAGAAGTAGAGTTGTAGAAGAGAAGAGAACATCACTAGAAAAGAGAGCTTGACAATTCCTTGGATGTAGAAAAGAAAGAAGATCCAGTGGATTATCACACATGTGGTACAAAAGAAGAGAAAGAGCATAAAGAGGAAATTATTTTTGAACCTAAAGTTGAAGAAGATGAAAGAGAGGAGGAGGAGCATGAAGACAAAAATATTTGTGAGCCAAAAGTAGATGAAGATGATTTGATGACTACAATAGTAGAGGATGCATACAATTCCATGGTTGGTGATGAAGAAATTGAAGTAGTTACATGCAATGTTGGTGACACAAAAGAGGCAAGTGAATATGAATATGTGAAAGAGGTAAATTATTATGAATCATGGGATGTTGAATTTTAGATGAATTTAAAAGATAATGATGATGGTTTACATGAGGATCTTGCTAGTGATGTTTGGTATGGAAAGGAAGATTAGTATGGGGTTGTTGATTTTATTACAGGTGCATTTAATTCAAGAAGATTAGAGGAGGAAAAAAGTTATACTTGGACAAAATTCATTGTAGATAAGTATTTTTAGTAGTAGACACTTGTTCTACCTAGGTGTTGGAAATAAAGGAAGAAGGAAATATATCGGCAGTGGATAATTGTTATAGCTATCTGTTGGAAGAAGAGGAAAAAAATATTGACAGTGGATACTTCATTTTGTGAATTCATATCCACAAAAATTTTCCTACCATGGGTGTCTAATGTAGGAGCATCTTGCATCATAAAAAGGGGGTGTAATCATAATTAATTTTTAAAAAAAATTGTGGAGGAGAGAGAAAGTAACAAAAATAGAAAGAAAAATAATAACAAATAGAAAATAGAAAAAAAGAAGAAAAGAGGAATTTTTGTTTTCAAGGTGCATAGGTGGCATAAATAGAAAAATAGTTGGCATTATATTTATTGAGGTGTGTAGGTGACATCTTAGAAGTTTGTGGAAAGTCCCTTAAATTATGCATTTAATAGTTGTTATGATCCACAAAGGAATTGTAATTTTCTAATTGGTCTACATGGTGGTGCTTGGTTGTATTTGGGTGGTAATTTAATTTTTTATTTTAAGGTAGTTGTATTTAACTTTTATCCCACATTAGTTGTGTTTGTAATTTCTTGGTTTGGAAGTGCCTATTTAAGCAAAGCATATGAGCATTTATAATCAAGTATTCAAGTGCAAGCTCTTCAAGTATAATCTCTTCAAGTGTAAGCTCATGTAGTAAATCTCTTCTCTGTGGAAGCTCTTGGTGAAGATCTTGTTTGAAGACTCTTCTTATTGAAGCTCTTATTTGGAATTTTTTTTGTTGGAGCATTTTTAAACTTCTTTTGGAAGAATTCATAGTTATGATATCATCTTGTTGATGTTGTAAGGATTTTCAAGTATAATAGAAGAATGCTTTGTGAAGCATTTTTTCATCTCTTTGTCTTCGTATTTTTGTGATTTTGGTTGCAAGTTGGTAAGGGTGGTGTGGTCCCTTCATTAGTGGATGGTGGTGTGGCATACCCACAAGCTTAGTACTATAGTATAAAGTTGGTCTATTAAGGCTTATAATTGATCATTTCTGATGATCTGTCCTATTAGGAGCAATAAGCACTGTGAGGTCCATCTTGTTAAAGGATTTACAAAAATACAATGAAGTATGTACTCAATAAAGAGATTTATTAAAGACTATTAAGTCTACCCTATTAAAGGATTTTACTAATATGCTTGTTAGGATGAACTAGTGGTTGATGCCTAATCTGCAACTTTGATTTGCTAGAGAGATTCCTTGAATTATAATGATCATTGTGTTGTGATAGATAATACTTTGTTGTCCCTTATACTACTTATAGCCTTATTTAATTCACACTTCTACTCATCATATGCTTACTCTTATTATTTGAATATGATACAATACATTACATATGTAATAATCAAAATCACAACTTTCTAGAATCGGCTATAATACAAGTTTCACCAAAATTCACAAAGTCAGCCTAACTACTATAACTCAAGTTTTGAAGAAAAAATCAATGATTTCTGATACTCACCAACCATTATAAACATTCAGCATTGTTTGGAACTTGGTTGATGAAGAGGCTTTGTTCATATTGATCACTTCCAAGTAGCTTGAACTTGATTAACACTGTGTGACTTGGTGAACACTGTGAAACTTGACATATATTGAATCACTCAATTGACACTCCATGGCTCAATCAACACTATATTCACTTCACTAATACTACTGGCTTGGTAGACACTTGAGAACATGGTTATGACTATGAAACTCAGTTAACACTATGGAACTCAGACAAACACTATGTGACTCAGTTAACGCTATGGAACTCGGTCAACAATAGAGTTTTCATCACTTGCACTAAAAAATGTGGCAAACACTGCTACACACAATATAAATTGTACATAGGTTCTAAAGCTTGGAAGAAAATGAGTAACTTAGTAGAAATTGTACATTTACTAAATGTGAGTCACTAATGGACAAATTTACCTTAATGTGAATAATCTCCCGCTTTGGAATTAGTGAAAAAAACACTTATCATCCAAAAATTGAATACTCAAAATTATAAGTCAAAACATTCTTTTATCTCCATTCTATGTCTACAACTCGATAACATACTCTATTTTTTTTATTTTTCTAAATTGCTTTTGTAAAAGATATGTTCTATTTATTTGTACTATCCCATATGTATACTTGGATTATTGCTCCCCCATACATGTATTCTTTACATATCTTTACATATACTTCTCCCTCTTTACACACACACACACACACACACACACACACACACACACTTCTCCCCTTTTTTGACATAAATGACAAAGTATTATATGTTAATACTAAAATGTGACAAGAATTTAGAGTGTACCTTTACGATTAATGCCATTGGCTTGTCTTAATTTTCTTGTAACACCTTGCTTGCATGTAGTGCAATCTAAACTTCTACTAATAGCTCCATCATGCGATCAGCTTTGGAGAAGTTATTATCATGGATGAGTGTCTTAGCATGCGAAATGTGTGTCAGCAATGGATCCATGTTTGGAATAATCATGCCTTGGATCTCTACAAGTATAGCCTTGATCTTGGCTTCTTCCTTTAGTAATTCTATTTGCAAGTTTGTTAGAGATCTAATCTTTGAATAGTGAGTAGAACTATAGCTTGGGTCAACCAGTGTGCAGTTGCCTTCATGTCATCATCAATCTTTGCAATTTTATATTTAATGTCTTGTGTGAAGATAAATGTATCACACAACTTAAGAAATAATGTAGTTACATTATTTATAGATGTTTCTAATGAAAGAAGAGTAGTAGGAAATTATGTTTGATTTATTGCAATTTTGTATGCCACTTCTTTCAATACCTTTTTCTCAAATTTTCTTTTTGCTCTTTATAGAAAGTTATTTTGTTCATTTAAGTCTTCATTGAATTTTTGGACAAATTCTACTAACTAATCCAAAATAGGTTATGTACTATCAACCTAAATACTTAGTGCACTTACAATTATGTCCTTTACATCTTCAAGAACTTGAATTTTATTTTTCATCTCTTCTCCAAGCTTCTATTCGTTTGCTCTCTTTTGCAATAATTCTTTGATGATGTTCATTTGATCATGATTCAGAGTAGAGATATCCCAATTTGGAATAACTATATCCTCATCAATATCTTCTTCTTTTCCCTTGTACTTATTTGAAACTTTAGTAATCGATTGAGACTTGTTCTCAACTATCATTATACTAGCTATATGTGGAATGGAAAGAATAGTATAAATAGATGGGATAGAAAAAAATGTAGAAATGACACTAATATAAAATATTCTTTGTTGTTGGATGATAAAGTTTGATGATGGAGGCCCTTATATCATAGTAAATAAGGTGTTGGCCACTTCAGTTAATGAAATATTTAGTTGAACAGGTCCTGAGCATGGTTGGATGCACAGTGTTGTAGTGGTAGTCAAAACCAACCTTGTAGAAGATTTCTCAAAGCTAGATTACACTAAGGCTTTACTCAAAGAATGAGGAAATGAAGCCATTACTACTATTGCAATATTTTTTGCATTAGTTTCCTCAATGCTTTGAATCTCTAGAAGACTACCTCTAGTAGCTTCTTTTTCTTCCTCCTCATCATCTAAATTTACATCATCTACTACATCATCTTTTTTTTCTACATCCTTTTCCTCGTCATCATCATCGTCATTAACATGAATAAGAAAATTACTAGGTTGATGCAAATTGTAAATGTTTTTCCATGTAGTTGTTGTTGCCTTCACTACATACTCAATTTCTTTTATCAATATCATGCATGTGTTGAATTTAAGAGTGAGTTTTTCTTCATTTTTTTTCAAAGATTCTTTCAAATTCTTTTCATCACAACTTGGCATGATTTTTCTTAGATTCTATTCAACTATGTATTTTGTAGTCTTATTTGTATGCTCCCATCTAGGCTTGATTACTTGCATAAGCTCATCAAGAATTTTTTGTACTAGCTGCTCTGATAAGTACTTCCATTTTCCCAATTTTAACATAAGCATGTCTTCAATTTGCTTCTTCTCTTCTGCATTCCTGGTTTCATAACTGAGAGATTTGAAATTTTCCATTCCAACTCCTCCTTCCAATTCCTTTAACTTGTTATGAAGTGTAGGTGGATGATTTTTGAAGATAATCTACTTGGCATCCTCTTTACCTAACTTCAACTTCTTCCTAGATTTTGGTTCCCTTCTTGTGAATGTGGTAGTTGAAAACTTAGTAGGTTTGGTTATGATGACCTTACCTTTCTTTCTTATGGCCTCTTCTTCCTTAGATTTGGATTTCTCATCTTCATTGTCTACATTGTTTTCTTCCACATTGTCACCTTTTCCTTCTATTAGCAAGAGAGTAGAAATTGCTTGTTTCAGTTTTGCTATCCTCTTTTTCCCTTTGAAAACTACTTGAGGAAGCTTAGTTTCAAGTTCTATTCTTTCCTTGGCTTCTTCATAAAACCCAAAATATGGTGCCTTAGGATCTATAGGCTCATTCAGTAGAGCCTCAGTGATATCTCTAGTCTCATCTCTACTAACCTCATTGATGTAGGGTGCTCCTCTTAAAACCATAAACTCATAAAAAAAAAAAGAAACAACAACAAATGTGAATAAAATATGGACTTCTTATTTGCACTACAAATGCAAAATCATAGAATTCACAATACAATATGCTAAAAAACATGGGTGCCTTCACTATAGTAATATGCAAGATTAAGCTACAAACTACTACCTAGAGTTGTCCTTGAAAATAGGCAATTTTATACCACCCAAGAAGGTTCTAGACAACGAAATATAATACCTAGGGCTGACAAAACCTAACAATACATATACAGTCAACCAAATACATATTTGACAATTATTTTAAATATTTTCGATGCCCCAACTTCAAAAGATCATAACTCTCAAACCATTTCTTTGATTGGCTATTATAACCACTTTCATAAATGTTATCTCCCAATCTACAGGCTTGGAATGGTATATGTTCCCTTCCATCAAGTTTTTAAACCTCATATGGGCACTCTAAGGCCTCCAATGGTGAGCCTAAAGATTTTTCTGCAAATGTTTCCACTAAAAATCTGTAATAACTTCTCTGATACATAAGCTATAGCAATGAGATTTTTATGGTAGTCTTATAACTCTAAAATGGCCTCTCATGTAGATAATAAGAATATTTCAAGCTTGTATGAAAAACTTACTAAAAATAGCAAGCTCCCATAACTATTAACCATGCTGTCTAGTACTTCTTATTTAAATAGAAAAGACTAAATAAAAAATATTTTTGGGTGATGCAAGATTGCTCTTACACCTAGCATGCTCTTGCATCAAACACCCAGGGTAATTTGAGAAGTGACTTTGTCATGTCTCAGGTGTTTAGAGGAAAATGGTTAACCTCCTCCTTTGCTAACCATGATGAATCCTCTACTAATGCCCCTTTCAATTTGACTAGGTATTCATCATAAGCTCTATTCTTGATACTCTTACCAACATGACTATCTACTATCTCCTCAATCTCCTTTGTAGCCAAATTAGCTGGTATAATACTCCACTACACTTCTGCAACTTCATCTCTATCACCTCCTTCATAATACTCTATCAAATCTAAAATGTTAAATACTAATGAAATTTTCAATTCAATAGGCAACTCCACTTCATATGCATTTCTAGAATCATTCCTTTTCATTATCTTGCATGGTCCAAAATTCTTCAACTTTATCTTATTATATGTACCCACTAGAAAATGCTCCTTCCTCAAATGAACCATGACATCATATCCAATCTAAAATTCCCCATACCTCCTTTTCACATATGCCTTAGCCTTATACTATGTATTCATCTTTATGAGGTGCTTCTTCACCTCCTTCAAGATGTTCTTCAAGTGTTTAACAAATTCTTCTACTTCAACACTACATATTGTAATACCCCAAAATTGGCTAATTGTCATAATCACCAATTCTGGTCTATTCTGATTAACCTTAAAGTCCTATCTCATTAGGTGATTCTTATTTTGATTGTCACTAATTGGCTTAACAGTCAAATGCAGAAAACCCCAAATTTGCATTCATCATACTCTTTATTTAATTCTTAAAGTATTGACTCATATTAGTCACATTAAACCTATCGATTAAGATTTAATTTATTCTAAAGTATTTATACTTTAATTAAATTAAATTATCACCTAAGGCTAATGTACTAAGGTATTAAATTTATTTAATTTAATAATTATGCTTATTTTAATTAATTGAATATGATTATTCAATTAAATAGAAAATGCATTTATGAAATCATATCTTACTTTATTAAATTAAATAATATCTTCAGAATCCTCTATTAAGTTCTAAATGGAAACTTTGAGTGAACTACTTCTTGAAATTAGAATCAATCTAGTTAACTTGTTCTCACACTTATGACAAGTTAAATTAACTACTCATCACACTTAGATTTGAAACAATTCACTTCACCTGCACAAGAAAGTTTCCATCTTAACTGAATCTTCTATCTAATCCTAACCATTCAGCAATTTTGATCCTGACTATTGATCTATTCCAAGAATTCTATTTAAGAGACTCATAATTCCTCATTATGGAGGTTGAATTGAATTTCTATCAAAACTCTACTAAATCTTGCACTCACTAGCTTACCATTCTCACAAACTTTTATTATTTAGATTTAATATCATATAGATTTAATATGCATACATATAGTTTAATTTGTTTTATGCATTATTAGATTACTTGCATCTTTCACATAGACTAATTTCATATCATTTAGATTTCATTGCACTTTAAAACCCTTTTTTCTAGAATGGTCTAATATCCTATACCTCAAATCTAAGAGCATAAGTAGGCATAATCCAACTAGATAGAAGGCAACAGGTCATCTTGTAGGACTCCTCTTGGGTGAACAATCTCATATTCATTCCAAGATGAATCCACATATAAATACTATGTTAAAGTGTGTGTGTTAAAAAGAGGCCACATTTATACATATACATTTCTGGCGCCCACAGTGGGGCTGAGAAAAATAGTTTTCTGGCCTCATTTATTTCATTTTCTATTATTTTTACTATTCTATCCAGACTGTTCCATATAGAGTCTTGAATTTTTGTGTGAGAAATTTCATCTTTGATTGAATATTTGAAGAGTCTCACCCAAGTCCATACACTTTCTCATACAAAAAGTGCTTGATTGTGCAATTCTTTGCACGACACCTCATTTTCTTGAGTTGGTTGGTGAAAGATTTTGCATGGTCCTATGCACAATTTCACACAAAATTCTACAATATTGAGGTTAATTTTGTCATTTCTAGCATTCTATTTTTTATATTTCACTAATGTATTTTTCCTCTAAAGCATTATTGTTCTATTTTCTAGTTTTATGCAAATTAATGGTTGTCTACAGGACATTTTGACAAAGACTTCTTTACAACCCATTCAAAACATGAACTGACCCTTTGTTTGTAGGATGTTGTCAAAGATATGCTTGTCAAAGATCTAATTTTAAAACCCACAAAACAATGTGTTTTCTTTCTTTCTTTTAAAACATAGTCTAATTAGGGTTTGTGAACTTCCTAGGGTGCAAGATAGAAGAATAGGGGATTATACTTTTCACCACTTGGAGGTCATGACCAAGGGTGAATCAAAAACCTAGATGGTTCTAAAAGATGGCATTTTGAAGAAGGCAAGAAACTTAGTGGTTCTCTAGTGCTTATTATTTTCTATGATGAGATGATGATTTCCTTTCAAGGGAATCAAAATCTTTAGGAAGAATGAGTCTAGATTGATTAAGCTAAGTTGGTAATTAACTTGTTCTACATATTTTGGTGAGAAAGTAAGGCTAGACGAGTATGCTCTTTCCCCTTGAGGAAAATTAGAAACTTTGACCCTTGCGTTCAAACCACCAGTTTGAGTCAATCCTTTAGAGGGCCTATAAGAGTGATCCAACCTCTAGGAATGACCCAAGTGAGCACACTCCTTTAGCTAGAGATTCCAACTCACTATAATCAAGATGCTTTGTAGAGTGAAAGACTCCAAAGCTAGATTAATTTCTTTCCCTCGATTCTTGATATCACTTATCAAGGGGAAGCTCTATTTGTTGCACTAGCCGATGCTAGCCCTAGTCTTGCTAAGCAAGTTTTTACACTCTTAGATGCTGGTGTAGGCTACTGGTCTCAACTCTACTTGTGGAACCACTAGGGATTAATTCAAACAGAAGCCAAGTAAAAACTTTGTAGTTAGAAGCTAACCAGTTCACCTCTAAAAGGAGGCATAATCTTTGTACAAGGAGAGGGAAGAATCTCTCCTGTAGAACTCACCATGGGCATGCTACTAGAAATTGGAAGGTGGTATACATGGTTTTCCCTTAGCACATGGGCACTCATTCAGCATATACTATTGAGTCCTTTGAATATACCAAAAACTTGGGCATCCTCTAGGGGGTGACACAGGTGTGTGAGGTACACACATACACATAAGATGTAGGACAAAGGTTTTGCCTTCTCTAACATTTTCTATTTCTAGGGATAAAGTGTGTTTGTTATCAAGTCTTCAACATGTCAAAACCTAACAAAACAAACTAAAGAGTCAAGACTCCCCTATCCCTCTGAGTTGTTCTTCCCTCAATTGGATTGTATTCAACTATTGCTTGCTTCCTACATCCTGTTGAAAATGTCTTATTTGAAACTCAACACAACTTTCATAAGTCTAAAAACCAAATTTGCAGTCAATCTATTACAGTCAAAAAAACTTACAATCTATCTGAAACTGTTGAAAATCTCTTCAAAATCCAACACTATTGTCAAACTAGTCCTAATTTTTGTGTACAGTTGTGCAAGTCCTCATGCAAAATATTTTTGTCCTATAATTTTCTCACATGACTCTGTACAAGTTCCCACACAAATAGTTGCTAGCCTCTATGCAAGATCTTGTAGTTACACTATTTGACCTGTGCACTTTCTTGTGCGACTTAAAGCACTTCCTCATGCAAAATTTTGCTACTATTTTGAGTCTTCACACAGCTCAACAAACTTTCTCGCACAGCCCCTAGAGGATTCTCATGTGAGATCTTGAGTTTGAAATGACATTTTTATTTTTTGGACCTATCTATGATCAGTATCCTATCTTCTTTTTACATCAAGTTGTCCTTTCTCTATCTATAAATAGACCCCAAATAGTGACATTTAGCTTAGCTAATTATTTGTGATTTGTACTTTGACTAGTCTCATCCTTTAGCTATCTTGATTCTTGTTCTTTAGTTCTTACCATACTTCGTATTACAATAGTCATAATCTTTGGCTGTTCTATCCCTCAAATAAAACTATTCATGCCTTACTATATAACACTCTTACCTTGTCCTATTGAGACTAAGTTCTAGTGTGGTCCTTGTCTAGGTTCTTGCTTCTTGTCCTTGTTTATGACTATCGCAACAAGGAGCAGAAACATATTTTATCCCCTTAGACTTAGGTGAGGTTCTGCTAGGGGTCATAATTGTAGTAGAGGTCACCTTTTTGTTACACAATCTGCATCTAGTTTTTCTAGTGAGGCATCTTCATGATCTCCTCACCTATTAGGTCACCTCGAGTCTAGCAAATATTTTCCATAAACTTATGACAAACTAGGAACTCTTTATATCAAGATGACCTTGAGACTAGCAAAGGTCCTATATCCCCAAACAACATGTTGGACTTCCTTTTCAAAGGACCTTGCAAATCACAACATACTAAAATTGAACATGTTCCTACAATGACTGATCGTGAACTTGAACATGGTAGTCATAGAAGACATCAAGAACCACCTAGGAATGACAAAGAGAAAGAGAAAGACCTTGACATTGATGAGGAATAGGAAGAAGTAGAAATACTCCCTAAAAAAATAGAAAATTTTCGAAGAGACAAAAACTTTTGAAAGGTCATGGAAATTCTACTCAATGAAGAGAAAGAAAAGTACTTTCTCAAACTTGCCCAAGAGAGAGCTAAGCTGCCCTCTCATTTCAATGTGAAAACCATCATCAAGCCTGAAGAAGAAACTGAGACTTCCAAACTCAAAAAAAAAAAAAAATTATGCAAGAACAACTCGCTTAAATGATGCAAGAGAAAGAGAAACCTTCCAAAACATACACATTGGATGCTCTTTGTCCATTTCCATTTGCCAAGAGCATGAACATGCCTCCTTTCCCATGAGGAGTAGAACTATCTAAATATGAAAAATACTTTGGAACCACTGATCCCCAAGACTACTTGCAAGAATTTTGTGCCTTGTCTATGGAATTTATGCATGACTACACATATCCTATGTGTCTATTCCCTAGAAGTCTAGGTGGTCAGGCATTGGAGTGGTTCTCACACTTGCCTCCTAGTATCAAAACATTTGATGAAATTGCCAATTTATTTGTCCAGTAGTATTCTCATAACATTCAACACCCTATCAACATTAGAGATCTATTCAACCTTAAGTAGAAAGTTAGAGAAACTTTTCTCACATTCCTCTAATGGTAGAGACAACTTTACACTAAGTATTCATGCAAAATTTTGGAAATGGAAAAGCTTGAAATTTTCACTAACAATCTCCTACCTGATTTTGGGTATAGAGTCCAACTTCAAGGTCCATGTACCTTTGAAGACATGATCACAAAGGCTATATGCATAGAGTAATTTATGGTTAAGAAGGGTGAAGTCACTCTTCAAAAGGACAAAAAATAAGGCTCTACCTCAGACAAAGACAAAACTAAGTATGTCAACAAGAATTGAGAAATTGTACATGATGGCATTGTTGACAATGCCACTCCCAAACCTGCTAAGGTGGCATTTAATCTCATAGATGGTCTCAATGCAGAAAAAAATGCTAAGAAACCTCCTCCTAAAAACAAGACATCTAGAAAAAAATTGAGAAACTCATGGACCACATGTCCTAAGTGAGAGTATACACCCTTAAGTGAGCCTTTGGATGTGGTTTACAAAACATTGTTAAAACACAAGCTTATTTCACCACTGGACAACTCTTGCCCCTATGATCTGCAACCACACTCACCATGGTGGATTGAATCCTCATTTTGTAAGTATCACCAAAATAAGGGGCACAAAACTAGCAACTACATAAACTTGCACTGCAAAGTCCAAGACATGATTGATGCTAGTGAACTTGTGGTAGATGGACACAATAAGAACTCAGATCACAAGGCCTTCAAATAACCTTTCCTGACTTATGAAAAAGGAGAGGACTCAAAACTAAAACCCAACAAAAAGGTCAACTATGCATATTCTAATCATGAAAATGTGAGTAACATGGTTGAACCTATAGATTCTGAATACTGTAATGTCATTACCATCAAGGGCAAACAAGACAATGATAAACCCAAGACACCATTTGTCTTGAGGGGCCCTACTTCCAACATAATAGACAACACATATTTGCAACACTATGCCAATGATATCATGCATTCTCATGCCAAGTTGGTGCTCAAAGGCCCTATGCCTTCTACTCCTGATCCTGAATAGCATAAAGACAAAGCCCTTGATGGTCTGTCTAGCAAAGGTGAAAAACTTATAATGAATTCAACAAAAACCAACTATAGGATTCTTGATCAATTGAAAAAAAGTAATGCTCAAATATCCATCTTTGAGCTGCTTATAACCTCACCTACTCATAGGCAGATTCTGGGCAAAGCCCTCACTAAAGCAAATGTTCCTCAAGATCTTAATCTTGAGCAATTTTAATCCATGGCAGGTCACTTGACCTCACCTTATTTTATGTCCTTCTTTGAGGAGGATGATAACTCACTGAGTCACTGATATAGAGTGGTCAACGGAGGTGATGGATAGGTAAAAATACTTCTTCAAATTGAAATGTTTTTCCTAGAACCCCACTAGCCCTTAAGGCACTCAACTTGACCAAGTACACCCCAATGACTCCAAAGACCCCCCAAATCCCTATAGTGGATTGAAATGATGTTAACAAGGTGTATTAGGTAGGATCCAACTAGTTTTGGCCTTATATGTAACTTCAAACCTTCAAAATCCTCAAAGCCATCTTCTAGGCCTAAGTGCCCCTAGTTAGCCCTATTGTGACTATTTTCTCAAGTTTTCTCCTAACTTTTCCAAAGGACTAGGAAGAAAAATTGCATTCTTAGATACCCTTTTTAGAGTTGTTCAACATATATAAATTTCAACTATGAATTCTTTGACAAGTTTTAGACTTCATCCACAAACCCCTTGTTGACAAGCATATGAAATAGGTGCATTTACAAAGCAACTCATAAAAGTACTTAACATACAGACTTCAAATTTTTCATAGGTCCATAAAATGTCCCCAATTAGAGGATTTATCAACCTATTTCACACTAGGAGCCTTCTAACCCCAAAAACCCCAAATTTTCCCTCTTGAAATCCTTGTTCCTAGGGCTTTCTAGATCTCCCACATGCCAGAACTTCTAGACTCAATTAGAAGTGAAAAAATCAATATATTAACATACCAAACATGATTTAAAACTCAGATCATGACTTTGTTGAGGCCAATACCTTGCTACAAGGTCATACCACTCAAATGACCCCTCTTTTCCACACTCTTGTTATAGGTGATCAGCCTGTACTTGGTTTATCTAGTGATGTCAATGTTAGAGCATAATGTACATCTCAAATATATCTCATTCCATGAAGAAATAGTTAGACATTCCATGGGATGATCATTGTTAGTATGAAAACCCACCAAAATGCCTTGAAAAACTATATTTCCAGCCAATATTGAATGAAATGAATAGACAAATCACCAAAATTAGACTCAAAACTTGGTAGAAATCATCCACATATGTTTGATCAAGTAAAAAAATCCATTCCATAGCCAAAACAATGCAAAAATTAAAGATTTCCTTCAAATTTCCAATGAAAACCAAGCTTTTATTCTCCAATTATGAGACAGTCCATACAACGGTTGTACTTGTTCGTACAATGGAGGTTCCTTACCTTATATAGATGCTATAGGGACCCATTAACCATTATCAAATGGTTGGGATTGATAATCCTTAACCAATTTTAAATTAGTGCATTTCCCTCCAAAATAGCAACTAACCATTAAGTTTGAAAATTTGAATTTGCACAACTCTAAAACAAGCATTAAATGATCTTTTTGAACCCTATAACCTATCAAATTACATGATGTGACTATGGAAAACTATATGGCCCTATAAAATGCCCTTCCTAACCTATTTACTCCCTATTTCTCTTGCAATGCAAGATTTTCACAATTTTGTCCTTATAGGACTTATTAGAAATATATGCTTTTTAAGCAATTTGACCTTATTTCATGAAAGACCTCATCATGTCTTCATCTTCCTAGTGCTTAGGTCTTCAAAAAGGTCCCAAGGAGGTTCTCCTTCATCAATCACCTCCACAATCAACCTCTACACATTGAGGTTATGATACACCAGACGTGTTTGTCAAGTACTCATCAATAACAATGTTGGCCTAAACATTGTCTCTATTGCTTTGCTTAGAAAATTGAATTATTATAAGGAATCTATTGATCCTTGATGCAAGATCACTATCAAAGCGTATGACAAAGTTGAACAAAAGTCTCTAGGTCTTGTGGTCTTACCCATTATCATCGGTTCTATAGAAAGGAATGTCACCTGTTAGGTGCTTGACATTCCCTTGGCTTATAATATTCTGTTAGGACATCCATGGATTCATGAGATGTGTGCTATGCCATCCACATATCACCAATGCATCAAATTTCCTTTTCATGGCTCTAAAGTTACTATTCCTACCACTACTAGCTATACCTGCAATATGCTCAAAGTTGCTAAAACTTTCATCCTTGCTAATAGGGAATCCACTAATTATCATGACAACAAGATAATACAAATCAAGTAGTCATTCAAACTCAAACAAACTAGCATGGGAGAGTATCATATTGAACCAGTGTTTTCATTAGCATCTCTTCCAAAGTTTCCTCATCATTATGGGAGACCCTTAAAGGCCAAGAAGTTGTTTGTGCTAACACCTCAAACCAAGTATAATGACACTTTTGTCAAGGCTAAAGTTCCTCTAGAGGATGAAAGTAAAATAGAGACATTGCTACATGGTTTTACAAAGAGGATAGTCCAATAGACTTAACAGAGCAAGCTTGAGAGATCACTCCCAAGAAATATGGGCTTGGTCTTAGGCTCATGAAGTGTTTTGGCTACAAGGGAACTGACCTTATTAGGTGCAATAAAAATGGCTTAATTGATCCTATTAAGGCAATAGCTTGAAGCAATAGTGATACAACTAGTCTAAGATTTAAGAAGATTCCTTTCCATTTGGCACCTAATAAGTTCATACCAGAACTTGAAAGTTCATATGGAAATGAGTCACAAGCTAAGATGGATACTCAAGAGGAACCATTTGGTGATGAGGATTCTTATCCTTATCCTATCCCTTATGATCTTGCAAAATTCTTTGCTGATCCAGATGACTTTGTGCCATGTATCAGCATTGTGGATGATACTAGTGATTCTTCTAAGGACAATACTGATCAACCCAAAGCTCATTTAGAAAAGGGAGTGTTTAGTCTGTCATTATGTATTGAGTACCAGTGTAAGAACCTAGATGATGAAGGCAAGTATGTCCCTATCACTATTGGGGAGTTCTACAGTCTCTTGCTAGGTAGTACTAATTCTAGGGAATATGAATTTGACTCTCTTTTAGAAGTGACTACTGATAAAGACATTGACTATGTGTGTGAAACATCTGTAAGGAAAATCAAGTGCGAAAATAGCTTCCTATACTAATCTCTTAAGAGAAGTATGGTGCAAATCCTATTAAAATATTTTACACTTATAGATTCAATATCACGTAAACAACAATATTTCAGCCAAGAAAGCATAAAGAAAATAGACAGAGAAAGAAACACATAACAAAAAGATTTTCTAGTGGGGAAAAAACTTTTGGTAAAACAACCCCACCCCTCTAGAACCTGCACAATGTATTATCTTCAACACAAGGTTACAATACACTTGCAATGCAAGTTCAACAGCGACAGCAGAAGACTCCAGGAGAAACTCACCGTACCAACAATACACTTTTTTGCATACTCCTCTTTGCAACCCTAAAAATGCTTATAACATGCACTTCACTTTTAGGGCTACTCCCAAAGATAACTGTATTAGGGTTTTACCATTCTTCGAGAAAATAGGAACCCCAAAAAATGTTTCAGGGAGATGCCCCAAACCCTACTATTGGGGTAGAGTGTATAGTACTCAAAATTATCAGTTGCCACATGTCTTCACCTATCATTGAATCTTCCTAAAATAGCTCTTATGTGTCATAGGAATCTATCATAATCGTTTTAGCTATGATCTCCTTGTACACAATTCAAGATGTCAACACATCATCATTTGCAAGAAATACATTTTCCAAAACAAATAATAAGAATAGGAATTATCCAAGGTTGAGACACCTTATTCCTAACATTCTCCCACTTGTCAAACACCTTGTAAGTGCAATAGGAACATAACAAGAACTAACCACTATAGGCCAAAAGGTCCATAGACTCCGAACATCATCTAAACTTCTCAGTGCCCACTAGTTTCATTAATGCATTTGCAACATTCTTCACAGTATCTACCTTCTCCAAATTTACCTTTCCATCTTCCACCATATCTCTCACAAAGTGAAATTGCACATCAATGTGCTTTGTTCTGGCATGGAAAGTTGGATTCTTCGCAAGGCAAATAGTGCTCTGACTGTCACACCAATTAGTAATCTGTTCTGCATCAACACCAACATCAAAACACAATCTCTTAAGCCAAATGGCTTCTTTATAAGCATGAGTATCAGCCATGCACTCAACTTTTGTAGTGGACAAAGCAACCACAAGTTGTCACTTGCTCATCCAACTGATGGCACCACCAAACATAGTGAACACATAAGAACTGGTGGATCTCCTACGGTCAATATCACCTGCCCAATCTGAATCCACAAACCCATGAATACAAACTGAATGCGGAGATCTAGAAGAGTTACCATGATAACATATGGAGTAATCTAATGTACCCCTCAAATATTTGAATACTCACTTAACTGCATCCCAATGTACCCATCCAAGATTAGCCATAAATTGATTCAGGACTCCCACTGCTTGGGCAATGTCTAGTCTAGTATAGACCATAGCATACATAAGACTACCAACTGCACTAGCATAAGGTACTCCACTCATGTCCTCCATCTCACTAGGAGATTTTGGACAATCATCTATAGATAGCTTTGTTCCCATAAGAATAGGAACACATAGTGGTCTACAATCTACCATGTTGAACTTGTCAAACACAGACTTCACATACTTACTCTGACTCAACCAAAGTTTTATGTTAGACCTATCTCTATTGATTTCCATACCCAAGATGTACCTAGCTACCCCAAGATCTTTCATCTCAAACTGTGCTGACAACTGAGATTTTAAAATCAGAAATCATACCCTTACCCTTCCCAAATAGCAACATATCATCAACATATAATGCAACAATAAGAAGGCGATCATTTTCAACTCTGAAATAAAAAAAATGATCTAATTTTGATCTTACATATCTAATTGACAACACAAAGGAATCAAACTTAAGGTACCACATCCTAGGATATTGCTTCAAACCATATAGAGATTTCTTTAATTTTAAAAGTAAGGATTCTTTACCTTTAACAATGTAGTGCTCAGGCTATGACATATAAATCTCTTCCTCCAAATCACCATGAAGGAAAGCTATCTTCACATCCATCTATTCTATCTCTAAATCATATGATGCAACAAGAGATAACATAAATCTAATGGATGTCAACTTTGCAACAGAAGAGAATATTTCACCATAATCTATTCCCTCTACCTGTGAATACCCCTTTGCAACCAATCTAGCTTTGTACCTTTCAACACTGCCATCTACACAGAATTTCTTCTTGAACACCCATTTACAGCCAACATATTTTCTCACTTTAGGAAAAGGTACAATGTCCCAAGTTTTTTTTTTCTCTAATGAATCCATCTCATCATCCATAGATTCAATCTAGGAACCTGCATCTTCCATGCCCAAAGCCTCTTTCACAGATCTAGGCTCATCAGTGTTAGTAATCAAAGAAAAGACACAACTGGAATCTAACATAGAATAACCAAACCTTTCTGGTTGCTTTCTTTCTCTTGTGGATCTCCTCAAGGGCTAAGGTTGAGGTTGTTCTTCCTCTTCTTCTAAACTATCAGAGTTTCTAGAGCTCTCCTCATCATTAGACCCAACATGGTCTCTCTGTTCAGTCTTCTTAGGGGTAGGAGGCAACTGAACAACATCTCTTTCCTTTTCTTTTTCATCTAGTTGTAGCACAATAGGAGAATATTTTAGCTCTCTAAAAATAACATTTCTACTATACAACACCTTACTAGTCACAGGATCCCAAAGCTTGTATCCTTTCACACCAGCACTATACCTGATGAAAATACATTTAACAGCTTTGTTCTCCAACTTAGATCTTTTCTCCTTTGGAACATGTGCATAAGCTTCACAACCAAAAACATGAAGATTTCTAATTGAAGGCTTCTTACTAGACCACACCTCCATGGGTATCTTTCCAACAAGGGCTGATGTAGGAGATCTATTAACCAGATAGCAAGCAGTGGCCATAGCTTCAGCCCAAAACCTTTGTTCTAAACTAGCTCCACTAAGCATACTCCTAGCCTTCTCCATCAGTGTCCTATTCATTCTCTTTGCAACTCCATTTTGCTATGGGTTATAAGGAGTTGTCTTATGCTTCTCGATACCTTGTTCTTTACAGAATTGTTCAAACTCTGCTGAGAAGAACTCACCACCATTGTCAGTTCTCACACACTTAATCTTCTTACTAGTTTGATTCTCTACAAGGGCTTTAAATTCCTTGAATTGACTAAAGAATTGTGTCTTACTTTTAAGGAAATAAATCCATGTTCTTCTACTGTAATCATCTATGAAAGATACAAAAAATATAGAGTTGGAGATTGAAGGAACTTTTATAGGACCAAATACTTCAGAATGAATAAGATCCAAAACATCAGAAGATTTGTGAGAACTAGAGTAAAATTGAACACAATTTTGTTTACCATAGAAACAATGTTCATAGAAGTTGAACTTAAGATTGCAATCATTTAACCCCTTAATGAGATTTTTATTTTTTAAGGTTTTGAGACCCTTTTCACCAGTGTGACCAAATCTCAAATGCCACAACATTATCTTTTTTGCAGGAAGCTTACCTTCCAAAGTTTTTGCATTGCCATCGGAACCAATAACCATAGTATTCTTCACTTCTCATTCAGATGGTGAGGATGAAGAACTATTACACAGAGGAATACATGCATCTAGCTAAAATAAGGTACCTCTCATACTACCCCTTACAAGCACTATTGATCCTCTCATCATCTTGCATCCTTCTTTCAAAAAAACAACTTGCACACCTACATCATTCAGCATACTTACAGATAATAGGTTTCATGCCAAACCTGGACTGTGCATAACTCCATTGATTCCCTTTACTCGTCCATCAAGAAACTTGATAGTGACCCTTTTGCGTCCAACTATCTTTAGGTGAGAATCATCACCCAAGTACACCTTTCCACCATCGAACTCTTCATATTTTCAAAACTAGTTTCAATGAGAGGTCATGTGAAAAGATGTACTTGAGTCAACCAACCACACATCATTAGATGCATGGGCTGCCAAAGCTATAATGAATGCATTGCCATCTTCTTGAGATCTTTTTGAAGTTTAATCTGAACCTTTCTTCTTCTTCTTCGGCTCTTTGCAATCTTTATGGAAGTGTCCAGGTTTATCACAGTTCCAACATTTTTCCTTGGACTTTTTTGAAGTCTTTGACTTCCCATAGGATTTGGATCTACCCTTATTGTCAGACTTATTGTCATTTTTCTTTCCTCTTTCCATGGATCTCCCATGAATAGCAAGGGCTTCTTTTTTCAAAACGGAAGCCTTTCTCCACATCTCCTATAATAGTAGCGAAGACACCACATCATCCATTTTGAAAGTGACTAATGTGCTTCTGAGAGCCATCACAAGATGGTCCCATGAATCCAGTAAAGAACACAAATGTGTGTAGCAAGGATCCTCCTCCTCTAACTTGACACCAGCTAATGTTAACTGTGTAGCCAACAGATTAAATGCATTTAAATGATCTGTTAAGGACCCACCTTCCTCCATTCATAGAGAGTACAACTTCTTCCTCAAGAAAAACTTGTTCACCAAAGATTTGGCCTGATACACGGCCCCAGGTCTTTCCCACAAACTATATGCGATTTTCTCATCTAGAACATTTAGAAGAAGTGCATTGGTTAAATAGAGTCTTATGAGACCCTTAGCTTTACGGTCTTTGATATCCCAATTTGCTTGAGTTATAGTTGCTAGTCTTGTAGCATTTGAAGTCACTTCCCATAGGTCACGATCTTTCAACATGTCTTCCATCTTGAGTTTCCACAACTCAAAATTAGTGCCACTAAATTTCTCCACCTCCATTCTTCCATATGATGAACTCACCATCTCAATCTACAAATAAGATTCAGGATGCTCTGCACAAGACTCCCACTCAACTTGAGATTAGCTAAAAAATCCCTACCCAAAAACTAGGATCAAAAGTTGATCAAGCTTTGATACCACTTGTAAGGAAACTCAAGTATAGAAACAACTTCCTACACTAATTTCTTAAGAGAAGTATGATGCAAATCCTATTAAAATCTTTTACACTTACAGATTCAATATCATGTAAACAACAATATTTCAGCCAAGCAAGCATAAAAAAAATAGATAGAGAAAGAAACGCATAACACAAAGATTTTTTGGTGGGAAAAACCTTTCGGTAAAAAAACCCCACCCCTCCAAAACCTGCACAATGTATTATCTTAAACACAAGATTATAATACACTTGCAATACAAGTTCAACAGTGATAGTAGAAGACTCCAGTAGCAACTCACAGTACCAACAATATACTTTTTTGCATACTCCTCTTTGCAACCATAAAAATAGCTCTTATGTGTCATAGAAATCGTTCATAACCATTTTAGCTATAATCTCCTTATACACAATTCAAGATGTTGGCACATCATGATTATTTGAAAGATATATATTTTACAAAACAAATAATAAGAATAGGAATTATCAAAGGTTGAGACACCTTATTCCTAACAACATCTAAGGTTAGGCCAGATGGGTTTGATCCAACTAGTGTCCTAGAGTCATCAATTGCTGATGTTAATAATCAGAGGCATTTGAACACACTTGTGGACAAAGTCACCATAGGTCTCAAATCGCTGGTCCAAGCACTTAATGACTATACCATGAACACAATTGAACTAGTCACTACTCTTTCACTTACACATCCTAAGCTTATAGACTGGAACCATAATGCATCTAGTGAAGTCCCCACATTCTAGAATGACTATGCTCTTTCCTGCTACCTAGATAGTATCGAAGCTATAATTTCTTCCACTAGTGAGTAGGGCATCAACATGACTGAATTCAACATCAAATATCTCAATCATATAATTAAAAAGAAAAAGTGCAAAAGGTTCAATGGTGAAAACCACATTGTGGCAATGTCGAAACCCAAAAAAGTTAAAAAAAAAAGATGTGTCCAAGGGTGAAAACCTCTCTGAGATGCTCATGGATAATATATTTGATGCACTTCCAAGTCACTTTCAAGAGAGATCATCCATTTTGATAGAGCTAACATTGCTTGTCAACTTGGGTATAGAAGAATATCCTCATATGGTACATCTAGCACAATCACTATCCCCTAAAGAAAAGGAAGAGTTCATTTCTTTCTTTTGACAGAAGAAGATAAATTTTTCTTGGACATATTCTAACATGTCACAACTGGACCTTGATCTTACCATGCATCACTTGTCCATCACACCATGCATCAAACTAGTTAAATAGAAACTTCAAAAAATGCATCCTCATGTTGCATTGTTCGTCAAAGCAAAACTGGAGAAGCTCATGAAAATTGGTTTCATCCATGCAATTGATTATGCCAAATGGATATCCAATATTGTCCTAGTCTCCAAGCATGATAAATCTACCAGAGTTTGCACTAACTTCTATGTTCTCAACTTAGCATGTCCAAAGGACAGATTTCCACTTCCCAATATTGATCTGATAGTGGACATGATAGCAGGCTATGAGAAGTACTCGCTTATGGATGGGTTTTTTGGTTACAATTAGATAAAAATTGTGCCAAAAGACCAAGAGAAAACTACTTTCACATGTGCATGGGGAACCTTTTGTTGGAATGTAATGCCATTCAATTTGAAAAATGCTAGTGTAAATTATCAGAGAGCAATAACTACAATTTTCCATGACATGATGCATAAGACCATGGAGGACTATGTGGATGATACCTTGGTCAAAAGTGCTAAATGTGATACTCATCTACAAGATTTGGGACCCATCCTAGATTGCATGGAAAAATTTAGTCTTCAACTCAATCCTAAGAAGTGTGCATTTGGTATCACATCAGCAAAGTTGATGGGATACGTCATGTCTATAAAAGGAATTGAGGTGGATCCAGAGAAAGTTCAAGCAATTATGGATATCTCACCACCTCAAAATGTTAGTTAGATGAAAGGTCTACAAGGCAGGCTCCAATCTATTTGTAGGTTTATCGCATAGTTGGCAGATAGATCACAACCCCTCATAAAGACTTTACATAAGGGTGTGAAATTCAATTGGATTCAAGATTGTGAGCAAAGCTTAGCATAGATCAAACAATATCTTGCCAATCCACCAATCCTAATGCCTCCTATCTATGGGAAGCTTGTTCTTTTGTACATTTTAGTAACTAAAGAATCTCTAAGAATCCTATTACCTCAAGAAGATAATGACAACAAAGAGAGAGCTATTTACTACTTGATTCGCACACTAATCTCTTATGAGAGGAACTATAGCATCATTGAGAAAGCTTGCTTGGTAGTTGTCTTTGCTTCCTAGAAGTTGAGACACCACATGATTTCCAACACAACATGACTCATGGCTAAAATAGATCCACTAAAGTACTTGCTCAATAAGGCAGCTCTCATAGGAAGATTGGCTAAGTGGGTTATGATACTCAGTGAGTTTGACATCTAGTATGTTGAAAGAAAAGCCATCAAGGGACAAGTGATCATAGATCAAATAGAAAATGCACCAATGCAAAGTCTTGTCCCAATGAACATTGATTTCCTTGATGAGTCAATTCTAACACTCACAAAACAAACATTGGTTATGTTCTTTGATGGGTCCCTCACACAATAGGGATCTGCCACTAGATTACTCCTCATAAGACCATAGAGATATTCATTGACCAAAGCATATAGATTATATTTCCTTGTACAAACAACATTGTTGAATATGAGGCTTTGATCAATGGCATGGAAATTGCAAATGAATGGAGAGTGGATTAGTTAGACACCTTTGGAGATTCTCAACTTGTAATCAACCAAGTTAATGATGTGTACCAAACAAAGGATGAGAAACTAATTATGTACAAATGCATGGTTGATGACTTGAAGAAGTATTTTGTGCACATAAACTTCCAACGGATTCCTCAAGTAGATGATAAAGTGGATGATGCTATGGCTACTTTGGCCTCCTTGCTATAGATGCTTGAAAATGATCTCTGACATGAGTTCTTGGTGGAAGTGTTACACTACCCAACCTATGACACCCTTGATTCTAGGATGATCTATTCTATTGTAGGACAAGACTCATCCTGCTACCATCACATCTATTCCTATCTCCATAATCAAACCATTCTAGAAGGTCTGACCAAGAATGAGAAACATTACCTTATCTATAATGCTTTGTGTAATGTCATTATTGTTGATGATCTATATAGGATAGGTCTTGATGGAACACTCCTTAAGTGTTTAGAACCCGAAGAGTCCAAACACACACTAATTGATGTTCACGAGGGCATTTTCAAATCCCACTCAAATGACCTGATGCTAGCTCGCAAACTCCTTAGAGCTGGTTACTATTGGCCAAAAATAAAGTAGGGAGCTATCAAGTGCACTAGGTCCTGCAAGTAGTGTTAGCTCCATGGGAATCTAATCCATGCTCCAACCAAAGAGTTGATTCCCTCTACTACAACATGGGCATTTCAACAATGAGCCTTTGAATTGGTGGGTTAGATTCACCCAACCTCTTCTAATGGACATAAGTTCATTATCATAGCTACAAACTACTTCACAAAGTGGGTAGAGGTAGTACCTCTCATAGTCCCCAATGGCAGAACTATAGCTATTTTTATCATAAACTACATCATCTATAGGTATGGTATACCATCCTCAATCATTACTAACATTGGAGAATAGTTCAAAAATAAAGACCTCAAGGAATTATGCCAATGATTCAAAATCACACAACATTGGTCTTCCATCTATTACCCCTAAGGTAATGGCCAGGTTGAGGCATCTAATCAGATGATCCTCAAGATTCTTCATCACACAATCAAAAAATCTAGGAGAGACTAGCACCTCTAGATTAATCTAGCCTTGTGGGCATATAGGACAAGCATTAGGACTCCAATGGGTATGATGCCCTTTTCTTTGGTGTATGGAGTGGATGTTGTGCTCCTAATCGAGGTTGAGATTCCTACCTTGAGAATCTCTATGAAAGGTCATATTACTTGATGAAGATTACAAGATAGCTCGACTTCAAGAGCTAGTGTTTCTAGATAAATGTCGACAAGTGGCATGTGATCATCTACAAGCTTATCAACAATGAATGTCAAGAAGCTATAATAAAAAAGTTGGGCCACATGACTTCTAGTTGGGTGATCTTGTCCTGAGAGAGAACCCTAAGAATCAATAGTAGCGAATCTAAAAAGGGAGGTTTGAACCAAACTGGCTTGGTCCTTACATCATTACTATAGTATATGGATCTAGCACCTACTAGCTTTCCACAACTGAAGGAGAAGTGCTCAAGGAACCTGTCAACACTCTCCACCTGAAGTAGTTTTATAGTTGATCTGATCTCACTAGTTCTTTGTCCATATCTATATGTCTTGAAAAAAATCATAAAAATAAAAAAAAGTCTTGAAAAAAATTGTTACTGTAGTGAAAAGCTAGCAACAAGCACCTTGGTAACACCAAAAAAATTGAAAAATACAAAAAAATACAAAAAAATTAAAAAAGGAAAAGTACAAAAAAGTTGAAAAACAGAAAAGTGTCATTGGTAAAAACCTAGAAATAGGCACCATGGTAGCAAAAAAAAAGAAAGCCTTGCCAAGAAGGTGAAAACCTAGTAAACAAGCACCTCTTATTCCCAATGTTGCATCTTGCAGCACATCTTCTAGCTTTCTATATAGTTGCTTTACTGCTTTTCCCACTTTTTGCTCATATATCCATGGATTGAGTCTTGTCACAACTCAGGGACATTCCCCTTCAGTGCCATAGGATCTCTTGTACAATAGTCACCAGTTGTTCTAGCTATGTCTGCCTACTATCACTAGTGTCACTCTTTTCAAGATTCTCCTCATAGAATCTCTTTTGCAATAGTCACCAGTCATTTTAGCTATGTCTACTACTATCACCAGTGTCATTTTTTGTCAAGATTTGCCTCATCGAATCTTTTTCACAATAGTCACCAGTTGTTTCAATTATGTCTGCCCATTGTTGCTTGGGTCACGTTTGGAGATTCCTATTTTGAAGATCTCTCTCACGTCAGTCACTAGTCATTCTAGTTGTGTCTGTCTACTATTGCTTAGTCCTCTTCAATTATTCACCTCAAAGATTTCTCCTTCACCTTAGTCACCAAT
Organism: Cupressus sempervirens; assembly: GCA_028749045.1. Lineage (NCBI taxonomy): Eukaryota > Viridiplantae > Streptophyta > Pinopsida > Cupressales > Cupressaceae > Cupressus > Cupressus sempervirens. Next base: position 1,021,303,610 of record CM053785.1, read on the forward strand.
TGTTCTAACTACATATGCCTACTATTGTCACCCTACTGAAGAGATTTCTTTGATCCATGTTTTGGACACTGAAACTTGACATCAATCCCATAGAAAGATTTGAACTCCAAATGAGATACTTGTCTGGATATGCTAAGTATTTTCTTTGTTTGTTTTGTTTTTTCTTTATCATGTCTTGTTGAGCAACTCGATATGTCATTTCTGACTAAAGAAGTAATGATTGGGGGGCATGATCTTTTCTTTGCTTTCTATCTATATGGTTTAGTTCCAATTAGTTGACATATTCCTATAAAAGGGGTGTAAACTATAAGAGCCTCCATCTTGTATTGGATGGCTGGGTGTACCTCGACTCCTTTTATATGAATATGTCAATAATATTGGTGCTTCTCCTTATCTATTGGAGTGAACTCTTCATGCTATAGTAAATACTGATACTCATCCTACTAAGTGAATGTATGGGTCACTGTGAGTATACCTAGCACACTTCTGTCTCAAGTTATGAATGCAAGGGTCATTGTGGATAGAATCCTTATTGAATACTTAGCATAAGATGGATCTCTTGTGTGTTTTGTGTGTCTACCATGCAAGAAACATTCTGGTCATCCTAATGTTTATGTTAACTTGCTATGATAAAAGGGATAAATGTTCTAGTCATTCTGGCTTCCGGTGCCTTAAATGCTTATATTTAATCTTGACAAACTTATAACATATGTCCTATTCATATCCCTATGATTGTAATGTTAGTGGGAATTGTATGACATATAGGATTGTGTCCTATGCTCAATGATGATAAATTGTCAAGGCTCAATAATCAAACCTAGGGTTACATTTTACATAGTCTTGCATTGCATACTTCACTTACATAAGCACGTGATTCAATTGTAACTCTATTTCAACCTTTGTGATGGGGGACTATGGATCTCTATAAATGTATCAAGATTCTCCATGGTTGCACAAGTGTTTGGTTCTTTGGTTCATATTTGCATGCTCCTCGAGGGGGTGCCTATCGATGTCAAACAAAAAAATACAACACTTCATGAGATGTCAGTTCATTTACATATGCATTACACTCATATCATTTACATATCCATTACATCATATTTCACATTTCATAATCATTATATAAACATGTCATATTCATTTTCATTTGCATTAAATCCATACATCAACATCACATTTGCATCTCATAATTGTAAGCATAAAAACATCTCATGTACATCAAAGGAAAAGACAACCACTAGCAATGACATGAACACTAGGCTACTCAACCCAAAATCTAATATATATATATATATATATATATATATATATATATATATATATATATATATGTATACATATATATATGTATGTATACATATATATATATGTATACATATACATATACATATATGTATATGTATACATATACATATACATATATGTATATGTATATGTATACATATACATATACATATATGTATATGTATACTTATACATATATATATATATATGTATATGTATACATATATATATATATATATATATATATATATATATATATATATATGTATATGTATATATATGTATATATATATATATATCTCCAAAAATGTGTCAGTACAAAAGAATGAGCACTACTCAAGTGCTATCAGTCAAAAATTATACAAAATGGTGTTGGCACACTACTCGATACATAGCCAGAATCAAAATTGAGGTAACACTAACATGAGGCTAGCTCTGACCTACACCATCACCCCTAGTAGTACGAGGAGGTGGAGGAGGCGGCATATCTCGTCTGGCAAGAGGATATGCACAACCAGAATCTTAGGCATACTATGAGAACCAAGGAACCTGGTGAGCCTCATTGGGCACAACTGTAGAGTATGCTGCAAAGTAATAAGCTTCTTGGGCCATCTGTAATTAGACCTTGTCCTATAGCACCTTTTCCCTCTGCTCGATAGCCTACACTTGATCCTGTAATCATTGAATCTCCTGATCCCACTCCGCGATCCATGCATCTCTCACTACTACCTATATTTGTAGCTCTTTGATCTGTCAAGATGCCTACTAGATTGACTCCCTCTATTGTCAAAATGCATCCCTAGGATCCTGTGGCATGCTGCTCCTCCATCTCCACATTGAGCATCTCAGGTGCCTGCTCTATGGGTGCTTGGTCCTCTACCCTTGGTCTCTGTCACTGCCTCTACTCTCCACCATTACCTACTGCACCTAGGTCTTACCCCATCTATCATGTAGGGATCTGTACCTGCCTCACTCTCTCTCTCACCTATGGTGGACCTTGTGGTTGTGGCTACTATGGTGCCTACTACTACTATGCTAATACCTGCTATTGGGCTAGTGCCACTCCCCCCAAGGGATTTCTGAAGCATGGGATGGGGTGATTGATGAAATATTCCTCATATGCTATTGCTACCCCTGCATCTAATACATCTAGTAGGTAATCCCACTATGCCACAACTAGTTTGCATACATTGATCATAGATCACCCTGCATCTAGCTTCACTAGCCATCCTCATGTTAGGTCCGTCATGACTCATGTGTAGGCACAAAACTCTTGGGAGATATCCTATTGTCGTCCATACTACCTCCACACTCATGTGATGGCAAACTACTCAATAATCTGTGTGGTCCTCCCACCAGTGGCCACAAGCAAAACATCCATCCTAGCTCTCTAGGAGCATCTCCCAATCCTCTGTCTCTCACTAAGGCCACCATATGATGGAGACTAGGTCATCAAGATGGGCCCTCTAGTGCTCTATCTTACCTAAGCTTGCCTAGGTAATCTGTCCCCTATATTTGCAAATGTAAGGCTCTATGGGCTCCCAGGCATCCTAAAAAATGGGGCATGTAACAAGCAAGTGCTCCCATGCCAAAATCTAAGGAACATACACACCAACAGCCATATTCTTCTGCTCATGGTATATGATCTCATGCATCTCATAGAACATATGAGCTAGCATACATTGGCCCCACCCAAATCTATCTAGAGCATCAAGCCTCTGATATAACATGACTACCCATCCACACTCCAACCTATGCTATCTTTTGTCTAGCACTATGAGGTAGCTGATAAATATGGCCAAAACTAATGCTAATCTGTGTGTCTACCTATATATGTACACAAGCTCATCCTAGGTGATGGCTCATCCAATAGCTAGTTGCCTTTGAAAAATGGCACACAATGCCTTTGTACCTACTCGGGGCACTATGTCATATACCACCTGTGGTTCATGGAATGGTATGTGGAGTATCTTGTAAATATCCTCAAGAGTCATAGTCACCTCTCCCTGAGGCAAGTGAAAAGTGTTCATTTTTTAATGGAAATGCTCCACCAAGGCAATCAATAAGCCATGATTCACTAACATAGTTGGGATTTGGCATAGAGAAGTGAGCCCCAATCTATCAATATGGACCATGTCAGTTGCATCTAGACTCCACAAAAAAGCTCCACAGGGCAGATAATGTGATCTGAATGAGATATCACCGAATACTTCCTACACACATGAACTAAAACAATGCACAAATAGTTAGTACTCACTCAGAAAGTCAAAATGACAATAAAACAAGCAAAAAATTGAAGCTAAAACATCAAAAATGCAATTTTTTAATCAACCTACTGTCATGGAATTTCATGCGACATTTCATTTTTTTGCATGAGAACTCATTTCTTCCCATGAGACTGTGCATCTTGGTGTAAGAGAACAAGTTCTTAGGTGAAGAGATATTATCCTATGCAAGAAATCAAGTTCTCACATGAAGAATCAAATTCTAACATGAAGAATCAAATTTTCATGCAAAGAGAGATCATCTCATGAAAAAGGTGACCAAAACCTAAGAGAAATCTGCCCAAATTCCCATACCTCTCATGCGAGAAGTGGGTATCTCCCATGCTAGAATTCCCACTAACATGCACAAATAAATGTTGTGTTGGTGAATCTTCATGCGAGAAGAGACTACCTTCATTTGAGAAAGGATAGTTTCACGCAAAGACCGATTATAGACTTCTTAAAACATGCTAAAACATGCAACAAGTGACCCCAAAAAGTGTGACAATGAAAGCTTAAAGGAAGGTTATCTCTCAATCACTAGTGGTTCATAGTCTCTTTGCCAGCTATGTCATCAAGAGCGCTCGAAATGGTGATATCTCACACTGACTACCATCTTCCTCTCAGAGCTCCTATTCACTAAAGACAAAAGGTTCAAATGATTTGAAAATGACCTCGGGCCCTTATATAAGGTTTGACCTAATTTTTTAAAGTGCTCCAATTTGTGCAAAAATTCCCTCCTAGATATTTTGACCATTCTCAATCCATTTTCAAGATCGAATTCAAAATTTGACACACCTAAGCAGCTCAAAAACACATTTTAAAATTTTGAGACCGACACAATTGAATGGTTGTGCAGTCCAATTTTTTTTGATACTTTCTAATTTTTGGAATCTTTTCAACTCAAAATTATTCATGTTTTCAAAAGTCAATTATGGTCAAATCTGTTCAAGTTTTGGTCAAACTTGGTCTTATGGACCTCAAAATCACTACAAATTGACTTTGAATTCTCTTCTGATCATTCTAATCTCTTCTACATTCTGTTCAAAATTCAATTTCTTCTATATCTATCAACATATCACTTTACATCATTTTTTGTGTGTGTCATCTTTTGACTTCGCTCCCTAGGGGGTAGGATGATTACATCATAGAAGCATGGGGCATCTTGTTCCCATCTTATGTCCTCATGGCTTAGGGCATCTCATCACTTGGGTTATCTTATTCCCCTCATTTTTGCATATTTTCCATCTATCACATCTTATAAAGAACTCAATGCATAAGTATTGGGATAATCTAAACCTTGACTCTTGAGGATCAAGCCTCATTCTGGGGATGATTCTATGATTCATAATTTGATCTTGTTGTCTTTTATTGACTTTGGGTATCTAGATGTTCTATCTAGATTGTTAAAGGTTAAGTTGCATTCTGGAAATAATATTTTAAATGCTATCAGTTTTAGGTATCTAGATGTTTTGTCTGGATCCTTAAAGATTAAGTTCCATTCTAGAAATAATCTTTTAAATGCTATCATTTTCAAGTATCTAGGTGTTCTATCTAGATCCTTAAAGATTAAGTTCCATTCTGGAGAAAATCTTTTAAATGCTATCACTTTCATGTATCTAGGTGTTCTATCTAGATCCTTAAAGATAAAGCTCCATTTTGGAGACAATCTTTTAAATGCTATCAAATCTTGGGTATCTAGATGTTTTGTTTGGATCCTTAAGGGTTAAAATTCATTCTAAAGGAAACCTTTAAAATGCTTGTCAATTTGGGTATCTAGGTGTTCTGCTTAGATTCCTTGGGATTAAGCTTCATTCTAGAGATGATCCTTAAAAACTTATCAATTGGTCTCTGTATCATCAATTTTGGAACCAATCTCATTTCTTGATCTTCGCATCATACTTTCTGATTTTCTTTGAATCAAATGTGTTGCTCACACATTCATTCAAAGAGGGGAAAAATGTAATACTCCAAAATTGGCTCATTGCCATAATCACCAATTCTAGTCTATTACGATTGACCCTAAAGTCCTATCTCATTAGGTAATGCTCATTCTGATTGTCACTAATTGACTTAATTGTCAAATGTAGAAAACCCTAAATATGCATTCATCTTACTCTTTATTTAATTCCTAAAGTATTGACTCATATTAGTCACATTAAACCTACCAATTAATATTTAATTTAATCTGAAGTATTTATACTTTAATTAAATTAAATTATCACCTAGGGCTAATGTACTAATGGACTAAATTTATTTAATTTAATAATTATGCTTATTTTAATTAATTGAATATGATTATTCAATTAAATAGAAAATGCATTTATGAGATCATATGTTACTTTATTAAATTAAATAATATCTTCAAAATCCTCTCTTCAGTTCTAAATGGAAACTTTGAGTGAACTACTTCTTGAAATTAGAATCAATCCAATTAGCTTGCCCTCACACTTATGAAAAGTTTAGTTAACTAATCATCATACTCAGATTTGAAACAGTTCACTTCACCTACACAAGGAAGTTTCCATCTTAACTGAATCTTCTATCTGATCCTAACCATTCATCAAGGTTGATCTTGACCATTGATCTATTCTAGGAATTCTTTTTAAGAAACTCATAATTCCTCATTATGGAGGTTGAATTGAATTGCTATCGAAACTCTATTGAATCTTGCACTCACTAGCTTACTATTCTCACAAACATTCATTATTTAGATTTAATATCATATAGATTTAATATTCATAAATGTAGTTTAATTTTTTTTATGCATTATTAGATTACTTGCATCTTTCATATAGACTAATTGCATATCATTTAGATTTCATCACACTCTAAAACCCTTCATTTTAGAATGGTCTAATTGCGTATACCTCAAATCTAAGAGCATAAGCAAGCAAAATCCACCTAGATAGAAGGCAATAGGTCATCTTGTAGGACTCCTCTTGGGTGAACAATCTCATGTTCATGCTAGGATGAATCCGCATATAAAGACCATGTTGAAGTGTGTGTGTTAAACAGAGGTCACATTTATACATATACACATATCTCTCCTTTATTCAACTACCTCAATTTGAAATCATTTTTTGGACTACTTCCATATATAATTTAGAATGGTTATTTACTAGTACTACTAATGAAAAAATTATTATATGAAAATTCCACCTATGGTAAAATCATATCCCATCCTTTTCTCTTGTTTCCAACTAAACATCTCAAAAAGTTTCCCAAACTATGATTAACAACTTTGGTTTGTCCATTAGTATGTGGATGATGTGATGAACTAAACTTGAAATGTGTCTTCAACTTCTTCCACAATGTATGCCAGAAATAGCTAAAAGATTTGGTACCTTGATCTAAAACTATACTCTTTGGTAGACCATGTAGTCTCAACACTTCTTTAAAAATCAAATCTACCACATGAATAAAATCACTAGTCTTCTTGCAAGGAATAAAATGTGCCATATTTTAAAATCTGTCAACTACTACTAAAATAGAATTATGACCATGTTGGGTCCTCGGTAATCCAAGAACAAAATTTGTGCTGACATCCTCCCATGGATTCTCTAGTATAGGTAATGGTTGATACAACTCTATATTCTACTTTACTCTTTTTTCCATCTAACATACTATGAAACTTTGTACAAACTTCTTCACATCATGCTGCAACTATGGGTAATAATAATTCTTAGCAACTAAAGCTATGGTTTTATCTCTACCAAAATGTCTAGCCAATCCTCCACTATGCTTCTCCTTGATGACATTCTCTCTCATTAAACTTATATGAATGCAAAAGTAGCTTACTTTTAACAATATACTATCCTAGATCATGAAATCCAACCACTTTTTCCTATCAAGTGTAACAATTTCTTTACAAGCCTTCTATGCTTCACCAAAATCAAGATCATTTGGATACAAAGTACTGAGTTCCTTGAACCCAGTCACCTCTATCTACATTTTTGTCAATAAAAATTGTCTTCTACTAAGAGCATTTGCAACATTTTTAGACTACCTAATCCTATGTTCCAAAACAAATGTATAACTCTACAAAAATTCAATCCACTTTAAATGCCTTTGTTTCAATTTTCCTTTACTATTCAAATATTACAAAGCTTCATGATTAGTATACAAAAAAAACTTCTTAGGAAGAAGATAGTGTCTCCCCTTCTTCAATACTTGAACTATAACATTAAAAACTTGATCATAAACAAAATATTTTCTTTTTGCATCATTGAATTTCTCACTAAAATAAGCAATGGGTCTACCTTCTTGGATCATAATAGCTCCTATTGCAATATCGCTAGCATCACAGTCTACTTGAAACACCTTGTTAAAATTAGGAAGTGTTAAAATAGGCTTCTCAGTAATTTTTTTTTTAAATAGATTAAAACTCTTATTTGCTCCTACAGTCCACTTAAAGTCTTTCCTATCTCCTCTCATTGTTTCAGTCAATGGTCCACAAATACTACTAAAACCTCTTATGAATTTTCTGTAAAAACTAGATAGTCCATGAAAAGATCTTACCTCTATTTCACTCTTTGGAGTAGGGCATTTAAGGATTACCTTCATTTTCTCTAGGTTCATTTTCAGACCTTCTACTAAGACTACAAATCCTAGGTACACCAACTCCTTTACAAAACTACACTTGTTCAAGTTTATCAACATCTTTTCTTCCCTCAAATTATCAAACACCTTATGAATATGAATCAAATTCTCCTCCAATGTCTTACTAAAGATTAATATATCATCTAGGTAAACAATGACAAACTTACCCATAAATTTCTTCAATACTTCATTCATGAGCCTCATGAAAGTGCTTAGTGCATTGGTCAGCCCAGAATGGATGACTAACCACTGATATAGTCCTTCTTTGGTCTTGAAAGCATTCTTCCACTCACCACCTTCTTTGATATGAATCTGATGGTACCCACTCTTCTAATCTATCTTTGTGAAATACTCAGCTCCACTCAAATAGTCCATAACATCATGCATCCTTGGCAATAAAAATCTATACTTTAATGTGATCTTATTGATCATGCAAGAATCTATGAACATCCTCCATCCTCCATTCTTCTTTGGTTCTAATATAGCTAGTACAACACATGGACTCAAACTTTCTCAAATCAACCCCTTCTACAACACCTCATGAACTTGTTTGCTCAACTCTTTACTTTTTGCTGGTATTATTCTATTCATTGCCTTGTTTTGAAAACAAGCTCTTGGAACTAAATCCATTTGTGACTGATCTTCCTCACTAGGGACAATCCATTAGGTACATTATCTAATACAATATCAAAAAATTCTTCCAACATATCTATAACTTTTATAGATACCTCCCCTACTTCTTTTTTACTATCTTTTGGAATTATAGAAAAACACATATGGTCACACTTCATACCTTTGAGAAACTATTTTCCATCAATGAAACATATTATAGTAGCATTACATACCTTTTTTTCTTTCTCCTTCAATGGCTTTAACTTATGTTTCACTCCATCCTTAGTCAGTGTGTAGGTATTTGCTTGCCCATTATGTACAACATGCCTATTAAACTATCATGGCCTACCTAGAAACATATGAAATATGTCCATAGGTATGATATCATAAAGTACCTCATCTTGATAGCTTCCAATCTTGAACTTCACTAAGTACTACTCATTACCCATGACCTTGTGGTCATCTTGCACCCAAGTAATGGACACAAGTGTTTCTACCTCTTTAGCTTCAACTTGGTGACCATTATTTGTCACACCAAATTATCAGTACTTCCACCATTAATGATCACATCATAACACTTATATTCACATCTATGCCTTGTGCAAAACAAGCTCCTTCTTTGGTCAAGTTCATTCTCACCACTCATCTAGAAACATTCAAATGCTCTATGCCCTTCTTCTCCATAGTGAAAATATTTTCCATGGAAGCATCCTCTTCTAGATCCTTTTCCTCTTCCTCTTTGATCTCTATTGTTCTAATCACAAAAATAGTTGGAATTATTTCCCCTCTAGTTTTGACTACTACTTCCATCCTCATCCTTGTTTTTCTAATCATCACTATGGCCACCACAAGATTGTCCTCTAGATCTTCTACCGCTACCTCTTCCACTATTCTTTTTGTCAAAATTCTTGCTAAAATTCTCCTCAACCCTTAGGGAAAAATGGTATGCCTCCTCAATACTGTTGATTCAAACCAAACTTAACTCATCCTAAATACTTGGCCTTAACCCATTAAGATAACAAACCACTTTCTCCTTATTAGCTTCTACATGGTCAGTTCTAATGAGAACTTGGTAGAACTCTTTGGTATACTCTTGAATAGATTTTCCTGCTTGATTCAACCCTTGCATTTCATTCAAAAAATCAAGCTCATAATATATGGGAATGAATTATTGCTTTACTTTAGATATCATCTGATCCCATCTGGTGATTTTTTCCTTTTCCTTTCTATTTAACTCCAACTAAACCTCTTGCCACCAGATCTTTGTATGTCCCTTTAGTTTCACCTTTGCAAACTTGACCCTATCCAGATCTTCAATATCTTCATACTCAAAGTACTCCTCTAGTTCATTGATCCAATTGATCAGCTCCTTTGGGATAAGATTTCTAAAGTTTGGGACTTCAAATTTAGGTCTTTTTCTAATCTTGGAGATGGCCCTATAAAGCCTCTCTTCCTCTAGGTTTAGAACTACCTCTAATTTGACATTTTCTTCTACTTTTTCCTCATCCTTGCTTTCATCACTTATGGGAAGATTTATTCCTTTGCACAATTTTTCTTCCAATGCTTGCATTTTCCTTTGGAGGGCTCAGAAACCCTCATGTGTAACACCTATAGATTTTCCACCACACTCTCTTCATAAAGGCATTTTTTGGACTTTTTGCTAAAACTCTATTGTAAACTACCTCATAATCAATGATATATCTACATACGTAGCCCAAACCATGGTCTTGGTGTGAATAGCCTCACAGTTAGTGATTTATCCACAAACTCAAGAACTCTAGCTTTAATACAACTTCATGAAGGGTGCTCCCCTTAAAACCATAAACTCATAAAATAAATAAAGAAACAATAGAAAATGAAAGAAAAAAATATGGACTTCTTATTTGGGCTACAAATTCATAATTATAGAATTCACAAGTAGAATATGCTAACCCACATGGGCACCTTCATTACAGTAATCTGCAAGACAAAGCTGTGAGCTACTACCCAAAGCTATCTTAGAAAATGTTCAAGCCTTTCTTAAATAGGAAACTTTATACTACCAAGGGAGGTTCTAGATAGTGAAACTTAATACCTAGAGCCAACAAACCCTAACAATACATTATACTTTGAGATGTTCAATCCTACTTCTTGCTTAACCAAGAAACCGATCTCCCTCCAAGAAAGAAAGCTCCTCCACTAGTACTCCTTTAGTTATCCATACTACCTACTCAATCTGCATCAATCTAAGGACATAGAGTGAAATCATTAGATCTATCATACCATAACCCAAACTTAGATGTTCCTTTCAGATATCTAAATATCATTTTGACTACTACATAATGTTCTTCTCTAAGATCATCTTGGAATCTTGCAATAATTCCAACTACATTTTCTATATCTAGGCTTGCGTGAGTTAGATATTACAATCCTCCAATCATAGATCTATACTTTCTCTGCTAAATAGTAGGTGTCTCATTTTTTGTAGATAAATTGTGTCTAGTTACCATAGGTGTTCCAATGGGTTTGCATGTTTCCAAACCAAACCTTTTTAGTAAACTCTTCAAGTACTTAGTCCAAGAAATAAAGATTCCCTCATTATTTTATACAATTTTTAATCCTAGGAAATACTTCATCTCTCCTATCATCCTCATTTCAAATTCTTTCTTCATCTCTTCTACAAACTTCTAACTTTCTTCATCATTTCCTTCAAATATGATGTCATCAAAAAATATTACCAAAATCATCAAACCATCATCAATTTTTTTTCAATGGAGATTACTATCTACCATACCTTTGCTATGTCCAAGCTTTGTTAAATGTTTGTCCAAACTTGCATACCAAGTTTTGGGTGCTTGCTTCAATCCAGATAATGCTTTCCTTAGTCTACATACTATGTCCTTGTCATCTATCAAAGGACATCCTTCAGGTTGCTCAATGTATATCTCTTCTTCTAGTTCTCTATTTAGAAATGCTGAATTAACATCCATTTGATATACTTTGAATTTTTTCTATGCTACATAGGGTAAGAATAATCTTACTACTTCTATTCTAGCCACTAGAGCATAAGTCTCCTCATAATTTATTCCTTCTTCTTGTGAGTAACCTTTACATACCAATCTTGTTTTGTTTCTTAAAACTGCTCCTTGTTCATTCATCTTGTTCCTGAATACCCATTTAGTTTCTATCACATTTTTGTCTACTACTTTGGGGACCAATTCCCATGTCTCATTCTTAACTATCTGATCTAATTCCTCTTTCATGGATTATTCCAATAATCATCTTTACATGCTTCATCTACATTCTTAGGCTCAACTTGAGATATCAAGCATATTTCTTCATTGATTTTGCTTCTTGTCATCACACCTTTGTCTTTACTTTCGATGAGCAGTTTAGATGGGTGATTCTTTATCATATTCTTTCTTGTGTAGGAGTTCCTATCTCAACTCTTTGCTCTATTGAAGGTTCCAAGCTTTGTTCTTGCCTTGGCTCTCCTTCATTTTGCAAATGATTATTAGTCTCAAGAAATACCTCACCATTCCTTGGCTTAGTAACGACATCATCATTTGAATAGTAATCAACTATTCTCTCTTATATTATGAATTTCTCATCAATTCTCACATTTACACTTTCCATAATAGTCTCTTCTATTACTTTCTCTTTGTTATTCAATCTATAGTTATAAACATTATCTTTCAAGGATCTTTCCATACTTTCTCTAAATTATTCAACTTTATCAAAAAGTAGACTCTTCCTAACTTTTCTCAACCTCTTCAAATATTTACTCAAAAAATGACCAAACTGTTTACATGTCCAACAATTGTTTTTCACACCTTCTAATTCTCTCTTTGTAAGTAGATCAATACCTTCCTTTATCTTTATGTCTTCTTCTATTCTAGATTTATCTTCACTTGTACTACTATTCCCTTGTATATAATAGAAGGATTTTGGATCTGTAAACTTAATACTTTGCTATTTACAAAAATCTAATAACACACCAAAGATTTCTATTACTTAGGTGTCAAAATTTCCTCTTCTAGATGTAGGACTATCTTTTCTAAACATCTTTTCCATGGATCTCCCAAAGTTGTTAAACTTTATCTTCAAGGACTTGAGGCTATGATACCAATTGTTAGAAATAATAGTCCACCAACATAACTATGAGGGGGGTGGGTGAATTAGTTATCCAACACCTTAAACATTTATCTTCTTTCAAAAAACCTAATTGTTCAACCAAAGTAAACAACAACCATAATAAAATGCACATAGACAATTACACCAGATATGTTGACTAGGGAAATCGTTCATCAAAGGGAAAACCCTGGTGGGAATGATGCCCACAAGATGATGTACTAATATAAATATTCCTTGTTAGAGGGTGAACCTTGTTAGGATCCTATTACAAAATTATACAATGAGTCCCTATTAGGAGACTTTGAATCCCTATTAGGATATTCCAACCCTATTAGGAGTTGTAGTACAATGTATGCAAGATGAGCCCACTACTGAAACATGCAATTTCAACTATAAGAAGAGCTCACTGCTCAAATAAGTAATTTACTATTATCTTCCTCTTTGCTTTCCTCTTTCCTCTATCCTATTGACTAGACCAATCACTGTTTAACCTTATAGACTAAGTCACAAACCTCATATCCAAATACCAAACCTTAGCTCACTCAACATAACCTTGGCAATGAAATTTCCTTTGCTTCCGCACTACTATGCTCAACTTCACATTTCACACTTTATTATGGTTTATCATCAATCATAAAACCATCTCATCACATCTCATGATAAAGGAAAATATCCTTCATTTATATTGAGTCCTCAAACAATTCCCTGAGTCACCTATTAGACCTTCTCAATTAATTATTATAGGACCACATCAAGAACATGTTACACTTAGCAATAACATAAATCTTCTTCATTGCAACTTGAATAACTTTCCATACATTCAATATTATAATGATAAAACTTAGCCACATCATCCTTAACATGTCTTCTTCATGTCCTCAACCTCAATTCTCAAGATATCAACTTTTCTAAGAGATATAACAAGTTTACCAAAACATGCCTCTATAAACTTTATCTCAAAACAAACACCACCAAAACTTACATAACTTCTTCTATACTTATCCTTTCTTCTTCCAATGTTAACAAAATTTACTAGATACTAGAAGTATCTCCCATAACCTTAGGTAGTTATAATTCTCAACTAGCCATTTGTACTAGCTTGATTTTTCCACTATTCTTCTATCAGATACCACAACAAACTGCTATGTCACTAGTACATTTACACTTATTTTTCTACCAAAATTTTTGACCAAAGATATGATTTCATCTTTTTCTAGTTTTCATTCTTGTGTTGGTAACATATCATCATTGTAACATATCTACAATACTCACCATAGGAATATCATCAACATTCATTCTTTCAATCAATCTTCTAACACTACTGACCTTGCTCAGTAGGGTCTTGAGATCCAACCTATCTCAATAAGGTCTATGATTTTCATGACCACTTGGTGATGCTTGTGCATCTTGAGTGCTATTATGGATCTCTTCTTCTTGTTGGATAGAACTGATGAGAGATGTCTACTTTGAATTCTCAATTCTAGTTATTCCCATAGGGATTCAAGTTGAGATTCTTGAGTCACCCAAATCTTGAGTGACATCTACTTCATGACTTAGACTTTCATTCTCAAGAGATTTTGGTATCCATTGCTACTTCATTTTTTTTCTAATATTGTCAACTTTGGCTTTTTCTCCATCTTCAATTCTTCCTATGTTCATATAGTTCTTGGCAAGATGTCCAAGTTCTATACAGATAAAACATCTTTTAGTGGTGTGTCTTTTCCTCATATGATGTTTTACACAGTTTGCTCCAATGCCCAAATTCACTAGAGTAGTACCATCTACACAAAGTGTTTTAGTTCCATCCAAAAATTTCTTTTACAATCTATTTTTCTAGATTCAATATCTTGGTTTTGCATTCAAAATATTTGTGTCCTTGTTTCTTGCAATTGTGACATTTACCTTCAAACTTAGGTTTCTTCTTACATTCACTTGCTCAATGACCATGCTTATTGCAGATGTAATACTTTCCATTGAATTTTTCATAACCATCATTCCAACATTTGTTTGATGTATGACCTATCTTACAACAATGAGTTCAAGTAGGCCTTTTATTCTTTTGAGCTCCTTCCTTGGATGATTCACCTTCTTTTATGTATCCTATTTTGGTTTTGCCTTTGTGTCTATACGAAATTAGTTCATTTAATTGATTCAATCTTTCTTGATATTTCATTATCCTTTCATTGGTTTTCTTTTTAGTGTTTAGGTCATTCTATAGTTTTTCATTTTTTGACCTTAGATTCACAAGTTCTTCATTTGTATTAGTGATCTAATCAATTAAGTCTATTTGCTGGAGGGATAGATGCTAAATCTTCTATCTCTTCTTTAGATTTTCACCTTTTCTTCCATGAATTCACATAATCTTACTAACTAGATTTATTGTTCTCTTTTCATCTTTTTGAATTCTTCTTGAATATTGAAATTCTTTTCTAATAGGTCTTTGATTGCTTCATTAGCTTCATCTAAGTTTCTTTTTGGATAGATATCTTCAATTCTTTCCTCAGTGTATAGATTGTCATTCATTTGTACTATAAGATCTTACATTCTTCTCAATGATTAAGAGAGTTGCTCCTTTTCTTTCTTTAGTTTCTGAATAGCCAACTCAAGCTCCTAATTTTTATTTTCAATAGCCTTCTCTAGCCTATATACCTCCATTACCTCTGATCTTTACTCAAGTTATTACACTTCTTCTCTGAGAACCACAAAGCTCTAATACCATTTTTTGTAAATATGAGGTAGGAAAGGAAAGTGAGAGGGGACGGGTGAATTAAGAACCAATAAAACTTATTCTTATTCCACTAAATAATCCTTTATATAATATTCTAATCTAATTGGATACATTAAAGAATGAAATAAAATAAACATTCATAGAAATTTGACACAAGATATGGTAACCCAAAACCTTCCAAATAGAAAGTAAAATTGGGGTGCGGATGATACCCATAACCTTTAGTACTGTAGGATAAAGTTGGCCTATTAAGGTTTACAATTGATCACTTCTGATGATTTTTCCTATTAGGAGCAATAAGGACTATGAGATCAACCTTGTTAAAGGATTTACAAACATACAATTAAGTATGCACTCAATAAAGATATTTATCAAAGATCATTAAGTCTACTCTATTAAAGGATTTAACTGATAGACCTATTAGGATGAACTAGTGGCTAATCTATGATCCACAACTCTAATTTTCTAGAGAGATTCCTTGAATTGTAATGATCACCTTGTTGTGATAGATAATACTTTGCAATCCCTTATACTATTTGTGATCTTCTTTAATTTTCACTTCTGATGATATGTATACCCTTCTTATTTGGATATGATATAATGAATTACCTATATACTAATCCAAATCATAACTATTTGGAGTCGGCTACAGTACATGTTTCATCATAATTTACTATGTCAACCCAACTACTCTAAGTTGGGTTCTAAAGACAAAATTAGTGGTGTTCAAATACCTAGAAATCACTATCAATACTCAAAATCATATAACACTCTATTGACAAAGAGGCTCAGTTCATACTGATCACTTCCAAGTATCTTAAACTTGGTCAACACTATGTGACTTGGTGAACAATATGAAACTTGGCATATACTAAATCACTCAGTTGATGCTCCATAACTTTGTCAGCACTAGATTCACTTTGTTAATGTTGCTAGCTTGTAGACATTGGAGAGCATTGTTAACATTGAGAAACTTAGTTAACACTATGGAACTTAGTTAACACTATGTAACTTGGTTAACACTATGGAACTCGATTAACACTAGAGTTTTCATCACTTGCATTAAATAGCTCAATAAACACTGATACACTAGGTATAAACTACACATAGGTTCTAAAGCTCAATAGAAACTATAAATTTACTAAGTATTAGTCACTAATAGAAAAATTGACCTTAATATCAGCAATTAAACCTTCATTTCTTAATCTTATGACCTTATGAATTAGGTCATTGTCAATGACAATTGGCACATCACCTAACCAAAACATATCATCATGTACCCTACTCAATATGATTTGGGTCCATTCATGATTTCTAAATTCCATATAAAACATATACTTCGCTAAATTTAGCTCCTACAAGTGTGCATAGTCAAATTTCAGGGATAAATCATTATTATACATATCACCTATATCTCTATGAATCCCATCATCACCAATGCTCTTAATATTACAATGTATATAAAATCTGATATCTTCTACATGCAACACATTTTGTAGAACTTGTGAAAATGTTCCTAATGGATCATCCAATAAAAAAAGGGGGGTTTTTCTTAAACTCATACCTTGGTCTATTACTAACATCATACACTCTCTAACTAGCCATAGCTATGTAGTCTGTAAATATTGGAGTAAAATAGATTCAATGTTGCATAAAATACCTCAAATTCATGATTTAAGGCTTCTACAACTTTCAGCTTCTCAAACTTTACTTTGCACTTCAATTCACTATCAAATCACTCTTTCAATTCTATCAAGACACTTCACATGAACAAATGGTACACTCAATCTCGCTTTCAATCCTTAAATCATTTCAAATCATACTGCACATTAAATGTGTATCTACCATAAATTAGAAATACTATTTCTATTTACCAGTAAGCTTATTTTCACAATTTTTTCTTACTATGATCATATCAAGACTTGCACGCTTGACTATTGCTTCCTCTCTATGTCTTGTACGTTCTATTAATTGCAAACCTCTAAGTCACTCTCTAACATTAGTTCTAATTAGCTAATGCTCTATCTCTACTAGAACTACTCAATTTAAGTAGGATGAGCCACAAACAATTTGTGACTTCAAATTTCCATTAGATGCATTAAAGTACTATTCTTCTAATACTGTATGTGAACTCTTGGATTACAGGCTTTTAGGAATGCTTCCTTGAACTCATCAACATGTTCCTTAATTGCTTATTTCTAATTGTTATCATTTTCATTCTCATTCCTTCCAGTATCTTTTTTGTTCTTCCTTTTATCATTAGAATTCCTATTAAGGTTCGTTCTGTCCATTCTATAGAATTTTTTTGTGTGCCCAAAGTTATTACATAACTAACATATAGGTGCATTCCTCCTTTGATTGGTTCCATTCTAATTCTTAGGTGCTCTACAATTCCTTGTAATGTGCTAAAGGTTGTTACAGTTGTAACACATGAACTAGTTATTTTCTCCATTAGATGTCTCTCCATTATTGGATTTGTCTTGTGATCTTCCTCTTTCATTACTTGTAGGGTTAGTATTCCTAGATATTCTACTATTTGCATTATTATCATCATACTTATGGTTTCTTATAATCTACTACCTTATGTCCATAACCATGACAATTATAACAATAGAAATTAGTAATGGGTTTAAAAGACTTACCTATGCAATCGCTGTTCATATGTCCAACTTCATTAAAAATGACGCATCTAGCTCTGAATTCATGTCTTACTTCCTTGGATAGTTCATCTTGCTTAGGTTTATCAACTTGTTATATTTTCTTAAGTTCACCAAGTTTAACTATCAAATCAATTCACTCAACTTGCTTTGATACTTCAGTAGATGTCCTTGATTCTACCTTACTTAGATAAAATTCCTCAGGGGGATTCAATAACTAGATATATTTCTCTCTTGATTTCAACTTTATTGGCTGATTTCTCTCCAATTAGATATCCAAGGACTATCTTTTCATAAGAAGATCTCTAATGAAATATCTGCTAATCTATCTTCTCACTATTGGAATAAAGTTTCTCTAATTATTTTTTATCTTGTGTCAATTATTCCCTCACAATAATTTTTTATTTCTCTAACTCATCATGTTCAATTTTGATAGTATCTAATTTAGATGTAACTTGACTTAATTGGGATCTAAGATTTGCATTCTCAGTTTGCAGTCCTATTTCACTAATGCCACCATTTTTCTTAAGACTTAACTTAAGCTCAACTATTTTTAGTTCATGTTTCAAGATCTCATTTTGTTTCTAAATATCTCCTACTTCATCATCATCACTAGTCTATGCAATTGATTCCTTGTCATATTTTAGATCGTCAATCTCATGCTTCAATTTTCCAGCATACACTTTTGTATCTTTGTATCTATCTTTCAAGGTATTTCTTTCTTCTATAATAAGGTCTATCTACTTAAGAGCTTCTTCAAGATTCTTCCTCAATTATTCCACATTCACTGGGATCTTACTTAAGTTGTTAAGTAGCAAATCAACAATCTACAAGATTTTGACCACAATTGTATATTGTTAATTACTTTATAACTGACATATGAAACTAAACCAACAATATTGAATAGTAAATATAACCATGCACACAGATAACTCACAACATCATTATTTGTTAACTAGGGAAACCCTATCCAAGGGAAAACCCCTATGGGGATGATACCCACTAGATGATTCACTAGACAATAAGGTTCATGCAAGATCATCCTAGAGTAGTTGACTATCTTGCATGATTAAGAGATTTTAGTAGGGTTGAGTGGACCTATTTGGGTCTCTGGTAATTAATTTTTATGTATTTAATAAGTATTGTAAGCCTTTAAAGTTATTTAGTATTTAATTTCTATTGGAGGCTGACTTGTGGCTCTTCAAGTATTTAATGTTAGGTTTATTTAGTTTTTAGCTTTCTAGGCTAACTTGTGGATTAGATTGGTATAAGTAGGGATTGTAGTGAAGTCTTTAGTCATTATTCATACATCTTGGAGAAGAGGAGGTGGTAGAGGAGTGAATTTTTAGAAAGGATAATAGTTGAGGCTTGGGAAATAAGGAGATTGCTTGGTGGGCTTATGAGTACCAAATGGATCTTCCTTGAAGGTTTCTACCAAAGTGTGCATCTAGACTAGCTAGGGTTTGGATTGGATCTTGAGGGATCTTGCATAACTATTATTTTCTTTGTATTTGGCCATAATTGGAAATTCCTTATAGCTTGACACATTGCATGTAATTAGTTATATCCATGAGTAAATTATTGTGACTTGGGATTCAAATATTGCATTGTTATTTATCTTCCATTGTGTGGTTATTTGTTAGGGGATAGGAAATATCCTTTGGGATTCTCCTACCTTGTATTGTATCAACTAGTATTAGAGGGAAGGTTGTTCTTGAGTGTCAAAGCTGAGGCAGTTTGCACTAGGGTTTTGGGAAGAGGATTTATTAGGATTTGTAAAAAACTTGGGAGATACCTCCAAGAAGATTAGACCATAGGGCGATTGATGATCTTAATGGTTCTATGGAAGAAAGGATCTTAGAGAGGGTTAAAGAAAATTTTAGATCTAAAATAGAGGAGGTTAAAGCCAATTTCAAATCTGAGATCATGTTGATGAAGAGTGATATGATCGCTAAGATCATAAGTATTATAGGTGGTGTACCTTAGCATATGGGTACTAAAGATAGTTATGAGGAAGCTACTAAAGACTTTGAATTTGTTGGATCAAGTGGTAAGGCTAGAACTAATCATGTGGAGAGACCTATGGAAAATAGAGTTGATCAGTTTGCTAGACCTGGATCTCAGTTGAAGTTAAAGCATAAGATGGAGGTTTCTAATTTCTCAGGTAATTTGAATCTTGAAGACCTAATTGATTGGATTGGTGAATTAGAAGACTACTTGGAGCTTTAGGATATTAAGGATCCACTCAAAGTAAGGTTGGCACAAGCTAAGTTGAAGGGACATGATACTCTTCGGTGGAAGGAACTATAAAGAGATAGAGAATAGGAAGGTGAAATGAAGATCACTAGATGGATATTGATGGTGACTAAGTTAAAGGCTAAGTTTTTTCTTTCTGATTATGAATTTGAGTTATTTAAGAGGTTACAAAATTTGAAGTAGAAGGATATGACTGTGAAAGATTATACTAAGGAGTTCCACAAGTTTACTATTTGGTCTTAGCATAGAAAATTGTCAAAGGAGAAGGTAGCATGGTGATAGGCCAACACTGAGGTAGATAATAAGAAATATTTAATACTTTAAATGATGAAATTCAGCTTGGTCTATATGTGTCATTTCGAGAGTGAAGCTTGCAAAAGGTGTCTAAGCAATATGCTATCAAGGGATGGTAGTTGTGAGATGAGGGTTTATGCATGCATCTATAACACACAAAAATAAACTCACACCAAATTGAAATGCTTCTGTGATAGGAACTATCACTTATAGTAGTAGAAACTTACTAAAGTATAACAAAAATATTTTATGATAAAATAACTACAACTTTTAACAAATTATCAACTCACAATATAATTCATATGAAATGTTATTATACAATCAAATACATATATTAAACCCATAAACTAATATACTATGATTAAATCCATACTATGTAATGCTAACATAATTAACATACAAATGAAAAATAATTTAAATGCACTCCAAACATAACTCACAAAAAAAAATCACCAGGTAACTTCAGAGTGGGTCCTTCCTCCTCAGCTACCTAGTGAAGAAAAATAATAGTCTTACACCTTCATAATCATGCAAATATGGAACTTATATTTCAAAATAATAATAATAGTCTATGTACAATAATCCCTTCTACAAAAATTTGTATATTTAAAACCTACCTCCCCCTGCTATGATATTTGACCATATATATATATATATGGTCAAATACATATATATGTATATGTATATGTATATATACATATATATATGTATATATCTATACATATATATATACATATGTATATATATACATATATATATACACATATACATATATACATATGTATACATATATACATATGTATACATATATACATATATACATATATATTTATACACACACACACACACACACACACACACATATCTATATTTCTATAAAACAAACACTAAATAAAATATATATGAGATATCTACGTGGCTGGCTTATGGCCAAGAAGACATAACAAAACAATGCCACATGAATTACGTTTATAACAACACATAAATATAGGAAACTAAATACTAATAAAGTTTCCCACATGAGTATATGCAACATAATTTTACCTTGGTTGTTTGGTATTGTTTCCCTTGCATGGTTGGAGGTTGTCGTGTGATGGAAAAAAGGTAGATATTAAGTAGTTTAAACTCCATATAGATTGTAATACATGTGTCCAACCAACATATTTTCTCCATTGAGATTGCAACAGTAGACATTTTATTTTGGAGTAATAATACTTCACGTCAAAATGCGATAGGAAGTTACAGTCCCAACTAGCAGGAAATAGGAAGTTGCAGCCCCGACTGACAGGTGACAAGAAGTTGCAATCTTGACTAATAGGTGATAAGAAGTTTGTTAAATAGTAGGAAGATCTACAATGACAGATCAACATGCTATAGTAGTAAATATTAGTAAAAGAAATCAATTAATGTATTTTTCATAATTTAATCCCAAAACAATATTAAATACTACTTATAAATATTAATCCATATGCAATGTAAACCAATAAAATGGGATGGAATATAATGGAAATGGAATAAAGAAGTGAGTCAGTAAGTTCATAAAACAGATTAAAATATGCCATCAAATAGGTTCTACTCGGCTCTCATCATTCCCCCTAACTTAACATATTGCATGTCCTCGTGTAATAATTATTATCATGAGGTCTTTACTTTTGACTAGAAGCCTCCTAGGTTTATGGATTTTGGCTTTGTCTCCACCTTGAACCGTGATAACTCATATATAAACATAAATTCCTTTCTTTACTTCACATGATAGGATTTTTTATTTTTTTCTTCTTTAATAGGGATATCTCTTTTAACTTTTCATAAGTTATTTCTCTTTTCTCTTTTCTTTCTTCTTTTCTTTTTATTTTTTTTCTTTTTACTTTACATTTTTAATAGCATCATGGTTCAAAATGGGTGAAATGGGAGAGATGAGAGACAAAAAAAATGCTAGAATGGATAGTATGATGGATAGAAGATAATAGGATGACATGCCTCCTGCCAACTTAAAGGTTGATCGACCATGAGAAACAAGGAGAGTATAGGGAGGGATGTTGCATAGTAATTAATATAATAAGCAATATAAATAAAGTTAAGAGATAAAATAAGGAAAAAAAATTGATTGATTTACCAACATTCATGTGCAGAGAGACCAAGGCTAGAACATAGAGTAACTTAGCAACTATGGCCACCAAAATGGAGGAATCTACAACAATGAATGAAGAGAAGCATCAAGAACTACAACACCACAAAATACCACCATTTGATTAAAATCATCAAAGAGAAGACCATTGGAAGGAACCAGAAAACTAGAGAGTGACTAGAATTAGAGGGGCTACCATCATCAACTGAACTAGTATAGATCATATAGGAAGTAGCACATTCCACTAAAAACACCTCAACTAAATAGGCAACTCAGACTATGGTGATCAAAGATGTGAGGATCACAATGAAGAGGAGTAGAGCTGCAGGAGTGAGTGATAGGAGGTGTCAAAAAGGAAATAACCACTAAAATCAATGAGTGTTCTTGAAAAGAATGATTAGTAAAAAAACCAGGAACACCAATTATTGCATTTTTTAATTTTTAATTTTTAAATTTTTTGATTTGCTTTTTCAATTTTTTTTCATTTTTTCACATTTTGATAATGACAAGTGACCATTAGCAAGCCAATTTTCAATCACTCACCACTTAATGGTGCTACGAAAATAGTTTTCACCATTAAGGATTTATTTTGTAGTTAACATCAGCTAGAAATCAATTTTTAGATATTAACTGGCCAACAACGCTTGGAGGTTTTCATTGTTGGATCTTTTATTGCTTTCTTCTTCTTCTTCTTTTTATAGTTTTTTATTTTTATTTTTTTCAATAACTACATAGGATGACCAAAGAAATGAAATATTGACATGGATGATTAAAAATGATACCATACAAAGCTCTATTTTTGTCCATGACCTCATAGAAGGTACTATTGAAGCTTGATTGCATAAGGAACTTGAAATGATGACCAAGAATAATCTCCAAAAAGTTGAGAACACTAAAACACTGCACTATCAACCTTGATCTATGTATCTCATGCCACTAAATTTGAAAATTGCATGAAGAGATTTAGAACATACTAGGATACTTGGATGAAACAAATACTCACAAGGATGATGATACTCTTATGACATAGTTCTCTGATACTGACAAAACTAGACCAGCTAGCATGAAGTTGTGCTACATATCCAATCCTTGTAAAGAATGAGATCAATCCATAAACACACCTTTGTTACCAAGGACAAGGTCATAGAGTGAAATACCAATGATAGTCTCCAAGGTGTTCATAGAACTTCAAAGAGAAGGAGATACAACTCAAGGAAGGAGTGTGATGATCTGCAATATCTTCAAAGTTTTTCTTGATGTGTAGCTCAAAAATGATGATGAATCTCATAGACCAAGTTGCATATTTTCCTCCATGTGAGAAATCACCAAAGAAAGGAAATCTCATTTCAAGGTAAAGAACACCCTATGTCAAAATTTCCATGTGATCTTGAAAAGTGAAGTACAATGGACATGCAATAGATAGCTAAAAAATCCACACAATGTTAACAAAGATAACATAGTGTGTTTTGCAATGCTTGTGTATAGAAGCATCATTAATTGGTTTTGTACCTCACCCAAACAATAGATCTGTAGCCATATTCTCAAAACCAAGCATATCAAGTATAGTAAAGAAATTTTATCCAATTAATAACCCTACCATCAAGTGATTAATGCATTTATACAAATGGTAGGTAGTTTTATTAATATAAATAAACACTTGATAAAAACAAAAGAATGTGATTACAATGATTATACCAATGTCAATCAACATAAGAATAGATACATTGAATTGTTAAGATGTCACATGGTGAAGTTTGCTAAAAATACCAACAAAAAAATCATTGAGTCTTGGTTGGAAATTATCTAATAACCACAAGATTGGAGGGATTCCCCCCAACTTAACATTATGGTACAAGATCATGAAATCATTAGGATAAAATAAGAAATTAGGAAAACCATGAGAGAGTAACACATCATTAGAATTTTGTGAGCCTTTTTGAATGATAGATAAATCAAATAGTTCATTAATTCAATGGATGTGCCTCCAAATTAAATCTAGGTCATAAAAGCATAAGGAATTTGAATTATCCAAGAAATCAAGAAATGGATTTAGTACTTGTTCTCAATGAATGATCATCGTAAGATACAAGAACCAAGAATGGAGAATATATAGATATTAATATCTTGATACTTGTTTAAAAAAATCATCCATAGTTTATTTGGTCATTTAACAATGAGGAATAACAATCATCTAGTTATAACATTTTGGTCATTAATGCATAGAATCCTTTATGCTTAATCAATTATTGGTCACAAATCAACAAGTATGTGAGGAATGCTGATTTTAACGATAGGCCTCCAAATATCAATATGTATAAGTATAGAAGTAGTAGAATATAGACCGTGGAGGATATGGTACCATGTTTGTTAGATATGGAATGTATATGGTTCAATATTACTTAGTGAATGATTAATATTAACACACATACTTATGAGTCCAATGATTAAAATTGGTGAAATTTGAAGTATGGGCTCATTATGGGTATTTTGAATTCACTAAGTGGAAAAGAATAACACAATTGATTATAATTCAACAAGTAATATTGTTCTTCTAATTTAAGTAAACCAAAATCACATCTGTCATATACATTAATACATTCCAATGTTGAGTTATGAATTTCAAGGAAATCATTAGATTTTATAGGGATCCTCAAAAGATTGATATTATATATATTTCTAGCCACCTTATTATGAAGTGCTGTATGAGGCAATATAGTTTCCTTTGGTGGATAGGGTGGAGTGCAATGTGAATGGGATAATGAATATGGTAAGAAGTGTGAAGGAGATAAAGTAGATGGAAATAAGAAGGATGGGTGAAATGAAGGTGGTAAGGATGGAAATGGTAGAATATAAGATGGATATATGGGTTGTTGTGAACATGCATGATTACATTTGTTGTGCACGATAGGTGGAGAAGTACATTTTGAAGAAATATGTTGGATTTGTAATGAATTAGAGTGACAATACATGTTACCAACATAATTCATACCTTGATCTTCTTGGGTTGGTGCTTGAGATTATTCATCCATTATAAGGAATACTTGGTCACTTCCACCCTTATCATGGTAAGGATTAGAAATGGCTTGCACCTCATTCACCATGTGCTTGTGGTTGTTCAGGCATATACATTGGTCATCTTCCCTGTAGCAATTAGAACAACAATTGGTTAAATGTTCATCCTCAAAATCACCTTGTTCTAAGAATTCATCAATGATTTTCTCATGTTCAAGCATAGAGATAGAATTCTTTCATACCTATGATAGTGGAAGATCAATATCATTTAAGATGCATTCATTAGGTATAGCGGGTGTAAAAATGTCACCTTTGGTTTGTGTGATTTCCCCACTAGTTTCTCCGTTTAAAAAAAAATTGAAGGTAGAGGTCTAGGGGCAATGCAAAATTGATGTACTTGAACAACCTTGAGAATATATTATCTTAAACATTTTTCTTCAAAAGCATCTTTTCTTTACCAATATCTCACAACAACTAATGATAATATAAAATTAAATCTAGTTTCTAAAACAACTAATGAATCAAATTTTTAAGCCTACTTGCATACTCTAAAAAAAAACTCTAAAGCAATGCATCTATATGATTTAACCAATGCAAATTAAGATTAATTACTTAAGCAAGGCTAGCAGTTGCAAAAGCTTTCATCCTAATGCATTGTTCCTAACTCAAATCATCAAACTAATAGGCCTTTGACACCTTTCTTGAGAAATAGTGCCAAAATGATAGGCCAACACTAGGGTAGATAATAAGAAATATTTAATACTTTAAATGATGAAATTTAGCTTGGTTTATATGTGTCAATCTAAGAGTGTAAGCTTGTGAAAGGCATGTGAGCAATACACTATCAAGGGATGATAGTTGTGAGATGAGGATTTATGCATGCATCTATAACACACAAAAATAAACTCACACCAAATCAAAATGCTTCTACAATAGGAACTATCACTTCTAGCAGCAAAAACTTATTGAAGTATAATAGAAATATTCTATAATAAAATAACTATAACTATTAACAAATTATCAACTCGTAATCTAATTCATATGAAATGTTTTTATACAATCAAATATATATATTAGACACATAAACTAATATACTATGATTAAATCCATACTATGTAATGCTAACATAATTAACATATGAATGAAAAATAATTTAAATGCACTCCAAGCATAAATCACAGAAAACAATCACCAGGTAACTTCAGAGTGGACCCTTCCTGTCATGCCCAAAAATCTAGGGGTAAAACACACACACACAATTTTTGTTTTTAAAATTATTAAAAACTTAAATAATAATTAGGTTCACTAAGTTTGAATAGTTTAACTTCTAATAAAACATAGGCACTCTAAGGATGGATACTAGATCTACTATCAATATGAAAGGTTACAACTCAGTTTAAATATACCATGAAGGAATGGATCATTATGTCAAAACCTTCATTATTTAAAACAACTAATTAACAACTCTCCAATCAAACTACTTAATTTAATTTAACTCCGAACATACTGACTTAACATTACCTTAACAAATTTAACTTTAAGTTTTACTTAAAGATTAAAACAAAACAACATACTAACTAAAACTTGATTAGATTGTAATTAAATTTATAATATCCAAACTTATTTATCACTAACATAAAATACACTAATAATCTAATATTAAAAAAAAACATATAAATTAATTGACTTTGAACATAACAACTACATGATTTAAAAACTTTATTTAATACTAAAATCTAAAATTATTAAATCCTAACTACAACTTTATAATCTAATGAAAGACAAATTAACTATTTTCCAAAAATTAAAAAAAAACAAAAAAAAACTAAATTGACAACTAACTACCTTAACTTTCTAAATAAAAGAGAGTTTAACATTAAATAACTCTAACATAGACATCTAACAAATTTTGACATCTAACTCCTACTAACCCATATTTTGATATGCTAACATCTAAAACATGTTAATTACTAACAATAAAATAAAACTAACTAATTTCAACAACTATTAGCAAAATTCTAAACTAAATAATTCAACTAACAACTAACATTAATTAACACTCTAATCAATTTCTAAACTAACCTTAATATACATACTATGGAGTAAACTTAATTATCAATCTTACTATCTAATGGAGACACAACCCAAGAATAGAATGGACACAACAGAAAAGGGGAAATTATATTAACTGAGAAAATAAGCTAGTACATACAGTAAAAAGAAAATAAACTTCAAAACATGCCCTAAGGGCTTACAATAGCATAAATCTGGAGATAATTTCTCCTTTCAGTACCTCCTCTCAAACTCCACTCCAAACTGCCTTTTACAATGCCAAAAATCTCCTTAAATAGACCCCAGAGGGTTAAGGGCTAGGAGTACATTCTAGAAAGTGCTAGCAGGCATCCATCGACCAAATAGAAGGTTCCAGAAGCTGCGTTAGAAGTCAGCGCAAATCTAGAAGAATCCAAAAATGGTAACCGAACTTTCAGGAGGCATAACTTTTGAACCGTAGCTCTGATTGACGAACTGTTTACATTTCAAAAAACTCTTGAAGCACTCTATAGCTATGGACCAGCTTTGCTCATCCCCCATTTTTGGCCCTTTTCAAGGTCATTTAATGCCCCTAACCTGACTTTGAAGCATTCTTAGGAGGTCTCCAAAACTCAAAAAATTGCAATAACTTTCAAACCGTGGGGCCTTTTGACCTGATTCTTTTTCTAGAATACTCTAAATCACAATTACATTCATCTGGCCAATTTACACCTTCTAGTTTACCAAAATGATGGCCTATTTACATGCTCCTATTTTTTCAGGATTTTCTAACACACTGATAGTGGAACTGTGAGAGTTGGAACCTTTATTTGACCCAAATGGGTATCCAAAAATGAAAACACATGAAACAAAAACTAAGTCTAAGTACATTTTTTGGGTGACACAGGATTGCCCTTATACCTCTGGATGCTCTTGCATCACTACCTATATTTTGATTTAATATTTTCTCCAATATAGTTATAATAATCTGACTTATTATCTATCATTTGCAATTAGAAATGACGCCTAGAACTAATTGAAATAAATCTATAAGTTAAACTAAACTTTATTCAACTATTACAAATTTAAATCCACTATTAAAATGCCAATATAAAGTTCAATCTAACTAATCTGACAATCTATAATGTAATACACTAATACTATAATATATTTAAAACTAACTTAAATCAAAACTAAAAGAAAATAACTAAACTATATTTAATATAAACTAACTATCACATAAACTAAAACTAATCTAAACTTTATTAACATTAACTAACTAATATTAATTCATGATTAAAATGTACATATTAGAATTATGTCAATTTTAAAACTAAGTTTATAAACACCTAACTTTTAAACAAGAACTTTTAAATAAAAACTAACTAATCTAAAAAGGTAACTAACATTCTAACTTAAACAATTTTAAAAGAAACCTAAAATCTATTCTATCCCACTATCCTCTAACTCTCCCCTAACTCTACCTTACCAAGAAACTACCCTCCAAGTGGCCCACTCCACTTGTTTCCCCATGCAACCCAAGGACTAGGATGCACTGCCCAAGTGCTGATTGGGTGCACTATGGACAGGCAGGCCGAACTAATGAAGCACATGGAATAACCAAAGGTGACAACCATGGGATAACAAGGTAAGGTTTGCATTCCACCCCACAAAGTCTCCAAGATCAAAGAACAATGCATTGCCTCCCATTGTACTTACATGCTGACCTAGGTCTGTCAGCACAGACCTGTCCCCCTTGCCCTTGCGTGAATGATATTCCCTACCTTGGATCTAGTGCATGGGAAATTAGAACATAAGGGTGGTTGTAAAGCATAGCAAGGTTAATACAAATTTAAACCAACCAATCCCAATCCCATGATATGACATGGGTCTCCATGCAGGTCAGGTATGATACAGACCAATGGCAAGTGAATGGGTAGATTAGCACCTAGTTTTTATGGAATGCCAAGGCAAGTGAGAGGTCGGGGAGAGAATAAAATAAACTTAGGATGGTGTAATAGCATAGATTTTCATTTAATAAAGACTACACTTGAAGCCTAAGGCAAGTATTTTGCACTTCATGATGTATGGAGTTTAATGCTAATGAATTTAACCAGGACTGCCCCCATATTTGGCAGGGAGGTGATTGAAACTAGATTTAGTGATGGGCTAGATAGCTATAGGAATAAATTCTAAAAGTTTTATAGTTGAGAGGAGGCAATAGGATACATTAACATACAAATTTAGATATTTTATTTTTGAATTTATTTGATTTATATTATTTAAAGATTTAGCAATGGTTTTAGTTGAAATTCAAGAAGAATATCTCAAGGAATATTCTTTGTGACTTGAGAGAATTAAAGTTTTCCCCATACATTTTCCAGAGAGATTTTTAACTCCTGGAGGTGCACTTTTTTTTTTTTTTTAAAGCCAATTTGTCTAAGTGTTGACACGTTTTTTTTTATATAACCAAGGAATGATTTCTATCTTATTGACAACATTGATTCTCTTTTTAAGCATACTAATACATGGATGTGTATAAGGTTATAATTTATTTTCTCTCCTATAATTTATGTTTTATAATTCATCACATTGCAAAGGTATATGTTCCTTTTATTCAGAATTCAAGGTGATGCATAATTTTTTATTCAAATTAGATTTGGTGAATTAAAAAACTTTAACAAGGAGAGAGATAACTGTGTGATCACAATGTAGTTTATTTTATTTCCTCTTAATACTTAAAAATCGAATTGGAAACTTCAACATATCAAATTGCTTTTCATCAACATAATTGAAAACTTGAAAATTCATAATTCAAGGACATTATCTATCATTCTATTTTCTCACATACATATGCAAAATTTGAAATCACATGAGAGCAATACAAGAAGGTTTCCATAATCTTTTTTTTTCTCTATTATTCATTATGATTCAAGGCTCCATCAGGAAAGAACCAGTAAAAAAACTTGATGTCTTTGCCAATACATCATAATTCAATTACATTTTACATATTATTGCAATTCAAATGAATCTTCTTCTAAATCCTTCACAAGTGCTTATTTCCAAAATCTTTAATACCTCAAGGAGAACAAGGACACGACAAGAGCTGACTTGGGGTGAAACATCACAACATCAAGAGCAATTCAAGCATACACCCCTATTAGATACAATTGTTAATTGTGTATTGTCTTTGATGTTACACAAATGTCATATCAGCCATTAGATAGAGTCTACCGAGCTCAAATGGTTAGCAAAGCAATTTATAGTGACTATCGAGCATTCCTGAATATTACACAGTAAGTTAGCTCTTACCGAGCTCACTCGGGCATCAAAGGATTTTGTAGCAGAAAGTTAATGTTAATCAAGCTTCCAAGGTTAACAAAGGGAAAGTCAATGTCTACCAAGTTCACTCAGTCATCGAAGAAAAAGTTAGCTTTTACTAAGCTCACTCGGTAAGCAAAGGAAGGTCAGTGTTTACTTAGTTAACTCAATCTCTGAAGGAAGTTGCAAGGTTTGTAATGTTTATTGAGCTTCACTAGGTTAACACTGGGGAAACCATTCTGGAGTAGTGGTCACCGAGCTAGGTCAAGCAGAAAAGAATTTTATTGTTCTAAAGAATTAAGTTTAATTGTTTTGTGCAATGTTTGTAGTCGACTGATTTAATGTTTTTCAATTGTTGTAACTTGTAATTGAGCCGACTTGACAATCTATAAGGTATATATGAAAGGTCAAGTTGTGAATTCATGAATATGTAAGAGTGTGGATGCATAACAGTGTGAATGTATGGATGTAAATGGAATGAGCAAATATTGAATATATCATCGAATGTTGTGGAAGGATTAGATATCCTTATGGAGCTACAAAGTTGTATTTGATCAGTGAGGATCTAGTGAAGCAGAATAGATATCTGTATTCAACAAAGATAAGTTGCATATATTTTAGATCACTTCATTGCTGCTTTCTAATCATTGTAATATTAATTCAAAATCTCTTAATAGAGTTGGTTTAATAGCCATTTTGTAAATCCTCTAACCAGGTGAAAATTTAGTTGAATTATTCTTAAGACCTCCAACTAGGCCACTCCTTATAGGGTGATTAAATCCTCTAACAAGGTCACACCTAACAGTGTGTTTTGTAACCTTTAATAGGTTTGGCTCCTAATAGAGCTCACTTTAGAAGAGTAAAAATTGGTGACTAGTTACTTGGTGGTTTTTCCCATATTGGGTTTCCATGTTAAATCTAGTGTCTCTTGTGTTCATGTTATTTCCTTTATGCATGCATGTTAATCACTTTAAATACTTAATAAGTTAACATAACATCTATCAAGTTTCAATATTTATTTGTGTGGTTACTGAGTGTCAGTAGCAACTATATTTTAAGACATCTAAGGATTTGCGGATTTATTTTTGTGGTAACTAATTCACCGCTCCCCTCTCAGTTACTCCATCTCTATTTCCAACAATTGGTATCAGAGCTTTTTGTGCTTGCAGGATAAGATTTCAAGGATCTAAGCCAAAGATCAGGATGTCTTATAAAAGGAAAATTTTAAGACTTAATAGGAACAAATTCTTAGCATGGAAAGGGTTGATGACACTTCATCTAGCTTCTGTTGGAGACACAAGACTAAAATACCTCGTTGAAAAATATGCAAAACTAGCTGTTACACTATCTATCAACGATATTGCTAAAAAGAAGACCCGCAACATTATGATGATAGATATAGCATCTGCTCTGAGTTATGAAGAATTTGATGATATCAAGGACTACACATCTGCTTTTGAAATGTGGAAAAAGTTGAAAGAGATCTATGGAGGAGATGATAATGGTAGAAGAGCCAAAGCAGAAAGTCTGAGAGGACAATTTGATCAAATGAGAATGAGAGAGGATGAAAACATTGCAAAATATGTTGAAAGAGTCAAAACATGTGTCAGTGCAATCAAAGCATCTGGAGGAGATATCAAGGAAGAGACAGTTATAAGTAAAGTTCTCAGAACTCTACTTCCCATTTATTCAATCAGATTTTCTGCAATTCAAGAAAGAAGATGTGAAGCAAATCATAAGATAAACCTAGATTCCATAGTTGGAAGATTAACTACATTTGAACTAGACAAGTTTGACAACTATGTTCTAGCTTCCAAGAACATTGAATCAGCATTTAAAGCCAAGTTTTCACTCAAGGAGAAAGCAAAAAAGAAAAAGGAATCTCAGTCAAAAAGTGAAGATGAATCAGACCAAAGTTTAGACAGTGATCTTGAAGTAATTGAAGCTCTACTAGCAAGGAAATATTCTAAAGGCAGAGAAAAATATAAAGGTAAAGTTCCTTTAATCTATTTTTCATGTGAAAAAATTGGTCATACTGCTACTAGATGCCCAAAAAAGTAGAACAAAGATGAGAAGAAAGGACACAAATTTAATGGTAAGAAAGACTTCAGATCATTCAAGGATAAAGGTAATAAAACATGTTTTATGGCTAAAGATTCTAATGATTCTAATGATGAAGAAAAAGATGAAATTGTCTACATTGCTATGAAAGATGAGTCTAATAATGATGAGGAAATGTGGTGCAGAGGCACCTAAATTTCAAGAAGACAAAGATATAAAAGCTAGAGAAGCCATTTGTAATAAGTTGTCAAAGGAGGTCTTAATATGATTTAATTGGTGAATGGATCTATTGAAATCCATCTAAATTCATTTGAGTCATAATGTTGGTCTAGGTTGGGTTTGTATGAAATTTGAAATGTAAAAATGCATAAAATGCATAAAACGTTGTCAAGAATGCAAAAGGGTCAAAAGAATGTGAAGGGTTAGTTTAAAGGGTGGTTTGAAAGTTATAACCAACAAAAAAATCTATAAAAATGTATGTAAGGTCAAACCAAAGCATTAAGTAAAGGAAGAGATACATTTTGAAAGAAATTTGGTAATATCTTAAGTTGTTATTTTGATTGGTTTTCTATTTTAGTGTTGGTTCCAGGTCTTGTACGACCATGTATAGTCTGAAAACCATGTAAAGTTTTTATATTTGGATAGAGAAGTGAATAAAATTTCTTTTGGCTTTGGTTTGAATTTTTTTCATTTAGAAATGAAGAAGTTATGCAGGTTTTGGCAAAGCTTGTAAATTGCAGATTTGAGAATGCCCAACTACAGTCAGATTGAAACATTTCGTACAGGAATATTTTGGAAAATAAAGACCTCTAAAAATATTAATTGGAAATATACATGAATTAGCTTTCATTTCCTTTTGGTTTGGATTGTTTTTATATATATTTGTGAAAGTTATGAAGATTTGAGTGAAAATTGGTTTTTAAATGCCTTCAATGGTGTTGCAGGCAAAGATTTGTGCTTATACATTGATTTATGTATTGGATAAATTAATGGCTTACATATTTGGAAACTAGACTCACAAATGGATGATGTGGAATTGGTTTGGGGTTATTTTAACTTGTTTTGTGAACGTTGTGTGATGCCCTAGGCAGGGTTACCAGTTTTGTTTCTGGTTTATGACAGAAAATATGGGTCTTGGTTCAGAGTACATAATTTATAATCTTCTTATTGGATTTGTGTCAGCTTTGGATATGTTTTATAATTAATAATTTAGAACAATTCATCCAAAGGGGTTTTCAATAAGATATTTAGAACTGGAGTTATGAATAATGCAATCAGACATAGCAATCTGATTGTGTGAGTGAAGATGTTGTCTTAATCGATGTATAATGTTAGGGTTCTTTGTTGTAATCTTTGAGATGTTCTTGGTTCCTTGAGGGTGTACCAGCCTATTTTGAATCCCTTGAGTTGAACTAAGATTCTTTGAAGATAAATACAGAGGGCTCTGCATCAAAATGGCACTCATTTCTCATATGAGCAAAAATGATACATGGATCATAGATAGTGGTTGTTCTCATCACATGACTAGCGACAAAACTAAGTTTGAATACTTTGAAGACTATGATGGTGGCAGTGTAAGATTTGGTAACAATGAACCTTATTGTATAAAAGGAAGAGGGAGAATCTCTCTCACCAAAGAACTTATATGTGATAATGCCTATTGGGTAGAAGGACTAAAGCATAATTTGTTAAGTGTGGCATAGCTACTCAATAATGGATTCAAAGTAGAATTCATGCATGGTAAAGCAAGACTACTAGATGGTAAAGGAAAGCTGATTGGGTCAGGTACTCAAACTAAAGGTAACTTGTTCTATCTTGAATTAGGTGAATGTTCATGTTTCATTGCTCAAGTTGAAGAAAGTTGGATATAGCATAAAAGGTTGTGTCATGTAAATTTTGATAATTTGGTAAATATAAGCAAATTCAAGAAAGTAAGAGGCATTGCTAACATAAAGAAACCTGAGGTTGGTCTATGCAAAAATTGTCAGATTGGTAAAATGGGAAAGACTAGTTTTAAAAGAAAAAACTATCAGTCTGAAGATATATTAGAAATAGTGCATACTAATTTATGTGGACCCATTGGAATTGAAATCTATACTGGAGAAAAGTTCTTAATTCTTTTTGTTGATGATTACTCAAGAATGATGACAGTCATGTATCTAAGAAACAAGTCAGAAGCATTTGAAAAGTTCAAATGGTATTTGACCAGAGTAGAAAAGGAAATAGGGAAAAGATTAAAATTTTTGAGGTCAGACAGAGGTGGAGAATTCATTTCACATAAGTTTAATAACTTTTACATTGAAAGAGGAATCAAAAGACAGGTATCAACCCCTGGAACACCCCAGCAAAATGGAATAGCTGAAAGAAGGAACAGATCCATCATGGATTGTGCAAGAACATTAATGATTGAAAATAGCATTGATATCAAATACTGGAAAGAAGCTATCAGCACTATAGTTCATACCTTGAACCAAGTACAGCTGAAGAAAGACTCATTCAAAACCCCCTATGAGTTATGGTATGGCTATAAACCTAATGTAAGATACCTTAAAGTATTTGGAAGTAAATGTTACATTTTGAAAGAATCTAGAAAAGGCAAATTTGATGTGAAAGGTGATGAAGGTATATTCTTTGGATACTCATGCAAAAGTAAGGCATATAGATGTTTGAACTAGTCTACTCACAAAGTCATAGAAAGTGCACATGTGAAAGTTGATGAGTTTGTAGAAAGGACTAAAGAAGAAAGCAAAAGGGAATCAGAAGATTATAAAAGGTTTGTCTTCATTGAACTTGATATAGTACTAGTTACATCAGAGAATCAGGAATCTTCTACTCCCAAGTCATCTGTAACTGAGTTACAAGAGGTTCAAACCGAGCCACAATAAATCAAGTTAAATTTAGTGACTAATGAGCAAGTGTCTACCAAGTTTGAAGGACCCGAGCCAGCATCTATTGAGAAAATATCTACCGAGCCAGAATAGACAGAACCTAAAGTTGAAATGCAAGAGGATAATAATGAAATTCATTCAAAAGGCAAGGAACCTATATTAGCTAAGTATGTCATGAGACATCATTCAGCAGATTAGATCATTGGAGATAAATTTGAAAGAACCATGACAAGAAATAAGTTGAAAGGTACTTGTTTACTTGCTGATTTTGAACCTAGAATTATCAAAGATGCATTGGGAAATGATAGTTGGATTGAAGCTATGAATAAAGAGATAGAACAAAAAGAAAAAAAAAGACATGGACTCTTGTACCTAAACCTAAAGACAAAAATGTGATTGGAACTAAGTGAGTATTTAGAAACAAGTTGGATGAAGATGCTAAGGTATCAAGAAACAAATCTAGACTAATATGCAAAGGATATGCTCAAGAAGAAGGAATAGAATATGGAGAAACTTTTTCTCCTGTTGCAAGATTGGAAGGAGTCAGAACCTTACTAGCATATGCTGCTCACAAAGGATTCAAAGTTGATCAGATGGATGTCAAGTCAGCAATCCTCAATGGTATACTAGATGAAGAGGTTTACATTGAACAATATGAAGGTTTTGTTGATCCAGATAAGAAGAACATGGTGTGTAAATTACACAAGGCATTGTACAATCTGAAACAAGCCCCTAGAGCATGGTATGAAAGATTGCATAACTATCTTATTCAAATTGGTTTTCAAAGAACTAATGATAACAATAGCTTGTATATAAAGGAAGGATCAGATGATAAGATTGTTTTAGCAGAGATATTTGTAGATGACACTATGTTCACAGGAAATGATGATCTTTGTAAAGAATTCTCAGAACAAATGAACAAGGAATTTGAAATTTCTATGTTTGGTGAAATCAAATTCTTTGTTGGTCTTCAAATTCAATAGTATAAAAATGGTATCTACATCACTCAATCAAAATACATCAAGGAGATATTGAAAAAGTTTGGAAT
The DNA here is from genome assembly GCA_028749045.1 of Cupressus sempervirens. NCBI lineage: Eukaryota > Viridiplantae > Streptophyta > Pinopsida > Cupressales > Cupressaceae > Cupressus > Cupressus sempervirens. Next base: position 1,021,340,906 of record CM053785.1, read on the forward strand.
GGAAGATTGTAAACTAGTTGGGACTCCTATGTGTACTAGATTAAAAATTACCAAGGAAGATGAATCAAAAGAAGTAGATCAAACATTGTATAGATCTATGATTAGAAAGTTGTAGTACATAGTTCATACTAGGCCAGATATTGCCCTTGTAGTTGGTATTGTAGCAAAAATTTTAGCAAAACTAAGAGAAAATCACATAATGGCAATCAAAAGAATAATGAGATATTTGAAAGGAACTAAGGATTACGGTTTATGGTACAAATTTGGAGGTAATCTATATTTGAAAGTGTTTACTGATGCTGATTGGGAAGGAAACCTTGATGACAAAAAAAGTACAAGTGGAGGTGCATTCTTTCTTGGAAAGAGGTTGGTTTCTTGGACAAGCAAAAAGTAGAATTGTACATCCCAATCTATAGCAGAGGCAGAGTATGTTGCTGCAGCAGTAAACTATTCTAATATTGTTTGGTTTAAATAGTTGTTAGAAGGCATGAAGGTGGAAATCAAAGAACCAATTATTATGTTCTGTGATAATACAAGTGCAATCAACATATCTAAGAATCCAGTGATGCATTCCAAAACCAAGCACATTGCAATAAAATATCATTTTGTCAGAGAATTGGTACAAGATAAGGAGATTAGATTGGAATATGTTCATATAAAGGAACAAATTGCTGACATATTCACAAAACTATTATCTAAGGATGCATTCTTGTATCTAAGAGGTAAGTTAGGGGTCACTCCCCTATCTGAAGTTCACTAAAATAAAGTTTTAGTGATGCATCAACTCATACCAGGTTGAAGATCTATCCGTTGATGTAGCATAATCAAGAAATATTACATATGAATCAGTACTAAAGGTACACTAAAATTCATTTGAGTTGTCTTTGGCATGTGTTGTCAAAGAGGGAGAGTTTTACTGTCATATCTCTCTAAATTTGTTTAAGATAAAGTGTTCACTATGTAATTCCTTCACAAAGGGAGATTACTGTAAGAGGGAGAGTTTTCTATCTTAGAGGGAGAATTGTTATGTTGACATGTTGTGTTGCCATATAAGAGAAAGACTTGTTTTCAAATTTCATTCTGCTATGACATGTTGTGTTGCCATCAATGCCAAAGAGGGAGATTGTTGGATACAATTGTTAATTGTGTATTATCTTTGATGTTACACAAATGTCATATCAGCCATCAGATAGAGTCTACCAAGCTCAGATGGTTAGCAAAGCAATTTATAGTGGCTACTGAGCATTCCTGAACATTACACAGTAATTTAGCTCTTACCAAGCTCACTTGGGCATCAAAGGATTTTGTAGCAGAAAGTTAATGTTAACCAAGCTCCCAAGGTTAACAAAGGGAAAGTCAATGTCTACCAAGTTCACTTGGTCATCAAAGAGAAAGTTAGCTTTTACCGAGCTCACTCGATAAGCGAAGGAAGGTCAGTGTTTACCAAGTTAACTCGGTCTTCAAAGGAAGTTGCAAGGTTTGCAGTGTTTACCAAGCTTCACTAGGTTAACACTGGGGAAACCATTCTGGAGCAGTGGTCACTGAGCTGGGTTGGGCAGCGAGGAATTTTATTGTTTTAAAGAATTAAATTTAATTGTTTTGTGCAATGTTTGTAGCCGACTGATTTAATATTTTTTAGTTTTAACTTGTAATTGAGCCGACTTGACAATCTGTAAGGTATATATGAAAGGTCAAGTTGTTAATTCATGAATATGTAAGAGTGTGGATGCATAAGAGTGCGAATGTATGGATGTAAATGGAATGAGCAAATATTGAATATATCAACAAATGTTGTGGAAGGATTAGATATCCTTATGGAGTTGCAAAGTTATATTCGATCAGTAAGGATCTAGTGAAGTAGAACAGAGATCTATATTTAGCAAAGATAAATTGCATATATTTTAGATCACTTCATTTTTGCTTTCTAATCATTGTAACAATCATTCAAAATCTCTTAACAAAGTTGGTTTAACAACCATTTTGTAAATCCTTTAACCAGGTGACAATTCAGTTTAATTGTTCTTAAGACCTCCAACTAGGCCACTCCTTATAGGGTGATTAAATCCTCTAACAAGGTCACACCTAATAGTGTGTTTTATAACCTTTAATAGGTTTGACTCCTAACAGGGCTTACTTCAGAAGAGTGAAAATTGGTGACTAGTTACTTGGTGGTTTTTCCCATATTGGGTTTCCACGTTAAATCTGGTGTCTCTTGTGTTCATGTTATTTTTTTTATGCATGCCTATTAATCACTTTAAATGCTTAATAAGTTAATAAAACATCTATCAAGTTTCAACATTTATTTGTGTGGTTACCGAGTGTTAGTAGCAACTATATTTTAAGACATCTAAGGATCTATGGATTTATTTTTGTGACAACTATACACCCCAACCTAGTTTTGCACAATAGGTTCAAACATAGAACCTGACTAGGGGGAGGTGGATTTTCCTAATGGGAGACATCAATCACCATACCATAACATAGCCCTTTTGGGGCTAAAACTTCAAGAACTTTCATTCTTCTACAAGGCCCTTTCAAGGCTATTTCCATTCCTTTCCATATTCAAGAATTCACAATATCAAACAAGGTATGTGATGACAAGTAGGGGCCCATACACCCTACCCTCTTTCCCTCCTCTCACCATGAGAGGAGACTCTACACCATTGAGGTCCAACTAATGCCCTTCCCCCATACATGGCCACTTCTTCCCTATTCAAGGGTGAGTAATGCCAAAACAATCTTCATAAAATCCTCTCAAAACACAAAACATCAAAGCAAGCATGAGAATAACATCAAAAGAAAAACAAGTTAAGATCCCTCCCAATCAATCCCCAACACACAAGCAAGAAATACAAAAACAAAACAATGCCTTATGCATGATTCAAACAAGATTCAAGCATGAAAAAAATGAAGAAATAATACAAAGAAGTGAAGAACTCCTACCTTTACCAAAAGAGTTATGGAAAAAAAGGTGGGTTCAGAAGAGCTTTTCCTTTTCTTCCTTCAATCTTCAAACTTTTTCCAAATCTAGAGATTGGGTGACCACCCCAAAACTACTCCAAAAAGCCTCTAAGTATGATCCTTAACTCAACTAGACTTCAAGTAAACTCAAGATGGAGTTTGAGTCACCAACTCATGTAGGATACAATCAATTTTCGTAATCAACCAAAAGTAGGGTTTTTGAGTGACCCTACAAGTCAACCAAGGAGGCTAAAGGGATGGAAAGTACTCCCCACCCATACCTTTACCCCTAGGGCACTTAAATTTAATATTTTTAAGTCTTAAAGACTTAATAAGAACAACACAAGCTAGGAGAATAGTAAGACTAAATAAAAAACTTCAAAGAAAGATAATGCAAAGACAACACAATTTAACTAGGGGTTCAGTTCTATCTTTCCATTGGGTTTCCTAGCTAAATATCTTGCACACTCATTACACACGTCAATAGTTCAAGAAACACATGCATATATGTAAAAATATGTATCAGTAAATTCATGTAAATAAAAACATCCTTTTTCTAATACTCAATTGTTTATCTCATTCTATTCATTAAAATTGGAAAAATTAAAGTGTTAGTTTTGCATTCAATCACTTCATCATCATACATGTTCATAAAGTATTAAATGAAGAGATCAAATATCTAAAAGTAAAACATCACACAACATGAAATAACCTAATTTATTCATTAATTCAGATTAAAGTACCAAAATAATCATCGTTAGGCATGAATATACCTAATCATCATAACAACACCAATTAAAGAATACTTGAACTATTTGAAGCATAAAACTTGATCATCGAGATATGAAATCAGCATCCTCATTATTAGGTGAAAACACTTCATACCATCATTACTAAAAATCAATATTTTAAACAGTTGGGGTGATGAAGTAGTTCTTGACTCACTAAGTGTCTAAAACATGAATGAAAACAACAAATCTTAGTTTCTTTTAGGAAAATCACAATATAAGCATTTCTTTACATCCATTTCAATCTCTTATGACAGTTTTAATGGAGAATTCACATTAGATAGTTTCATATGAGGAGGGTCCTTACACTTCCTCCTCAACTACCCGATGAAGAAAAATAATAGTCTTACACATTCATAATCATGCAAATATGGAACTTATATTTCAGAATAATAATAATAATAGTCTATGTACAATAATCCCTTCTATAGAAATTTGTATATTCAAAACATGCCTCTCCTTGCTATGATAGTTGACCATATATATATATATATATACCATTGCTATAAAACAAACACTAAACAAAATATGTATGAGATATCTACATGGTTGACTTATGGCCAAGCAGATATAAAAAAACACCGCCACATGAATTACATTTATAAATGCACATAAATATAGGAAACTAAATATGAACAAAGTTTCCCATGTGAGTATATGCAATAGAATTTTCCCTTGGTTGTTTGCTATTGTTTTCCTTGCATGGCTGGAGGTCATCGTGTGATGCAATCAAAGGTAGATATTAAGTAGCTAAAACTCCATATAGATTATAATACGTGTGTCCAACGAGTATATACTCTACATTAAGATTGCAGTAGGAGACCTTTTATTTTGGAAGAATAATAGTTCATGTCCAAATGTGACAGGAAGTTATAGTACCAACTAGTAGGTGATAGGAAGTTGCAGTCTTGACTGATAGGTGACAGGAAGTTGCAGTCCCGACTGACAGGTGACAAGAAGTTTGTTAAATAGTAGGAAGATCTACATTGACAAATCAACATGCTATAGTAGTAAAGATTAGTAAAAAAAATCAATTAATGTATTTTTCATAATTTAATCCCAAAAAAATATTAAATATTGCTTTTAAATATTAATCCATATGCAATGTAAACCAATAAAATGGGCTAGAATATAATGGAAATGGAATAAGGAAGTGAGTAGGTAAGTGCATAAAATGGATTAAAATATGGCATCAAATAGGTTGTACTCAGCTCTCATCACATGGTACATTAATGGTTTGAGATTTAATATTTAGGATGAGGTTGGTATGTTGATTATTTCATCAATTGATGATGCTTATCAATATTGTTTGAGAGTAGAGGAGAAGCTAAAGAGGAATAATCAAGGTAGTTTTTGAGGGAAGGAGAAGTAGGACTACTCAACAACAGCTAAACCAATTACAGATGATGAACCAAATCTTGTCGATCTAAAGAGAAGGACACATAGAGGTGAGTTTAAGGGTAATTTTATCTAATGTCATGAAGAAGGACATAGATCTTATGAGTGTTTGCAGAAGGATGGTCATAGAAGAGTTGCAATTGTGAATGAGGTTGAAGACCATCAACCTAAGCATGAAGAAAGTTTATTGGCTTAGCAAGTATTGGTTGGTTAGAGGGAATCTTGTTAGAAAAATAATTTGTTTAGGACTTATTATAAGTCTGGTTGTAAATCTACAATTTCATTATGGATGGTGGTAGTGCTGATAACCTCTTTTCTAAAGAGATGGTTCAAAAACTTGGTTTGAAGAGAGTGAGACATCCTTATCCTTATAGGATTGGCTAGTTGTGAGGTGAGCATACTTTGAAAGTGAGGAAGAAGTGTCTTGTTGATTTCTAGATTCGAGAGTACAAGGATCAAGTGTTGTATGATATTGTGGATATGAATAGTTGTCATGTGTTACTTGGTAGACCTTAGTTGTATGATTGCAAGGTTGTGCATAATTGTGTCAAGAACATGTTTACTATTGAGAAAGGTGGCATAAAGCATTCCTTGATTCCTTTGTAGAATGAAGAGTTTGATTGAAGGAGCTTGAGTATTGGAAACTAAGTTGAGTTGGAAAATTCTAAAAGGGTTAGCAATCAATGTGAGCAGAAAACTTGTGGAACAATGAGGATGGAGGTGAAGAAGTAGACGAAGAGAAAGGGAAAGAATGTACAAGTTGAATACTTTGAGGACATGCATGTGGAGAACCAGTTTTGGATTTATGTGTTGAATCAAGGAAGATGTTCTTCCAGCTACTGAGACATCTTTTCATGCCTTGAGAGTTTGATGTAGGAGCATTCTAGGCTAGTTGGCTATCTTGCATGATTAAGGTATTTTAGTAGGGTTGAGTGGACCTATTTGGGTCTTGAGTAATTAATTTTTATGTATTTAATAAATATTGTAAGCCTTTAAAGGAATTTCATATTTAATTTCTGTTGGAGGCTGACTTGTGGCTCTTTAAGTATTTAATGTTAGATTTTTTTAGTTCTTAGCTTTCTATGCTGACTTGTAGCTTAGATTGGTATGAGTAGGGGTTGTGTTGAAGTCTTTAGTCATTATTCATCCATCTTGGAGAAGAGGAGATGGTAGAGAACCAAATTTTGAGAAAGGCTAGAAGTTGAGGCTTGGGAAATAAGTAGATTGCTTGGTGGGCTTGTGAGTACTAGTTGGATTTTCCTTAAAGGTTTCTACTAGAGTGTGGATCTAGACTAGCTAGGGTTTGGATTAGATCTTGAGGGATCTTGTAGAAGTATTACTTGCTTTATATTTGGCCATAACCAGGAAGGTCGTACAATCTAACACATTGCATGTAATAAGTTATATCTATGAATAAATTATTATGACTTGGGCTTCAAATCTTGCCTTGTTGTTTATCTTCCATTGTGTGGTTATTTGCTAGGGGCTAGGAAATCTCCTTTGAGGATTCTCCTACCTTGTACTACATCAAAGCTCTTGCTAAGGATATTGATCCTATTAGGAGTCTATGAAATACATATAGTCTCTCCAGTCCCTATTAGAAGAATAGGCCTTGTTAGAAGCTTCAACCCTGTTAGGAGTTGGTAGAATAAATACAATGTATGCAAGAAGAGCCCACTTCCCTAACATGCAATAATATATTTTAGTTCATTCAAAATAAGTATACACACAATACTTGCTTTGCTGTTATAACTCACATTTAATTTGATCAAACATCAGATCTTGCATCACATAAGGCTTGCATAATAGTTCACATCACAATAAAAACATCTCACTACTTAACACTGCTTCAAACTAACTGTGCAATATAAGATCTTTACTTATACCTTGCACATTCACAAAACTCTACTCAATCAAAATTAATGTGTTCACACACTTGAAATAATATAAAATAATGTCAATAAAGTTGGCTCACCATAACTTAGTAATTATTTTGTAACTAAAATAATTCCTAAGGTCATATAGCATTGTTTACTGATATGCTCTTTTCTACTCTATTAAATACCCACACTATTATTTTAATCATATCTTGTAGCGTACTATTTGTACACATCTATTCACTTAACCACATCATCATGATCATGTCATGAAGTTGTCTTTAACTATGCATAAGATAGCTCTCAACGAGTCATCATCACTTTTAAGATCTATTCTCTGTACTATTGCAAACTATCTAACACTTAGACAATTTTGTAAGGAAACTTACAACACATAATATAACCTTTTCCACATAACCCATAATAGATCTAAAATAAATATGTAATTAAAATCCATATGCAAGAGAAAAGACAACAACTAAAAAATTTGTGACACAAGATATACCCTAGGAAACCCTTATTGAGGGAAAAACCTAGCCTTTAGAAGCATCCATAACCATGTATTATTTAACAAAAACACTATTGCAATGCAACCATGGAAGCCGTCAAAGCCATAGCTACAACCAAAAAATTCATGTGAACAAGTATGAATCCACACATCCCATGCCATGCTTCCAACCTTCACAAATGCTCCCTTAGCTAATTTGTGAAGCCTTTTCCTACTCAACTATTGCTTTTTCTTTTTTTTCTTCTCACTTTTCTTTCTTGTCTCTACAACTACCCTTATGACTGCTTATATAGTAGAAAATCTCATAAAACCACCAAGTGGTATTACATAAACCATGTGATACCTAACCCATTAACCCCACATTTACTATTGGGAATTTAATTCTTTTACCCAATATTAAATAATTACATCAAATATTATCACAACGTTACAATACAACACATCAAGTATATCCCATGGGAACCTTTCCATGTTAAACATCCATCCAAGTGCAACATTACATAATAAAATAAAATAATACAATATAATAATATTATGCAATGTGTGCAACACCCATAATCTCAACAATCTCCCACTTGTTGTATACATTGCATAGGGTCAATCTGTAGCCACATACCTACTCAACTCTTGCTTTTTCCTTTTTTTCTTCTCACTTTTCTTTCTTGTCTCTACAACTACCCTTATGACTGCTTATATAGTGGAACATCTCATAAAACCACCAAGTGGTATTACATAAACCATGTGCTACCTAACCCATTAACCCCACATTTACTATTGAGAATTTAATTTTTTTACCTAATATTAAATAATTACATCAAATGTTATCACAACGTTACAATACAACACATCAAGTATATCCCATGGGAACCTTTCCAAGTTAAACATCCATCCAAGTGCAACATTACATAATAAAATAAAATAATACAATATAATAATATTATGCAATGTGTGCAACACCCATAATCTCAACAATCTCCCACTTGTTGTATACATTGCATAGGGTCAATCTGTAGCCACATAAATGAACAAGGGATCAATCCCTCCTAGAACATCCACCATCATGGATCAAAGTACATGAAATGATCCATCCTAATACCTACAACAAAATAAAATTATCTAACATCTTAAACATGAATGATCTCACCTCTTATTATGCCACTGTCACCAAACATACATAAAAGCCATCCAAAGAGAAAGTCACCCAACCTGTCGAATTAGAAGATCATAAAATATTGTACCAACTAAAATTCCAAGCACAAAAACCTAATCCAAAGGTAATTACATGTATCCATAGTTGTCAAAATATCCATAGCCAAAATAACACACAAACAAGTGACAACCCATCCAACTATCCATACTTCCAAAGGTATACCAAGTAAATCTCACATCATCAACATATCCAATCTATAACTTGCAATCACAAGCCTCAAGAGCAATACTTGCCACATATATACCAAGAATATCCCATTGCAAAATATAATGTCAAATCTATAACTAATCCACTCGCAACATCTCAAAGAAGTGAATCTATATAGTCTCGAGGACATCCACAATACATAAACCAATAACCTACAAGAACAACTCTCATAAAAAGTCTCCAAAACTCTCCCAAGTTCTCCATAACCAACAAAGGAAAGAGAAAGGAATAACCATGTAATCTCACATGACATACATGAGCACAAACTAGTGATCACAATCTCTAACCAATCTCAAATCTAATGCAAGTGAAACTGAACATCCAGGAAGATAACCAAGACCAAAGAGAAATCATGAAAATCATAACTTGTATCATGTCCTTCTGCACACACCTCTAATTTTAAATTATGCACGTATGATCTCCTACATAAAAACCCAACCAAGAAGCCTCAACAACACCTAAACCATACCATATAACTAATCATGGATGTATGCCTCTCACAAGAAGATCAAACTCATAAATCATTCCTAATCCAAGGAATATGCCCAATATAAAACCATCTCTAAAACTCAACAATATAGAAACATATACACATGGAGATAACCAATACTAAACCATCTTTCAAATGAACTCTCAAGAACTAAGTCATGTACTATAGCTCAAGATCCATATCTATAAAAGACATGAATAAACATAATGTGCCTAAGAGAAATAATGGGCTATACATCACAAGTAGAGAACTGTCAAGTAGACTAAGAGTGGGGAATGAGAATTATCATCAAGATATCCAAGTCTCTAACAAAGACTCATCTAAGAACAATCTCCTCTCAAGTCCATATCAAGTGAATGCCCCTCAGACTTCTTGGTGAAACCATCAACCATCCCAACAAACATATCTCTAATCCAAGAGAAATCATCATCACAACCATCCCTAAGTATCCATGAGTACCTCTAACCAATCCATGCCAACTCCAAATGTGACTTAGCAATATCATGAAGTATCCATCTTATGAAAAATGTACTCAATACCAAGAAACTAAACCAAGATCATTGTAAAAGGTCCAACCATGGCCTTAAGAACATAAACATGACAACATGATCTAAACCATCTCAACCAAAGAGATAACATGCTCCATATGAATATACTATAACATGCTAAAAATCTAAACATGTATCAAGAGTAAACCATGAAATAAAAATTAAATCATCCTAACTCCAAGGATAATATGCCAAATGAAAGCATAAACCACACCTTTACTGGGAACCCTATCAATCCTCAAGATCCAACCATCTCCACACACCATGAAGAAAACTATGTCCACATACCATGAAAAACCATCTCCACATACCATGAAGAACCATCTCCACATTCCATTAAGATAACCAAGAATCCCTTGAGTCCTTAAGCTCTAACCATATTCACACACCATGAAGATAAAAAGTGCACCATGCAAATGTCAAAGGTGCTTTTGCAATAAAAGGATCTAAGACAAACCTCCAACATTTGTAAACACTCAATAAATGTATCAATGCCAATAAATCTTACTCAATTATGGTACCAAGTCAACCATGATATCATAATACTCATCTCCTACATGTGTCAATACCAAGCAAAACCAAGATCTTCAAACTAAGAAGATACAAACCAAACTAGGAACTAATCCTACACTATCACCTCATCATTGTCACAAGCTCCCACTAAATCTTGTATCCAAGCAATCCATGACATCATGATGAAAAAGTATCCTCTAACCATGAGAATCAACCAAGGCATCATGTAATGTCCTGCCTGGAGATCCTTGGAACAAGGATTCAATTCAAGCCAAGATATTTTTTTTGCAAGTATGAATGCACATGAAAACATCATATAAGGATCACAAAGATTGCAATGGAAGACTTCGCCAACAATTCAAGCAACCAATGAATCTCCAAACACCACTTCCAAACATAAATGAAAAACCATGGAGAAATGCAAATGATTCTAAGTCCAAAGCATTTTGAATCCTAAATCCAATTCCAAGGTATTCAAGAATATAGTAAAGGGTATCCATAAGACCTCCAAAAAACTTTTGGTCAAACCAAAAAGTGTCTACTATCCACTTAGATAGGTTTTTCCAAAACCTAGGAGATACTTTAAATCAACATAGTATGATACTTTTTAGTATTGTATGACCTTTCTAATGAAGGTGTGTAATACAATCACAGTTTGCATGACACTTCTCAAGAAGGTGTGTGATACTTTACCAATATTGTATGACTTTTCTCCAAGAGGCATGCAATACAATAGAGTGTCACATGATAGAGTTTATAAGGGAATTTGATACTTTCTAATATCACACGATTCTTCTCCTTTGGAAGTGTGATACTTTAAAGTGTTGCCCAATGCTAATGCATGGTCGCCTAAAGAAAGAAATAATTACTTGAAGGGCCAAACAAGTGATAAAATGGGAAATCAAACCTCCACACCCAAGAGTACAAGATCCATGTGTTAGCTTCTAATTTAATAGTTTTGAAAATAACCAAGAAACTAGACCAATACACCTAAGGTTAGCGAATTCCTATAATGGATACACTTGACTGCAATCTTGGGCCAACTATAAGGATAATTCTTTCTTCTTTTTTAGGCTCTATAAGACCTAGGTGGGTGGACCTCAAATTCTTTATATGGTACTAGTGTAAAGGCATAGAACTAAATCTAAATAATAGATAACATCCCTTAATCTTCTATTTTTATGCAAGCATTCATAGATAAAATTGTTGGAACTTACAAATGGGAAGATTTATTTCTTGGGTTTGGGGGGGAGGGGGGGGGGGGGGGGTGAATCAGAAGTAACTAAATTTATCCTTTAAAACTTTTTTATTTGAAAATATTTACGTGAATCTAATCCATTGAATAAACATAAAAGTAAAGACATGCATACAAATAGACAAAACACAAATTTGGTAACCTAGAAACCCTCCAAAAATGAGAAGGTAAAACTGGGGTGGGGATGACACCCACAAAATATCACTACAACAATGTGTAACTATTCAAGGTTACAATGTTTGACCACTTCCAATGGTCTTCCCTATGAAAGGCCCATCCTATTAAAGACTTTAAACTCTATCAAAAGTAACCTAGTTAAAGGATTTCACTAGCTTGCTAAAAGTAGGCTTGGTTAAAGGAATTTCGTACATTCACTTGGAATGCCACCCTATTAAAGGATTTACAAATGGTTGCTAGGCCAACCTAAGTCCATAAGATTTCTATTATCTAATACAATTGTTAAAGAGTATTAGAAAGCCTTTGACTTGATAACTTTGCAATCTATAATTCTTGATTCTAGGTCCTTGTTCCACTCTAACTGACCTAATTCTTACTTGATTTGATATGTCACTCTTCAAAGTTCTGATACTCTATTCTTGATCAACTAAATGCTACAATTCTACTCTATTCTTCTAAGTCTCTTCACACTTCCCTTTGAATTTTGCTATAGTTTACCCATACACTTCATTCATCCATGTATACAATGGGGTTTTGTTCTCCTTTTAAAGATTGTGAAGACTTAAGGTTAGGTATGAATCTATGATCCATATTAAATCTTTATTTCCCACTCATTTCTTACACTTTTCTTATTGGTTGCATGCCTTCTCCATTTTCTTATTGGCTACATGTTGATTACATAGGTAATGCAAAAAGATTTGATCTTATCATAAATATCCTTCGAGATTCTTTTATGTTAGTGCAAAAATAGTTTACATAGGATTTTGTGCAATTAGAAATAAATATGTCCAATCTATGTTACTCGACACTTGTTACTTATGATACTTAGCTCATATAGAATAACTAGTTCACTCGGCTCCTATAGTAATTTTGTTCCACTTGGCTTCTATAGTGACTCAACACCTATACTTTTCTTAGCACCTAAAGACTGCTTGGCACCTGAAGTTCACGTGACAGTTGTTGAATTATCTAGCTTGGCATACATTGTAGCTTTGCATGACCTATTTACTTGACATCTATACATATTTTACTTGGCATGTGTTATTAGCTTATCATGAACTTAGTAAACATCTCAAGTGTGTTGACATGAAATAGTCAAAACCAATCTTAGATTCAACAGAAATAGCTAAAAACAGAAAACATGAATCTGATAAAGCAAGTGAGGGAAAACTCTTTTAATTCTTAAACATCAAGGGAAAATATTCAATTAATAATTTGGATGTCTTAGCATAACTCAGGTATGCAAAAATAGAGAATATGCAACCTCCAAGTTGACCAATCCCTTATCCATTGGGCATCAACTAAACCTTCACATATAGATGAATACCTAAAGTATACTCATATATTCATACATCTGATCTATCTATTTGACTTACAAACATACATCAATCTTCATAAAAACTCTCATACTTATGGTAATATCCTCCTAGTGTAACCCACAATCTTGTTAATGTAAACAAGCATTTAATTGATCTTTGTTCCAATAGCAAATTTATCCTAACATACAACCTTAAAGGATTCCAATTGAGTTTAAGCTCTTAGTTCTTAAACACAAAATGTTGTAGATAATAGAAGAAGGAGACGAGAATCAAAATGAAACTAAGGAAAATGAAATTCTTGCATTAATTTCCTTGAAACCAATACATCATCTATATATCAAAACTCAAAAAATACACAAAGAATGACTATTTAATATAACAATGCTTCAAAAGAAATACAATATTACTATTCATAATAGAGGAACAGTGAGAAAAATGGTATCATAGTAATGGGAAAGGATTTCAACTAGATTGGAACCAAAAAGTAGTTACACTATAATGAAAAATATCCAAAAACTAGAACCATTACATATAGCAGAGAAGGAAGATGTATAGAAAAGAATATATTTTAGGAATTGCCATCTAAAAGTGACATCTGTCCCCCTAGAAATGTCTTTGATCCGATTGTAGTTGAAACTGAACTTTCTCATCTGCCTGTCATAAAACCATAAATGATGTAGAAATATCTAATATATCTCACTTTTAAAGTGATCAATAAAATATTTTATGGAGAAAATATCAAGAATTCCTCATAAATTGTACTAAAGCTTTAGAATTTGATCCAACTAGTCACATCTACTTTTGCCATGAAGTTTATCTATTATGCTGGCAAAAAGCACTTGATTACATTTTTTGCTACCAACTACAATTAAAACAATCAATTCATCCTAAAATTTGTTAATGAAATAAAAAATGATTCAAATATGGCTATATCTGATTGCAATTTCATCTACAACAATAAATTTGCACTTTTCACTAAGAAGCCCTGAAAAACACAAAATTGCTTGTAGCTACTTCTGGTTAATACCTGCACAAAATCTGATCTTGGAAATGAAAATTTCATTCTTTATCAATTCCAATGGTATATTATACTTCCTATTTTTGATCAAGATCATCCCCCTAAAACTAATTTGAAATTCTAGCTCCCAGACTGAATCAGAGCATTAAAATGAAAAATTTAAAAGTTTATATAGTATAAACTATATAAAAACTTTTAAATATTCAAATCTTTCATTTGAAATTTCATGCATTCAAACTCTAAAATTTATTTTATTTTTAACCATTATTTACTCCCCTTGCCACATGTCCACCTTTGGATTGCCAATTATCTGGGCGGGCCCCACATTTAAATTATTTGAAACATTTGAAATTTATTATTATATCTTACATTTCTTATTTGAACTCCCTGATGATATGATGAACATATTAATATATATATTAATATTTCAAAACTTTAAAAATTCCCCCTATTATCTCCCATCGTAGCATTGCATATGATGATTTTCACTTCCACAACCTTACAAATTTCATAAGATTGTGGGCCTCTTTCCTTCCATCCTCCAATCTCACATGAGGGGTCCCATTCTAGCATTGTCAATCACCAAAATGAGCCCTTTGAGCCTTCAATATGGGCATATCATTGTAGATTTCTACACTAAGCCTCCCGATCCAATGAAAAGCACTTGGAAATCCAAGTCAAAACATTGTTTGACTTCACAGGCCAACTGGCTAGATGGGCCCCTCCACACAAGAAGCAACTTCATAAGAAACATGTCTTTTGAAGAAAACTTCCTTCTGCATGCTTTGGCATTTAAACTATTATAAAAATAAAATCCTCAATGTGGGATAACACCTGCTACATTTTCCACAACTCCCTTTGATGTGCCTTCCACGGATAGCTCACTTTGGGTGTTTTTTACTATGGAGTACTTTGCCCATTTTGCCTACATGTTTTTTCTTTTACCATACTGTGGGCTTTTCTGCTGAAGCCATCCCCATTGCCCTGTTCATGCATTGATCCTTGCTGGTGTCATGTACTTAGCATGGATTACCTATTTGCAGGTTGTAGCTTGAATATAATGCGTAGATCTCCCCTTTGGTAAGATCTTGTTCCTATTCATGGAAATTCCTTATATTGCTATTGAAAATAAAAAAATGAATGCTTTTTCTTATTGGTGCGAATACCCTCTCTCATAATGTTGCCCATAAACTTGGATTGTTGTGGGTGTCTAAAAAAATCATCATTGTTTATCTATATTTCAAAATCATTGTGCATCTCCACAATGAAAGACATCTAAATTTTGAAACACTATTTGACATTCTCTCACTTTTGATTTTTAGTCAAGAGTAGAATCTATTCACATTTAGCTCTATTTTTTTAATAGAACATTGTTCAATAAAAAAAAATGGTCCTCTGAACCAATTGAACTCCTTCATGGTTGACAAAGCATCTAATCTGACACACTCATTTGAACTCAAATGATGTCATGAATATGGTGAAAATTGAAATAATTAGAAAATGTCACACATTCCTTTTCAAAAACATCAATTTGTAAACAATCTTCATTAAACTGATGGAATTAGTCAGACCCCAAAGTGGGTCTAGCTAAAAAAAAATTCATTTTTGAACAACTGATATTGTAAACCAATCCATCAACCATCTTGAACTATTTGAGATACAAATTTGATCACAAATTCACTACTGAAAACTTATTTTAATCATTTTTGCACCACTGTGAAAATTGTGTCACGAGGCCTGTTGCCTAGCTTTAAAAACTAATTTAAATACCTGATCGAGTTCCAAAATTATGGATCTTTTTTCTCTATGACATATTCAATAGGCCTACCAAATCTCATTACATGATGACATTAGGGTCAAAATATATCGACCTCCAAAGTTGCTTACTTAAAATCACCTCCAAATAAACATGTCAGAAAACTATAAAATGCTTTTGGTTTAAGCTTTGAAAACTGGGTAAATAGGTGTTTGAAGGTACAAAAATTGGGGAATTTATTCATTACCATGAGAGAAACATAATTCTATGATTTGGACTCATGATGAATCATAGGACACATTTGGCAAGCATGCAAAGTTGGCTACCTAGATTTGTAGGACAATGAACATCAATAGAAAAGTGTTTTTCCAAATGGAATGGCCCTAGGAAAGTGTGCAAACGGATTTGTCACAATTTACAAGCTCACACACTTGAAGTATTTTTGGATTAGAACATAGGGGAACAAACTACTCAATCTAGGCAATCATTGATTTAAAGTTATAACATCCCGAATAGTGTGAAGGATCAATTTGCATATCTGATTACGAGGGAAACTCTATAAATTGCAAATGAAATCATGTTTGAAAACTGATCAAATTGATTGGTCATAAGCTCAAATCTAGAACGTAGTGAGTCTTTGACTCTAGAATATTATGCAAAATAAATTTTCTTATTTGGGTCAACTAGTCAAAAGTTATAACTTGTTAAACAAGGCTACCTAGAAATACAAACAATATGCAAATTTAAAATAGAGGTAACTAACCAACTTTGAGGGGTTCAAAACCTAGTCAAAACATGTCAAAACAACTTGAAACTTAGAAAATAGGTTCTTTGATATGCATACTAAATATTCTCAAAGTGGAGAGTCATAAAACATTTTTGGGTAAAAGATATTCAAATGCAAACTAGGTCTTTGATCATTGTTTGACACTTGGACAGAATTGTAAAATAAGACACTAGCTCAAAATGGGACTTCATGGAATGGTTTGGAATGTTAGTTTATCATTAAAAAACATATACATAGGCTGAATGCAAATTTTTAGAAACATAAAACACCTTCTAGACCTTAATATGACAACCGGGTACATATGCATGAAACACATTCATAGGGGCTCAAAACTTGGATTGGACACTCAAAATGGGAATACAATTTCGAGGACCAACACCATGTAAATTGAGGAATGAATGCTCGAGACAAAATATACAAGATGAAATTGCATCTAACCATCAAAGATAGTAGTGAAGAGAGATAACTGAAAGAAACATCACAATGTACTAAAATAACAAACTTAGTGCATGGTTCCATCAAAATGTTAATAGCATCATGAGACCATCATGGGTCCTAGTCATCTCCCATGCATAACATCCCAAACCATTGACCAGATTATCAGAGCTATCTTATAAGGATGTCACTATTAAAACATAAAACAATATAAGAATAAGGAAATCTAACATGCCATAAGTAAAGTATAAGATAATCCAATAAATCAACCACATCATCTATTATATGCTAAACATCATACAAATAGGAAATATAAAATGCTAAACCAAGAAGCAATAGATACACCAATGAAACAATTCTCATCACCTAATCACATGCTAAACATCATAATATAAGAATGTGTCAAATAAATTAGCGTCATCTAAACATGATATCCAAGCATTCCAATGAAAGCATAAATCGCAACAAAACATACTCCAAAATCTAAAGTATCAAAGTGAAAATATCTAGCAATAGTCACACTAGGATAAAAGAACATCTTTATGTTGGTTTAATGAATAATTTTGACAGATGAGTGTCAATACACTTAACCATTTTTCACTATACATGTCGATCAAAGAGTAGGTGTCGAGTAATAACAAGTGTCGAGTAACATGAGGTGCCGAGTAATAACAAGTGCCAAGTAATATAAGGTGCCGAGTAATAACAAGTGCCGAGTAACATAAGGTGCCAAGTAATGACAAGTGCTAAGAAACATAAGGTTCCGAGTGTTAATAAGTGCCAAGTAGCATAAAGTGTTGAGTGATACAGTTTTGTTAAGCTGTCGAGCTATCCAGGAAATAGCATGTGCCGAGTATCAGTAATGCTTCAGGAGCTAAGTAACTTAAGATATCAGCATAAGAGTTTTTGATTGTACAAACTATGATGTAAACCATTTTTGTAGCCAACATAAGATAAATCTCAAAAGATATAGAGATAAGAATGAATCTTTTACATTTTCTATGCAATCTGCATGCAGCTAATTGGAAAATTGGAAAGGCATGCAACCAATCAGCAAAAGGCAAGTATTGAGCAAAAAATTAAGAATCAATGTGGATCATAGATTCATATCAAACCCTAAGTCTTCAAAGTCTTTTTAAGGAAGATGAAAGTTTCATTAAAAAAAAAAGAGAAGTAGAGCACTGTTAAAGGAAAAACATAATGGAATTCAGTGAAAGGAGACATAGAAAATAAGAGCAGCAATTCAATAATCAGTTGATCAAAACAAAGCAAAGAAGAAAACCAAAAATTAGATCTCAGAGGATTGAAATCAGAGAAAGAGCCAGAACAAGTACCTGCATTCAGCAAACAAGGATTGCAAACAATTAGGTTTATAATATCTAATACTCTCTTACCAATGTATTAGAAAGGAAATCCTATGTAGATAGGTTGGCTTAATAGCTATCTATCAATCCTTATCAAAAGGTGAATAAATCCTTTAACAGGGTGACACTTCATGTTGAGTGTTTGAAATCCTTTAACCAGGTCACTATTGACACAGTGTAGAGCCTTTAACAAGGCAGACCATCAGAAGTGGTTGAACAATATTGCTATAGTAATTTTTGTGGGTATCATCCCCACCCCAGTTTTACCTTCTTATTCCTGGAGAGTTTTTGTGTTACCAAATCCTAGTGTTATGTGTCGTGTATGCATGTTTTAGTTTCATATTTTCTTGATGTATTTACATGCATGCAATTAACTTTCAATTAAAAGATTTTATTGGTTAAATTACAATACTTCTGGTTCATCCCCCCCCCCCCCTCATAAGTATTCTTTCCATATTTGAATATTTCAACAATTGGTGTCAAAGCCTAGTTAGGTTCTCACAAGAAAAAGTCTAACAGCTTGGAGGAAAAGATCTAAAGATGGAAGCTTTCAAACTTGGAAAGATCATTGAAAATCAGGTGATAGATGTGCAACTTGCTCTACATAGCTTGGAGGAATTTAGAAACAAGTTGAGAAACTCATTAAAAAAGAGGAAGGATCTAGCCATAGCCGAAAATGAGATAAACTACAAGGAGATTGATACCACAAATATATTTTTCAATGGAGGTACTAAAGAGTTTGATGCATTAATTGCAAAACTGATAGAGAAAAACAAAGTTCAAGCAGATGAGATAAGATCTCTTAGAATGGAACATCAATCATAGGCTATAATGTTATGTGAAATCACTAAACAAAAGAATAGAGTAGTTGAAGATAAATTCATTATGGAAAATGACAAAAGGAATCTTGCAAATAGGCTTGAAGAAAAATGTACTGAATTGAAAAAGGATCTCAAACATGCAGATGGATACACTTGCCCAAATGATGAACCTTCATCACGAACTTAATGTGAAAGACATTGAGATCTCTACACTAAAGATGCAAAATGAATAATTTCAGAATGACCTAAGAAGAGAGAAGGAAATTTCAAAAAAATTTCAATAAACCAAATGAAGCCATCAAGTATTTTGAGCAATTACTGAAATTCCCAAGATCAACCCATGATACATCAAGACTTGGATACAATAGCACTAAAGTTGGAGAATCATCAAAGAGTGTAGAACAAAGAAGAGACAAAGGTAAAAATGTCAAACCTACATGTTATTTCTGTGGAAAGAAGGGTCATACATCTAATGTATGTAGAAGCAAGAATGCCCATCAGCATAATAAACCTAAAAGTATGAACCATTGTCATAAGTGCAAGAAGCAAGGTCATCAAGCATATGACTGTAGAACCAAGACTATTAAGACATCAAGATTTGAGGGTCACTATCATAATTGCAAGAAATATGGACATAGAGCTTTTGAATGCAGATCAAAGCCTATGTGGACATCAAATCAACTAGCAAGGACATCAAACCATGAATTTTGGGATTACAACATCAGGTACAATTGTTACAATTGTCAAGAATATGGAAACACACCCCAAAATTGCATAAGAACCCATTTCAAGGGAAAATATAAAAGATGGTTGAGTCAAACTACATGTTTCAGTTGCTTAAAAATTGGTCATGTTAGCAAAAATTGCCCAAGAAGGTCAAAGGCACCAAGTTCTGAGTTCAGCAATAGAAATGCAAAGACAAATGTTGAACACATCAGAAGTGAAATGAATAAGACATGGAAGAAGAAATATGAAAGTAGCACATCAAGTGTAGAGATCACTTCACCTAATAGGTCAAGTGATCACACCATCAAATTAAGCAAGAATAGGTGTGTGGGATTGATAAACTAAGGTACATCAAACATCAATCCCAAAAGATTGAATAACTGCAAAGAAGAAATCAACATAAGTAGAGATGCCAAGTCAAAATTGAGAGTCTTGCAAAATTGGTCAAAATTGTCTTTAGATGCTGAGTTGCTAAGAGTGACTGAGTTGATAGATGATGCCAAGCTATGAAATACTAATGGGAGTTGAGCAAAGTGAAAATACAATAAGTGCTGAGTTATGTCAAAATCTTTCAAGTGCCGAGTAGATAGTTGTCAACACACTCAGCATTAATTACTCTATTTTGAAGGGTACATAATTCAATTTTTAATCATTTCCCACCATTCAAATGCGAAGCAAAGCCAAGAAGAGAAAGAAAGATCAAGGTCAGCTCAGAAGCCATTTGTGAAGATTTCAACAGTGATTCAGCACAAGTTTCATCAATTTGAGGTATTTTACTTAAGTGCCGAGCTATGTAAAGTTTATAAACTTTTTTAAATTGTAAACTCTAGTTTGGCAAACAATGGCATCTAGGTCAGGAACCACTAAGGGTGAAGAGAGTCATGAAATACAGCTAGTCAATAATGAAGTAAAACAACCTGAACTCAAACCCATTCCAGAAGTAGCATACAAGAATGATCCCATAGGTGCATTATTAGTTATTCCTGATAAAGTTTTTATTGTCCAAGATGTTTGCAAATTTTATAACTACAAAATTGGAGCCATACGATATTTAGAGATTTACAATGCATATGACAAGCTATGTGAGAACAAGATACTAAAAGATGAGTTCTCAATAGTAGAAAGTAAAGGATTAACCAAAACCCTAGAATTTTTTATTGTTTTCAAAATTGAATGGGTATGGATAGTTTTGAGTAGAATACATGATGGAGCCTTTTGGTTAGAGTCAGGGCTAGTAAAATTCACCAAGAAAACTGTCCATAGGGTTACTGGTATTCCAACCCTAGATTGGCCAAAGACCCTGTAAAGTGACAAAAAGGAAGTAATAGAGAAATACACAGGTGCTAAATGGAATAATAGAGGAATGACTATTGATACAATCACAGATCCTCTACTAGATTTTTCTGTGAGAATCATTTCACACAAATTCTATCAATTAAGCAGATTGAATAGTGTGCCTTGCATAGCAGTTGATGTTGCATATAAGATAATTAAAAAGGATCATACCTATGATCTAGTAGAGCTCATGTTTCAACAAATTAATGAAAACTTGGGAGCTATAAGGAAAAGCAAGGGAGCTCAGTGCAAATTCAGATCAGTTTTGGTATGCATATTTTTCTATCTGATGAAAGAATTCCCTTCAGTAGGTAAGGTAAGATGGAGTCTAGACAAAAAAATTGTTGAACAAATCAATGGATATATTGAACAGATGGGTGAAAATTTTGATGC
Organism: Cupressus sempervirens; assembly: GCA_028749045.1. Taxonomy (NCBI): domain Eukaryota; kingdom Viridiplantae; phylum Streptophyta; class Pinopsida; order Cupressales; family Cupressaceae; genus Cupressus; species Cupressus sempervirens. The sequence goes on from CM053785.1 coordinate 1,021,362,792, forward strand.
CCAAATGACTAGTTACTTTGAGGACTTTAAACAGTCCATGAAACAAAGAATGAGGATTCCAGTCTCATTGACTGAGAAATATGAAAAAGATATATTTTTTCTTGTAGATAGTGATTATACCTATATACAAGCAGCCATACCTAGAGTAAGATGGCTTAGGCCACTAGGTTATGAACTTGATATTGATCAAGCTTCTGCAGCAATAACAGCCCTTCTTGCAGAAGAAGTTGATAAGAATGCAAAAGCCTTTGGAACTTATGATGTTGTTAAATCAAGGGTGATAATAGATTTGAAGACTGCCTCAGTAGTAAAGAAGAAAGAAAAGATGGTGAGACAAATGAAGAGAAAATTTGGTGTTGAAGGTGAAGGAACAGCAGAAGAGGAAGAAGAAGACATTGAAGATAAGGGAGATGAACCACAAGGTCTAACTCAAGGGTTAGGAGAAGAAAAAGAGGAAAGTGCTAAGGAAGAAGAAGTAGAGGAAGCACAAGTTGAACCCAAGGTCATAAAAAGAAAGGCCACAACTCCTCCTGCTCCTCAACCCAAAGGAAAGAAAGTAGCTGCTCCTGCACAAAAGAGACCGACTACAAGGGCTGCAACACAAAAAGCCCAAGAGGAGGCAAAAGAGAAGAAGAAAACTCTAAAGAAGACTGATGTCGAGTCTAAGAAGAAAAGAAAATTTGTTGCCCAACCTGAAACAGATGAGGAGAAGACAGAGTCAGAGGAAAACAACCAATTTTAAGTGGTAAGACATAAACCTCAGACTGCTGTTAATAAATTATGTTCAAAAATTAGGAATGATGATTTGAAGGTTTAAAGAACCTAAATTTTTCTAAGATCACCAAAGAAGAGCAAAACAAATTAGAGGAATCTGTGTATGCTATGATGGTTGAATATAAGCACACACCTCTTGAATTAGATGAATCAATGCCTAAAGAATTGTACAAAATTGTAGAGCATAAATGGCATTTTTGTTTACAAATGGAAAGGGAGATAAGGGAGTCAACATTAGCTAGATTTTTGCCTAAATTTTCTAGAGATCAAGTAGCAAATTTAGTAAAAAGGAATAACAATAGATTCACTCCCAAGCATAGAGCATTCAACATTCTACAGAACAAAATTGAAGAGGTAGTTACAAAATCCACAAGATTGTGGAAAATAGTTTATAGGAAAATAGATGATGTATATAATGAAGAATATAAGGTAGAGGAAAGTGCCAAGATAAAGGAAAAGAAGGCATCACACATCAAAGAAAAAGAGAAGGAACAAGTGGAGAAGAATGTTGAAGAAGAAAACAAAGAAAAGGCACATATTGAGGACAAAGAGGAAGAGAAAGATACAACTGAGCCACAAGATCAAAGTGTACAAGACACATATGTATCCCCTCCTAGTCCTCCTCATGCCACCATCACACATGCAGAGATTATAAAAATCAAGGATGTTACAGACACTTCAAACCCAAACATCAATCCATTAACTACAGAGGATTTAGAAATCCTTGACCAATCATCACTAGTAGCAAAATTAAGTTCAAATCATGTATTGGTCAGTGTTGATGATTTATAAAATCTAGAAGCTAAAACAAAGATAGTTAAGGTGAAAAAACAAGTGCCACCTTCGACCATAAATACTACTGGTATTCTATTTCTTCCACCACCACCTCCACCAAGTGTAGTCTCCTATACACTTCAAATGCTGAGTACAGCAGCAGGGGAAATAAAAGAAACATCTGAACAACTAGAAAGTTCAACCCCACCTTGTGATCATCAAAAGGATACAAAAGCTGAAGAAAAATATGAGACAAAGAAGAAGGAGGAGTCTACAATACAAACACTGGTTGCATTACCAAAATCTGGTACTCCAACACAGACTCTTCAGCAGTCGAGCACTAATGGGTTGCAATTACAAATCAGGATACCAGGCTCAAGCTCATCAAAGATAGTCAGGAAACTTCACTATGGAGTTCTTGAACTTGATGAAGAAATAAAGATTCCATATTATGAATCCAACACTCTCACTGAAGAAAAGATCAATGAAATTTAGAGTGCATTGGATAGAAGAAGGAGACAAGAAGCACTAAGAAGAGAACACAAGCATAAGCTCACCTTGAATGAAATCAAAGACATATTCATGGAAGCTTTCTGCTTACAGTCTCCAGATGAGTCAAGACCAATTATAGAGCAACTATCTGATATAGTTGACTAGGTGACTAGTGAAGACTAGGAAACAAATGCCAAATTGCTAGAATGGTCAGAAAGAAAGTTCCAAGGAAAGGTAAATAATAAAATATCCGGTGATATAGCACTATCACAAGTGGAACTAGCAAAGAAAATTAAAACAATTAAAACTGTACTAGGAAACATCTTTTCCCTATACAACAAGTTGTGTGATTTTTCCACATTCACACAGGATGCTAGCCAGAAGATACTGAGCTTGGAGAAAAATTTGAAGATTTCTAGCATGCAACTCTCTACAAATTCAGCTCAGAGTGAGAAGCATTTTTCCTAATCGCTTCACACACAAAGAGAGTTAGCTATCTTAGTAGTAGAGGAGGCAATCACAAAAGCTAAATTGATTCAAATTCAATCTTCAATTACTCCTCATTTGGAATTACTTCACAAGGAGAAGATAAATGTAGAGACATTCCTCAAAAAAGGCCCCAATCTTTCTACATCTGATGGACTTGTACACCTAGCAGCAGAGATTGCCATCCAGCATAAGTCATTGGATGTTGCACTAGCAAATTGGGATGCAGCTCTGAAGGTACTCCTTGAAGTAAATAGTACATTTTTGGCTAAGTATGGTATTTCCCTCTAGAACCTTTGACATAAGTGTCAAAAAGGGGGAGAATAAGTATGGGGGAGTGATAAGAAAAGATTAAGTATGGGTGAATTAAGTACAAGAATGAAATGATAAGTATGATAAAAGGGGGGGATAGCAAATTTTTGACAAATTTTGATTAGTCAGAATGCAAAAAAAGGATTGAATGTACATACAAGATCAACTAACAAGGAGTCATAACGTATATTGTTATTTTCTCCTAAAACTTTTGTAGCAAATAAAAAGATACATGCAATAATGACAAAGATACCAAGATCTTAGTTAAGTGTTTTTGCCACTCATGTCAAAGGGGGAGATTTTTGGTTTAAAGAATAATTTTGACAACTGAGTGTCAATACACTTAACCATTTTTCACTATACATGTCGAGCAAAGAGTAGGTGCCGAGTAATAACAAGTGTTGAGTAACATGAGGTGCCAAGTAATACCAAGTGCTAAGTAATATAAGGTGCCAAGTAATGACAAGTGTCAAGTAACATAAGGTGCCGAGTAATGACAAGTGTTGAGCAACATAAGGTGCTGAGTGTTAATAAGTGCTGAGTAGCATAAAGTGCCAAGTGATATAGTTTTGTTAAGGTGTCGAGCTATCCAGGAAATAGCATGTGCCGAGTATCAGTAATGCTTTAGGAGCCGAGTAACTTAGGATATCAATATAAGAGTTTGTGATTGCACAAACTATGATGTAAACTATTTTTTTAGCCGACATAAGATAAATCTCGAAAGATATAGAGATAAGAACAAATCTTTTACATTTTCTATGCAATCTGCATGCAACCAATTGGAAAATTGGAAAGGCATGCAACCAATCAACAAAAGGCAAGCATTGAGTGAGAAATTAAGAATCAATGTGGATCATAGATTCATTTTGAACCCTAAGTCTTCAAAGTCTTTTTAAGGAAGATGAAAGTTTCATTAAAAAAAGAGAGAAGTAGAGCAGTGTTAAAGGAAAAACATAATGGGATTCAGTGAAAGGAGACATAGAAAATAAGAGCAGCAATTCAATAATCAGTTGATCAGAACAAAGCAAAGAAGAAAACCAAAAATTAGATCTCAGAGGATCAAAATCAGAGAAAGAGCTAGAACAAGTATCTGCATTTAGCAAACAAGGATTGGAAACAATCAAGTTTATAATATCTAATACTTTCTTACCAGTGTATTAGAGTGGAAATCCTATGTAGATAGGTTGGCTTAACAGCTATCTGTAGATCCTTATCAAAAGGTGAATAAATCCTTTAACAAGATGACACTTCATGTTGAGTGTTTGAAATCCTTTAACCAGGTCACTATTGACACAGTGTAAAGCCTTTAATAGGGCAGACCATCAGAAGTGGTTGAACAATATTGCTGCAGTAATTTTTGTGGGTATCATCCCCACCCCAGTTTTACCTTCTTATTCCTAGAGGGATTTTGGGTTACCAAATCCCAGTGTTATGTGTTGTGTATGCATGTTTTAGTTTCATATTTTCTTGATGTATTTACATGCATGCAATTTACTTTCAGTTAAAAGTTTTTATTGGTTAAAGTACAATACTTCTGATTCATCCCCCCCACTCTCATAAGTATTCTTTCCATATTTGAATATTCCAACACTTTATACACTAGTCATTAGTAGTGGTGAAGGTAGCTATGCCTCCCAACCACATGGAACCTATAGGTCTACTCCCATTGTGATGATGGAGATAATGATCCAACCACAAACATAGATAAAGCAAATATCCATGGCTAACACTCATGTTAGACAATATGATGATTGAAACCAAGAACATAGACAATACAAGAAAAAATTTCCTAGTAAAAACTCAATTGGCTACTATGTAGGGGCTAACATCATGGAGAGTCACTTGGCATAAAAAAGCCCAAGTTAGTTTGGCAACTGCTCTCCCCAATAGAAGGTGCACAATCTAGTTTTAATTATCTTAAATTTATCACTACCCAATATTTTTATTTAGTTATCACTTATAGAAAACTTCCTCTACCAACTAGGAAACAAACAAAAAACTACAAGATAGAAGTCCCTCCATATGCTACCCTACATTACCCATGCTCATCCAATGATGAGTGCCCATAGGCATGCATATTCCCAACCCAAACCCTAAACAATCATAACTTCCAACTAGTACATTGAAGATCAAGCCTCACAAGTCACCTGAAAAATGTATGTGCACATACTCGTGTATGGCACACAACCATCACAAAGATCATAACACAAGGACTAGATGAGAACACAAGAAAAACATCATTCAACCAAAAATAACTTGAGAGGATGGATTCTACATGAATCCCAAAGACAATAAAACCATACATCATGAAATCACTTTATCAGCCTTAATCTAGGAGTATAGATTTTACACAAATCCCAATGATGCAATAAGACCAAACATCATGAACTCACTCAATGAGCGTCAATTTAGGAGTACAGATTCTACACAAATTCTAGTGTCCACAAAATAACAACAAAGATCCAAAAGAAACAATAACACTAGGTATAAAATTACTCAACTGAACACAAAGTTAAGAGTATAGACATGGCACACATTCCAATACAACATAAAAGTAAAACAATGGTCTAATGACATCCTATGGCTAATCCAAGTCCATGACCAAAATCATGCCAAGAAAACCCAAGAAAAAAGGCAATACACAAAATAAGATAAAAACCCCAAAAAATTGAAAACTTTGAAATTAAAACCCATTTGGTCTTGCACAAAAACCCCAAAAATCCAATAAAATTTGGGTTCAGACACCATATGCAAAAATGGCCAACATAACAGTATGAAACTCTAAAACCCCATCTTGAAAATGAGGAAAATGTTCATACCTAACCAACTATGCAGAACCAACAAATAGAAATAAAGGAAAACACTAGTTCTCAGCCTCCTAACAAATGACTACAAAAAACAAAGCTGAAATGGAGTAGAAACAATAAAATGGGAGAGCCCTGCCTCACAACCAAAAGGGGTAAAATAGGAAATGAAACCATGAAATAAAAATCTCGTAGAAGTAACCAAAAATTATGGCAATCCAAGATCTCCCTGAGTTGGATCCAACAAGACCAACCTCGTAACAATTTCATGCTCGCAACTCCCATAACATACAAAATAGTAAATCCTCATGAAGAGGATTTTGCATTTTACTCTCAAACTTTCTAATTCAAAAGTGAGAAGTGAGGAATTAAATTCTTTTTTCAATACTTATTCACTTTTTCAATGAATAATGATTAGGAAAAATAGCTAACCAACCTAGCTAAATGTCAGATCGACCCAAAAGAAAATAGGCTATTCCTAGAAATAAGAATTCATCTATGGAAAAGATGCCAAAAATTAAAATAAAATAAAATAAAGCCTTAAAACCCCAAAATTAGAGAATTTCCTTAACAACCTCTATGACAATATGAACCTCTAAATGCACAAACACACTCATTGGTCTAATCACATAATAAAAATTAGTTCAAATTTAATAATCATTGAAAGGATTAATTAAAAAATTAAAATAAGGATATGTTGACCATACAAGGATGATATTTGTAAGATATGAATGGTTGAATCACTAACTCTATGTGCCACTACTAGGGATATAAATCTTGCACACTAAAACACACAATCAAGTACAATTGTATATAATAACACAACCAAAGAAATAAATGCATTAAATCACCTAATTTAACCATTCATTCATTTTTACCATAATAATTCATTTAGATCGCTCACATTTTCTTATATCATAATGAAGCAAGAATGAAGTAAATACCCATAACATTAAATCCACCACATAACATAATCAGAGATATGTCCAAATACTAGATAACCAGATATCATCATAAAATACACTGTCATCTCAAAATGGCATCATCATGCAATATGATCAATTGAACAACATAGTAGTCTAACATCTATGATACTAAAATCAAAATATAACATCCAAACCTTAGGTCATCTCAAATGTAAAACATAACATGAATAACAAGTATCTCTCAGATCAAATTTGAACAAGGTAAATATCCACAACACAAAACCAATGAATCCAACATGGACAATCCATTTCTAATTATTTAAGCATCTAATGATGGTTTTTTAAACAACATGAAAAGGAACTTAAAACACATAAGTGAACATAGTCATAAACATGACCAAGCACTATTATAGGAACCTAGTCTAGTATAGTAGGTAATAATACATAGTGCAATCTCTACACACATTTTAGGGTAATCACAGAACAACAACATATAGCATCCTGGTAACTATTGGAACAAACCTCAATGAACCATCTAACACATCCTAATCTCATAAATATGCCAAAAGAATAATCAAAGTAACTAATACAGTAACCTAAATCCAATCACCTCAAGGGTGTAGACCACTCATGGTCCCAATCATGACCCTTGCTCAAGGAGAGATCAACAAGGTTGCTATTGGAATTGTTTAAAATAATTGAGAGTGGGGGTGAATCATTTATCCAAGGTCTAGATGTATAAATAAAACATTGCACAACTTAGTGAACCCATTAAACATTCATTCCCATGCATCCATTAGGTAATTACTAAAACTTATATGTTACTCTCAAATTAACTTGTTAAAATGCAAAACATGAAACTTGGCACATTCATCAACACACTTGGCATAATTATTTACATCAAAAATCAATTTGGAAAAGACCACTAGTAACTTGCTACTCTTTTTCACTTTTTTGAAGTGATGCCCCATGAAAGGCCAACCCTATTAAAGGTTACAATACACACTATTAAATGTGACCCTATTAAAGGATTTCAATCAACCTATTAGAAGTGAGCCTTTTGAGAGGACTATAGGCCATTCACTTGGAATGCCACCCTGTTAAAGGATTCACAAATGACTATTAGGTCAACCTTAATCCAAAGGATTTACCCTAGACAGATACAATTGTTAGAGAGTAATAGTAGAGCTTTATCTGATACAACTTATAACTTCTTTTGCAGATTACAGATCTTTATTCAATCCTCCATTCTACTTGGCCTTTATACTGTGTAGCTCTGATAGCTTGTTCACCCTTCAAGAATTCATCTCCTTAAGCCTTCTTTCTTAACATGCCTTTGTAGACTCTTCTCTTGGGCCACTTGATGAAGCAAAAGCCTTAACTCCTTCTCCTCTCCAAGTTCTCACTTATGAGAACCTAGCTTCATGACAAGATATTCCTATAAATAGGAAATTTAATATTCTTTTTCTCATTCTCCAGTTTCCAATTTAGGGTTCAAATAGATTAGGTAGGATATAATATATCTACCCCATATCTTGTATCTTTTCTTGAAGCCTCTCCTAGAATCCATTTGAATTCACCTAAAAATAGCTTACATCAAATTTTGTGCCACTAGCTCATCAACCTTATCTTCCTGCTAGTTTACAAGTTTCAAGAAAACAAACTTGTTGGCTTAGATTTGGTAAATCTTCAACTTTTAACATAATGCAATAGCTCAACATTATCAACTTTTTGATGCTCGACGCACACTGTGTTACTTGGCATCAACTACAAAATTACTTAGCATCAAATAGAGTTTATTGGTGCTCGACAACAACTAAACTTTACTTGGCATCTACTATCTTGCTTGACATCCACTCAAATTTTCTTTTACTTAGCTCCAACTAACTTTCTACTCATCTTTCACTAACTTTTCTTGGCACCTACTATCCACTCGATCAAGCTTGGTAAAAAAACTTTGTGTAACTTTGAAATTCTAAACTTTCTTAGTGTAGCCAACATTTGTAACGTTAAGTAGATTATCAATGTATCATATCATCATTGTCTTAACTAATCCTTCTACTTTATTACATAATCATAACACAACCTTTCCTCTACGTGATTTTGTTACATCTTATTGATCAAATCCTCTTCACCAATCAACTAAGTTATAGTACTGGAATCTTATAAATAGTTATCTTACCAAAAAATAGCAAGTTTGACATCAGTGACAAAAAAATGATTGAAACATATAGTCTTCTTCAACAATCTCCCTCTTAACAATCTCTCTTAATAATGATCTTTTCAACTAGATTTCAATAATCCATCTCTTTGGCATTGATGGCAAACCAAAGTGATCAACCAAGTCAATCAAATGATGAACATCTTGTTCAACCAAATTGACTAAGTTAAAACAGTAAGACAATAACGAAAAGAAAACTTGTATCCAATTTTCTCCCTCTATCAGTAACTTCCATCTTCTAATTAGGTTACAAAACTCTTTCTTATAACTCACTCTAAGTTTCTTCTTGTATCTTCCTCTAATCTCCCTCTAAGATTAGTAACACTTCTTAGCTTTTCTCCCTCTCATGATGATCTTTCTCTACATTCTCCCTCTTTTTGTTATTGACTCTTGATCGATAAATCTTTTTCTTTTTGATTTATTTCTAATGATGATCAATTTTATGTACTCTCTCCCTCTTTGACAATAATTTCAAAGACATATACCAAAAATTTGTCATCTTAAAATATGCAGATATAAGCTTTTGCAGATTCTTTAGTTTCTTCTTTCCATGACCTTTCTTGTGAGTGATTTGTAGTTTTAGCTTTATGATTTCTTTAGGCAAATCCTAAAGTAAGATCCATTGCATCAATTTTTAGTATATGAATGTCAGCTTGTTTGATGTAGGATACTTCTCTTATTACTTAGATAGCCTTTGATAGGGGTATCACCCCTAATTTACCTCTTCGATACTCATAAGCATCCTTAGGTAATGCTTTTGTAAAGATATCAACAATTTGATTCTTTGTGTTAACATATTCCATCTTCACCTCTTTACCTTGGACTAACTCTCTCAAGTAATGATACTTGATTGCAATGTGCTTAATTTTTGTATCCATCACTGGATTCATTGATATATTGATAGGACTTGTATTATCTCTATAAAGTATCATTGGTTATGTGATTTTTTCCTTCATCCCTTTGAGTAGCTACTTGATCCATACAATGTTTGTGTAGTTTATAGTATTAGCAACATATTTTGCTTCAGTAATAGCTAGTCTTTTACCTAAGAAAAATGGTCCTCCACTGGTGCTCTTTCTTTCATCAATGTTTATAGCCCAATTAGCATCACTGTAGGCTCTCAATTCAAACTTTTCATTCTTCTTATAGTATAGAACAAATTCTTATGTTCCTTTCAAATATCTCATTATTCTCTTCATAGTCATTAAATGATTCTCCCTAGGATTAGTAGAGAATCTTGCAACTATCCCTAGATATAATGCAATGTCAGGTCTACTATATACTACATATTGCAACTTACCAATCATAGACCTATATAATGTTTGATTCACCTCAGCTAAATCATCATTCTTTTCAACTTGTGTCATGTCACCATAGGTGTACATACTAGTTTGGAATCATTTAATCCAAAAGTCATTAATATTTCTCTAACATACTTTGACTGAGTGATGTATATAGCATACTTCATCTAGTATACTTATAATTCTACAAAAAAATTGATCTCTCCAAACATAAACATATACTATTCTTGCTTCATCTGATTTCTAAAATCCTTACATAAGGCATCTTGTCCTCCAATTGTGATATCATCAACAAATATTTTAGATAACAAAATACCTTTTCCTTTTTCTATCTTCATCTACAAATCGCTATTATCATTAGTCCTTTCAAATCCAATCTTCACAAGATAATTATGAAGTCTCTAATACCATGCTCTTGGTGCTTGTTTCAAACCATATAGGACTTTGTGTAGCCTACATACCATGTTCTTATTTTTATCATCAACAAATCCTTCTAGGTATTCTATGTAAAATTCCTCTTCTAGTATGCCATTCAAAAATGTAGATTTAACAACCATCTGATAAACTTTGAAATCTTTGTATGCAGCACAAGCAAGAAAAGTTCTTACTCCTTCCATTCTTGGAATGGGGGAAAATGTCTCCCTATAGTCAATTCCTTCTTCATGTGCATATCCCTTGCAAACTAATCTTTCTTTTTTCCTTGTGACATCATCATTCTCATCTAGCTTGTTTCTAAACACCCACTTGGTGCCAATCACATTCTTGTCTTCTAGTCTAGGAACTAGACCCCATGTCTTAATTTTCTCTATATGTTCAATCTCTTCTTCCATGGCTTTGTACCAGTCTACATCTTCTAATACATCTTTCACTATTTTAGGTTCCTTTATGCTTAGCAAACATGATTCACTTCTCAATCTATTTCTTTTCATTGGCCTAGCATTTTTGTCTCCAATATTTTGACTAGTAGGATGATGTCTTTTGACATATTTAAACAATCTTGGCTCGGCTCTTGTTTCTTCATTTTGTCTCTCAACTTCAGAATTAGCTTTAGAATCACTATGTACATCTCTACCAGATATCTTAGCATTTCTTTCATGTGTACTAATCTCATAATTAGAATGTGTATCTTCTTCATTCTATAATTCAACATTTGAATGTAGCTTGGTTCCTGAATGTAATTGACATTCACAAGATATGACTTGGCAGTCACTAAAACTTGTTGTTGGTTTCCAACTTGATTTGTAGCATTATATTTAGTAGACATACCTTCATAAAAGTATAAAAATGATTTGTATTCTTCTATTTCTTTCATAGGTTCAACCTCATATACCCTCTATAAATTCATTAAAATTCACATTTTGCACTTTCCAAAAAAAAATTTAGCATTAGTATTTAAACACTTATAAGATTTACTTCTTGTGGAGTAACTAAGGAATATACCTTCTTCACTTTTTGCATCAAGATTTCCATCTCTAAGATCTTTAAGAATGTAACACTTACTTCCAAATACCTTAAAATATTTCACATTGTGTGAGTGTCCATATCATAGTTCAAAAGGTGTTAAATGAGTACCTTCTTTGACTTGCACTTGGTCCAAGGTATATATTGTAGTACTTAATAGCTTCTCTCTCATATTTCAAAGTAAAATTCTTCTCCATCATGTGTGTTCTGGCATAGTCCATTATAGATTTTTGTTTCCTTTCAACTATTCCATTTTGTAGAGGGGTCCTAGTGGTAGATGTCTATCTTTTGATTCCTCTGTCATTATAGAACATCTCAAACTTATTTGATGTGTATTCTCCTCCTTTATCTGATCTTAAGAATTTCAAATTTTTACCTATTTCTTTCTCAATTCTTTCTAAGTACCACTTAAATATTTGAAAAGCATCAAATTTCTATTTAAAAAATATAACTATCATCATCCTAGAATAATCATCAACAAATAACATTATGTACTTATCTCCTCTATAGCTTTGTACACCCATTGGTCCAGACAAGTCTCTATGAACAATCTCTAGTATTTCTTTAGAGGTCTAAGCTTTACTCTTAAAGCCTAACTTTGTCATTTTTCCTAACTGACATTGTTTGCACATTGTATTGGTAGGTTTCTTCAACTTCGGCAAACCTCTAACTTTCTTCATGTTACTAATACTAACCAAGTTATCAAAATTAACATGACATAACCTCTTGTGCCATAGCCATACATCATCAAGTCTTACAACAAGACAAGTACCATCCTCTATATCTAGATAAAATAGATTACTTCTCGTTTGATCACCTTTTCCAATCAACTTCCCATCAATATCATATATCTTAGCAATCTTGTTTTCAAATTCAACCATTCATCCCAAATTGTTCTATTGCAACACACTCAATAAGTTATAGTTTAATCCTTCAACATAGTAATTATCACATAAAATATTGTCTATGAGTTTGATAGAACCTTTTTCTTTTATCAAATATGGTGCATCATTACCAAATCTTACACTATTTCCATCATGTAACAAGTTAAGGTAATGAACTTACTTCTGTCTCTTGTCATGTGATGTGACCATCCATTGTCAATGATCTATATATTATTTTTGTTCAAAAAAGTCACAAGTGTAGTTGCCTCATCTTCATCAGATTCGTCCTTGATTGTAACATACACCACTTCATCATCATGTTCATTAGAATCATCCTTGCTTCCTTCTTCAGCACTGTAGCATGACTTCTTGCCTTTGGCATTGCAATCTCTTCTATTTTTGTACTTGCTTCCATCTCTATAGTTCTTTTTCTTTGTGCATATTGTAGCAACATGACCAACCTCATTGTAATTGAAACAAATGATGGTTAACTTACTTTTGAACTTGCCTTTACCTCTATGAAATCTTCTTTTTAGTAGTTCTTCCAATTGTTCAACGTCTTTCCCATCTATATCACTGTCACTAGATACATATTCTTTCTTTCTTTTCTTCTTCTTCTGCTTCACCTTATCAAAGTCCCTCAATAAAAACTTGGCTTTGAATGTAGATTCAAGGTTCTTACATTTGTAATTATCAAAGTTAGCTCAAAATAAATGAGTCTACCTACCAAACCTTCAAGGGTTAGATTATTTCCAAGAATACATATCAACTCTTGAATTATAAAAACTCTAATAGCATAAATGGTCATTATACTTAACATAGTATCATTATCTATATGACCAATAACACCTTTTATTGTACTAATAACTTCTTTTATCCTAGCAACATATTGAGCAATACTCTCACCTTCTTCCATTCTCATGTCATCAAACTTACCTCTAAGGATCTCAGATCTGGCTATTTGTACATGTTTATCTCTTCCATAGATGGTATACAGGGTATCCCACATTTTTTTTGTAGTGTCATAGCCTTTGATATCATCAAATTTGGCATAGCTTAGGGAAGAGGCAATCTCCAACATCGCCTGATTGTGTTCTTTCTTCTTTTTCATATATTCAATAATTAGGGCTCTAATTGGATCAACATGTTCCACTGTAGTGGTAGATTTTGCATGAACTCCAAGTTCTCCAAGGTATAGCTTCATCAAACTTTGCCATGCTGGAAAGTTATCTCTATTGAGCTTGGATACATCTCTTTTTGACATCCTGATCCTTGTGCTTATAGTACCTTCAAACTAGTCCTCTCAAGTAGATGGCTCTAATAACAATTGTTGGAATTGTATAGAATAACTAAGAGTGGGGATGAATTAGTTATCCAAGGTCTAGATGTATAAATAAAATATTTCATAACTTAGTGAACCCATAAAACATTCATACCCATGCATCCATTAGGTAATTACTAAAAATTTTGTGTTACTATCAAATCAACTTGCTAAAATGTGAAACATGAAACAAAACACATTCATTAGCACACTTGACACAATGATTTATGTAGAAATTCAATTTGGGAAAAACCACCAGTAACATGCTACTCTTTTTCACTCTTCTAAAGTGATGCCCTGTGAAAGGCAAACCCTGTTAAAGGTTACAATACACACTATTAAATGTGACCCTATTAAAGGATTTCAATCAGCCTATTAGAAGTGAGCCTTGTTAGAGGAATTTAAGCCATTCACTTGGAATGCCACCCTATTAAAGGGTTTACAAATGATTGTTAGGTCAACCTTAATCCAAAGGATTTACCCTAGACTAATACAATTGTTAGAAACAATAGAGCTTTGATTTGATACAACTTACAACATCTTTTGCGGATTATAGATCTTTGTTTAGTCATCCATTCTACATGGCCTTTATACTTTGTAGCTCTAATAGCTTGTTCACCCTTCAAGCATTCATCTCCTTAAGCCTTCTTGCTTAACATGCCATTGTAGACTCTTCTCTTGGGTCACTTGATGAAGTAAACCCTTAACTCTTCCTCTTTGAGTTCTCACTTATGACAACTTTTCTTCATGACTAGACATTCCTATAAATAGGAAATTAGATATTTTTGCCACTCATTTTCCATCATGCAATTTAGGGTTTGGATGGATTAGGTAGGATACAATGTATCTATCCCATATCTTGAATCTTTTCTAGAAGCTTCTCCTAGAATCCATTTGAATTCACCTAAAAATGGTTTACATCAAATTTTATGCCACCAGCTCATCAACCTTGTCTTCCTCCTAGTTCACAAGTTTCAAGAAAACAAACTTGTTAGCTTAGATTCAAAGAATCTTTAACTTTTAACATAACGCAAGAACTCAACATCATCAACCTTTTCATGTGATGGGGTCAAGCCAAATAAAAAAATGGACACAACAGGAAAGGGGAAAACTTTATTAACTATGCAAATATGCTAATACATTAAGTACAGAGAGAATAGACTTCAAAACATTCCCTAAGGGCTTACAAAAGTATAAATCTGCAGATAATCTCTCTTTTTAGTACATCCTCTCAAACTCCACTCCGAATTGCCTTTTACAATGCCATAAATGTTCTTAAATAGACCCCAAAAGGTTAAAGATTAGGAATACATTCTATAAAGTGCTAGTTGGCACCCCCTACCCAAATAGAAGGCTCCAAAAGTCGCATTAGAAGTCAGCACAAAATTTAGAAGAATCTAGAAATGGTAGCTAAAACTTCTGGAAGGCATAACTTTTGAACTGTAGCTCCGATTGACGAACCATTTATATTTTTAGAAAGCTCTTGAAGTTCTCTATAGCCCTATGGACCAGCTTCACTCATCCCCCATTTTTTGACCCTATTCAAGGTCATTTAATGTCTCTAACCTAACTTTGAAACATTCTTAAGAAGGCCCCTAGAAGTTGAAAAATTGTAATAACTTTCAAACCGTAGGGCCTTTTGACCTAATTCTTTTTTTGGAATGCTCTAAATTACAATTACAATCATTTGACCAATTTACACCTTCTAGTTCACCAAAATGATGGTTCAATTACATACTCCTATTTTTTTAGCATTTACACATATCCCAAGATGATTAAAAACTCTAACCCAAAACACTAATAGTGGAACTGTAAGAGTTGGAACCTTTATTTGACCCAAATGGGTATCTATAAATGAAAACACATGAAATAGAAACTAAGTATAAGTACATTTTTTGGGTGACACATGATTTCCCTTATACCTCTAGATGCTCCTGCATCATCATGCTAGGCACACACTATGTTACTCAGCATCAACTATAAAATTACTTGGCATTAACTAGAGTTTTCTAGTGCTTGGCATCAACTAAACATTACTTGGCATCTACTATCTTGCTTAGCATCCACTAGAATTTTCTCTTACTCAGCTCCAACTGACTTTTTTCTTGGCTTGCACTAACTTTTCTAGGCACCTACTATCCCCTCAGTCAAGCTTGGCAGACAAATTTTGTGCAACTTTGAAATTCTAAACTTTCTTAATGTAGCCAACATTTGTAACCTTAAGTAGATTATCAATTCATCATGTTATCATTGTCTTAACTGATTCTTGTCCTTCATTACATAATCATAACTCAACCTTTCCTCTAGGTGCTTTTGGTACATCTTATTGATCAGATCCTCCTCATTAATCAACTAAGTGATAATACTTGAATCTTATAAGCAATTTTCTTACCAAAAAATAATAGGTTTGACATTAGTGACAAAACAATGATTGAAACACATAATCTTCTTCAGCAATCTTCCTCTTAATAATCTCTCTTATCAATGATCTTTTCAATTAGATTTCAATAGTTGCATCCATCAAAATGATTTACAAAAATTAAATGGGAGAGACACTACACACCAAACCATCAAAGAACTCAAAGTACACATCATGAGCTCCTCAAAAGAAACTAAAAATAATCATAATGCTCAACCAAGAAGATATACCACCATAGCCAAATTAGAAATCGAAGCCAATGAACAAGAAGGATATATCTATATATCCAATCATGTCATGCCAAAATCTATATTACCATGATCACATCCATGAAGAGAGCATCTAACTCTCAATATGTACAACCTATCAACATAAAATAGTCAACCACAATGCTCCACCATGACTATACCTAGTAACAACATCCCATCACTTTTACATGAAGAAAAAATCAGCAAATCATGCGACTTCAAATCCAAGCCACCAATTTGAATATGCATCAATAATGAAAGATCAATGGGAAAGGCAACCCATAATCAAACTAAATATGCAGCCTGTAAGTATAGACTACTTACAACACTACACAATTTTTAGACCCGACAAGTCATTATACATATCTAAACCAAACACTAATAACCATATAGTCATGGGAACAATCTAAAATATGAACTAAGTATATAATGACATCAAATCTTATATCTCCAAACATACATTGTCATAAACTCACAATGCTAGCATAGTAAATATATACCATAAACTATTTAGATTAATATATAATCAAATAAATTATGCCAAACCTACACCAAATCTAAACCAGTGTATAGAGCTCTCCAAGAGCTTTTTGTTGACTATTTGAAGTCCAAAATATGATTCTATATGCCCCAAGTCATGCTCTAATTTGTGCTTGAAATAAATAACATCTAACTTTTAGGCTCTTAAAACCTAATAAAGTTTCAAAATTATAGAATCAAAACTATACCAACTTGTAGTGCTCTAAATTACCTTTCCAACTCATATAAGAAGTCTAAAATATGATATCCTAAGAGAAAGTTATGACTATTTTACTAAGACAGTCTTTTTACCATTTTCACTATGATTTCTTTTTAAAAAAATTGTAACAAAAATTCGGATAGGATTGAATTTGACTGTCATCTTGAGTTGAAACTAAAAAACTCTTTTATTTCCTTTGAACATGGCCAAACCATGGAAAATTATATATCAAAATTTATGGAAATGTCAACCTGGATCCAATGGTAAGGTTTTTTTTTCATAGGAGGTCATTTCTGCAAGCTCCCCCTTAAAACCCTCATTTAAATGAAACATCTATAAAACCCTTTTATCCAACAATTTCACATGCCCAAAATCTAGCAACATCCCATCATAATAACAAACCCAAAACCCTCATATCTGCAATAAAAAAAACTCATATATCTTGCCTTTCTTTTATCCTCTCATGCATTCCCATTGATTCAATCTAGGGTTACAATAATAAAACCATAGCTCTAATACCAGTTGTAAGGAAACTCACAACAAAGAATATAACCATTTCCACCTACCCTATAATAGATCCAAAATAAATATGTAATCAAAATCCACATGTAAGAGAATACAGAACATACCCACAAAAATTGTGACACAAGATATGCCCTAGAAAACCCTCATTGAGGGAAAAACTTAGCCTCGAAAAGCATCCATCACCACATATTATTCAACAAAAATGCTATTGCAATACAACTATGAAATCCTTTGAAGCCATAGCTACAACCAAATAATCCATGTGAACAAGCATAAATCCACACATCCCATGCCATGCTTCCAACCTTCACAAATGCTCCCTTGGCCAACCTATCAAGCCTTGTCCCACTGGACTCTTTCTTTTTCCTTTTTGTCTTCTCATTTTTCTTTTTCGTTACTACAACTACCCTTTTTGCTTCTTATATAGTATCAAGTCCCACAAACCTACCAAGTGGTATTACATAAACCATGTGCTACCTAACCCATTGACCGCACATTTAATATTGGAAATTTAATTCCTTTCCCCAATATTAAATAATTACATCAAATATTATCACAATGTTACAATAGAACTCATCAAGTATATGCCATGGGAATCTTTCCATGTTTCATGTCCATCTATGTGCAACATTACATAATAAAATAAAATAGTACAATATAACAATATTATGCAATGTGTGCAACACCCATAATCTCAACAAATTTATAACACTAAATGCATACATGAAATGCTAGATACATGTTTCCATAAATGAAAAGCATCAAGACATCTATCTAATCATATTTCAAACATCCTTTATACCAAAAATTATGTAACTTATAAAATCAAGGAGTGAATGTATGGAAATACTCAAATCTCAAAAAAAGTTATAGTAAAGGCGAGGAAATTATTTTGGGCTAAGTAATGTTGTTTAATACTAGATATACAAGAAGGGTTGTATATCCTTTCTCAAAACTAGGATTTAACCTTAGAGAGGGTGGAAAATAGAACTGCATTTAAACTCTATTGGTAATCATAGGTGTTGTTATTTCCAACCAACAAGTGAGGAAAATAAACTCAGTAATATAGTAATTCCATCATCTAATCCTAAGACTCCAGTAAGTCACAACTATGAGTTCTTGACACATTCAAAGTAAAAAAGGTGAAATAAAATGAAAATACATGCCAACATGATATTGGAGAAATGTCATGCTTTCTAAGTGTTAACATGATAGATGTATACATTAAATACATCGAATGTAGTGATTGAAGAATAGCCAAATTGAAAGAAAATATCCTATCATTTGGAATTGAAAGTACAAATTAATTATATTTTGTAAACAGAGAACCTAGTTGTTCATTGTTGCCATTACTCCTTTCCATGGCTACTTCCACTTCCTTCCCTTCCCATTGCCTCCACTATTCCAAGAGTTTTCCCCTTTCATGTATATTTGTTTTGTTATAAATAAGAAAGCTTCAAACTATAACTAACCCATGGTTTCTTAACATGTGGAAAAACATTTACATTTTCTTGGGATGATGAAAAGATAGTTTGTGACATCATCTTCCCCTTAGAAATTTCATCATCCTGATGCATTGATATATAATAATTTAAACAATTTCTAAAGACAATGGAGAACACAATACAAACATGATGAAACCTAACTTTTCATTACTTACAATAAGAAAAATGTTGCATTCATTTCTATCAATATTATTAATTTCCATCTAATGAACAAGGTCAAAATAGATTCTAATACATTATACAATAGCTTTTCATATTCTAGTAAGTTAAGATAATGTAATTTATTATTATCCTTCATATTTCATAATGAAAAAGAATGATTCACTATCTACCATTTTATATTTCCATCACAAGAGCTTTAAGTAGAAACAAAATACAAAGTTGACTTGAGATAAGGGAGGACATGGGTTAGTAAGCCAAAAATAATAATAATTATGTAGTGTGTACAAGCTACTAGATGATCTAGCCTTCCCCTTTGGAGGAGCCGTCCTTCTCTATCTAAACCACACCCTTGTCTTCACCCTATAGTGACTCAAACATACTTGAAACCACATTGATATGTCAATGGTCATAGATACCTCATATCCACTTCCATACTCATACATAAGCACTCACAATACCTTTACCTCATTCACATTATCAATAGGTCAAAGATATGTATTTATCAAGAGGCAATGTTTCCTTTAAATTCATCTTTAATGTGAGGCCTTGCCCCAACCCATCCTAGCATCGATGATACATTACTATTTTGATACTAATGACTCGATATGTCAGAACATTATTTGATGCATTGAATATTATTATGCTATTTAATGATGTCTGATGCTTTACTTTCAGATATTTGACCTTGTCATTTAATGCTTTATGAACATGTACCATGATGAAGTAAATGAATGCAAAATTAACACTTTGATTTTTCCAATTTTAATGAATAGAATGAGGTAAACAATAGATTTGTAGAAAAATGGATTTTTAATTTACATGAAATTCTTGATACATATTCTTACATGTGTGTGTGTGTGTGTGTGTGTGTGTTTCTAGAACTACTGATGTGTGCAGGAAATTTAGCCAGGAAACCCCAATGGAAAGATGGAACTAAACCCCTTATTAATTTGTGCTATCTTTGCATTGTCTTTCTTTGAAGGTTGTTAATTGGTCTTATTATTCACCTAGCCTTTGTTTGTTCCTATTAAGTTTTTAAGGTTTAAAAACATTAAATTTAAGTGCCCTAGGGGTAAGGGTATGGGTGGGGAGTCCTTTCCACCCGCTTAGCCACTTTGTTTGGCTTTTAGGGTCACTCAAAAACCCTACTTTTGGTTGATTGTGAAAATTGATTGTATCTTACATGAGTTGGTGACTCAAACTCCACCTTGAGTTACTTGAAGTCTAGTTGAGTTAGGGATCATACTTAGAGGCATTTTGGAGTAGATTTGGGGTTGTTACCCAATCTCTAGTTTTAGAGAGAAGTTGGAAGATTAAAGTATATTTGTTTAAGAGTCAAGATATTTCCAAGTTTATAGGATTAAATGAACTTATAACTCATAATGAATGGAAGGGTGATATTTTAACTTTCTCATGATATTCATCCAGGATATTCCCTGATATGACTGTCTTAAAGGTATCATACAACACTCACAGAAAAATGCCTCAAAAATAAAAATGGAAATAGAAAATAAAAATAACTAAAATCACCAATTAAATATAAGTGTGGCCACAATGGTAAATCCTTCATTTCAACAAGTCGTGTCCCAAGGAAAAGGGAACCACACCAAGAAACCATCATAAATGAACATTCCAAAAATGCAACATTAAAAACATCAACAATAATTTACCACAATTCAAATTCTTAAAAGAAATGCAGTCATACCTGGGTCTTCCTGAGAGAGAGAAGAGGAAGGGTTGTCCTAGGATTACGAGATTAATAAAAAATATGCAAAATGATTCCCTAGTATTTCCAGTCTATCTAAGAATAGGTCAAGAGAGTGATCCATACCCCTGTTACTTAATGGATTGTCGATTCTTAGAGATTTAGGTCCTTAATTTCTTATGTTTCCTTACCTACCTACCTGTTACTATCAAGAATCATCAAATGTAGTCTAGGGCCAAGGTTTCTTTCACCAATTATACTGGGGATCTGTCATACAAGAGTAAGATTATGATAGGTGCCCCTTACCAAAAATATAAGGTAACAGGTTGCTATAAGAGAGATCGATGGGGTTATCTCATTTACGTCTATCACTCCTTCCTTTGAGCATCATTCGAGTGTATCGGTACTTAAGAAGGGTTCTATCATTTCATCTCATGTTAGTCTAAATTTCCTTTAGGTATTATTAATAAGATAAGGACTAGTCAATATTGTTAGGCTTTTGTCTCTCTTGAGCTCTAGTGTTGTCCAAGAAAGATAGTGATAACCGAGTTATAGTTTTCCACCAAGTTGCAATGTGTTGTTGAGCAATGACAACTTTCTTTAGCAGACACTTGACTTGCAAGTTTCACTAATTATTGTAGAGAAATCTTCCTGCTTTCGAGTTATCTTGGCTAGTGAGTATATACAGTCATGTTGTTCATCTTGTTATGATGGTGAAGATGGTGAGGGGTTCTCGTTTGTTGTGGAGGTATACACCATAATGCAATCATTGTACCATGTTATATTTATCATTATATGTCTCCATATGTGTTTTTCTTTTCTTCCCCGTGGGTTCAAAAGTGGATTAATCTTTATCAGACATCACTTCTCAGGATTTCTTTATGTGTAGTTTTAAATTAAAATAGTCAAGATGATCCCCATTATAGGGGCTCCTTGTCACTACCAATAAACTTTCACGAAGGACTAGGATCTACATTTCCAAGGGGGTTTGAGCTCTTACCAATACCTAGACACCATCGAGATACACAACCACCCATTCTATCCTGAATATCGATATGTTCCATTTATTTTGTTGTTTAATGTATATTTCCACGTGTACTGAGGTCTGTAATCGTTAAGTCTCACAACTATTGAGAGGGAATTACATGGGGATCCTAAATCAAAATAGATTTCCACAAAAGTGAGACCAACATCTTATCATATCCTAATTCTTAATAGCTCTAGCTTTCTACCATATTCCATCAGTTTTAGGGTGTTTAACTTAATAGCCAATTAATACAATTTCAATTATAAAGACCTATTTCGTATTTGTAATATAATATTACGATACCTTTAATGGTATATTCATTTGTGGACTCATTAATGCCCAGTGTTGTATAACTCTACTCTGATACCAGAATGTCATGCCATAAATTTTTAACATAAAATTTTAATGCGAGAACACAAACAACTTTTTTTTTTTTTTTTTTGTAGAATACATTAACGTTTTCCTGACTAGATGAATGGTTTCGTGTGCATTGTGAAGGGGGATTATACTCCTATCAGGTGGAAATTATATTTTATTGTTACTTTGTATGATTAAAAGTATGAGTTGCATGCTAAGTTTAGATTTTACAATGAAGCTTTGATAATTACCTAACTGGAGTTGTCGATAAGATTAAAGGATACATTATCCATATTTAACTTGGAGTTGTTAAGGTTCGTTAATGGATTAAAAGGCTCTACTAGGGAAATAAAGTTACGAGCCCTTAGTTTTCTACACTCAAACCAAGACACTCTGATGGGTTGATGTGATTTATCTTATGTGAATGTGGCGATGATAACATAGAAGATGGCAATAAGAGGATGAGTTATTACTCAGTGTGTCTCCATCAGTATTCGGGTTACCATTATTATTATATGTTCTATTATGATTTTACTACTATTATAGTTATACCTTACTAGTGCCTATACTTTCTTAGTTTGCATCTTTTCATGAACAGGTTACATTATTATTTTCAATTATCAACTACAGAGCTTGAAGTTATTGCAATTATTATCTTGATCAAAGCATTGTTCAATCTCGTATCTCATTATGCTGATTACAAAGCACCGTTAACACATATTTAAAATTTAAGTGCCCAACTTGTTCATCTTATCTATACTACACTCGACCTAGATAATCACTAATTAATATATTATATATCTTAACTCAAAGAATATAATGTCATATAAATAATATAATATTATATATATATATATATATATATATATATATATATATATATATATATATATATATATATATATATATATATATATATCCCTAGCTACTCATTACATCCCCACATACTTTTAATCTCCTTTATCAATTTTATTAAATTAAATAACATGTTAATATAATCATTTAGATGATTAAGTATCTATAACCCATTTATAAATTAATTTCCATTAAAACATAACTTTATTAATTTACATATCATGTCTAAATTTCAAACAAATACTAAATTAAAATTCAAACCCACTTCTAAATACCACTTGATTATGCCTATCTTTCCTAAGCTAAGGGTCTAGGCTTACATCATGAGTATGCTAAGGCTGTCATATCACTCAACTTCATGTAATAAAAACCCATCTTCTTTTTCAAACACATGTGTTTTAAGTCAATCTTGTCTAATGCAGATTTTGCCCTTAAAAACAACTTAACACAATAAAGTTAATTCACTTTCCTTCTTGCCACATGGGTGCCCAAGAGGATGGTGGTAGGTGGGGAGCAAAGAGAATGGTTTGTGTGCTCCCCAAGGTTTCCCTAAGTCCTTCCTATCTTAATCATATAGTAGATAGCGTTGCCCAAGGAGGAAAAAGTAATCATAACCATGCAGCAGCAATTTATGACTTTTCAATCAACTTTTCACCATGTCCTTAGAGGGTACGCCTAGAATTTGATGCCACTTGTATTTGTTTATGTTTTTTCATTATATTTGCAGATTTTGTTGTTGACTTGGCCATGCTCGAAAAAGGTGACGCCCTGGGCAATCATGTATAACATTTATGTTAACACTATTATATGCAGACTTCCTTTTTTTTTGTTTTCTATTATTAATTTGTTTCTTTATGGAGAGTGATTTGATATAGGTCATTGTTTATTTGAATATTATTGCTAGCTAGGAAAGTCTCATTTCTCTAGAGTCATATGTAGACTCTAGCCAATAAAATATTGCTCTGTAATAGGAGAGAATTTAGTCACCTTCCCATATAAATTCCAGAAAGTTAAATGGGCACCTTCAGCTAGTTAGTTTTTTAGGTTCTTTACACTTATGTGTATTATTCTAACTTTCTTCTCTCTTAATAGAGGTCATCCTCCTCAGTTATTATAATGACACATTATGAATTATTAATCTTGTTTTTACCAATTAGATTCATAAGCTTATTAGATCATTTGGACAAAGTATTTCACTTAAATCAATATATGGAAAAACATGCTAGAGAATTCAAATTTGAAAAAACTATAAAACTCAGGAAGTGTTGAGCTAACTTTTAATACAACAAAAGTCTTCATTTTCTTTGATATCATGAATATTAAGATTTAAACTATTTACCATTCCTTCTATCAATTGCATACCTTACTGCATTAACAATCTCAATACTAACATCAAACTTTTACATTATTCCCCAATAGAAAACATAAGATATCAAGTTGGCAAAGTTTAGTTTCAATCCTATTGTAATCTCAAGATACTCAAATTATTCTTTCTTCACATTGCAACATAAATATAAATGAAACAACAGCAGCACCACATAGCCCTTCTGACATGATCCTTTCAAATTTCCTTTAAGACAATATCAAGCATCAATTCTGTCAATCTGATCACAATAGAGAGATCATACATGAAAATGATACAACAACTTCTCCTCCTAGGGACATAAGAAAAGAAACAACACTACGCTTTACAATACAATAATAATGCACTTGCTCTTATTCAAGCAATAGACTCCATAATGTCAAACTTCCAAAACTCTCCAAGGAATACCTGCACATGAGAAAGATAAATAGGAACCATGGAGGCTCACCTCCCAACCTAGGCCTCAAGGAGACCACCCCCACGCTAGGGGAAACAAGGCTCAACCAAGTTTCATCCACACATCAACACAGCACATAAACTAACACAATCACATATGTTGCAACACATTTACAACCCCAACCAAGGTCTACACAATGATTCTCAATTGGAATCATACACGTTGGGTGAAGGTGGAAACACAAGGAGGTTTACCATTTCATATCATATCTGCCATAAAAATCATGCCCTTTCGGGGCTAAATCAACAAAATACAAGGCCCTTTCAGGGCTTCATAATATCATGCCCTTTTGGGGCTTCATAAAAATCTTCCACCACACACACTACCAACACAACATCCTCCACCACACACAACCAATAGCTTTAGCTTTCTACAACCCATACTTCAGTTACTTCCTTCCACACCATTTCTCTCTTTGTTATTATTATTTTTTAATCCTCCCCCAAGGCAAAATATGAATATGATAATGGCATACAATGGAGCCCATACTCCAGGGTTCTCAACTATGCAATCCAACTACTGGCCGTTCACCCTGGACTTCTCTTCCCTTCCCACAAGGGTGAGTGTAAGTCCCACACCCATAACAACGCTCAAGCACAAAAAAAGAAAACAAAACCAAGTAAAAATAAAACAAGAAATTTTCAAGAATACATCACATTATCACAACACAAGAATTCCAAGAACAATCCTACCAAAGGCACTCTTAAAATTTCCAATGAAGAAGCATGGCATGAAGCACTAACCTGATTACAAGCTACGGCAATGGAATAACGACCTCTTCCTGCTTGGCTTTCAAGCTTCTCCTTCCCAATCCTTGGCTGTCTCTAAAATTAGAGAGTGGGTGAATTAATCCCCAATATTGGCACAACTTCCCTATAAAGACCTTCACTTTCATCCTCACCTACCTCTTTTACTTTTGTGTTTTTCCACCAATGAGGACTTAACCAAGTGGTGTCATGAGGAAAGAAGTTAGGTTACAATATGATTTTCGAATTGGCTTGGAAATGACTCTTTTTGAGGGTCCCCTAGGTCCCCTAGACTCACTTATTATAATATTTAACCCCCCAACCCATACTATTACCATGTGGGTGACTTGTTTTCATAAAATTAACACTTAAGAATCACTTAGACTCTCTAAAATTCCTATCACTTGTAACTTGCATTCCATCAAAAAGGTGATTCTTCCTAATACTCTCCAAGGTGGTTTAATTGATTTTGCAATGAGGATTAGGCTTAGGTTAAGTGACTTCACACCAAAGAATCCTATTGGACATGTCATTTACACATAGACAATACAAGTGTCAAATGACACACACATACACATAAAAACACTTCACACATTATGATGACATGTCACTAATCAACCATGCTCTCTGATTACAACACTCATACACAGTCACAGTATGAAATAAACACAATACAATGAGGTTTTGAATCTTCCAAAGATTCACCTTGGCTTAACCATGTTCACATAAGATTGAACCTTGTTTCCCCCATTAATCACCATGGTTCCACTTTCCTGCACACTCAACTTAAACATTAGTAACCCAATAAGATAATACAAGATCCATACAAACACGTACAACATAAATCCAATATCTCGTACTACTCATTAACGTATACAAGTAAGTATCATCTAATCATTTCTATTCTAAGTACTATCAATAAAACATTGCAATAGCATATTTCATTTAACTTTCATCTAAGTGCATATTCAAAACATTTCATTATCATTCTCATAAAATATTTAAAACATTGAAATATCGAATATGTGTATCCACAGTAATCTTTCTGAGTATAAATCATTTTCAATTAGAGTATCATCACAACTCTTTTTCACCTAAGAAAGAAACTCTGAATCATCTTTAGTAAATCGTAAAAACAATATAAAATGGATATGTGCAGACTGGTTAACTAGTAACTTTGATTAAGTTTAACTCCTTAGACTATTAGAATGTTTTAGTAATTATGTCATAATAATTTAAAACCAAGTTTCAAACATATCCATGTATCTGATTATCATCATAACCTATAGTAATAGTTGTTCTTAGTAGGTTGAATGTTATTTTATCTGTCCTAACTGCCTCGTAGATCATCCATAGTGTCTCATGGTCAGATTCTTGTCTTGAACATTTTAAATCTCATTTCCATGTGGTCTTATCTTATCGACCTAATGTTACTGGAGAGAGTATCAAAATCTACATTAGTCTCCTAAAATCATAACTCACATTGTTATTTCATTAGGATCTAGAATAGGGTACTAGTGTGGGCCTTACATTGGATGCATTGGTAAGGACATCAGGTTTTCTTACTTGTTCTTTCATGATGGAACCTTGAACTAGGATGAATAATAGAAAAAGAAAAAGATTATGAAAACCTCCTTGCCTTGTTCTTATGTGATTTCAAATTACGTATATGTATGTGAGAAAATAGATTAATAGATCATGTCTTCGAATTATGAATTCTCAACTTTTCAATTATGTTAATGAAAAGTAATTTGATATGTTGAAGTTTCCAATTTGATGTTTAAGTATTAAGAGGAAATGAAAATCCTACATTGTGGACAATGAAGTTAACTCTCTCCTTGTTAAATTTTACTATTGACAAAATCAAAGTTGATTAGGAATTATGCATCACCTTGAATTCTGAATAAAAGGAACATATACCTTGTTATATGATGATTAATAAACCATAAATTATAGGAGGAAAGACAAAAACAAAAATTATAACCTTATACACACCCTTGTATTAGTATGCTTGTTAAGAAGGAATTAATGTGATCACAAGGATAGAGATCACTAATTTCATAACAAGCCAAACAATATAGCTTAATGAGAAAATTTTTACTTTAAAAAAAAAAAAGAACAACCCCAAGAGCAAATTTGCTCTCTGGAGTTTGTATGAGAGTTGCAAAAATTTGACCCAAAGGTAACAGAGCTTATTCTTGCTTGATGCCCTCAAAATAAAAATAAATAAATAAAACCAATACTTTATAATAACTTAATATCCTAAATATCCTAAAATCTACCCATAAAACTTTTAGTCATTAATGCTTCTCCCATCCCCTTTGGCGCGGACTTTGTTTACCTTGGCATTAAAGTTTTATGTGACTGCAATTTTATGTTTTAAGTATGGAAAAAGTCTGCTATGACCTTAGGACCTACAAATTTTTGTCCTCAACAAGTCAAGTGCATTAATGATGGTGCAGTCCTCATTCATCCCTCATAAAATTCATAGCCACTTATATTCTCATGATCAAATTATGGAAGGAGCAAGTTGAAGTGTTTTTTTGTTTAAACAATGCAATGTGTATGGGGGATCATACCTGCAGGATTAGGTAAGTACTTTGTATATTGGGCAGAGTGCCTCATTCTTAGTGAGTGCTTGGAAAGCACATTTGACTTCAGTATTTGCACATATAGGTTGGGAGGGAGTTGTAACGTGGGTGTAGGGTGTTAGAAGTTTGGTGTAGGTTAGTTAAAGTTTTTAAGTATAGTTTAGGTTGTTTTTTTTTTAATAGTATTTGTATTAGTTTATTAAGTATGATATTAGTGGTTAGTTAGTTTAGTAAAGATATGTTAGTATTTATAATTGTTTTATTAAGTTAGTGTTACTTTGTTTTTAAATGTTAGTATTAGGTTTAGTTAGGTTAGATGTTAGTAGGGGTTAAATATTGTCTATGTTTTAAAATAAGTTCTTATGTTAATTAATTAGTTCAATTTTAGTTATCTTTTGTTATAAGTTGTATTTTAGTTTGTGTTATTAATTAGTTTTTTTTTTACTATTGTGAATTAGTTAGATTAATTGTAATATTGACATCTTAATATTGGACTTAAATTTATAATAGTTTTGAATAAAGCTTAGTTTAACTTATAGATTTGTTTGAATTAATTCTAGTCTCAATTTTAATTTTAAATAATAGATTAATATAGATTAGATTGTTATGAGAACGTATGAGATAATTTGAAATTAAAATGTAGATAGTATAATTGATAATAATATTTTAGATTAAGGTAAAACCAAGTTTTCAAGGGACCCTGAATCCCTTTCACATCCTCAAAAAAGGAAAAAAACAACCATCCAATAGGAAAGAGACTTTAAACCTACTAGAAGTAACACCAAAACTAGGTTTTACAGGGACCTGAAACCACTAACAATGTCCAAATAAAGTACCTAGGCTTTACAAGGACTTGGAACAATCAGTACAGTTTAAAAACAAAAAGCTAGAAAATAGGACCAAACACAGGAACCAGAAGAAACAACCAACTAACAAGACCAGAATAGGAAGCCAACTAGAAAAGAAGAACTAGGAAGCTATTGCAGTTCTATAATCATCTTAACTACCTCCTTACCAATCTTAGCTGTGTCCTGGATGGAGTTAGTAGCCGAAGAAGTAGCAATAGCAATCAAAGCTTTCTTCCTTGAACTCTGTCTTGTCCTCTTACTAGGGCCCTCCAAAGATATCGTACCTTCATTTTCTCTTTTGCCCAATGTCACCGCAACTGCACATATGCTTGAGGTTACCTGCTCCATTTTTTTTCCACTTTCCTTGATGAGTAATCTAAGATTTTGCTCATAATCCTTAGTTTTTTTGGGATATCTCCCATTTGCACCTCCATGTGTTGAATAATGGCCTGGTTAGCCTCTTGGTTTTGTTGCATGGTGTCCACTTTGTTCTTTAGCCCCATTATTTCATTATAAATCCAAGAGTCAACCTAAAGGAAAGAGTCAGCTTTTTGTTTAGCAGAGTGGAGGAAGGAAAGTTTGGTTTCCCTCATCGGGGATTCATCCACGTTGTCAACAGTGGTGTGTGGTAAGAGGCCAACTTTATCGATTTGTATCTCCCCATCCAATGGCTCCTCCTCACTAGGCTCTGCAGGAATATGATGGCTCTGGCCCCCTATATCTTGTTCCTCAATCTCCTTTACAGGAATGGAAGCTATCCCCATGTTTTCCTCCTCACTCAAAATGGCTAGATCATCGATTAAATTTTCTTTCTCTTTATCACCTCCCCCAGACACAATATGAGTATTCTCATTATCAAACTTGCTTTGTTTGGAGTTATCCTTAGTAGTACCTTCCTCTCTCCCTTCCTCATTTTTGTCTTTTGAATCTAGATAACCATCTAGGTCAGAGCTGAAATCCCTAGCATCCATCCCCTCCTCTTCCTCGGGAACATCCTTATCTAAGCCTTCAGTGCTCTCCACCTCCGTATCCTCTTCCTCAATTTGTCTTTGAAAGCTGGAGGGTTTTAGTTTAACCTTAACTTTCTCTTTAACATACTCATCAGTTTTACCTTTTGAGGGTTTATGACTCTTTTTCTTGCTAGTGGACAAAGATGAAGCAATGGCATTATTTTTACAAAAACCCTCAATTATTGATAATAATGTTTATCTCTATGGTATGTATATTAAAGGCTAGTTAGATTTTTGAATTAAGTTAGTTTAAATCGTAGTTAGCATTAGTATTTAATTTGTTTGTTAGTTAAGTCTTATGTATAATTAATTTTATTTTTATGTTTTCATTATCATTTAATTAGTGTAATTTAGTTCTGGTATAATGTAATTTTAGTTAGCATCATTAACTAGAGTGATATGCTTTTTTTTAGTAAACGTTAATATTATTAATTATTTTGAAGTGTTATGTTAATCATAGTTAGTCTTGTTAAGCTAGAACTTAGTTTTAAAGTTGTTAGAATTTTATATGTATATTTTTAATCATGAATTAATATTAGCCAGTTCTATATATTAATTTTAGTCAAAGTTTTAAACTTAATTAAGTTTTATCTTGGTCGTAATTTTAATGTTTTTTATATATAATAGTATCATGATTAGATTAGTAAAGTGTAGTTAGTGAGAGTCCTTTTGAAATCGATAAATGTTACACTCTTAATTAATGTTTAGTAGAAATCTGATTAAGTGTAAATTTAGTTTATTTGTTAAGAAATTTAATCATTATGTTGTAAACATAACAAGTTATGTTAGACCAATATGATAATGTAATTTTTTTTGCATAGTTAAATTTAAGACCAATTTATATTGTTGTTCAAATAATTTCATTTATATCATTGAAATCTTAACATAATGACGAACCAAATGTTGATACCAACTTAATAACGAGAATTTAAATTTATCAATGTATTTCTTCTCATGAGCATAAACTTAAGATGAACATAGTAGATGCATTCTTGTGAATCAAACTCTTAAACCTTTTGAGAACTTTATTATTATTTATTTTTAAAAAAAAATTGTGTGTATGTTTTGCCCATATATTTTTGGGCATGACATTTTGGTATCAGAGCCTGTGTTTCAACACTAGGAACCTTTAATCATTGTGCTTCCAAAACTAAACTTAAACAATTAATTGTGTAGATCCCTCCTATTACTCGAAGCAACCAGCGAGGCAAAGGTCATAGGGCAAGGGGTGGAAGAGTGGGATAGGAGGATGGACCACCACCACCTCCACCACCACCAAACTCGAATCAAGACATTATAGATGCACTTTAGACTTTGATTGGTGTAGTTCAGCAAAGGGTAGTACCTGTAGTTTAGCCAGGTCAGCAGATTCCCATAGTGGAACCAGAGTGACTCGGAGGAGGTAGACCTGGAGGTAGAGAGAGGACTAAGATTCCCCCACCAAGGTAGTTAGAGGGTCAAGGTGAGAACGAGGGTGAGTGAATACATCAAAGAGGACCCCCACTTGACAGACCTCCTAGGCATATAGGAGATGATATCAAGGAGTTGATATGGCTTAGACCACCATTAGCTATTGATTTTATTGAGGGGACAGTAGCAGAGGCCTGGTTACAAAGCCTATAGCAGTGCTTTGGATTATGTCCTTATGGGAGTAATCTAAAGGCACGCCTAGCCATCCATCAGCTAAGAGGAGATGCCTCCAATTGGTGGCATCAGGAAGAGACTATAAGAGGAGTCAGGATGGATACTGTCACATGGGAGTCATTCTTGGAGATATTCTAAGAGAGGTATCTATCAAAACACTTCAGACAAAAGTAGATTGAGGAGTTTCATTCTCTATATCAGAGGGGTCTTATAGTAGCTCAGTATGAGAGTAGGTTTCTCGAGCTCCTTCCTTATGTTGAATACATGAAGGATGAGAAATTGCAAGTGCATTGCTTCATCATGGGTTTGAATTTCTCACTTCAAGGTCTAGTTCGTATGGCCTTCCCTACCACCTTTAGACAGGTAGTGGAGATAACACTAGTTGCTAAGGATACTCGAGCTAGATAGGAGTCACAAGATCGATCTCAGAACCAAAACTCTACTAGGAAGAACCCCCCCTGGAAGGAGAGTCAAATTTATACACTAGGGTCCTCTAAGGGCCAATAGTCTTAGCAGAAGTAGCATAAGGAACCCTCACAGGGTTATCAGGACTCCAAGCCCAAGCAATGGCAGTCACAGTAGGATCAAAAAGTACATGACCCACAGCCACAATTAGAGAAGACTCAACAGTCTTCCAAGAGTGGATATATGGGGTCCAGTAGGTCAGGAGGCCCACAACAATTTGGATCATAGGGTGCATGATCTTATACTCTAGGATAATCCTACACTTGTGGTGGCATGGGTCATATAGCTAGGGACTATCCGCAGGGACAGGCATCTGGTGGTCAGAGAGGTACTTTTTTAGAGCCGACAATTGGAGACATGGGCAGGTCCCACAGAGTATTTGCAATGGTTGACAACCACCAGACTGAGCATCATGCTACAATTATTGAGGCTACAAGCTGAGTTAGATGACTAGTTAGCACTGGAGCCTATCCATATTATTGGCCGACAAACCCTAGCACTTCGAGGTTGAGAGTTGCACTAGGTTAAGGCCCAATGGAATTGCTATGATGAGGTTATCACTTCATGGGAGGATGCAACATAGATGTGATCTTAGTACCCATATATTTTTTATGAACTCTAGGAGGAAGTTCATGCCTAGTGGGGGAGGATGTGACACCTAACCCTGACCCATCCTAGCATTGATGATACATTATTATTTTGAAACTCATGACTCCATATGTCATAACATTATTTGTTGCACTTAACATTATTATGTTATTTTATGATGTGTGATGCTTTACTTTCAGATATTTGACCTTATCATTTAATGCTTTATGAACATGTACAATGATGAAGTATATGAATGCAAAATTAACACTTTGATTTTTCCAATTTTAATGAATAGAATGAGGTAAACAATTGAATTGTAGAAAAACGGATGTTTTAATTTACATAAAATTATTGATACATATTCTTACACACACACATGTGTGTGTGTGTGTGTGTGTGTGTTTTAGGAACTACTGATGTGTGTAATGAGTGTGCAAGAAATTTAGTAGGGAAACCCCAATGGAAAGACAAAACTAAACCCCTTGTTAATTTGTGTTATCCTTGCATTGTCTTTCTTTGAAGGTTGTTAATTGGTCTTATTATTCTCCTAGCCTTTGTTTGTCCCTATTAAGTCTTTAAGGTTTAAAAATAATAAATTTAAGTGCCCTAGGGGTAAGGGTATGGGTGGGGAGTACTTTCCACCTGCTTAGCCTCTTTGTTTGACTTTTAGGGTCACTCAAAAACCCTACTTTAGGTTGATTATGAAAATTGATTGTATCCTACATGAGTTGGTGAGTCAAACTCCGTCTTGAGTTACTTGAAGTCTAGTTGACTTAGGGATCATACTTAGAGGCATTTTAGAGTAGTTTTGAGGTTGTTACCCAATCTCTAGTTTTAGAGAGAAGTTGGAAGATTGAAGGAAGAAAAGGAAAAGCTCTTCTCAACTTACCATTTTACCATAAATTTTGTGAAGGTAGGAGTTTCATCACTCTTTTGAATTTTTTCTTCATGTTGTTCATGCTTGAATCATGCATAAGGCATTATGTTGTTCTTTTTTTTTGCTTTCTTATGTGTTGGAATTGATTTGGAGGGATTTTAACTTGTTCTTGATGTTATTTTTATGCTTGTCTTGATGTTTTGTTTTGAGGGGATTTCATGGGGATTGTTTTGGCATTACTCACCCTTGGATAGGGAAGAAGTGGCCATGTATGAGGGAAGGGCCTTAGTTGGACCTCAATGGTGTAGAGTCTCCTCTCATGGTGAGAGGAGGGAAAAAGGGTAGGGTGTATGGGCCCCTACTTGTCATCACATACCTTGTTTGATATTGTGAATTCTTGATATGCAAAGGAATGGAAATCCTTGTGGTAATAGCCTCAAAAGGGCCTTGTAGAAGAATGAAAGTTATTGAAGTTTTAGCCTCAAAAGGGATATGTTATGGTATGGTGATTGACATCTCCCATTGGGAAAATCCACCTTCCCCCAAGTCAGTTTCAATGTTTGGACCTATTGTGCAAAATCGGGTTGGGGTGTATGCTTGAATTGTTCTTGATGTTGTGATGTTTTACCTCAAGTTAGTTCTCGTCTTCTCCATTTTTTTCCTTGACATATTGAAGGTATTGGAAGAAAGCACTTGTGAAGGACCTAGAAGTAAATTCAATTGAATTGTAATATTATGTAAAACGTATTTAAAGTTGGATGCATTGGCAAGGACATTAGGTTTTCTTACTAGTTCTTTCCCGATGGAGCCTTGAACCAGGATGGATAATAGAGAAAGAAAAAGATTATGAAAACCTCCTTGCATTTCTCTTATGTGATTTCAAATTATGTATATGTATGTGAGAAAATAGATTAATAGATAATGTCTTCAAATTATGAATTCTCAAGTTTTCAATTATGTTAATGAAAAGTAATTTGATATGTTGAAGTTCGCAATTTGATGTTTAAGTATTAAGAGGAAATGAAAATCCTACATTGTGGACAACGAAGTTGACTCTCACCTTGTTAAATTTTACAATTGACAAAATCAAAGTTGATTAAGAATTATGCATCACCTTGAATTTTGAATAAAAGGAACATATACCTTGTTATATGATGATTAATAAAACATAAATTATAGGAGGAAAGACAAAAAAAATTATAACCTTATACACACCCATGTATTAGTATGCTTGTTAAGAAGGAATCAATGTGATCACAAGGATAGAGATCACTAATTTCATAACAACCAAACAATATAGCTTAATGAGAAATTTTTTACTTGAAAAAAAAAAAGAACACCCCTAGGAGCAAATTTGCTCTCTGGAGCTTGTATGAGAGTTGCAAAAATTTGACCCAAAGGTAATAGAGCATATTCTTGTTTGATGCCCTCCAACTAAAAATAAATAAATAAAACCAATACTTTATAATAATTTAATATCCTAAATATCCTAAAATTTACCCATAAAACTTCTAGCCATTAATGTTGCCCCCATCCCCTTTGGCGTAGACTTTGTTTACCTTGGCATTAAAGTTTTATGTGATTGCAATTTTATGTTTTAAGTATGGAAAAAGTCTGCTATGACCTTAGGAATTGCAAATTTTTGTCCTCAACAAGTCAGGCACATTAATGATGGCACAGTTCTCATTCATCCCTCATAAAATTCGTAGCCACTTATATTCTCATGATCAAATTATGGAAGGAGCAAGTTGAAGTGTTTTTTTGTTTAAACAATGCAATGTGTATGGGGGATCATACCTATGCGATTAGGTAAGCACTTTGTATGTTGGGCAGAGTGCCTTGTTCTTGGTGAGCACTTGGAAAGCGCATTTGACTTCGATATTTGTGCATAGAGGTTGGGAGGGAGTTGTAACTAGAAGTTTGGTATAGGTTAAAGTTTTTAACTATAGTTTAGGTTTGTTTATTTTTAATAGTATTAGTATTAGTTTATTAAGTATGATGTTAGTGGTTAGTTAGTCTAGTAAAGATATGTTAGTATTTATAATTGTTTTATTAAGTTAGTGTTACTTTGTTTTTAAATGTTAGTATTAGGTTTAGTTAGGTTAGATGTTAGTAGGGGTTAAATATTTTCTATGTTTTAAAATAAGTTCTTATGTTAATTAATTAGTTCAATTTTAGTTATCTTTTGTTATAAGGTGTATTTTAGTTTATGTTATTAATTAGTTTTTTTTTTTACTATTGTGAATTAGTTAGATTAATAGTAATATTAACATCTTAATATTGGACTTAAATTTATAATAGTTTTGAATAAAGCTTAGTTTAACTTATAGATTTGTTTGAATTAATTCTAGTCTCAATTTTAATTGTAAATATAGATTAATATAGATTAGATTGTTATGAGAACGTAGGAGATAATTTGAAATTAAAATGTAGATAGTATAATTGATAATAATGTTTATCTCTATGGTATGTATATTAAAGGCTAGTTAGATTTTTGAATTAAGTTAGTTTAAATCATAGTTAGCATTTGTATTTAATTCGTTTGTTAGTTAAGTCTTATGTATAATTAATTTTATTTTTATGTTTTCATTATCATTTAATTAGTGTAATTTAGTTTTGGTATAATGTAATTTTAGTTAGCATCATTAACTAGAGTGATATGCTTTATTTTAGTAAACGTTAATATTATTAATTGTTTTGAAGTGTTACATTAATCATAGTTAGTCTTGTTAAGCTAGAACTTAGTTTTAAAGTTGTTAGAATTTTATATGTATATTTTTAATCATGAATTAATATTAGCTAGTTCTATATATTAATTTAAGTTAAAATTTTAAACTTAATTAAGTTTTATCTTGGTCGTAATTTTAATGTTTTTTATATATAACAATATCATTATTAGATTAGTAAAGTGTAGTTAGTGACACTCCTTTTGAAATCGATAAATGTTACACTCTTAATTAATGTTTAGTAGAAATTTGATTAAATGTAAATTTAGTTTATTTATTAAGAAAGTTAATCATTATGTTGTAAACTTAACATGTTATGTTAGTCCAATATGATAATGTAATTTGTTTTGCATAGTTAAATTTAATACCAATTTATATTGTTCAAATAATTTCATTTATATCATTGAAATCTTAATGTAATGAGGAACCAAATGTTGATACCAACTTAATAATGATAATTTAACTTTATCAATGTATTTCTTCTCATGAGCATAAACTTAAGATGAACGTAGTAGATGCATTCTTGCGAATCAAACTCTTAAACCTTTTGAGAACCTTATTATTATTATTAGTTTTAGAAAATAATTGTGTGTGTGTTTTGCCCATATATTTTTGGGCATGACATTTAATCACACCTTGATCATGAGTAATACAAACAATCAACCATACATACCATCTATCTTGTGATGATCACTAAGTGAGTAAGCATCCACAACATTTGGTCAGTATCCATGAAACATAATCAAGTAATATAATCACATTACATCTAACTCATCATCATTTAAATCATCATTAAATATAAAGTCATCTATATATAACATCATCAATGTACTCATTAATATTAAACCATCATTATGCATCTAAATATTTGCAAAACTTGACATTTTAGATCAAAATGCATCATTCATCTCAAAAACTAGAAATATATATTTTACCAATATCATAAAGATGAATGATATAAAATAACATAGTCAAATGTATCAAGCAATATTGACCTAAAGTTCTACATACACTAGACAATAAAATAAATCCCAATTACACCTATCAACTAAAGCTCTAAGCCAAATATATCTTTACCAAGTTTATGTCATAAAACAAATTGACTAGAAATCCAAATAGACAACTCAAGATGACCAAATCATCAGTCTATGTCCATCAATTGAATTGAATAAGTCAAATGTGTCAAGGATTCTAATAGAAGTAATGAAGACTTTGGTGTTAATCGAGCTCTATAGTATTAATTGAGTTCTAAAGTAGCTACTAAGCCTATAGTGCTAAGAATGTGAAATAGGGTTGACTGAGTCATGTAGTGTTAACTAAGTGATTGAGTGGCTACTGAGTTTCTCAGTATTCACCATGTCACACAGTGCTAACCAAGTTTGATCTACTCAAGAGTGATCAGTATGGATTGAGTTTCAACTTTAGCTAAGTGCTAAAGTTTTCCAAGTGTTGATAGTGTTTACTAAGTATCAAAACATCACCAAGTTTGTCTTTAGAACCCAAGTTATAGAAGTTGGATCAACTTTGTAAATTATGAAGAATATTGCATTGTAGCTAACTCTAAAAGGAAATGAATTAGATTGATATATATGTAATGCATTGTATCATATCTATATATGTATGTAAAGAAGAATAAGAAGTATATAAGTGTGAATTGAAGAAGGCTACAAGAAGTATAATGGAAAATATAGATTTATCTATCAAAGCCAAGTGATCATTATAATACAAGAAATCTCATTTAGTAAATTAGAGTTGCAGATTAAATTTCAGCACTGATTGATTCTAATAGGTGTATTAGTCAAATCCTTTAACAAGGTTGACTTAATAGTCTTTTGCTAAATCTCCTAATAGAGTGCATACTTCATTGTATGTTTATAAAAACTTTAATAGGATGGACCTCATAGTCCTTGTTGCTCCTAATAGGGAAGATCACCATAAGTGGTCATTTATAAGGCTTAACAAGTTAACTGTATATTGCAGTACTCAATCTTGTGGGTATCATCCCCACCATAGTTTTACTTTCTAATTGGAAGGTTTTTGGGTCACCATATATTGTATTAAAGTGTTATGAATGTTTTATTTCTTTCATTCTTTCATGTATGCAATTAGATCATAATAATATATTGGAGAAGTAAGATAAAGTTTTATAGGTTTTTAATTTACCTATCCCCTCTCAGTAACCTAGACTACCTTATATATCCAACAATTGGTATCAAAGCTACTAGTTTTCACATCAAAAGTTTGAAAACATGAGATAAGATCAAAGGCAATGGAGGTATATAGGATATATAAGGCTATTGAGAATGAAAAGTTAGATCTAGAATTAACAATTGGACAACTCAAGAAAGAAAATGAGAAACTTTCTCAATCGTTGAAAAGAAGGAAAGATCTTGTAGCGCAAATGGATGATAATCTCTACATTGGATAAATAATTGAAGAATCTTGTCTAGAAAGAAATTTAGATGAAGTTGATGCAATAATCAAAGACCTACTTGAAAAGAAATCCAATCCTCAAGAAGTAGTTAGAAAGATAAAAAGAGAGCAACAAATGCAATCAGTCAAAGTGTTAGAGGTCACGAAACAAAATGACAAAGCCAAAGAAGAAATACAAAGAAAAGACAATGAAATACATAATTTATCACTTCAACAGATAGACTTTATTAATCAACTCAATGATGCAAATCAAGAGCTTATCAATCTAAGGATAGAAAATGAAAGACCACAGAATGATCTTAGCATTGAAATGAAAACCAATGAGAGAATGATGAAATATCAAGAAAGTATGAATCAATTGAATGAGATAAATCAATATAGAAGAAGGTGAATCATCTCAGCAATGTGCTCAAAAGAATAAAACACCTACTTGAAATTATTGTGGCAAGATAGGTCATACATCAAAAAAATGTTGGAGTAATGGTAAATAAAAATTCAATGAAAAGTGTTATAGTTGCAATAAGCATGGTCATAGAGCAAGTGAATGAACAAAGAAACCTAAGTTTGAATGAAAGTGTCACAATTTCTATTAAGGACACAAATTTTCAAAGTGTAAGACCAAGAAATGGAACCAACAAAACAAATTGTGAAAGAAATATTTCGATGGGATTACAAACCATTGTGTAGATGTCACTATTGTGGTGAGTTTGGGCACATTGGAGAAAATTGTGTAAAACATCATAGGAGGAAAAGAGATACTATAAAGAGATATTTTGTTTGTATAGAACTTGGACATCTTGCTAAGAACTATATGAACACAGGAAGAATTGAAGTGGAAAGATGTCCAAAGCTAAAAAATCCGAAAATAGATGAGGTCGAAATGGGTATTGAAATCTCTAGAGAATGGAAATCAAAATAATGAAGTTGTTGACACCCAAGTCAGTGATTTGGGTGGCTCAACCATTTCAAATTAGTTCCCTATGGAGATTACTAGAATTCTAATTCAAAAGTAATCTTTTAACATCAGTTCTAGATAGCAAGAAGAAAGATCCATATCATCATTCAAGATGAACAAGGATCACTAATTAATGATGGAAATTCAAGACCTTACCAAGAAAGGTTGGGTCATAAGACCTTACCAAGAAATGTTAGGTTGCATATTGTTTCATGTTGCAGATGTTGAGTTGGTAACTCTACCAAGTACCAAGGTTAGACCAAATGGTGTTAATGTCACTAAGTTTGAATTTTTTTAAGTTGATAGTTCCTACAAAGTTAGGAGACCTTACTAAGTTGAAGGTGTCTTATGAGCATTAAAGACCAAACCAAGTGAAGGATAGCCTATCACCGAGCAAGTATGACTACAAAGCATTAATGACAATCAAAAAGAGGAAATTTCATTAAAAGGAAGAAATCAAATATATTATTTCACTACAAATTTATAGAGCATAGAATGAAGAGTGAATTCAAAGCCTCTAAGTGATTTCAATAGTTGTTATTGAAGATTCTCCCATATTCAGAACCCTATTGAGTGATGTAATCTTCAAGAAGGAAAGCCAAGAAAGGTTTTGTAATGTTGGTTTGTGGAGTGGATTGCAAGGATCCCACATTCAAACTAGGTCCAAAATTTTTGGAGACATTAGACCCCACTAGAGTGCAATCATAAATTCCTCCTCAAGTACTTCTTGTCCACAATATCTATTCATTCTATCACTATTCTATCCAAGAGTTTGGAACCCTAGAACTGAATGAAGCATTCAATAAGTTAAGTATGGATGTTGTTCTCAAACTTGATCACAATCATTTGGAATCAAAAGCTTTAACACATATTCAACATATGTCAAAGGATTTTCAAGTCAAATGGATCAGATTTATCCTGCACCATGTTCATAATGGATAGTTTTGGTTAGATCATCCCATCTTGGTAATAAAGAAGATAATACATAGAATCACTAGATTGCCTATGTTGAATAAAGAAAAGACTACTAAAACCCTAGGTTGGGTAGAACTAACAAAGTGGACTCTTGTTGAGTAGCATGGAAGAGGCATGAAGCTAAGTGGTATGATAGACATGGAGTTGAGGTGTGGGATCCATGTAGTTTCTCATAAAATCTATAGTGCAAGCTGATTGAACAACATGTCATGTGAAGTGGTTAACTTGGCTTACAAATTAGTGAAGAACAATCTATCTTTTGACCTTGCCAAGCTATTATTGATTCAATTCAAAAAGAACATTAAAAGCATTTGACTATAAAAGAACAACCCATGTAAGTTTGGTTCTCTCTTGACATGTCTATATTTCTACATTCATAAGTTTTTCCCTTCTAAAGGATCTGTAGTATGGAAGAAAGATATTCCAATACTAT
Source organism: Cupressus sempervirens (assembly GCA_028749045.1). Taxonomy (NCBI): domain Eukaryota; kingdom Viridiplantae; phylum Streptophyta; class Pinopsida; order Cupressales; family Cupressaceae; genus Cupressus; species Cupressus sempervirens. The sequence goes on from CM053785.1 coordinate 1,021,404,204, forward strand.
ATCAATTAAATGAATTCATAGTAGAAATGGGTGACAATTTTAGCAATATTATAGACAATTATTTTGAAACATTTAAGGAGAAGATATAGAGTAGATATATAAGAAGCTTGAGGAAGATTATGAGCAAGATATCTATCTCATGGTTGACTTTGACAAAGTTTATATTCAAGTAGTTAGACCTAGAGTGGCATGGGTTAAGCCTCTAGAATATGAGGTAAACATTAATGACACTAAGCATATCATCAAATCTCTACTAAATGATCCTATGGATCCTAAAAAAGCCACCTATTTTGGTACTTATGAAGAGGCCAAGGCTAGAATTGAGGTCAAAATAAAGCTATCTCAAGTAGTAAATAGAAGAAGTAAGAGGATAGAGAAAATAATAATAAATACCAAGTCAACAAGTTCTCCTCTTATGATTACCGAGGATAAAAGAGATGACATAGAAGATGAAGATGAAAAGGATGAAGTAGAGGAAACTAAATCTGAGAAAGAGGAGCCTCCTAAGAAGAAAGGGAAGGTTATAATAACCAAACCTACTAAGCCCTCCCCTGTATTATTTACAAGAATAATAATAAAATCCAAGAATAAGCTAAAGTTGGGTGAAGATGAAGCCAAATAGATTATCTTTAAAAGGTTTGCACCTCCACTTCAAGAAAAACTAAAGAAGATGGAAGAAGGATCTGTTATGGAATTTTTAAATTCTCTTAAGTATGAGACTAGGAATGAAAAAGAGAAAAAGAAGATTGAGGGTATCCTTGTAGAAAAATTGGGTAAGTGGAAATACTCACCTTATGAGATTTCATAGCAAATTCATGATAAACTTTTGATGGTAGTTAAACCTAGATGGGATAGGGTAGTGAAGAAAACCAAGAACATCTATGAAAAAACTTTGAGATAGTTTATGCCGAATCATAGTGAGAAAGTGGTGATAGAATACTTGAGATAGAATGAGAAGAATCTCACTCTCAAATTAAATACATGTATGATATTGGTTAAGGACATTGAATCTATGGTGAATTCTACCATTACCACATGGAAGAACATCTATGGGTTGCACAAACCTAGTGACTTTGTTGTGCATGTTGATGAAAAAGACGATGAAGATGAGGATGCAAAACAAGAAGTAGAAATAAGTTGGGATGATGAGATAGATGATGCTAATCTTGATGATGAGGTGGAAGGTCAAGAAGCAACTAAGAAAAGTATTCTAGAAATACAAGGCATTGAAGAAACTAATGTAGATAATATTGCAACATTAGTTATGGCTTCATTTCCTCACTTTCATAGAAAATCCTTAGTGCAATCAAGCTCAAAGAAGGCTTCTACTAAGTTGGTTGTGGTTACCACTAAATCACCTTGTAGTCAACCAATCTTTGGATCTATACTATCAAGTGCTTCATTGATTGAAGTGCCCAACACTTCATTTTTCAAGTAGCTAGTCCCTCGATCATCAGACTTGACCAAGAAACAACAAGGTATTCCTATTGTTAATGCTATTTCTACCTTTATTGCAATTCCATCTTTTTCTACAATTATTTCAATACTGAGTGTATAGATAGCCAGTGTAATGACTTTTAAGAATAAGAGAAAAGAAATTGTTTCCTCAATAATTTCAAAAGTAACGTGTAAAGAGGAAGTGATGCAAGTGCATCCAATGTAAGAGAATTCTTGCATCACCCAAAAATATTTTTGTTTTCATTGTTTTCTATTTTAATAAGGACTAGTAGATAGGGTGGCTACTATTTATGGGGAACTTGCTATTTTAGTAAGTTTGTCATACGAGCTCAAAATATTCTCATTTTACACATGATGGTTCATTTTAGAGTTATAAGCCTACCATAAAAATCTCTTTGCTCCAACTTGTGTCAGTGAAGTTATTGTGGATTTTTATGGAAAAATTAAAAAAAAATCTTTAGGCTTGCCATTAGGGGCCTGAGAGTGCCTAGATGAGGTCTAAAAACTCAACAAAAGGGTGCATGTGTCATTTTCAGCTTGTAGATTAGGAGTTGGCATTCCTGAAAAGTGGTTATAATAGCCAATAGGAGCAATGGTTCAAGAGTTATGGTCTTCCAAAGTTGGGCTACCCAAAATAATTGTGAAAGATGTATTTGGCTGACTTTATATGTATTATTAGGGTCTTTCAGCCCTAGGTATTAAGTTTCAATGTGTAGAACCTTCGTAGACAGCATAAAATTGTTTATTTAAGAATGTCTTGAACATTATCTAGGATAGCTTTGGGTGGTAGTTTGTAGCTTAGTCTTGCAGATTACTATAATGAAGGCACCTAGGTGGGTTAGCATATTGTACTTGTGAAGTCTATAATTCCATATTTGTGGTGCAAATAAGAAGTCCATATATTGTTATCAAATTTTTTGTTGTTTCTTTGTTTCTATTATGGTTTATGGTATTAAGGGGAGCACTCTTCATTAGGAAGAAATTGATCTAGATGAGGATATTGCTATTCTAATTTGGGATATATCTATCCTCATTATTGATCAAATGGATACCTTGGGAGAACTCATGAAGAAAAGGGTTAAGCAATAGAAGCTTAGAGAAGAGATGTGTCATGCCAAAAATTAGGGCAAAGACACACCAAATTTTTTTTTTTTTTTTTAAGGAATTAATTACACCACAAGTTTGATATAATCAAATCTACAAGAATCGCTTGTGAAATTAAAAAAATTACTTTAAAGCTCTATTATCCTATATCATTAAAATGGTTCATATGCAAATTTGCAACTCACTTATAAAATAATTTACAACCAATTTAAAACATATTACATTAGGCATTTAAATACTAATAAGAAAAGAAATATTAATGAACAATATATTAGAATAATTCAAATAATGATCCAAAAGAGCACAAGTTCAATTATTTCACCACATAAGAATGAAAGAACTAATTACTAAAATGACACGTACCATAACTAAACTTTATTTTAAACTCTATTCTAACTAATTACATTCAAATCTGCATTCTATCCTAAATAAAACATTACCAGAAATAATAATAACATATCTGAAAGTTAAGTAAAAAATAAATAAGTAAATAGAATTTTAACCTTTCTAACTTCCATAACAATTTGCAACCCTACAAAATACTAAATTAAAATATACTACAATTGTAACAAAACATATCAATTATAATGGTCAACAAAAGGAAGAAACTAAATCACCAATGTTTCACAACAAACATATAAATTGAGTTACTAATGATTTAAGCTATGAGTCAATGAGTTTGATTCAAAAATCACATAGTTAAATCCTGATAGCAATATAACAATTTAAGCTAATTAATATTAAAATGCATTTTTCTTATAAATGACTTAAACTAAACTGAATTATAAAATAACAACTTTACCATTACCAAAGTCCTAAACTGACACTTTATGCATATTAATACACAATCCAATCAAAAAACACTAAGCATTATCAACTTAACACAACATCTAACTCTAATTACTACTAATACTTAATACATAAATTTACAACTGTATATGTGAAAATGCAGCCTATGCTAACACACACACTTCAACATGGTCCTTATTTGCGGATTCGACCTGAAATGAACATTGGATTGTTCATCCGAAAATCAGCCGGCAAGGCGACCTGTTGCCTTCTATCTAAAGGGATTTTGCTTATTAGATATCCTCATATTTGAGGTGTTAAGCAACCAGACCCTCTATGAATGAAGGATTTAAAATAAAATGTGACTAATCTATATGAGAATGCAGATTAATCTAGAATGGAGTATGCACATTTAATCTAAAAATATGTAAAAGAAAACTATACTAAAATGCATGCATATTATGCTAAATGATATTAAACTAGAAAATTAATATCCTATGAAAATAATGAGCTCAAATGAATGCACAATCCAGCAATAATTCGATACAAATTCTCATTCAACCTCCCAAAATGAAGAGATGAGGGTCTCTTGAATAGACTTTCCTAGAATCCATCAACGGTTGAGATTGATTTCAATCAATGGTCAGGATTAAAGGTGAAGTTCAGTCATAAAGGAGGATTCCCAAATTAAAGGGAGTTAACTAACTCAGATATAAGTGTAAGAGTCAGTGAACTTAGATAGACTTCAGTGTAGAAGCAAGTGATTTGGGTCACTTCTAATTTGATCAGCAGTGAACTGGGAATTTCTTTTTTTGAACTGAAGAGAGATTTTGGTGAGATATTTAATTTAATAAAATGAGATATGCTCTCATAATTACCTTTTTCATTTAATTAAATAATTCTACTTAATTAATTAGAGGGACTTTTCTTATTTAATTAAATAACTTCATTTAATTAATTAGGAATGACTTCCCATTTAATTAAATAACTTTGTTTAATTAATTAGAAGTAACTTCTCCATTTAATTAAATAATTTCATTTAATTAATTAAAATAGGCATATTTATTAAATTAAATAAATTTAATTCCATAGTACATTAGCCTTAGGATATAATTTAATTTAATTAAAGTATAAGTACTTAATAATTAAATGAATTATGAATCAATAGGTTTAATGTGACTAATATGAGTAAATACTATAAGAATTAAATAATAAGCATGATGAATGCAAATTAGGGTTTTCTGCATCTGACAATTAAGTCAAGTAGCGAGTAGTAGAATAAGAATTGCCTAATGAAATAGGACTTTAGAATTGATTAGAAATAGACTAGAATTGGTATCATGGCAATGACCCAATTTTGGGGTATTACATTTTTCCCCTCTTTGAATGAATGTGTGAGCAACATGTTCAATTCAAAGAAAATCAGAAAGCATGATGCGAAGATGAGATTGGTTCCAAAGTCAATGACACGGAGACCAATTGATAAGCTTTTAAGGACCATCTCTAGAATAGAGCTTAATCCTAAGGGATCCAAGTAGAACATTTAGAGACCTAAGATTGATAGCATTTAAAAGATGATCTCCAGAATGGAGCATAATCTTTAAGGATCTAGATAGAATATCTAGATACTTGAAATTGAAAGCATTTAGAAGACCATCTCCAGCACAGAGCATAATCTTCAAGAATCCAAATAGAACACCTAGATACCCGAGATTGAAAGCATTTAGAAGATTATCTCTAGAACAAAGCTTAACCTTCAAGGATCTAGATAGACCACCTAGATACCTAAGACTGAAAGCATTTAGAAGATTATCTCTAGAATAGAGCTTAACCTTCAAGGATCCAGATAAAACACCTACATACTTGAGATTGATAGCATTTAGAAGATTATCTCCAGAATGAAGCTTAACCTTAAAGGATCTAGATAGAACACCTAGATACCTGAGATGAAAAAAAAAAAACAAGGTCCAATAATGAGTCATAGAATCATCCCCAAAATGAGGCTTGATCCTCTGGGGTCAGGATTTAGACTATCCCAATACCCGTTCATTGAAATTTGAGAAGAGTTGATGTAAGATTGATTAATTGATGAAAAGATAAGATAGATAACAAAGATGCTAGATAGAAGGGAACAAGATGCCCTAAGTGATGAGATGCCCCAAGTGATAAGGACATAAGACGGGAAGCAAATGCCTCGAGCAATAAGTATTCAATGATGTAATCATCCTGCCCCCTCAGGAGAAAAATCAAAAGATGACACACCAGAAATAGATGTGAAGCAATATAGCAATAGATACAGAAGAAATCAGAGATGTAGCAGAATGTAGAAGAGATTAGAAGAATCTGAAGAAAAGAGAAGAGATAAGAATGATCTAAAGAAAATTTAGAGTTGTTATGTAATGATTGCAAGGTTGCAAAGATCAAGTTTGACCAAAAATTGATCAGATTTAGCCACGGTTGACTTAAGTTGACTATTTTCAAAATGGATTTTGAAAATATGGAGAATGTAGAGTTGAAAGGATGCCAAGAATTACAAAATATCAGAAAGATTATGGCTACACAAGCATTCGATCACATCAGTCCCCAAAATTTTAAAACACATTTTTGAGGCATTTAGGTGTGTTAGATTTTGAATTTGATCCCAAAAATGGATCTAGAATGGTCCAATTAGCCAGGGGGGTGATTTTTGCATAAATCTAAGCACTTTGAAAATTTTGGTCAACAGCTATATAAGGGCCTAAGGGGTCATTTTCAATTCATTTGTGCTTTTTTGTCTTCTATTGATTTGAGCTCTGAGAGAGACATGGCAATTAGCATGAGACATCATCAATTCGAGTACTCCAAATGTCACAGCCCCTCAACAAACTATGGACCACCAGTGAGTTGTCGATTCCCTACCTTTGTACTTTTACTTTCATGCATTTTGATGTCATTTATTGCACATTTTAGCATGTTTTGGGATTGTACAATCGATCTTTGCATGAGACCTATCTCTTTTTATGTGAAGATCTTCTTTCTTCACGCAAAGAAATAGGGTGCGTTGTTTCTCCACACAAGAGGCACTTTGTCTCACATGAAGAACGAGATTCTTTGCGTGAAGGTCATTCATTTTCCATATAAATAGTTCTTTTCTTGTGCAAACAGCTCTTTTCTCACGTGATGATGTGATTCTTCATGCGAAGAAAGAATGTTTTCATGCAAAATTGTGAGAACTTCACGTGAGATTTCATAGATTTTGCATGATATCCTATGACAATCATGTTTAAAATTTTATTTTCATGCTCAAAAATTGCATTGTAATTTGTTTTGATGTACCATTTCGACTTGATACTGATTTTTTCTCTTTTTGTTTGTTGTTGTGCATACAAGAGGTTTTTGGTGATCTCACATTTAGGTCTCATTATTTACCATATGGGGAGCTATTGGGGAGTCTCGATGACACTAATTGGGCACACATTGCTTGATTGGGTTTGTCTTCTTTGTGCTAGATTCCAACCGTGATGTTGAATCACGACTTACTGACTGCTTTGGTTGAGCATTTCCATTCAAAGATGAACACATTTCATTTGCCGATGGGTGAGATGACAATTACCCTAGAGGATATATGAAAGATCCTCAAGATCCCATTTCATGGTGCTCGAGTCATCTATGATACAGTGCCCCAAGTAGGGACAGAGGTACTATCAATTTTTTTTGGGAGGGAGCTACCAAGAGATAGGGCCATCAGCTAGGATGAGCTAATGCACACCTATGGACTAATGCATAGGCTAGCATCTGTGCTAGCTATATTCTTGAGCTACTTCTTATGTCCTAATAGAGGACAGCATGGTTTGGAGTGTGGGTGGGGTGCCATGCTTCGTAGGATGTTGGAGGCAACTGAGATCTTTGGGTGGGGTCAGTGCATGTTAGCTCACCTTTTTCATGAGATGCACGAGGTCATCTTCCATGAGAAGAAGACCATGGCAGCTAGAGTATATGTGTTGTAGATCTAGGCCTTGGAGCATCTTCCCACATGTAGGCCATTTTTTGAGGATGCTCGAGAGCCCATGGAGCCCTATATATGTAGATATCAAGGGCACATTACCTAGGTCCACCTAGGTAAGACAGAGTAGTGGAGGATATGTCTTGATGACCTAGTGTCTGTTGTATGGCAACCCTGGCAAGAGACATAGGACTGGGATGATGCCCCTAGAGAGTTACCATGGATGTTTAGTTTGCGACCTCTGGCAGGCAAGATGACATCTATTATTGAGAGATTTGTGATATCATGAGTTTGGCGGTAGTATGGCCAACCACAGGACATTTTTGCTGAGTTCTACACCTATGCCAAGGTGCAAAAGGATGTTGATCAGGGATGGCCAGCATGGATGGATCCAGTACGGTCCATGATAGAAATTTGTAGCCTAGCTATAGTTTAGTGGGACTACCTACCAGTGGTAGTATATGTAGGGATGATGCCTATGTATCAAGCATTTTTGATCAGCCATCTATTCTCATGTTTTACAGATCTAGTGAGGATGGTAGGACAGGCAAAGAGACAGGTGCCCTAATAGTAGCAGGCACAGGCATAACACTAGTTCAGCCACAGCAACATTCATTAGTCTAGCACTGAGTACAGTAGATGTAGATTCCCCCATGTTAGATGGGATCAAACCCAAGTGCTAGGGGCAGTGGGATAGGACACAACCAGTGATAGAGATAGAGGATAGAGGAGCAGGTCCCTTAGTAGGAGGTTCCATAGTAGTAGGTGCCACCACAGCAATACGCACCAGAGATGCTTGATGAGGACATGCTGGATCAGCCTACAACTAGGGTATAAGACATAGTATAGTAGCATCAAGAGCAGATTCATGTGGCCTCTCAATAGTTGGGAGAGTTACAAATTTCAGTGGCAGTCTGAGATGCATAGCTAGTAGAGAAATAATGGGATACAAATCTTTGGAGAGAGCACACCGAGACTATAGAGTGAAGATTGGAGTTGGCATAGGATGAGATCTACTTTTAGTTAGCTCAATTCGCCTACTATTATACTGCATATATGAGTGTGGTACTGGATGAGACACTATGGGTTCAATGCTTTTCTTAGTATGCGTGAGAGTCTGGGGGTGCATGACCTCCTGTCAGACTAGATATGCCACTACCACCTTTGCCACCTGCTTCTCCTAGAGGTGAGGGTACAAGACAGAGTTAGATGCTCTATGCTTGATCCCTAATTTTGATACCTGGCTATGTATCAATTGGTGTGCCAACACCACATGTATCATTTTTTATCGATTGCACTCAAGTAGCGCCCATTTTTGTACTGATCCATTCTTTTGATATATATATACGAGATCTTGAGCTGAGTATCCTTGTGTACATGTCATTGTCTATTTTTGCTTTACTTTGATGTTCATGAGATGTATGTTGTACTTGGATAGAATGCATATGTATGGACTGACATCTCACATAGTGTTGCATGTTTTTTTACTTGACAATGACAGGTATTCCATTGAGGAGCATGAATCGACAAACCAAACACTAGTGCAACAATGGAGAAATATGACATGTATGAAGATGCCCTCAATCCTTCATCACAAAGGGTAGGAATAGAATGACCATTGAATTGCATGCTTATGCAAGTGAAGAATGTAATGCAAGACTATGTTAAATGCAACCCTAGGTCAAGTTACCAAGCCTCAATATTTAATAATCATCGGATATAGAAAAAAGCTCTTAAGTCATACAATTCCCACTAACATTGCAATCATGGAAATATGAATATAACATACGTTATTGGTTTGTCAGGATTAAATGTAAGCATTTGAGGCACAAGCCAGAATGACTAGAACATTTGTCCCTTTTAATGTAGCAAGTTAACATAAGCATTAGAGCATAAAAGCTAGGATCACTTGAATGTTGCTTGCATGATAGGCACACCAAACACATGGGAGATCCCTCTTATGATAAGTATTTAGTATTCATTATATCTCCAATGACCCTTGCGTTCATAACCTAAGATAGAACTATGTTAGATATACTCGCAGTGACCTGTACATTCACTTAGCAGGATGAGTATCAGTATTTATTGTAGCATGAAGAGTTCACTCCAACAAACAAGGAGAAGAACCAACATTATTGGCATATTCATATAAAAGGAGTCGAGGTACACATGGCCATCCAATATGAGATGGAGGCTCTTATAGTGAACACCCCTCTTATAGGAATAGATCAACTTATTGGAACAAAACCGCAAATAGAAAGCAAAGAAAAAGATCATGCCCCTAGTCATTTCCTTCTATAGTCAAAGATGACATCATCGAGTTTCTTGAGGAGACATGATAAAGAAAAACAAAGAAAACAAAGAAAATGCTTAGCATATCCAAAGAATTATATCATTTTTGAGTTCAATGTTTTGGGATTGATGTCAGGTGTCAGTGTCCAGAACATGTTTGAAAGAAATCTATTTAGTAGGGTGATGATAGTAGGTAGACGTAGTCAGAATGATTGGTGACTGAGGTCAAAGAGGAATCTTCATGATGAACAACCTAAGAAGGACCAAGTGATAGTAGACAAACACAACCAAGATGACTAGTGACTGACGTAAGAGAGATTTTCCATAAAGGAATCTCGAGACATGACCTTAGCAACAATAGGTAGACATAGCTAAAACAACTGGTGACTATTGTGAAAGAGATTCTATGAGGAGAATGTTGAAAAGAGCGACACTAGCTATAGTAGGTAGACATAGTGAGGACCACTGGTGACTATTGTGAAGGAGATTCTATGAGGAGAATCTTAAAAATAGTGACACTAGCGACAATAGGCAGACATAGTGAGGACCATTGGTGATTGTCACGAAGGAGATTCTATGAGAAGAATCTCAAAAATAGTAACACTAAGGGGGAATGCCCCTGAGCTATGACATGACTCAATCCATGGATACATGAGCAGAAAGCAAGAAAAGCATGAAAAAAACTATACAAAATAGCCAAAAGATGCATTGCAATATGGAGCATTGGGAACAAGAGGTGCCTATTTACCAAGTTTTCACCTTCTTGGCAAGATTTTCCTTTTTTTGCTACCATTATGCCTGTTTCAAGGCTTTCGCCAATGGCACTTCTTCTTTTTTTTCAATTTTTTTTTGTATTTTTTGATTTTTCACGTTTTTTGGTGTTACCAAGGTGCCTATTTGCTAGGTTTTCACTAGGGTAACAATGTTTTTAGGACTTTTTCAAATTTTTAGATTCTTTTTAGAGATTACTAGCTCTCAGAAAGGATCACCTTGATTTTTTTCTAGTGTCTAGCAAGGTGTAGGATGAGATGTAGTAGCAAGCGAGTGGATAAGTAGAGATGGAAAGGCAAGGAGTATGAAGTAGTGAATGTTACCCTCAAGGAAAGTCTTCACAAAATTACCCAAGCTAGGGAAAATGATATAACAATATAAGCTCATGGTGTAATGAAGGGTGTCACCTAAGTAATCCAAGAAAGTGACCATGTCAAGAGATTGCCAAGAACTAAGTTTTCTTCTTTTTTTCATTAATCAAGACTAGGATTAACTGAATAGGATAGAAAAGTTTGTTATGGAGGTTATGAGTGAATGACTTTAGGAATGAGAACATCTGAAGGATAAGAAAGATCATGATAGGATGTCATGGATGGAAGAATTATGCATGATGCCTATTTACCAGGTTTTCATCATGGTACTTATCCAAGGTCCCATAAGAAGTGGCTTTCACCATAGGATGGATTTATTTTTCTTTACTTTTGCTACCAAGGTGCCACAAGAAGTGGTTTTCACCAAGGCACTTTTTCATTTTTCATTTTTTCCTTTTCTGGGATTTTTTGGATTTTTGGAAAGAATTCAAGCCTTTCTAAAGTTATATAGCATGCCTATAAGAAAGATAAGTTATGATAAGCCAAGGCCATAGCAAGGTACACTCAAAGATGCTGATAAGGTAATAGAAGGGAGATGATAGGAAAATGAGAGGTAGATGGAGGATAAGGTTGTTGGTTTTGGAAGACTAAAACAAGCAAGGATGGCAAGCAGACATAAGATTTAGAGGATTTCATGAGGGTGGATGAGATATTAGGCAAGATCAACAATGACACACACCTTGAAGGGTAGTGGAATGATGGAGGAAATATGGATGAAATAGATTGATGCTTTGATATATGAGGTAGCAAAGCCATTTTGGAGAGGGCTGGAGTAGAAGGTTTTGAAACCTTTTTTAGGAAGATGTTGGGAAGAAGATGGAGTGGGACCTTTTGGAAGCTTAAATGTCAACTTTGATTTTTTTTCAATATTCAAGTCCTTCAGAAGAGACTTGGGAATCCATATAGCTTTTGATTTTTCATTAGATGCTTTGGAATGCATTTCTTCAATAACAGATTTAAGAACCCACACTTTCTTTGGTTGAGCTCTTTTAATAGTGGACCTTTGCGGTCTCTTTTTTGTTTTTTTCCTTCTTGACATTCACATGTTGATTAGAGGGGACATAGTGAACTTTTGAGGATGGATTCATGCACTTGTGTTTGAGTTGATCATTTAAATTTCTTTCGAAGAACTTGAGACTTGTGGATGAATGAGGCCAATATGACTAGTTTAGATGGAAAGGTGAATGTGAAGAATTCAAGTATGTGTATCTTTGTTGATCTTGGGGTAGGGTAGGAGGAATGTGTAATGGGCTAAGAGTGGAAGTAGGAGATAGAGGAACATAAGGTCCCAATATGGATGGAAGACTTGAAGGTTTTAGCTTAGATGGATAGGGACCAAGGATAGATTTAGAAGATGTGAATGGACCATGAGTAGGGATATCAAAATCTTTAGAGTGAGCAACATGACCAAAGCCATCAATAGATTTATGAGTAACTATTATAGGAGCAATACCTTTGACAGGAGTATTTAAATCTTGAACATAGTTTTGAAGTGAATGTAGTGAGGTAGAGCAAGAGAGTGAGGGAACACTTTTCTCTTCAAAAGGAATTTTAGGCAACATAGGAAAAGTATCCTTCTCTTGGTCTTTAATAGTCTCCTTAGGGATGGTGAAAGGAATATCTTGATCTTGCTTAGAAGACGTGCATGACATGGAAGATGGAGGACTATGTGGCTCTTGAGATGGAGGTATGAGATCTTGGAAGACTTGAAAGGGGATGAAGGAATCTTGGTCTTGATCAGCACTGGTTTCTTCATCATTTAAGTGGTCCTCTTGATATGAAACCAAATCCAAGGATGAGGGAGTATCTGAATTTGTATTCAAATATATTTCTAGAGTCTCCATAACAGGCTCTTGAAGGGACAATGGAGGAATAGTTGGATTGGGGATAATAGGAGGAGCAACACATGGAGGTTTTGGATCTTTGCTTTGTGTAGTATGGGAGAGGTTTGTAGCTAAGAGTTTTCTTTAAAGATAATCCTTGAGGGTACACATAGTCAACTGGGGGAGTAGTGAGTTCTTTTGGTGAATATGTGTTGGAAAGATTGGATAATTTAGAAGGTGGATGTATGTTGGAGGAAGTAGAAGTTGTGTTTGAACCGTTAATGGACATGGTTTCATCAGGTTGATCCTTCTTGAGAGTAGAATATTTAGTAGTTGAGAGCTTAGATTTTTGAATTATACCATTGTCAAAGAGATCTTGGATCTTGTTTTTCAGCTCCTTACAATGGGAAGTTTTATGTAAATTATGTCTATGATAGACACAATAGTTACTCATAAAGGAAACTCCCACCAAAGTGAGCTTAGGTAAAGTAATGAGTTTTTCTTCAAGAAGTTCTTCCAAGGTTAATTCATAAGATTTTCCCAAAGGTGTAAAATCACACTTTGGTTTAGGTTCCCAAGGTTTGTTTTCAAAGATATTCCTAGATTTCTTGGGCGTATGTGAGGTGTTCTCAGATGTCTTGGATTCAAGATTGCAAGAATGTGATTTTTGGTTATCATAGGAGGAAGGGAAAATTTCTCTCAAGGAGAATTTTTTTGATGATGTTTTTTCCTCTTCTTTTAGTCTTTGAAGTTGAGTGCTCATTGATTGGATTTGTTGCTTCATGTTTACAATAAGTAGCTTTTCTTCATCACTAGGAATATTGGATTTAGCACATTTTTTGTTAGCCATTTTGATGTACTATGTTTGAAGTAGTGACAGCCAAGTTTTAGAAAATAAGTCAAGTTGCCACAGTCATAGACAGTGACAAAAAACAAAAGTTTAGACAAGGACCACACTAGAACTTAGTCTCAAAAAAAAAGCAAGTTGAGAGTGCAGTATACTAACGTACAAATAGTCTGATTTGAAGGCTAGAATAGCCAAAGATTATGACTATCATGACATAGAGTACAACAAGCACTAAAGGAAAAGAGCAAGATAACTGAGAGACAAGACTAGTTAAAGTATGGATCGCAAGTCATTAGCTAAGTGAGATGCCACTATTTGGAACTAGTTTTAGATAGAGAAGCAGTAAACTAATGCAAGAAAAAAACTTGGTATAGAGCATAGATAGCTCTAACAAACTAACTTGATAGTTTAGACTCAGGATCTCACATGAAGATCCTCTAAAAGGCACATGAAAAAGTACATAGAGCCATGCAAAGACTCAGGATAGCATAAATATTTTGCATGGAGATGTGCAACTATTTGCACAAGAACAAAAGTTGCTTGAAGAAGTGGTAGGACAACACGTATTTGCACAAAAGTTTGCAAACTATATGCGAAAATGGAAACCAGATTGACAACTAAACTAGATTTTGAAAAGACTTTGAAGATTTCAGATAGTTTTGGATAGATTTTTGATTCATTTGGCAAATTTTAGATAGATATCAAGGTTCATTTTCAAGTGTTTAAACAACTTTTGGTTTTGAATAAGGCGAGTGTTTTTAAGAAGACATGGGAAGTAAGTAGTAGTCGAATACAATCCAACTGAGGGCAAAGCAACTCAGAGGGACAAGGAAGTCTTGACTTTTAGTTTGTTTGAGCAAGTTTGGACATGTTTAGGACTCGATAACAAACACGCTTTATCCCTAAAAATAGAAAATGATAGAGAAGGAAAAACCTTTGTCCCACATCTTATGTGCATGCGTGTACCTCACACAGTCATGTCACCCCCTAGAGGGCACTCGTATTTTTGGTATATTCAAAGGTCTCAATAGTATACCCTGAACGAGTGCCCTTGTGGTAGGGAATGAGTGCATATACCACCTTAAAATGTTCATTAGCATGCCTATGGTGAGTTCTATAGGAGAGATTCTTCCCCCTCCTTGCATAAAGATTATTCCTCCTTTCAGAGGTGAACCAGGTGGCTTCTAAATAAGAGGTTTTTACTTGGCTTGCATTTGAATTAATCCCTGATGGCTTCACAAGTAGAGTTGAGGCTAGCAGCCCACACTAGCATCTAAAATTCCTCACTACTTGCTTAGCAAGCCAGGGGTCAATGCCGACCAGTCCACAGATAGAGCCTCTCCTTGATATGCGATATCAGGAATAAAGGAGAGGAAATTAATTTGGCTTTGGAGTCTTTCACTCTACAAAGCTTCTTTATTATAGTGAGTTGGAATCTTCGATGAAAGGAGTGTGCTCACTTGGGTTGTTCCTGTAAGTTGGATCACTCTGGTAGGCCCTTTAAAGGATTGACTCGGACTAGTGGTTTGATCGCAAGGGTCAAAGTTTTTGATTTTCACCAAGGCGAAAGAGCATACTACTCTACCTTAATTTCTTGCCCAAACACACAAAACAAGTTAATTACCAACTTAGCTTAATCAATCCTAACTTATTCTTCCTTAAATATTTGGATTCCCTTAAAAGAAAATCACCATCTGATCATAGAAGAGAACAAGTACTGGAGAACCACTAAGCTGCTTGCCTTCTTTGAAATTTCATCTTTCAGAAGTGTCCAGGTTTTTGATTTGCCCTTGGTCATGACCTCCAAGTGGTGAAGAGCATAATCCCTTATTCTTCTATCTTGCACCCTAGGAAGTTCACAAGCCCCTAATTAATCTAGTTCGAAAAGCAAGAAAAGAAGATACACATTGTTTTGTGGGTTTTAAATTTGATCTTTGACAAGCGTATCTTTGACAATCTTCTTGCAAGCAAACTGTTAATCCATGTTTGAGTGGTTTCGTAAAATTTCTTGCTAACAACTGTTAGGCTGCAAAAAATTAAAAAAATTAAAATGAAGATGCTTCAAAGAAAACAAGTTAGTGAAAACAGAAGCTTAACTATGTGAAAATGAAATTTAACTTCTTTTGTTCTTTTTTATACCCATAAAAAAGCTTAGAAAAAGTTAAAACCTATGAAAATAGAAAAAGTCAAATTTTGTTTTAAATTATTATTTTATCTAAAAAATTGGAAAAGCTATCTTTTCTATTGCTATTGCAAAATTTCATGTGAAACCATGCACAGACCTGCATGAAATTATGGACAAAATCATGCGAAATCACATACAGATCTGTGCAAAATCATGGACAGAATCGCACGAAATTGTTTTTAGGCTTGCAAAAAATTATTTTATGACTTGCATGAAGAAAATAGGTGCCATGTGAAATTTTACACACACGAGCACTTTCTCGCCAACATGCAAAGAATCTTTGCGCGAAGATTCTGGATCCTTGTGCGAAAATGAACAGTCTCGTGCAAAGATTCAAAACTTGTACGAAATCGTACAGACATAGAACTTTAAAATGATTTTAAAAATGTAGAGTAAGGCTAGAGAAATTGATTTTTTCGGCCCCATGGTGCGCACCAAAAATGTATATGTGAAAATGCGGCCCATGCTAACACACACATTTCAACATGGTCCTTATTTGCGGATTCATCTAGGAATGAACATTGGATTGTTCATCCAAAAATTAGCCAGCAAGGCAACCTGTTGCCTTCTATCTAAAGGGATTTTTATTATTAGATATCCTTAGATTTGAGGTGTTAAGCAACCAGACCCTCTATGAACAAAGGATTTAAAAGAAAATGTGACTAATCTATATGAGAATGCAGATTAATCTAGAATGGAGTATGCACGTTTAATCTAAGAACATGTAAAAGAAAACTATTCTAAAATGCATGCGTATTATGCTAAATGAGATTAAACTAGAAAATGAATATCCTATAAAAATAATGAGCTCAAATGAATGCACAATCCAACAACAATTCAATGCAAATTCTCATTCAACCTCCCAAAATGAAGAGATGAGGGTCTCTTAAATAGACTTTCCTAGAATCCATCAACAGTTGAGATTGATTTCAATCAATGGTGAAGATTAAAGGTGAAGTTTAGTTATAAAGGAAGATTCCCAAATTAAAGGGAGTTAACTAACGCAGATCTGAGTGTAAGAGTCAATCAACTCAGATAGACTTTAGTGTAAAAGCAAGTGATCTTGGTCACTTCTAATTTGATCAGCAGTAAACTAGGAATTTCCTTTTTTGAACTAAAGAGAGATTTTGGTGAGATATTTAATTTAATAAAATGAGATATGCTCTCATAATTACCTTTTTCATTTAATTAAATAATTCTACTTAATTAATTAGAGGCACTTTTCTTATTTAATTAAATAACTTCATTTAATTAATTAGGAATGACTTCCCATTTAATTAAATAACTTTGTTTAATTAATTAGAAGTAAGTTCTCCATTTAATTAAATAGTTTCATTTAATTAATTAAAATAGGAATTTTTTTAAATTAAATAAATTTAATTCCATAGTACATTAGCCTTAGTATATAATTTAATCTAAATAAAGTATAAGTACTTAATAATTAAATTAAATATGAATCAATAGGTTTAATGTGACTAATATGAGTAAATACTATAAGAATTAAATAATAAGTATGATGAATGAAGATTAGGGTTTTCTGCATCTGAGAATCAAGTCAAGTAGCGAGTAGCAGAATAAGAATTGCCTAATGAAATAGGACTTTAGAATTGATTAGAAATAGACCAGAATTGGTATCATGGCAATGAGCCAATTTTGGAGTATTACAACAACTAACTAACTTACATATCTAACAAGTAATAAATAAATGAAATGCTAATAAAAAAATTAGCCATCATTACTATTAGCATTACTTTACAGTACTACTGCTAATAACTATTAATAAAAATGAGACATACAAAGCTAACGAATCGATATACTACTTATACTAATAACATATTATATTAACATTATTTTAAACACTCTATAGAAATACTAACTCAAACTAAATACTAACTAAACCTTCTCTAAACTAACCTAGTCTACCTACTAGCCAAGTGGCCTAGCCACCACTTGGCTTTTGCTTCATGATGACTCACGCTTTCCCATGAACTACATGTTGACCCAAGCCTGTAAGCACAGACCTGCCCTCCCTTGCATGAGTGATGGATATGCAAGAATCCAACACATAAGGAAAAGGATAATGGGGGGGCGGGGGGGGGCGGGGGGTGTAGATGTTAGAAGAATCTAGTTTTTAAAACTTTCTTTTCCTCCCCTTGACAAGACAAAGTCATCAATGACAGTAGTACCCATACTGGTAGGTGGATGGGTGAAGTTCACACCTACTCCTTCACTATGAAGGTGAAAAAAAGTAAGAGATGGGGGGCGAGAAAAATTTAAGTGGGTGTAATATCAGTTCTTTTTATTTGCTTACTAAAATGACTAGATTTGAAGTCCTCGGCAAGTACCTTGCCCTTTCATGCTACATGGAGTTTAATGCTGATCTATTCAACCACGTCTGCACCAAATTTGGTAGGGAGGTGATTTGAAGCTACATTTAGTGATGGGTTAGATAGCTATAGGAGTAAATGCTAAAAGTTTTATGGTTGAGAGGTGGCAATAAGAAATGTATTAACATACAAATTTAGAATTTATTTTTTTGAATTTATTTAATTACTATTGATTAAAAGATTTAACAAATGATTTTAGTTGAAATTCAAAGAGGAATAACTCAGAGAATATTCTTTGTGAACTTGGGGGAATTAAAATTTCCTCCATACATTTTCCAGAGAGCTTTTACTCTTGGAGATGCACATTTTTCTTGAAGCCAATTTTTTTTCTCAGTGTTGATATGTTCTTTTTGCTATTTTTTTTGTGTTATACAAGGATTCTTTCTTTCCTTGTGACAACCTAGTTTCCTTTTAAAATGCATGCTAATACAAGGATCCGTATAAGGTTTTCTTTTTCTTTTTCTTTTTTTTTTTATTAATGTCTTATAATTCATCATAAATTTGTTGTCCACAAAGTAGAATTTTCATTTCCTCTTAATACATAAAACATCAAATTGGAAACTTCAACATATCCAAATTACTTTTCCTTAACATATTTGGAAACTGTAGAGTTCATAATTTAAAAACATTATCCATTGATCTATTTTCTCACATACATATGCATAATTTAAAATCACATAAGACCAATGCAAGGAAGTTTTCACAATCTTTTTCTTTCTCTATTATTCAACATGGTTCAAGGCTCCATCAGGAAAAAACTAGTAAGAAAAACCATCAAAGTTTAAATACATTTTTTTTTACATAATGTTACAATTCAATTGAATTCTCTTCTAGGGATTTCACAAAAGATCTTGTCCAATGTATTCAATGCATCAAGGGAACCATTGAAAAAATAAGAACCAACATGGAGGTAAAACAACATAATAAGATGAACAATTGAAGCATGCATTCCCAACCTAGTTTTGCACAATAGGTTCAACATTGAACCAAAATAGGAGGGAGGTGAATTTTCTCAATATGAGATGTCAATCACCATGTCATAACATAGCCATTTTGGGGATAAAATTCAAGAACTTCCATTCTTCTACAAATGACCTTTCAGGGCCAATATAACAAGGGTATTCATTCCTTCCCTTCTTCAAGAATTCAAATTTTCATACAAGGTAGGGGATGACAAGTAGGGGCCCATACACCTTACCCTCTTTCCCTCCTCTCACCATGAGAGGAGACTCTACACTATTGAGGTTCAACTAAGGCCCTTCCCCCATACATGGCCACTTCTTCCCTATCCAAGGGTGAGTAATTCTAAAACAATCCCCATGAAATCCCCTCAAGAAAACAAAACATCAAGGCAAGCATAGGAATAACATCAAGAAACAAGTTAAGATCCATCCAAATCAACCCCAACACACAAGAAAGAAATACAAAGAACAATACAATTCCAAATGCATGATTCAAGCATGAAAACCATGAGGAAACAAATTCAAAAGACTGAAGAACTCCTACCTTTACAAAAAGTTATGGTAAAATGGTAAGTTGAGAAGAGCTTTTCCTTTTTCTTCGTTCAATCTTCAAACTTTTTCTCAAATTAGAGATTGGGTAAAAACCCCAAAACTCCTTCAAAATGCTTCTAAGGATGATCCTTAACTCAACTAGACTTCAAGTAACCTCAAGATGAAGTTTGAGTCACCAACTCAAGAAAAGAGACAATCAATTTTTGCAATCAACTAAAAATAGGGTTTTTGAGTGACCCTAAAAGTCAGCGAAGGAGGCTAAGGGGGTGGAAAGTACTCCCAACCCATACCCTTACCCCTAGGGTACTTAAATTTAATGTTTTTAAATCTTAAAGACTTAATAAGAGACAAATAAAGCTAGGAGAATAGTAAGACCAAAGGATAACCTTCTAAGAATTACAATATAAAGATAGCACAATTTAACAAGGAGTTCAGTTCCATCTTTCTATTAGATTTCTTGGCTAAATTTCTTGCACACTCATTGCACACATCAGTAGCTCAAGAAACACATGTATATATGTAAAAATACATATCAATAAATTTATGTAAATTAAAACATCCATTTTTCTACAAATCAATTGTTTATCTCATTCTACTCATTAAAATTGGAAAAATCCAAGTGTTAGTTCTACATTCATTCACTTCACCATCATACATGTTCATAAAGCATTAAATGATGAAATCAAATATCTAAAAATAAAGCATCACACATCATAAATAGCATAATAATTTTTAGTGCATCAAATAATGTTCTAACATATCGAGTCATGAGTATCAAAATAATAATCTATCATCGATGCTAGGATGGGTCAGGGAGAGGCCTCACATCCTCCCCCACTAGGCATGAACTTCCTCTTGGAGTTCATAAAAAAGATTTGGGTACTAAGATCACATTTGTGCCACATCCTCCCATGAAGCTGTAACTTCATCATAGTAATTCCATTGGGCCCTAACCTAGTCCAGCTCTCAGCCTCGAAGTGCTAGGGTCCATCAGGCAATAATACAGATAGGCTCCAGCGCTAACTGGTCATCTGACTCCACCTAAAAAGAATCCCAATCTATAATATGAGACTCATCATAAATTTATCCTCTAAGTACTAAAATGTGAAACACATCATGGATGCATGACATGCTAGGTGGCAAGGCTAAATGGTAGGCAACTGGTCCTATCCTCTCTAGGATCTCGAATGTTCCAACGAACCGAGGTGCCAACTTAGAGCCCTTTCCAAATAGAATTAGACTCTTGTGTGGCCGCACCATCAAGAAAACTCTATCACTAACATGATACTCTCAATCTATCCTCTTTGCATTAGCATACTTCTTCTGCCAATCTTGTGCCTCTCTCAAGCACTGCCTAATTAGGGTCACCTATTGCTACATCTCCTTAACTAACTGAGGACCAATAGATACTTGATCCTTGATCTTATCCCAACTCAATGGAATCCTACAAGGTCTTCCATATAGGGTCTCATATGGTGGCATCCCTATGGAGGAATGGTGTCCATTGTTATAGGAAAACTTGACAAGGTGTAGGTATTCCTCCCACTTGACATGATGGTCCATCACATACATATGTAACATGTCCTCCAAAACTTGATTCACTTGTTCGATTTGACCATCGATCTGAGGATGGTACATTGTACTAAAATTGAGCCTAGTGCCCAATGCTACTTGCAACTCTCTCCAACAGGATGAAGTGAACAAGGAGTCCCTATAAGAGATGATCTTACAGGGAATGCCATGAAGTCTGACAATATCCCACAAAAAAAACTGAGCTATGTTCCATGATGTGAATGAAGTATGTGTATACACTAATCTAATGTGCTAGAAATATTAATTCAATGAAAGCATTTACACATTAAACTAACATAACATATAAGAGAGACAAAGATAAGACAAACTCAAATGAGAATGTGAGCCATGGATAGGCTCTCTCAATGATATTGTTCTCTTGTTTTTGAGATGTGTCTATGTATAGATTGGAGATGTATTCTCAAATGCTCAAAATGGCTTCAATGAAGATGGGTAATGGAAAATTGGTAGCTTTATGAGCTCTCAATTTGGCATTATAAGGGTATGGGTATGGCTTTTGGCTCTCAAAAGGGCATGATAACTTTACTCAAATGGAAGTTGTTGAATGGCTTGGGATAGGATTCAATTTATAGGCTAAGGGCTTGAGGGATGGAGGGCTAAGATGCAAGGGGAGATGAAGGCTTAAGGAGGGCTCAGATGCACTCAAAGGAGAGCACATGGATTGTGCTTGTTTAGCACAAATGGGAAGGTGACACTTGTCACAAGGAGGATGAGTGTGAGAGGGTAGGGTAAGGGGTTGGTTAAAGGCATGATGAGTGGGGTTGAGTATGTAAGAGAGATGTAAGAGGAATGAATGTGGAAGAGGGAAGAGTGTGGAAGATGGATGTAAGAGTCATGAGTGGGCTTGTAAGAGTCTTTTATGGTTTGTAAGAGCACTCATGACTTGGTGGTTGGGATTTTTGAGGGGAGACTTTGGTTTTGTTTAGGAAAGTCTTAAACTTGTTTAGGGAATGTGACAACATTAGGGGGTGGATTAGGCTTGGGTTTTGGATTAGATTAGGGATGTTATACATGTGCAAGTGGATGGCATTAATAAAGGTGGGTGAGTTAGTGGCTAAGCTTGGTTAGTATGGGTGGATGGGGTGGATTAGGCTAAATGGAGGATTAGGGATAAGTTAGGGGTTTTTAGATTTGAGGATTTTATTTATCAAATAGATTTATTTAATAAATGGGGATTTTTGGAATTAGATAGAAGAATAGGATTTAATTGATAAATAATAGGTTATTTGATTTATCAATTAGGACTATAGATGATTAATTAAATTAATCAGCTAGGGGATGGCAAAGGATTAATTAAATAAGAATTTAATTAATGATGCCTTTAGAGATAACTAACTAGGATTACCAAAGCAGTGTAATTAAATTTAGGTGTCTACATTTTTCCCTTCTTTGACATAGTGTTGAGACAACACTATTTCAAAGAAGTTTGAATGAAGACGACACGAGGAAGATGTTTTAGCAACAAGGTTACCCCAGTCTTGGATAAGAAGAGAAGAGACTAGACTTAGATGATGCCCCCTCAAGAAGGCAAGGGGGAGAGAAATGAGGCTCAACGACTTCTTGAAAAGTATAAGAAATTCAGATGAGCTAAGACACAGGTTGGCAAAGAGAAAGGGCTAAATTAGCTCAAACTCTCACTATGAGATAATGATAAAGGGAATTCAGGGGCACAAGAGTAAAGAAAGCTTAAGACTTTCCAGGATTGGGGGGAGGATGGAGGAGCGGAGCACTATAAAAGGAATCCATGGTAGGGAGATGGATGATGGAATGATAAAGTTGATGCAACAAGATTTCAAAGAGTCAGATTGGCGGAAGATGGGTTTCAGAGATCCCTATGACTAGGATTGTGGATCTCGAAAGATGAGGCTTGGTGGATTGATTTGATTGGTAGATCCCTAACACTAGGATTGTGGATCCCTAAAGCTAAGCATGAGGAGTGATCCAAAGAGATACTGATGCATAAGCTGGGGGAGGAGTGATAGATGCTAGAGATGGATGGGGGATAATGGGGATGAAGGGAATCCATTGAATCTATTTAAGCGGGGGGATACTTCAAAGAGAAGTACCACCATGTAGTTGAGCACTAGATTTGCTATAGGACTGTTGGTTAATTGTCAAAGTTGCCAAGAACATCAAGGCCTTTTCACTAATCGTCCAAAGGAATGACGAACTGACTTGAAACAAACACACAAGGATTGCCCTAGTATCACACCTGAATCTCAGAGGAATCAGTGTGGAAATGACATCGGGTAACCCACAAGCAAAAAAAGAAAAAAAGAAAAAGACATGATCAAGACCTTATGCTCTGATTGCCCCATTTGCAGTATACCATGATATGGAAGACCATGGCAACGTTGAGAAGGGAACAAGGAGATTGTTTGGAAAAGATACTTCAAGACCCAAAAGGGAAGATCCCAAATCAAAAGAAAGTGAAAATCCAAAAGAGAATCGTTTGCCAACAAGATGGTTAGGACGAGGTACTAACGGACCAAGATCAGACATGAGGAAAGCTATATCCTGCAAGGACCTATCGGAGAGCACCTAAGCTAGTGGATTTGGATGAGTGATGCATCTAGCAAGTTGAACTAAGAAGGATAACACTTTGGTGACAGGAAATCTAGCTAAAGGATGCATTGGAATAGCTAACCAAGATGTGCGATGTGTGCAAGATGCTAAGCAAGGATGAACTAAAATGAACATTGGATAGATACAATGGTGCTAAGCTAAAGAGGATGTATAAGCTGACAGACCAAGATATTTACAAGATGAAGTTGACCAAGATAGTTACAAGTAGGCAAAACCTTAGGATGATAGGATAGCGGGATGGTTCGATGATGTGCAAGATGAAAAAGCTAAGGATGGGGTGATAGCAGAAGATATGGATTTGGGGCAGATGCATCCCAATGATGATGAGAGATTTTGTGACCAAGGATAGCTAGGGGAGCAGGATGAGATGGCTGGATAGGATGGTAGATAGCTAGGATTATGATGGATATAAAGAGATGACATTGGGTTTGCATGAGGATAGCCTAGAGCTAGATGCCAATGACAAGGGAGGAGGTAAATGATGGAAAGATGGACAAGAGAAGATCTCCAAGGAATAAAATGCCCCCAATCAAAAGATAACATGTGGAAGGAGGTCTTACAATGGATGTGATAGGATTGAAGCTAGGATGGAAAAGTTGAAGATGCTAGGGAGATGGATGATAACTGTGATGGTTGGCTGAAGCTGCAGGAGATAAGTGGATGCTGTGAGATGGAAGTTGGAGGGTGGAGGATAGGTGGATAGATTGGAAGATGGAGCTGGATGACAAGATATGACCAAAAGCATGAGGATGATAGGCTAAGCTGGGGATGGCTGGATTATGCATGACACTTGTTTGCCAAGTTTTCATCATGGTACTTGTCCAAGGCACTTGAATTGCCAAGTTTTCACCAATGGATGCTTTATTTTTCTTTTTCTTTTTCTTTTTGATTTTTTTGACTTTGGACTTAGCTAGAATGGTTTTGGCTTTCTTCAGCTATTTTTGGCTTTTTTGGAATTTTTCACTGGCTGTTGGAATGTTCAATTTTGTTGCTAACTGTTGGTACACCAGATGTGTGATTTATGCAATAGATTGGATTAGATGGGATTGATGGGAGGATATGGAGGGATGGAAAGGCTGGAAAGGAGCATGAGATGGGGAAGCTTGCAGGATCAACATTGGCACATGTTGGGACAGGTGTGAAAAGATCATATGGGGGATAGATGGTAGATGTGGGCTTGATGGAGGATTTGTGGAAGCGCGCTTGGGGATATAGGCACCCAAGATGGAGTTAGGAGATGGAGGACATGAGTCACTGGATGGGGGATTAGCATTGGTGGATGCTATTATGCATTGGGTTTCAACTTTTTTCTTTGGGATCCACATGGTTTTGGATTTTCTTTTCATAGGCTTTTACATTCTTTGATTGGATTTTGCCTTTTTGGAGTATGTCTTTTAGAATAGACATATGATTGCCTAGGATGTGGATTTATAGCTTTATGTATTTTGAAGTTGGCATTCACATTGCTGTGGTAAGATTTGGGAAGATGGTTAGGAGAAGCTTTGTGAGATGGAGAGGATATGGAAGAGCATGTAGGGGGATGATGATGGATGATGTGCCCTGATATGTGCTTTTTTTGATCTTGCATAGGAATGGATGGAATAGGATTTTTATGACGGCTAATAGGAGGATGAAGGATGGTAGATTTTGGGACATAGGGACCCAAAATGGATTTAGCAGATGAAGGGGGGATATGGTAAGCTATTTTGGGTTGCAAAGATGGTGGAGGGGGGATGACATAAGATTTCTTGAAGAAGTGATGGGAGGCTGGCATGGTGGGTTTGGAGATAGGCTTGTTTTGGGGGTGTGGTGTACCAACACTTTTAGATGGTGAGCCTTTAGATACATATCCAAGACCATGAAATCCTAGATTCTTTTGTGCAATAATAGGCTTTATGATTGCTTGCTCTTGTGGTCCTAAACCTTGACCTTGATAATGCCATCGATTGAGCATTTGAACTAGTTGAGGATACTTTTTGCTTGTGAAAAATGGTGGAAGTGTTTTATCAGATGTACTGCAATAGGGAGATACTGTTCTTAATTCTTCTGCTGAGAGGAGGCCACCATGGATGAATGTAAGTGAACCAAGAGGGTAGATTATAGATGGTGGAAAAGTTTGCATAGGTGGTAAGATGGAAGCATGGAGTGGAGGAGATGGTAGGATAGGATCTTGATTTAGCTAATGGGATGAAAAGATATCCTTCAATAGAGGAGGTATGGCTTGAGTTTTTGGAGATGGAGGGGTGACTGCATTATGGATGGAAGACATGATACAATGATATCTTCGTTTATGCTTTGGGGGATGTCAACATGCTTTTGGGTAGGATCTAGATAGGATTGGATTGGAGTGGATGGTGTGATAGGAGGTGAAGGGATGGATTCTTCAAAGGCAGTGGATGGATAGATGGGAGATTCAATAGTGGACATGGGTGAGTAGAAGATGGATGCATAAGGGTCATTACAGGAGATTTGGGAAATGCTTGGAGGTGATGTGGATAGGATTTGGAGGGATTTGATAGGTGGTGGGATTTTGGTGCTTGCGAGAAGTGGAAGGATTTAAAGCAATTTGATGGATGGTATGGGGATGATAGCTATGGGAGATGGAGATGACATTTTGGATGGGGAAGCTTCATTACTGACTACTTCACATGGTTGGATTAGATGACATGACTTATCGACTGCTGGAGGCAGCTTTTCTTGTATTTTCTCTGGGAGATTCCTTGGATATTTGTGTGTTAGAGGTGGAGGTGAATTGACAGGAATAGCTAGTGTGATGGGGGTGGAAGATTGGAAGCTCAGTTGATTGGGTAATGGAGGAGAAGCTGGGATATCAGATGGCATGACTAGATAGTTTGGAATAACTCTTGGATTTTGGGGGATGGTTGGTGGAATGTTTCTAAGGCTCTCAAGATACCCTTCATAGTCAATAAGATTTTCATCATCATTGGAATATGAGGTGGTAGGAGCAAGGAAAATATGATCAAACACATCATGATAGGATTGGTACTTCATGCTTTGACGATGAGTTTGATGGGGATGGGGTCTTGCATATGAATGAACACAGAAGCTCATGGTCGGATTTGGATTAAGCTCAAATTTTGGATTGGCTGATGAAGGATTTCCTAGGGAGAGTCAAAGCTATATGACAGACCTAGGGAGGATTGGCTAGAGATTTTTGGCTTTCCTGTGGATGGAATACTTCAAGGGCATGCTGTCAAAAAGTGAGAGTTTTGCTTTCCTATGTGTAGGATTGGTGGAGATTGTGTCAACTTAAGGATAGACTAATGATCCTATGGGCATGACACAAGATTGACCACTTGTGGATCCCAACCTTTAGCTGAAGGTGATGAGGGATACAAGTGACAAAGCTAGGTTACCCTAGACAATGCTCTATCAAAGGGATAACTTTGGTGAGATTGGTTGATTGGTGGATTGATTGGATAGTAAATTCTAGTAGAGTGACAACAACTCTTTAAAGGCTTGGGTGTGATTTTGGATTGGGTTTCTAGTTGGCTGGGGGGGATGATTTGGATGGACTTTGGATTTGGGATTATTCTAAAGCAAAGAACTAAGGGAGCTTGGGTGATGTTTTGATGAGGCAGTGACTATGCTAAGTATGCCTTGAGCTGGGAGATTTTTTCTTTTCTGGAATTTTGACCAAAGTTGGAAAACATTCTTTCAAAAGCTATGAACAAACAAGCAGACAAAATTTTGGAGCAAGCACATCAAACACACCAACATCCTAAATGGTTTTCTACAAGGCTAACAGTTGGTTTAGCTAGGGAGTCCTCGATATACACAAGGTACATGAGGCCCAAATCTATAGATGAGACCAAAAAGATGTCACATAGCCAAGAGGAGCAGTAACCCACTTCTCCTCTTTCACTTCTTAAGGGTATAAAGTTCCTTGAGGCTTAGCTTGAGTGACAAAATCTTGATCCCAAGAGAGGTGTCTTTCGATTCACCTCTCGATTTTTATACTCTGTCAAAATGCTGGAGTTGAGGTCATCCCAAGGGGTGATGAAATCCCTAAGTAGGCCTCCTAAAAAAAAAAAACCAAGGTTTTGGATCCTAATCTTATGCACCCAAGATGGCCTCGAAAGACGACAAGGGGAGAGAAGACTTGGATGACCTTGGGCTAAAAAGCAGAGTTCTTTTCCAATTGATGATTTAGATTTTGTAAGCTATGATTGAAGACACTCATGATTATGGCATACAATATTCATTCCAACTTGACAGCGTCGTCAACATAATGAAAATCGAGAATTCGTCAACGCAAGAAATGCGAGCATCATTGAGATGCGTCAAAACCATGCAATGTTCTTTGATTGTTAGTCATTCAAGATTGTGTTAGAGTGTTTTAAGACCAAATTGGAAGTGTGAGATATTGCAATGATTAGTTGATTTTTGGCATTCAAGATTGTGTTCATTTGTTTTAAGCATGCATTCTAATAAAGGGTTGATTTTTATCCATGGCATTCAAGAGTGTGTTTTTGAACAATATTCATTCAAAGTAAAATGCTTAAACATTGAAGTTCATTCCAAGGAAAAACTAAGAAACATGATTAAGTTCGTTGCTCCAACCTGCAATAAGACAAAAAAAACAATTTGATTAGTTACCCAAAATCTTATAAAATGAAAGCTTAACTATGGGAAAAAAAATTTAACTTTTTTTGTTCTTTTTGATATGCATAAAAATGCTTAGAATGGTCTATTTTTTTGTGTTTTTAAACATACAAGTTCATTTGTTAGAGTTTTGAAAGCATTCAAAGACAATGACTTGGACAAGATAGCCAAAAAGTAGGCAACAAATTTGAAAAAAGATTACAATAGGTGGAGACAACAATCCACAGGTGGAGACGTCAATCTGCGGAGACGCTGAACTACGGAGATGACAATCAGTGGAGACGTTGAACTACAGAGATGCTAGTTAGCAGAGACGACAGAGAATATAAGTAGACATGACAGTTTCAGTTTGCCAGCACAGGCTGCCGAAAAATAGATGAAGACGCCAAAATTTGCAGATGATAGTTTGGGCTTTCAGTGACGGTGGTTGAGCTTGCATAGATGATGGTTGTGTAGGCGTAGACGACGGTTTATCTTTCGTAGACGATGGTTGAGCTTTCAGAGATGACAGTTGAGTTTGTGCAAACGACGATTGAGATGGCGGAGACAATGGTTGAGTTTGCGCAGATGAAATTTTGCAAAGACTACAGGTAGAGATGCCAAACTGTGGAGACAATAGGCAGAGACGACACTGCGTGAAGGGAACCAATGGGTGCGGGTTTTTTTCCAAATTTTTTTTTTTTTTGGTTATTTTTGGATTTTAAAGGGTGTATCTTTCTCTTTAGTGCGTCCTTCAACCTGCAAAAATAAGCAAAAACACCTTGCACCAACTCAAACAACAACAAACCGTTAGATTGTTAGTTTGTAAAAGAAAATTGTAGATTGAAATAGATGAAAAAAATGACCCATAGTGGAGTCCCACCGGGCGTGCCAAAATGTATACACTAATCTAATGTGCTAGAAATACTAATTCAATGAAAGCATTTACACATTAAACTAACATAACATATAAGAGAGACAAAGAGAAGACAAACTCAAATGAGAATGTGAGCCATGGATAGGCTCTCTCAATGAGCTTGTTCTCTTATTTTTAGGATGTGTCTATTTATGGATTGGAGATGTATGCTCAAGATGCTCAAAGTTGCTTCAATGGAGATGGGTAATGACAAATTGGTAGCTTTGTGAGATCTCAATTTAGCATTATAAGGGTATGGATATGGATTTTGGCTCTCAAAAGAGCATGGTAACTTTAGCTCAAAGATTGTGATTGAATGGTTTGGGATGGGATTCAATTTATAGGCTAAGGGCTTGAGGGATTGAGGGCTAAGATGCAAGGAGAGATGAAGGCTTAAGGAGGGCTAGGATGCACTCAAAGGAGAGCACATGGATTGTGCTTGTTTAGCACAAATGGGAAGGTGACACTTGTCACAAGGAGGATGAGTGTGAGAGGGTAGTGTAAGGGGTTGGTTAAAGGCATGATGAGTGGGGTTGAGTATGTAAGAGAGATGTAAGAGGAATGAATGTGGAAGAGGGAAGAGTGTGGAAGATGGATGTAAGAGTCATGAGTGGGCTTGTAAGAGTCTTTTATGGTTTGTAAGAGCACTCATGACTTGGTGGTTGGGATTTTTGAGGAGAGACCTTGGTTTGGTTTAAGAAAGTCTTAAACTTGTTTAGGAAATGTGACAACATTAGGGGGTGGATTAGGCTTGGGTTTTGGATTAGATTAGGGATGTTATAGATGTGCAAGTGGATGGCATTAATGAGGGTGGGTGAGTTAGTGGCTAAGCTAGGTTAGTATGGGTGGATGGGGTGGATTAGGCTAAATGGAGGATTAGGGATAAGTTAGGGGTTTTTAGATTTGAGGATTTTACTTATCAAATAGATTTATTTAATAAATGGAGATTTTTTGAATTAGATAGAAGAATAGGATTTAATTGATAAATAATAGGTTATTTGATTTATCAATTAGGACTATAGATGATTAAGTAAATTAATTAGCTAGGGCATGGCAAAGGATTAATTAAATAGGAATTTAATTAATGATGCCTTTAGAGATAACTAAATAAGATTACCAAAGCGATGTAATCAAATTTAGGTGTCTATAGTATGCATAGGAGAGAAATGGGAAACCTTGGTCAACGTGTCAATTGTCACCAAAATGGCATCATGGCAACGAGACGACAAGGGAAGATCAACAATAAAGTCAATAGATATAGCATCCCACTTGCACTCCACAATCTCATGTGGCTAAAGGAGCCCACCAGGATGACGATGCTCTACCTTCACCCTTTGACACTCGAGGCATCTCACAACTATGTTAGCAATCTACATTCTCATTCCTAGCCAATGATATAACTGTCTCAAATCTACATGTAGCTTCTTAACACTGGGGTGCACCGCATAAGGTGCTCTATGAGCTTCAAGTATAATGAGCTCATGCAAACCCCCAATGGAAGGTACATACATAGATCCTCTATGATGCAAGAGTCCATCAAACTCCAAGGAATACTCTGAATACTTTCCCTCCAAGGGCCTCTAAGCATGCGCCACCTAACTAACCTCTACATAAAGCTCATTTTTTGGTAAGTGTTGAAGAATCCGCTCTCTCAAATCGGTACTAGTAGTCATAGATGAAATCTCATGGTGCCTTCTACTTAAGGCATCAGCAACCACATTCTTCTTTCCCTTAATGTAATGAACATCAAAATCATACTCACATAGTAACTCTATCCAGCTTCTCTGCCTAGCATTAAGGTTTGGCTGTGTGACTATGTACTTCAAGCTCTGGTGGTTAGAATGAAGCTCACATCTATGACCAAGTAGGAAGTGTCACTACCTCACTAAAGCATGAACCACAACTGCAAGCTCTAGGTCATGAGTAGGGTAATTGAGTTCACGAGTCTTCAACTTCCTAGACTCGAAGGAAATAGGTCATCCATCCTGCATAAGTATTGCCCCAATACCATCCAAAGATGCATCGGTGCACACCACAAAATCCGTAGATGGATCTAGTAATACAAGAATCAGTGCACTCGTGAGGGCTCTCTTGAGCTCTTGAAAAGCTCTATCCACTCATACTTCTTTCCCTTCCTCTAAAGAGACATGATTGGCTGTGCCAATCTAGATAATCCTGTAATGAAGCATTGATAATAGCCTGCTAGTCCCATAAAGCTCCTCACTTCAATGACACTAGTGGGTGCTGGCCAATCCATGATGGCCCTACACTAATACACCATCGCCTGATATGACATGACCCAAATAATGTATCTCCAGCCTAAAGAATGCACACTTCGACAAGGTACCAAACAACTGATTCTCCCTCAACTTCTATAATATTTGTCTCAAGTGCTCTTCATGCTCCTTTTCATCATGAGAATATATCAAGATCTCATCCAAGAAAACAACCCCAAAATTATCTAAAAAGGTGTAAAATACTCCATTCATGAGGCTCATGAATATCATTAGAGCATTTGTAAGACCAAATGCCACCATGGTGAACTCGTAGTTTCCATACCTACTATGGAATGCAGTTTTAGTGATATCACTATCCACAATCCTTAACTAATGATAACATGACTTGAGATCAATCTTTGAAAATACTCGAGCACCCTACAACTGATTGAAGATATCATCAATCCTAGGAAGACGGTATTGGTTCTTGATGGTTACTTTGTTCAATTGTTGATAATCAATACACAACCTAAGTGATCCATCCTTCTTCTTAATGAAGATCACTAGTGCACCCCAAGGTGATGCACTAGGTCAAATATGCCGCTTCTCTAAGAGTTCCTCCAACTATATCTTTAGTACACTAAGCTCATGAGTAGTCATCCTATATAGTGCTCTCGATACTAGCTTCGCTCCTAGTACAAGATCACTATGAAAATCCACTACTCTAGGTGGACGTCTACTAGGGAGCTTTGAAGGAAAAACATCAACAAACTCTTGCAATATTGAAAAATATAAAAGGATGGCTCCCCCTCTGAATCTTCCTCCCTATCATTGATGGTGATAGCAAACAACTAGCATCCCTTTTGCATGCACCATCTAAGCTGCATAGCAGAAATCCTACCAAGGGATATGGGTCTCTTTACCCCAAAGATCACTCTAGAGATACCATCATCATCCACACAGTCCACCATCTTCTGTCAATAATCCATCTTGGTACTATGGGCATAAAGCCAATCCATGCCAAGAACAATATCATAAGAACCTACAGGGGTAATGAGTAGATCAGACATTACGGGCATGTCTCCTATTTGAATTAGGCAATTATGCACCATGGAACTAACTGGCACTCTAGCTCCTGAGGCTAACTCTACCTCCCAACTAACATCCTGTCTAACTGCCACTAGCCCACAATGATCCACAAAAAAAGGAGATATAAATGAGTTAGTAGCTCTAGAATCAAATAAAATAGTAACCATGCTATCCTGAATGATACCTGTAGCCTCAATAATTTTAGCCTGGTGGTTGTCAACTGCTAAAAAAACTCTTTGGGACCTACTTACATCACGAACTATCGGCTCTAAAAATGCTCCTCTCTGACCACTGGATGATTCTTCCTGAGGACACTCTCTAGCTATGTGACCCATGACACCACAAGTGTAGCATGGTCCTCATGTGTAAGATCATGCACCCTCTGATCCAGACTGCTATGGGCCTCCTCACCTACTAGATCCACTAAAACCACCCCTAGAAGATTGCTAAATCCTCACTAACTATGACTATGGGGTCTATACTTTTTGATCCTACCTCAGACTGTGTGAGTGCTGCTGCTTGAGCTTGGAGCCCTGATAACCATGTGAGGGTTTTTGTTGTTGTTGTTGAGGCTTCTTTTATTGAGACTATTGGTCCTTAGAGGACCCTACTGTGTAGTTCTAATTCCCTTTCCAAGGGGGTTTCTACTGGGTAGAGTTTTGGTTCTGAGACTAATTCTTGTGACTCTTGTCTACTTTGAGTATCTTCTAAAACTAATGCTACCTCAACTACCTATCTGAAGGTAGTAGGAAATGCCATACGAATTAGACCCTGAAGTAAGAAATTAAGCCCCATGATGAATCGATGCACTCAATGTTTATCATCCTTCATGTACTTGACATATGGAAGGAGCTCAAGAAAATTGCTCTCATACTAAGCTACGGTGAGACCCCTCTGATTTAGAGAATAAAACTCCTCAATCTGCTTCAATCTGAAGTGCTCAGACAAGTACCTCTCTCTAAATCTTTTTAAGAATGACTCCCATGTGAGGGTATCCATGCTCACTCCTTCTATAGTCTCCTCTTGATGCCACCAATTGGAGGCATCTCCTCTTAGTTTATGAGCTGCAAGAAGTGCCTTCAAATTACTCCCATAAGGATGTAATCCAAAGCATCACTAAAGACTCTATAACCAAGCCTCTACTACTATCTCCTCTATGGAACCGGTAAAGAGTGGTGGTCTGAATTGTATCAAATCTTTGATATCATCTCCTATATGTCTAGGAGGTCTGTCAAGTAGTGGTCCTCTCTGATGTATCAACTCACCCTCATGGTCACCATGTCCCTCAACCTACCTCAGTGGAGGACTCCTACTCCTCTCTCTATCTCTGGCCCCTCCTCCTCTAGGAACATGTGCTTCCCTTTCGAGAATCTGTTGTCATAGTTGTACTATAGGTGTTATCCTCTGCTGGACTATGCCAATCAGTGTCTGGAGGGCATCCAAAATATCTTGATTTGAGTTCGGTGGTGGAGGTGGTGGTCCATCCTCTTGTCCTGCTCTACCACCTCTCACCCTATGACCTCTGCCTCATCGGTTTCTCTGATTAACAAGAGGCATCCTTCACAAATAAGCTTTAGTTAAGTTTAGAAGCATAATGGTTTTATGTTCCTAGTGTTGAAACACGAGCTTTGATACCAAAATGTCATGCCCAAAATTAGGGCAAAGACACACCAATTTTTTTAATTTTTTAAAAAGAAATTAATTACACCACAAGTTTGATATAATTAAATGTATAAGAATCAATTGTGAAATTAAAACAATTACTTTAAAGGTCTAAATATTATCCTAAATTGTTAAAATGGTTCGTATACAAATTTGTAACTCACTTATAAAATAATTTACAAGCAATTTAAAATATATTACATTAGCCATTTAAATACTAATAAGAAAAATAAAATTTAATGAACAATATATTGGAATAATTCAAATAACGATCCAAAAGAGCACACGTTCAATTATTTCACCGCATAAGAATGAAAGAACTAATTACTAGAATCACATGTACCATAACTAAACTTTATTTTAAACTCTATTCTAACTAATTACATTTAAATCTGCATTCTATCCTAAATAAAACATTACCAAAAATAATAATAACATATCTGAAAGTTAAGTAAAAACTAAATAAGTAAATAGAATTTTAACATTGCTAACTTCCATAACAATTTGCAACCCTACAAAATACTAACATTAAAATATACTACAATTTTAACAAAACATATCAAATATAATGGTCAACAAAAGGAAGAAACTAAATCACCAATGTTTCACAAAAAACATATAAATTGAGTTACTAACGATTTAATCTATGAGTCAATGAGTTTGATTCGAAAATCACACAGTTCAATCCTAATAGCAATATCACAATTTAAGCTAATTAATATTGAAATGCATTTTCCTTATAAATGACTTAAACTAAACTAAATTATAAAATAACAACTTTACCATTACCAAAGTCCTAAACTGACACTTTATGCATATTAATACACAATCCAATCAAAAAATACTAAGCATTATCAACTTAACACAACATCTAACTCTAATTACTACTAACACTTAATACATAAATTTACAACAAACTAACTTACATATCTAACAAGTAATAAATAAATGAAATGCTAATAAACAAATTACCCATCATTACTATTAACATTACTTTATAAGACTAATGCTAACAACTATTAATAATAATGAGACATACAAAGCTAACAAATTGATATACTACTTATACTAATAACATATTATATTAACATTATTTTAAACACTCTATAGAAATACTAACTCAAACTAAATACTAACTAAACCTTCTCTAAACTAACCTAGTATACCTACTAGCCAAGGCTCCCCCTTCATGATGACTTGCGCTTTCCCATGAACCACATGCTAACCAAGGCCTATTAGCACAGCCCTACCATCCCTTGTGTGAGTAATGAATATGCAAGAATCTAGCACATAGGGAAAATGATATGGGTGGGGTGGTGGGGTGGTAAATGTTAGAAGAGTTAAGTTTTTAAAACTTTCTTTTGCTCCCCTTGATAAGACAAGGTCATCAATGACAATAGTACCCATACTGGTAGGTGGATGGGTCCTAGTCCTTCATTAGGAAGGTGAAAAAAAGTAATAGATGGGGGGGAGAAAAATTTAAGTGGGTGTAATATCAATTTTTTTTTTCTTTTCTTATTAAAATGACTAGATTTGAAGTCCTAGGCAAGTACCTTGCCCTTTCATGCTACATGGAGTTTAATGTTGATCTATTCAACTAGGTCTATGCCAAATTTGGCAGGGAGGTGATTTAAAGCTAGATTTAGTGATGGGTTAGATAGCTATAGGAGTAAATGCTAAAAGTTTTATGTTTGAGAGGGGGCCATAAGAAATGTATTAACATACAAATTTAGATATATATTTTTTGAATTTATTTAATTACTATTGCTTAAAAGATTTAACAAATGATTTTAGTTGAAATTCAAAGAGGAATAACTTAGAGAATATTCTCTATGAACTTGGGGGAATTAAAATTTCCTCCATACATTTTTGAGAGAGCTTTTACTCCTCGAGATGCACATTTTTTTTTAAGCCAATTCTTTTCTAAGTGTTGATATGTTCTTTTTGCTATTCTTTTTGTGTTATACAAGGATGATTTCTTTCCTTGTGACAACCTAGTTTCCTTTTAACATGCATGCTAATACAAGGATTCATATAAGGTTATCTTTTTCTTTTCTCTTCTTTTTTATTAATGTCTTATAATTCATCATACAACCAAGGTATATGTACTTTTTATTTTGAATTCAAGAGGATGCATAATCCCTTAATCAAATTTGATTTCGTCAATTGTATAATTTAATAAGGAGAGAGATAAATTTTTTGTCCACAAAGTAGTATTTTCATTTTCTATTAATACATAAAACATCAAATTGGAAACTTCAACATATCCAAATTAATTTTCCTTAACATATTTGAAAACTTGAGAGTTCATAATTCGAAAACATTATCCATTGATCTATTTTCTCATATACATATGCATAATTTGAAATCACATAAGAGCAATGCAAGAAAGTTTTCACAATCTTTTTCTTTCTCTATT
Organism: Cupressus sempervirens; assembly: GCA_028749045.1. NCBI lineage: Eukaryota > Viridiplantae > Streptophyta > Pinopsida > Cupressales > Cupressaceae > Cupressus > Cupressus sempervirens. The sequence goes on from CM053785.1 coordinate 1,021,440,813, forward strand.
ATTCAACCTAGTTCAAGCCTCCATTGAGAAAGAACTAGTAAGAAAACCCGATCTCCTTGCCCAATACATCAAATTTTAAATACATTTTTTTTACATAATGTTACAATTCAATTGAATTCTCTTCTAGGGCTTTCACAAGAGATCTTTTCCAATGTCTTCAATGCATCAAGGGAACGATGGGAAAAACAATAACCAACATGGAGGTGAAACAACATAATAAGATGAACAATTCGAGCATGCATTCCCAACTCAATTTTGCACAATAGGTTCAACATTGAACCAAAATATGGGGGAGGTGGATTTTTTGAATAGGAGATATCAATCACCATACCATAACATAGCCCTTTCAGGACTAAAATTCAAGAACTTCCATTCTTCTACAAATGCCCTTTCAGGGCCAATATAACAAGGGTATTCATTCCTTCCCTTCTTCTAGAATTAAAATTTTCATACAAGGTATGGGATGACAAGTAGGGGCCCATACACCCTACCCTCTTTCCCTCCTCTCACCATGAGAGGAGACTCTACACTATTGAGGTCCAACTAAGGCCCTTCTCCCATACATGGCCACTTCTTCCCTATCCAAGGGTGAGTGATGCCAAAACAATCCCAATGAAATCCCCTCAAAAAAACAAAACATCAAGGCAAGCATAGGAATAACATCAAGAAACAAGTTAAGATCCCTCCAAATCAACCCCAACACACAAGCTAGGAATACAAATAACAACACAATGCCAAATGCATGATTCGAGCATGAAAACCATGGGAAAACAAATTCAAAAAAGTGAATAACTCCTACCTTCACAAAAAGTTATGGTAAAATGGTAAGTTGAGAAGAGCTTTTCCTTTTTCTTCCTTCAATCTTCAAACTTTCTCTCAAACTAGAGATTGGGTAACAACCCCAAAACACCTCCAAAATGCCTCTAAGTATGATCCTTAACTCAACTAGACTTCAAGAAACCTCAAGAGGAAGTTTGAGTCACCAACTCAAGAAAAGAGACTATCAATGTTCACAATCAACCAAAAGTAGGGTTTTGGAGTGACCCTAATAGTCAACGAAGGAGGCTAAGGGGGTGGAAAGTACTCCCAACCCATACCCTTACCCCTAGGGTACTTAAATTTAATATTTTAAACCTTAAATACTTAATAGGAGATAAATAATGCTAGGAGAGTAAGACCAAAGGACAACCTTCAAAGAATTAAAATAGAAAGATAGCACAATTTAATAAGGGGTTCAGTTTTGTCTTTCCATTGGATTTCTCGACCAAATTTCCTGCACACTCATTGCACACATCAGTATTTGAAGAAACACATGTATATATGTAAAAATACATATCAAGAAATTCATGTAAATTAAAACAACCATTTTTCTACAAATCAATTGTTTATCTCATTCTACTCCTTAAAATTGGAAAAATCCAAGTGTTAGTTCTACATTCATTCACTTCATCATCATACATGTTCTAAAGCATTAAATGAAAAAATTAAATATCTAAAAGTAAAGCATCACACATTATAAATAGCATAATAATGTTCAATGCATCAAATAATGTTCTGACATATCAAGTCATGAGTATCAAAATAATAATGTATCATCGATGCTAGGATGGGTCGAGGCGAGGCCTCACAAATTGAAGAAGAAAAATCAAATCCTTTAGGACATAAAGAGAATATTTGTTGATGCTCTGAGTATTGAAGTTGATAGAAAATAACCTATTCTAAATTAGTTAGCTGAAATTGTTCACAAGTATAATGAAGAATTGAATACATAAGAAAATTTACTATATAGAGCTGAAAGAAAATTTGAGAATAAAGTCTTGGAGCAAGTAGCATAGTAAATTGCAATAGATCAAGTAGAACTATCTAATATTCTTGTTTCACTAGAAACATCTGCTAGTAATATTATTTCATTATTTTTCAAATTGAGTGACACATCTATCTTCACAAAGGAAACTAAAGATAAATTACAAAGATAGATGAGGATATAAAGGTAAGTACACACCAGCTATCACTTGATCCAAGTTATATTTCTGCACACTTCACAAAGAATGGATATTTGACAAATCTTCAGGCCAAATTATTGAGGGAAAAGCTAGAATTAGGGCCACACTTGCAAAAATTTAGGGCATGATTCTTCTAAACATGGATGGACTACAAAAGTGTATTAAATATGCAAAGACTTGCATCCATGAGAAAAACTTCTGCATAGTTGACCACATGATGGAACTAACAATAGAAGTATAGATAGAATTTCATGCAAGTAAATTATTGCATGAAAATTGGGATAGGACTATGGTACTAATTTTGAAGGTACATTCTAATTTCTTATCATATTTTTGTATTAACTTATAGATATTATACAGCTTTGTAATTTATGTGAAAAGGGGGAGAAGTAAATATGTTAGCAGAGAATATATGAGAGAAGAAAATTATCTATATATAATTTAATTGATAAATGGGGAGAAGAATACTATAATATATGTATAGGAGATATATTTTTATGGGGGATTAGTATAGTAATATGAAGGTACATGTATAGATATGCAAAAAATATCTTTACACAAGAAGTTTTGAAAAAATTAGAAAAATAAAGTATTAGACTAAGCTACATAGTAGGAAGTCAAAATCAAGTTAAAGACAATGAATGTTGATAAAGGAAGTTTTTGACTTGTAATTTTGAGAATTCATATTTTTGGTTTGATAAGTGTTTTTGTCACTAATTCCAAAAGGGAAGATTGTTGACATTAAGGTCAATTTTTCTATTAGTGAATCAAAACTTAGTCAAATGGTTACAGTGCTTGCTAAGTTCTACAATGTTTATTGAGCTTTAGAGGTAAAGTATAGTGTTACCCAAGCATAGCAGAGTCTACCAATCTTTCTAGTAGAAGTAATGAAGACTCTAGTTCTATTTGACCTCTCTAGTGTTAATCAAGTTCTATAGTATCTACCAAGCTTGTAGTGTTAACAAAGTGAATCTAGTGTTGACTGAGTCATGTAGTTTCAGTCGAGTGATTCAATAGCTACCAAGTTTCTCAGTATTCACCAAGTCAGACAGTGCTGACTAAGTTTAAGCTACTCAAGTGTGATCAGTATGGACCGAGATTAAACTTCAAGAAAGTGACAACTTTTTCCAAGCCTTGATAGTATTTGCTAAGTATTAGAACATCACCGAGTTTTTCTTTAAAACTTGAGATATAGCAGTCAGGCTAACTTCGTAAATTATAATGAATTTGTTATTGTAGCTTACTCTAGAAGGTAATGAAATGGATTGGTATATTTGTAATGTATTGTATCATATCCATATATGCATGTGAAGAAGAATAAGAAGTGTATGTGTGTGAATTGTATAAGGCTACAAGTAGTATAAGGGAAATCAAAGATTTATCTATCATAGTTAGGTGATCATTGCAATACAAGGAATTTCATTCAGCAAATCAGCCTTGTAGATCAAAGATCAATGAGTGATTCATTATAATGGATGAGGCATTAATTTTCCTCTTATATTACTTGTAGCATTTAGTCAATCTTAATCTTCTTCTTCTTCTTCTTCTTCTTCTTCTTCTTCTTCTCTCTCTCTCTCTCTCTCTCTCTCTCTCTATTCTTATTCTCATCTGGATTTGAAAACATATCTCACATTTATACCAATCCAAATAATTATCTTCTAAAGTTGGCTATAATACCATATTGAAAAATCTACACGTAGTTGGCTTAGTGCTAAAACTTACATATAGAAGACCACTTAGGTGATATATGGATACTCAAAAACAAAGTAAAATTAACAATCTAAAACACTTGGTTGAAACTAATGCTCGATCCACATTGATCACTTTGGATTTGGTGTGGAACTCAATTAACATTGATTATTTGGTAAGCATTGAAGAGCTTAGTTGACACTGTAACAACTTGGTTACTATTGTAGCTTGATCAACACTACTTTCTGCTAAAAATGCTTTAGAATAATTAAGAGTGGGAGGTGAATCAGTTATTCAAGGTCCAACATGTCCAATTCAAACTTTTCAACAAGTAAAGTGTGCCCATAAAACCATTCATTCATCCAAGCTTTAACTTTCCTATTCAACAAGTTGCTGCAAATCAACATGCAAACATAACATATAAAAGATCAACACATAACATAGTGATTTATGTAGAAACCCAATTTGGGAAAAACCACCAGTAACATGCTATTCAATTTTCACTCTTCTAAATCGATGCCCTATGAAAGACCTACCTTGTTAAAGACTTACAACATATTGTTAAATATGACCTTGTTAGAGGATTTAACCACCTTGTTAGAAATGGGCCTGGTTAGAGGACTTTAGAACATTCACTTGGAATGCTACCTTGTTAAAGGATTTACAAATGGCTATTAGGCCAACTTAAGTCCATAGGATTTTCCCTCTATCCTAACTGATACAATTGCTAGAGAGTAACAATTAAGGGTTTTGACTTGATTACAACATACAACTCAACTTTTAGATCTCATATTGCTATTTAGCTCATAGCTTTTTTTGGCTTTCAGTCTCTACAACTCTTGATAGTTTTCCCTCCTTTCAAGCTTAGTCTCCTTGTGTCTCCATGCTCAATGTACTAGTGCAATCATCTCTTCCTAACCACTTGTAGAAGCAAAGTCTCTATGCTTTGTTCTTGCTTCTCCTAGATGTTTTCTCCTTGACACCCTTCTAACCACTTCACAATTTGGCACTCTAGCAGTAGCAGCAACATCATTTGCTTCTTGGTCTATGACTCCTAAAATAGAAGTCTAGAACTTTTTTTCCCACTTGATTCCTCCTTCCTTTAATTTCAATTTGCATGGATTAGGTAGGATTCATTGTATCTAACCCATATTTTTTTTCCTCTAGAAACTTCTTGAATAATGCTTTGAATATGCCCAAAAATGGTTTACATAGAATTTTGTGCCACTAGCTCATCATCCTTATCCTCCAATTGGTTCACAAAATTCAAGATAATAACTATGTCAGCTCAAATTTGAGAATCTTCATCATTTAAAACAATGTAGCAGCTTGGCACTATTGAAATCTTGATGCTCAACACATACTATGTTATTCGGCATCAACTATGTTTTTACTAATGCTCAGTACCTAAAGTTCAATTGGCACCAACTAAGACTTTTTGATGCTTGGTACTTGAACTTCACTCAGCACTTGAAGATCACTTGGTACACACTAGATTTTCCTTTTTCTTGGCTTCAACTAGCTTGCTTGGCACCCACTCATTAGCTTAGTTTAAGGTTTATAGTCAACCTTGTTATAACTTATACTTCTAATGTTTCTAAGTGTGACCAACCTCTATATCTTTGAGTATGTTATCAATAAATCATTTAACCATTTTCTTAACTGATCCCTGCACTTCATTACAACATCATAACTAAAGCTTTCCCTTAGGAACTCTTGTTACATCTTTTTGATCAAATCCTCTTTATCAATAAACTAAGTGATAGTACTTGGATCTTATAAGAAAATTTCATTCCTACAAATAGAAAGTTTGACATCAATGATAAAAAAATGATTGAAAACATTATGTTAACAATAATCTCCCTCTTTGATCAATCTTCTTCATCTTCATCAATGATCTTTTCAATCAAATTTCCAACAATATCCCTCTTTGGCATTGATGGAAAACCAAACTAATCAACCATTAGACTAAACTATTCAACCATGTTAACTAGGTTAGAATAGTATGTCAAATGCCAAAAAATAATTGTGTTACCATTAGTTTTCACATCTCCCTCTACTATCCTAATTGCTTCATTTCTACTTCTCCCTCTTAGTTGCTATATTCTTTTTCTTCCTTCTTGCATTCTCTTCCTCTGTATGCATTGCTCATCTTCTACTATTCTCTATTTTGATTAGCTTCTTCATCATCTCCCTCAATCTTCATTTGATTAGTTTCTACATTTTCTTGACATTTCTCCCTCATACTTTTGATCAAATGTTGTTGACCAGTTTTATGCTATTTCTCCCTCTTTGACAGCAATTCCAAAGACATATTAGCATCTTATTATGCAAGTGTAGCATTTGTAGGTTCAGTTAATTTCTTCCCCTATCACCTTGCTTGTGACTAATTTGTAACTTCTACACTTTGATTATTTTAGGCATGAATCCTAAAGTGAACATCCTCTACATTAATTTGTAAAATCTTCAACAATCAACTCATTTAATGCAAGGAAGTCTTGCTTATTCTCAAGTAGCCTTGTTTAGGGGTATCGCCCCTAACTTACCTCCAAGATACTCAAAAAGATCTTTAGGTAGTAATTTTTTGAAGATGTTAGCAATTTGTTCCTTTGAGCTAACATATTCCATCTTTACCTATTTGTCTTCTACCAATTCTCTTACATAGTGATACATGATTGCAATGTGCTTGATTTTAGCATGCATTACATGATTCTTTAATATGTTGATAGCACTTGTATTATCACAATAAAGTATCAAAGGATCATTTACCTCTTCCTTCATACCTTGCAACAAATGTTTGATCTATATAATATTGGTGCAATTTATAGTAGCTACAACATAATCAGCTTCTATAGTGGACTGTGAGGTACAACTTTTTTTTTTGCTAGTCCATGTAATCAATCTTTTTCCCAAGAAAAGTGATCCTCCACTGGTGCTCTTTCTATCATCAATATTACTTCCCTAATTTGCATAAGTGTAGGCTCTTATCTCAAACTTTTCACTTTTCTTGTAATACAAACCGAAGTCATCAAGTCCTTTTAGGTACCTCAATATTCTCTTTACTGCCATCAGATGATTTTCTCTTGGATGTGTAAAAAATATTGCCACTATTCCAATAGCTAATTCAATGTCTAGTCTGCTATGTACAACATACTATAACTTTCCAATCGTTGATCTATACATTGTTTGATTAACTTTAGTTGACTCATCATTCTTTAATAACTTATTTCTAACTAACTAGTTTTGAGTCTTCTAATCCAAATGTTTTGAGTATCTCCTTGATATATTTAGATCGGTCACAAATTTTCCATGCTTCAATTGATGTACTTAAAAACTAACAAAGAACTTGATTTATCCAAACATTGACATCTCAAACTCATGTTTCATTTGATCAGCAAAATCTTTGCATAAAGCTTCTTTTCCTCCAAATATTATATCATCAACAAATATTTTTGATATCAAAATATTTTTACCTTTATTTTGCATTGATATACAAGTTGTTGTTGTCATCTATTCTCTCAAATCCTATCTTCACAAGATATTTGTGTATTCTTTCATACCATACTCTTGGTTCTTGCTTCAAACCATAAAGTGCTTTATGTAGTTTACAGACCATATCCTTGTTCTTGTCATCAAAAAATCCCTTATTTTGTTCTATGTAGACTTCCTCTTCTAGTATATCATTTAGAAAAGCATATTTCACATCCATTTGGTAGACTTTCAAACCTTTGTAAGTAACATATGCCTGTAGTGTTCTTACTCCTTCAAATCTTGCAACAGGGACAAATGTTTCCCCATAATCTAATCCTTCTTCTTGTGCATAGCCATTACAAACTAGTCTAGCTTTGTTTCTTATTGTCTCACCATTCTCATCAAGTATGTTCCTAAACACCCATTTTGTACCAATTACATTCTTATGAGTTGGTCTAGGAAATAGGGTCCAAGTTTTGTTCTTCTTAGTCTAATCTATCTCCTCCTCTATAGATTTATACCAATCATCATCTTGTAGTGCATATTTCTCTATTTTAGGTTCAACTTTTCTTAGTAGACATGATTCATTTCAAAGTCTATTCCTTGTCATAGGTCTAGCATCCTTATCAGTAATTATTTGATTTGTAGGGTGATGTCTTCTTACATAATTGGCTAATCTTGATTTTGTCCTTTCTATGTTTGATCATTCACCTTCAAAGTCATTTTTTCTTCTTCATTTGGTACTTCATCATTTATTTCATGTATACTATTTTTAGAGTTACAATGTGTATTTTCTACATTCTGCAACTTAGCTTTTGAATGTAGCTTGGCTTTCACTAGTTGTGACTTGGCTGATACTAATAGGGTCAAGGACAATAATAGAATGGACACAACAGGAAAGGGAAACTTGACTAACTATGAAAATGCTAATACACTTAGTACAGAGAAAATAGACTTCATAACATGCCCTATGGGCTTACAATAGTATAAATCTGGAGATAATTTCTCCTTTCAATACCTCCTCTCAATCTCCACTTCGAACTGCCTTTTACAATGCCAGAAATATTCTTAAATAGATACCAAAGGGTTAAGGATTAGGAATACATTCTAAAAAGTGCTAGTTGGCATCCACTACCCAAATAGAAGGCTCTAGAAGTCGCATTAGAAGTTGACACAAAATTAGAAGATTCCAAAAATGGTAGCCAAACTTCTGGGAGGTATAACTTTTGAACCGTAGCTTTGATTGACAAACTGTTTACATTTTTAGAAAGCTCTCAAAATTTTCTATAGACCTATGGACAAGATTCTCTTGTCCCCCATTTTTTGGCCCTGTACAAGGTCATTTAATGCCCTTGACTGACTTTGGAGCATTCTTAGGAAGTCTTCAGAAACCAAAAAATTGTAATAACTTTCAAACCATGGGGCCTTTTGACCTGATTCTTTTTCTAGAGTGTTCTAAATTACAATTACAATCATCCAACCAATTTATACCTTCTAACTCACCAAAATTATGGCTCAATTACATACTCCTATTTTTTTGGCATTTACACATATCCCAAGGTGCTTAAGAATTCTAACCTAGAACACTAATAATGGAACTGTGAGAGTTGGAACCTTTATTTGACTCAAATGGGTATCCAAAAATCAAAACAAATGAAACAAAAACTATATCTAGGTATATTTTTTTGGGTGACACAAGATTACCCTTATACCTTTGGATGCTCCTACATTAGACACCCAGGGTAGATTGAAAAGTGACCCTATCACTTGATGGATGGTAGAGGAAATCCCAAATGGGAAACCTCAGTTGTTTATATCTAAGTTGAGTCCTCTATCAGTCATCCTTTCCACTTAACTTGGTACTCTTCATACTTCCTATTTCTGGTACTCCTGCCCCCACGACTATCTAGAATCTCTTCTATCTCCTCCTTCTTAGAAGTAGGAATTGGACATGGCTCCAACATCAAACCCTCATCTATACCATCATCATGATACTATGTTAAGTCTATAATGTTGAAGATAGGAGAAATGTGAATTCCATCTGGCAACTCCACCTCATATGCATTTCTTGAGTCATGTTTCTTCAGAATTTTGTAGGGGCCAAATTTCTTCATCTTTAGCTTGTTGTAAGTACCTACTAGAAATATTTCTTTTCTTAAGTGTACCATGACTAGATCCCCTACTTGGAACTCCTTATGTCTTCTCCTTTGATCAGCCCTAGCTTTATACTATTGGTTCATCTTGGTAATGTGTGCCTGGACCTCCTCATGTAGACGCTTGATATGTTTAGCAAATTCTTCTACTTCAACACTTGTCCTCTCCCCTTGCTCCATCTTCCTCAATTCTGGTGCAGTCCTTGGGCTATTTTCATATACAATATGGAATGGTGATCTACCCGTACTCCTATTTATAGATTTATTGTAAGAAAATTCTACTTGTGGTAGAATCAAATCCCATCCTTTGGGCTTATCCCCAAATAAACATCTTAGAAAATTGCTCAAGCTTGTATTTACCACTTCAGTCTATCCATCAGTCTGCGAGTGATGTGTAGAACTAAACTTCAAGTCCATTCTCAACTTTTTCCACAATTTTCTCCAAAAATACCCCACAAATTTAAAACCTTTGTTAGAAACTATACTCCTAGGGAGACCATGTAGTCTCACCACCTCTCTAAAAAACAAGTTTGCAATATGGATAGCATCATGAGTTTTGTGTCATGGGATGAAATGTGCCATTTTGGAGAACCTATCAACCACCACAAATAGTAAGTCATTACCCCTTTGTGTCCTCAGCAATCCATGAAAAAAATCCATACTTATGTCCTCGGATGGCTTTGATGGAACTAGCAATGGCTGATATAGTCTAGTATTGTGACTAAATCCCTTGGCCACTTGATAAAACTAGTAACTCTGTACAAACTTCTTCACATCCTATGACACTTGAGGGTAAAAATAATGTTCTCTAAGAATGGCAATGGTCTTATCTTGACCAAAATGTCCTACCATCACTCCACTATGTTTTTCCTTAATCAAATTTTTCCTCATGAAACTCCTTGGAATGCACAATTGACTACCCTTGAACAACATACCATTATGAATCAAATAGTCTAGCCACTTGGTTCTGTCTACAACAACAGGCTCTTTACAAGCTTTCCATGCTTTAGCAAAATTAGGATCCTTAGGGTGCAAATTTTTGATTTCATCAAACCCAACTACTTCAAAATGCATTACTATAACCAACAACTACCTCCTACTCAATGCATCTACAACCCTATTAGACTTTCCACTTCTATGCTTCAACACAAATGTATAGCTCTGCAAAAACTCTACCCACTTTATATGCCTCTAGTTCAATTTACCTTGTCTATTTAGGTACTATACTGCTTGGTGATTAGTATACAAAAAAAATTCCTTTGGCAATAAATAATGCCCCCATTTCTTTAGGGCTTGAACTATCACATAGAACTCTTGATCATAAACAGAATACTTCTTCTTCCCATCATTCAATTTTTCACTAAAGTATGCAATAGGTTTGCCTTCTTGGCGCAATACAACCCCAATAGCACTGTCGCTAGCATCGTAATCCACCTAAAACACCTTACTAAAATCAAGAATTTCCAAGATAGGTTGTTCTATGACCTTCTTCTTCAGCATTTCAAAACTTGTCACAGCTTCCCCAGTACATTTGAACTCTTTTCTATCCCCTCTTATTGTGTCAGTTAGGGGTGCACAAATGCCACTAAAATTATTAATAAACTTCCTATAAAAACTAAACAGACCATGAAATGATCTCACCTTAGTAGCAGAGCTTGGAGTAGGCCATTCCAAAATGGCTTTTACCTTCTTTGGATCCATTTTGAGACCTTCAAGTTGTATATGACCAATGTTAGTATGCTAATAGAAACCAAATTTAAATAAAGCTTCTACAAACTAAACAAAATTCATAAACTTCAAGATAGACTAAGATGAAATCTCAATTGAGAATATGAGCCATTAATGGGCTCTCTCAATGAGAAGCTCTCTTGTTGAGTAGCTTTGTCTAAATAGATAGGATGTATGCTCAAGCTTTATGCTTCAAAAAGGGCTTCAAATGGAGTTGGAATTTGGGTGAGAGTGTATAGTTTTGATGTAAAATGGCTTGTCAAAATGGAATTATGACTTTACTTCATGGATAGTGTTAAAATGGCTTGGGAGAGGATTCCTTAAATAGGCAAAGGGCTTGAGGGATCAAGGGCTAGGATGGGAAAAAGCTCATGGAGGGCTCAGATTGCATGAGAGGAGAGCACATGGATTGTGCTTCCTTACAGCCAATTAGGGAGTGACACATGTCACAGGGTGAGAGGGTGGAGGAAAGGGGAGGGATGAGTCAACAAAGGAGGCTCAAGGGATAAAATCTTCATAAAGACCCTCATAATGGCTTTGCAAGAGCAATAAAAGGGCTTGGAAGAGTCATTTATGGCCTAGTGGGCTTCATAAAGTTTTATGGTTGGGATATTTTGAGGGAGATGAGAGGAATTTCAACTTGGGCTTGATTAGGAAGGTTTTAATCTTGCTTAAGATTGTGAAAATGATTAGAGGATGGATTAGGATGGTTTAGGATTAGCTTAGGGATAGGCAAGTGGATGGCATTTAATGAGGGTGGGTGAAGGAGGAGATATTCGTTAACTTTGGCTTGGGTTAGTAAGTCTTAACCCATGTTTAGGGAATGTGACAAGGTTAGAAGGGGATTAAGATTAGGTTTAAAGACATCTTCTAGAAGAGTCTAGACTTTGGATGAGGATAAAGACTTTCTAGAATAGTCTAGAACTTCCTAGGATGAGGATGAAGACTTTCTAGAAGAGTCTAGAACTTCTTAGGATGAGGATAAATTAGATTTTTAGGAAATAAATAAAGTTTTATTTATTTCAAGGGTTTGGGTTGAGGAGATATTTATTAAAACTTTTTTAATAAACATGAGGATTAATATTTAATTTTAATTAAATATTTTGAATTGGGATTAGGGGTAGGAAATGATGGGATTAGCCTTTAATCAAAATTAAAGAAGGATTAGAAGATTTTGGAAGAGGTTAGTGGTCTTAAGGAAATTGGCCAAGTTTTGGGCAAAAAATAAATTTTTTATTTATTTTGAGTTTCTTGGTCAATTTATTAATTAAATAATTAATAAATAAGGAAATAATGTTTAAATAAGATTTAAACATTTTTGGGAGGGATTCCTTAATTAAATATTTTAATTAAGATAAAGGGATTTAATGGTATAAAAATAAATTAAATATTTAAATAATTAATTAATTAATAAATGATGATGTCATTAGGAATTTTTCAAAAAATAAAAATGTTTTATTTTCTAAAGCTTTTTAGGTGTCTACATTTTGCCCCTCTTTGATGTGATGCCGCAAGTGGCATGGCATCAAAGATAAGAAAATAAGATGCCCAAGGCTAGAGCAGAAGAGGAGAGAATAGATTGCAAGATGCCCCCTCAAGAAGGTGGCAGGGAGAGAAAGTGAGGCTTGATGACTTCTTGAAAAGTATAAGAATCCAAGATGAGCAAGAAGACTTAGATTGGCCAAGAGAAGGGGTTGAATTAGCTCAAACTCTCACTATGGGAAAATGATAAAGGAGAATCAGATGCATAAGAGGAAGCAAGCTTAAGACTTTAGGGAAGGTGGAGGATGAAGGAGCGGAGCGCTATAAAAAGGAATCTAGGATAGGGAGATGGATGAGGGGATTAAAAAGCTGATGCAATAGGATTTCAAAGAGTCAAATTGGCGGAAGATGGGTTTTGGAGATCCCTAGGACTAGGATTGTGGATCTCGAAAGATGAGGCTTGGTGGATTGATTTGGATTGGTGGATCCCTAAGACTAGGATTGTGGATCCCTAAAGCTAAAGGTGAGGAGTGATTCAAAGAGATACTGATGCATAAGCTGGGGTAGGAGAGACGGATGCTGGATATGGATGGGGGATAATGGAGATGAAGGGAAACCATTGAAGCTTTTTTTTGAGAAAGGGGATACTTCAAAGAGAAGTACCACCATGTAGTTGAACACTAGATTTTCTATAGGACTGTTGGTTAATTTCCAAGGTTACCAAGAAAATCAAGGCCATGTTACCAACCATCCAGAGGACTGACAGACTGACTCAAAAAAAACACAGAAGGATTCCCCCAGCATCACACATGAAACCCAGAGGAAATAGTGTGGAACCGACAGTGGGTAATCCACAAGCAAAAAAGAAACAAATGAAAGACTTGATCGAAACCATACGCTTAGAGTGCCCCATTCGTAGCATACCATGATATGGAAGATCGTGGAAACCTTAAGGAGGGAACAAAAAGATTGTTTGGAAAAGATACTTCAAGACCCAAAAGGGAAGATTCCAAATCAAAAGAAAGTGAAAATCTAAAAGAGAAACATTTGCCAACGAGATGGGTAGGATGAGGTACTAACGGACCAAGATCAGACATGAGGAAAGCTATATCCTTTAAGGATCTATCAGAGAGCACCTAAGCTGGTGGATCTGGATGAGTGATGCATTTGACAAGCTGAACTAAGAAGGATAACACTTTGGTGATAGGAGATCTAGCTAAAGGATGCATTGGAATAGCTAACCAAGATGTGTGATGTGTGCAAGATGCTGATCAAGGAGGAACGTACACAAAAGCTGGATAGATACAATGGTACTAAGCTAAAGAGGATGTACAAGCTAATGGACCAAGATATTTACAAGCAAGCTAATCAAGATATGGTACAAGCTAACAGACCAATGATAGGTATGATACAGATGGATATAAAGCTCAGGATGAGAGGATAGCGGGATGGTTCGATGTTGTGCAAGATGCGAAAGCTAAGGGTGGGGTGATAGTGAAAGATATGGATTTGGCAGGATGCATCCAATGATGATGAGATATTGTGTGACCAAGGATAGCTAGAGGAGCAGGATGAGATGGCTGGATAGGATGGTAGATAGCTAGGATTATGATGGATATAAAGAGATGACATTGGGTTTGCATGAGGATAACCTAGAGCTAGATACCAATGACAAGGGAGGATGGACAAGACAAGATCTCCAAGGAATATGGTGCCCCCAATCAGAAGATAACATGTGGAAGGAGGTCTTACAATGGATGTGATAGGATTGAAGCTAGGATGGAAAAAGCTAAAGGGGCTAGGGAGATGGATGATAGCTAGGATGGTTGGCTGAAGCTGCAGGAGATAAGTGGATGGTGTGAGATAGAAGATGGAGGGTGGAGGATAGGTGGATAGATTGGAAGATGGAGCTAGATGGCAAGATGTGACCAAAATAATGAGGATGATAGGCTAAGCTAAGGACGGTTGGATTATGCATGATGCTTGTTTGCCAAGTTTTCATCATGGTACTTGTCCAAGGCACTTGAATTGCCAAGTTTTCACCAGTGGACGCTTTATTTTTCTTTAAATTTTTTTTTGACTTTTTGACTTTGGACTTAGCTGGAATGTTTTTGGCTTTCTTCAGCTATTTTTGGCTCATAGATGTTGGTAGGATGGCTGAAAAAGGATTGGATTGAACAAGTGGAATGGTAGGTGGGAGTTTGACAAATAATGGATGCGAAGACATAAGGCTTGTGGGTAAATGGATGAGGAAAATGGAAAGATCATCATTGACACACACCTTGAGAGGTGATAAAGTAGTGGGAAAGATGGTTTTGAGTGAGGTTGAGGAGAAAATGGAGGAAGAGAAAGATAAGGACTAAAAGTAGAGTTGGAAGATGGAGGATGGGAAATTTAGGATAAGAAGCATATGGACTAAAAGTGGATTGGGGGGATGAAGGATGCTTATATGGGGATTTGGATGAAGGATGGATGGATGAGGCTTTTTGAGTAGCATGAATGGATGCCAATTGAGATTTTTCTTTGAGATGCATTTATTTTATGAGCATCTTGGGTATCCACATGATTTTTGACTTTTTTAGCTTGGGCTTTTGTGGCCTCTTGACTTTTTCTTTGATTGGGATTAAATGTTTCTTGTTTTGAACATGTATTTTAGAAGGGACATGTTGAGACTTGGATTTTTGTGGGTTTTTGGATTTATGCTTTTGTATTTTGGCATCCAATATGCTTCTATTAGCCATGGGATGGGAACAAGAGCATGGAGGAGATGGAGGAATAATTGATGGAGTGATAGGGTTTAAAGGTTGGAAGGGATTCAAGGGTGAGTGCCTTTGATGATCTAGCTGGTGGATTTGAGGGGATGGAAGGATAGATTGGAACATAGGATATGGATGGATATAATTTCCCAAAATGGATGGAGGGAAGGAAAGATATGGGCCCAAAATAGATGGAAATGGGGAAGGTGTAGGTCCCAAAATAGATGGAGGGGATAAAGGATTCATATTAGGTATGTAAGGACCCAAAATGGATGGAAAGGGTGTGGGCTTTAGATAAGGGATATATGGACCCAAAATAGAGGGTTGGAGATAAGGAGTAGGATGAGGGCCCAAAATAGATGTGGAATAAGATGGATGGGAACTTTGGGGTGGAGATGGAAGGACTTGTGACCATGCAAGAATAGCGGGGATACCAACATCTAGAAATACATTTTCATTTCTTTTTTCAATATGATGTTCATTATTTGGAACACAAGATGTGAGTCCATCACTAGCTGAAGGAGTTAGAGCTTCAGATATGATAATTAGTTCTTTTTCGATGGATCTATCATCATGGATTATGGGAGATGTATGATCGTGAAGCAGAGGAGATGGGAGGATAGGATCTTGAGTTGGGTGGGCTGAGGGAAAGGGATCTTGAGATGGAGTAAGTAAGATGGTACGATTTAGATATGGAGGGATGGTAAAAGTGGATCATGTAGGGAAATAAGTGGGATGGTGGGATTTTCTATTCTATCAGAGGATATTTCAACATGCTTTTGGATAAGATCTTGAAAGGAATGGATGGGAGTGGATGCATGAGGTTCATTATATGGGATTTGGATAATGCTTGGAGGAGGAGATGTGGATGGGATTTGGAGTGATTCGATGGGTGGTGGGATTTTGACACTTGTGGGAAGTGGAAGGATTTTAAGCAATTTCATGGATGGTATGGGGATATTATAGATGAGCAAGCTTCATCACTGACTACTTCACATGGTTGGATTAGATGACATGGCTTATCGACTGCTGGAGGCAACTTTTCTTGTATTTCCTCTAAGAGATTCCTTTGAGACTCATGTGTCAGAGGTGGATGTGGATTGATAGGAATAGCTAGTGTGATATGGGTGGAAGATTGGAAGCTTGGTTGATTGGGTGAAGGAGGAGAAGCTGGGATATCAGATGGCATGACTAGATAGTTTGGAAGAATGCATGGATTTTGTGGGATGCTTGGGGGAATGTTTCTAAGGCTTTCAATATACCTATCATAGTCAACAAGATTTTCATCATCATTGGAATAGGAGGTGGCAGGAGAAAGGACAATACGATCGAACACATCATGATAGGTTTGGGATTTCATGTTTTAATGATGAGTCGGATGGGGATGGGGTCTTGCATATGGATGAACACGAAAGCTCATGGTTTGATTTGGATTAAGTGCAGATTTTGGATTGGCTGATGAAGGATTTTCTAGGGAGAGTCAAAGCTGTATGATAGACCTAAGGAGGATTGGCTAGAGATTTTTGGCTTTCCTGTGGATGGAAGACTTCAACGGCATACTGTAAAAAAGTGAGAGTTTTGCTTTCCTATGCACTGGATTGGTGAAGATTGTGTCAAATTAACGATAAACTAATGATCCTATGGGCATGACACAAGATTGACCACTTGTGGATCCTAACCTTTAGCTCAAGGTGATGAGGGATAACAAGTGACAAATCTAGATTACCCTAGACAAAGCTCTATAAAAGGGATAAACTTGGTGAGGCTAGTGGATTGGTCGGATTGATTGGATAGCAAATTCTAGCAGAATGACAACAACTCTCTAAAGGCTTGGGTGTGATTTTGGATTGGGTTGCTAGCTGGCTGGGGGGGATGATTTGGAGAGACTTTGGATTTGGGATTTTTCTAAAGCAAGGAACTAGATAGATTCGGTTGCAGCGGTGGAGCTTGGATGATTTTCTGATGAGGCAGTGACTATGCTAAGTATGCCTTGAGCTAGGAGATTTTTACTTTTTTGGGATTTTGACCAAAGTTGGCAAACATTCATTCAAAAGCTATGAACAAACAAGCAAAAAAATTTTTGGAGCAAGCACGTCAAACACACCAACATCCTAGGAAGCTTTCTACAAGGATGAAATTTGGTTTAGCTAGGGAGTCCTCAATATATGAAAGGTACGTGCGGCCCAAATCCATAGATGAAACCAAAAGGATGTCACACAGCCAAGAGGAGCAGTAACCCACTTCTCCTCTTTCACTTCTCAAGGGTATAAAGTTCCTTGAGGCTTAGCCCAAGTGACAAAATATTGATTCCAAGGGAGGTGTCTTGGGATTCACCTCCCAATTTTTATACTCCACCGGAACGTTGGAGTTGAGGTCGTCCCAAGGGGTGATGAAATCCCCAAGTAGGCCTCCTAAAAAGTGTAAAACAAGACCACATACATGATCTTGGGCTTTAAAAGACACATGTTTATTCCAATTGATGATTTAGATTTTGTAAGCTATGATTGAAGACACTTGTGATTATGGCATACAATGTTCATTCCAATTTGACAACATCATCAGCATAATGAAAGTTGAGAGATTGTCAACATAAGAAATGCAAGCATCATTGAAAATGCATCCAAAACATGCAATGTTCATTGATTGTTAGGCATTCAAGATTGAGTGTGAGTTTGTTTTAAGCCCAAAACAAAGATGTGTGAAACTCGATTGCCAAGCGCGTGCCCGGAGGCCCTTCATGTCAAGATTTGTCCAATTTTTATGTCCAAATGAAGTGTGAGCGAGATTAATGCGCATTCAAAAAATTTTCTAACTTAGAAAAACCACTAAAGACCCAAGTGAGTGGAGTTTGATCTTTGTGGAGCACTTAACACCCTCTTAGATAGACCCATCCCCATAGATGGCACTGAGATTGCAACCAATGGTTAAATTGATGGGTGATTAAAGAGGGTGAGTCCAACTACAAACTTACTCAAAGCGTCTTTATTAGTTTTTATAACTTAGAAGATTTCAAAAATGTGAATTCTTTTTATGCCCCAAAAGATGATTATTTTATCTATGGTATTCAAGATTGGATTTGTTGTTCTAATCATGCATTCATAAAAAAAAGAAACTTGATTTTAATCCATGGCACTCAAGAGTGATTTTAACAACATGCATTCAAAGACAAGCGATTAAACATTCAAGTTTTTTCCTTTGAGCATTCAAGATTGAGATTTTGTGTGTTGTTTTAAGAACTTTGAAGTGCTTTGTTTTAACCTTAGATCATTCAAGATTGTTTTGGACTCAAAAGTGAAAATGACTCTTTGGACTTTGGTTTTCATTCAAGATTTTGTGTTCTAGTTTGCATATTTTAAGCCCAAAAATGATATTCCTATATTGTTTTGATGCATGAAAAACTTAAGAAACATTCAAGATTTTGCAACAAGACATTTGTTTGGAACAAATAACAAATCTTTTAGGACAATTTTTGGCAACCATTTAGGACTCTTAATTTTCATGAGATTTTTAAAAGAATTTTAAAATATTTGCAAATGAGGTTCATTTTATCCTTGATTGATGCTTTGAGTTTGATTTAGATTTTAGAGTGCACTTAGCGTTGATTTTGAACCTTTTGAAATGGAAACTTGAAGTTCTTTTTAAATTCCCAAAAATGAAGTGTTCCTAACTTTGCATGAATGCATCTAAAACCTTGATGTTGCAAGGATGCAAATGATTGGATTGGTTTAGTTTTATTTGTTAAAAGATTTATTCCTTTTTGCAAATTTTTTAATTTTTTAATGGATTTAAGTATGATTTGAGGGTTCATTTTAAGTACTAAAAAGAAGTGTGTATGATTTTCCTTCCTTAAAAAAAATGGCCAAGATCTCCCACAAGAAGAAGAAGAAGAAGTAGATAGAATAAGAAGAATATAGACAAGAAGAGGAAGAAGAATTCCAAGTGCTTTGTCCACCTATAAGCTTGAGAAATCTGCAAATACTATGAGATAGACTATGAGTTCCTTTGTCTTCTTCATGCTCATGTGGACCTACAAAACCAATTTATACAATGCAAAATTAGCCAAAATTAGCAAATGACATACAAAATTTGACTAAAAAAGCTAATGAAGATGACCCATGCGGGGTCCCACCAGGCGTGCCAAAATGTATATGACCAATGATAGTATGCTAATAGAAACCAAATTTAAATAAAGCTTCTACAAACTAAAAAAAATCATAAACTTCAAGATAGACTAATATGAGCTCTCAATTGAGAATATGAGCCATTAATGGGCTCTCTCAATGAGAAGATCTCTTTTTGAGTAGCTTTGTCTAAATAGATAGGATGTATGCTCAAGCTTTATGCTTCAAAAAGGGCTTCAAATGGAGTTGGAATTTGGGTGTGAGTGTATGGTTTTGATGTAAAATGGCTTCTCAAAATCGCATTATGACTTTACTTCATGGATTGTGTTAAAATGGCTTGGGAGAGGATTCCTTAAATAGGCAAAGGGCTTGAGGGATCAAGGGCTAGGATGCAAGGATGGAAAAAAGCTCATGGAGGGCTCTGATTGCATGAGAGGAGAGCACATGGATTGTGCTTCCTTACAGCCAATTAGGGAGTGACACATGTCACAGGGTGAGAGGATGGAGGAAAGGGGAGGGATGAGTCAACAAAGGAGGCTCAAGGGATAAAATATTCATAAAGACCCTCATAATGGCTTTGTAAGAGCAATAAAAGGGCTTGGAAGAGTCATTTATGGCCTAATGGGCTTCATAAAGTTTTATGGTTGGGATATTTTGAGGGAGATGAGAGCAATTTCGACTTGGGCTTGATTAGGAAGGTTTTAAGCTTGCTTAAGATTGTGAAAATGATTAGAGGATGGATTAGGATGGTTTATGATTAGCCTAGGGATAGGCAAGTGGATGGCATTTAATGAGGGTGGGTGAAGGAGGAGATATTTGTTAACTTTGGCTTGGGTTAGTAAGTCTTAACCGATGTTTAGGGAATGTGACAAGGTTAGAAGGGGATTAAGATTAGGTTTAAAGACATCTTCTAGAAGAGTCTAGACTTTGGATGAGGATAAAGACTTTCTAGAATAGTCTAGAACTTCCTAGGATGAGGATGAAGACTTTCTAGAAGAGTCTAGAACTTCTTAGGATGAGGATAAATTAGATTTTTTAGGAAATAAATAAAGTTTTATTTATTTCAAGGGTTTGGGTTGAGGAGATATTTATTAAAACTTTTTTAATAAACATGAGGATTAATATTTAATTTTAATTAAATATTTTGAGTTGGGATTAGGGGTAGGAAATGATGGGATTATCCTTTAATCAAAATTAAAGAAAGATTAGAAGATTTTGGAAGAGGTTAGTGGTCTTAAGGAAATTGGCCAAGTTTTGAGCAAAAAATAAATTTTTTATTTATTTTGGGTTTTTTGCTCAATTTATTAATTAAATAATTAATAAATAAGGAAATAATGTTTAAATAAGGTTTAAACATTTTTGGGAGGGATTCCTTAATTAAATATTTTTAATTAAGATAAAGAGATTTAATGGCATAAAAATAAATAAATTAATTAATTAATAAATGATGATGTCATTAGGAATTTTTCAGAAAATAAAAATGTTTTATTTTCTAAAGGTTTTTAGGTGTCTACACAAGTGATACAACAAATCCCAAGTAGACTAACTCTTTTTTAGCAAAGCTACACTTCTTCAGATTAATTAACAATTTCTCTTCCCTCAACCTTTCAAGGACACTACGAATATGCAATAAATGTTCTTCCAAAGTCTTGCTGAAAATTAAAATATCATTCAAATAAAAACTAATAATTTTCCCAAGAACTTCTTAAGTACCTCATTCATAAGTCACATGAAGGTGCTTGGGGCATTCGTCAATCCAAAGGGCATGACTAGCCATTCATAAAGACCATCCTTGGTCTTGAAGGTAGTTTTCAACTCATCTCCTTCTCATATCCACATCTGGTGATAGCCATTTTTGAGATCTATCTTTGTGAAGTACTGAGCTCCACTCAAGCAATCCATAAGATCATCCATTCTTGGCAAAGGAAACTGATACTTGATGGTTATCTTGTTTATAGCTCAAGAGTCTATACACATTCGCCACTCTCCATCCTTCTTTGGTGCTAGTACTGTAGGTACTACACATGGACTCAGGCTCTCTCAAATCAAACCCTTTCTCAATAGTTCCTAAACCTGTCTATTTAGCTCCTTAGTTTTAGTAGGAGTCATTCTGTGAGCAGCCTTGTTAGGCAAACTAGCTCCAGGAATTAAATCTATCTGATGATTGATTTGCCTTACTAGTGCCAATCCTTCTAGAACATTATCAGAGATGATATCTCCAAATTCACTTAATAAATTTGAAACTTCAAGTGGTATTTCACTACTACTTTTCTTGTCTTTTCTAGGAATCAAAGCATAACACATATGTTGATGTTTCATGCCATCTAAAAATTTTCTTCCATCAACAAAAAAAATCCTAGCACTATTGCATACCTTTTCACCTTCTTTTATCATGGGCTTCAGTTTGTGGCAAACTCCCACCTTTGTCAGAGAGTATTTTTTTGCATGACCATCATGTATTGCATGCCTATCAAATTGCCACGGTCTTCCCAACAATAGATGGTAAACATTCATTGAAATAACATCACAAAGAACTTCATCATGGTAACTCCCAATTTTGAACTTCACTAAACATTGTTCATTTACTAGGACCTTATGATCATCCTTCACCCAAGTGATCTAATAGGGCTAGGGGTGTTTCTCCCTTTTGAGCTTCAACTTAGAGACCATATCCTCTAACACCAAGTTGTTAGTGCTACCACCATCAATGATCACATCACAACATTTATCCTCACACTTGCACCTGGTATGAAATAGACTCCTCCTTTGTCCTAGTTCAATCTCACCACTTAGTAGGACACTTTCATTTACTAAATTCTCTTCTCTTTTTGCATCCTCTGAATTTGACGACTTTGCATCCTCATCCACATGAGCAACCTTAGCTTGACCCTTAGCTCTCCTATCTATCATTCCTTGTCATTGAAGACATTCAAAGGCATGATGACCTCCTTCATTGCAATGGAAAAATGTAACATGAAAACCTCCTCTTCCTGAACCTTTTCCACATCCTCTACCTTTTCCTCTTTGATCTCCAAAGTCTTGATCATGGGAGCTGTTGAAACCCTCATTCCTCTGGTTCCTACTACTACCCACATCTTCATTTTTCTTTTGGGTCTAGTTTTGGCCTCTAGATGACCTACCACTACTCCTTCCTCCTTGATTGTGCCCTCTTTGTCTCCTTTCAAACCTTTTATTTAGCTTCTCTTCAACTCGTAGGGCAAACTGGTATGTCTCCTCAATGCTGGTCATTCTTACTAGACTTAATTCCTCTTGGATGCTAGGTCATAACCCACTAATATAATGAGCAACCTTCTCCTTATTTTCTTCTACATTCCCTACTCTAATTAGAAGTCAATAAAACTCCTCCATATATTCTTGGACTAATTTTCTTGCTTGCTTTAACCCATGCATCTTCTTAAACAAATCAAGCTCGTAGTCAATAGGAATGAACTACTTCTTCAGTTTGTCCACCATGTGATCCCACCTTGTGATCTTCTCCTTTCCTCTTCTATTCCTTTCCAATTGAACCTATTGCCACTATATTTTGGCATGGCCCTTTAGTTTGGCCTTTGCAAAGTTAACCTTATTTGGGTCCCTAATATCCTCATACTCAAAGTACTCCTCTAGTTCATTGATCCAGTCAATCAACTCATTTGGTTTCAAATTTCCTAAAAATAAACCCACATAAATTGTAGATCTTTTTCTAAACTTAGTAATGGCCTTAAAAAGCCTTTCCTCTACCTGATTCAGAACTTCCCCTTCAACTTCCTGTCCAATTTATTCTTCTTCATTGTTTTCCTCACTTTCATTGCCTACGACAATAGTTGTCCTCCATGGAGCTACTCCTGCAATGCTTGAACCTACCTTTGGAGGTCTCTAACCTCCTTAGGATTAATAGCTTTGACCATTCCACCACACTCTCTTCATGGAGGCATCTTCTTAACTCAAACCCACAACCACACAGTCCTGGTGCAAACTACCTCACAGTCGGTGCTCTATCTACACACTCAAGAAAACTTTGCTCTAATACAATTTTATGGGGTCAAGCACAATAACAAAATGGACACAATAAGAAAGGGAAACTTTATTAACTATGAAAATGTTAATACACTTACTACAGAGAAAAAAACTTCATAACATGCCCTATGAGCTTACAATAGTATAAATCTGGAGATAATTTCTCCTTTCAGTACCTCCTCTCAATCTCCACTCTGAACTACCTTTTACAATGTCAAAAATGTTCTTAAATAGATCCCAAAGGGTTAAGGATTAGGAATACATTCTAGAAAGTACTATTTGGCATCCATCACCCAAATAGAGGGCTCTAGAAGTTGCATTAGAAGCTGACGCAATATTAGAAGATTCTAGAAATGCTAGCCAAACTTTTGGGAGGCATAACTTTTGAACCGTAGCTTCTATTGACAAACTGTTTACATTTTTGGAAATTTCTCTATAGCCCTATGGACCAGCTTTGTTCATCCCCCAATTCTTTAGCCCTATATGAGGTCATTTAATGCCCCTAACCTGACTTTGGAACATTCTTAGGAAGTCTCCAGAAACTGAAAAAATGCAATAACTTTCAAATCGTGGGGCCTTTTGACCTGATTCTTTTTTTGGAGTGTTCTAAATTACAATCAAAATAATCCAACCAATTTACACATTCTAACTAACCAAAATTATGGCTCAATTACATACTCCTATTTTTTGGCATTTACACATATCCCAAGGTGCTTAAAAACTCTAACCTAGAACACTAATAATGGAACTATGAGAGTTGGAACCTTTATTTGATCCAAATGGGTATCCATAAATGAAAAAAAATGAAATAGAAACTATATCTAGGTATTTTTTTTAGGTGACATAGGATTTCCCTTATACCTTTAGATGCTCCTACATCAGATATTGAAATTTGTTGCTCATTCCTAACTTGATTGGCAGCATTATCTTCATACAAAAGATCTATAATCTTCTAATTGCTTAGACTCATCAACTTAGACTTCTTCATGTTACTCAAAGTTCACATTTGCAGTCTCCACAATCTTGTTAGTGTTAGTATTCAAACAGTTATATGTTTTGCTTCCAGTCGAGTAACCAAGGAATATGCCTTCATCACTTTTAGCATCAAACTTGCCATTTATAGCATCTTTAAGAATATAGCATTTATAACCAAATATTTTGAAATCTTTTACATTAGGTGAGTGACCATACCATAGTTCAAAAGGTGTTGTATGTGTACCTTTCTTGACTTGAACTCTATTTAGGGTCTAAACAATAGTACTTGCTACTTCTCTCTAGTACTTTAGAGCAACATTTTTCTCCATCATCAAGGTTCTTGCATAGTCTATCATTGATCTATTTCTTCTTTAAGAAACACCATTCTAAGGTGGAGTCCTTGGTGCTCATGTTTTCCTTTTGATACCTTTATCATTCCAAAATACTTCAAATTCTTTTGATTTAAACTCACCTCCTCTATCTAATCTTAGGCACTTTAGACTCTTTCTTATTTCCTTCTCAACTTTGGCCAAGTACGATTTAAACATTTGAAATGCATCAAATTTTTGCTTCAAGAACATAGCAATCATTATCTTAGAATAGTCATTTACAAATAGCATTATGTATTTTTCTCCTAGGTAGCTTTGCACTTCTATTGGACCACATAAGTCTGTATGGACTAGCTCTAGTACTTCTTTAGAAGTGTATGTTTTTTTTTTGAAGCTAGACTTGGTCATCTTCTCTAGTTCACATTGTTTTCACATTATGTTTTTAGGTTTCTTAAATTTAGGCAATCTTCTAACCTTATTCTTTTTGCTGATGCTTATCAGATTGTCAAAGTTAACATGACACAATCTTTTATGTCATAACCACACATCATCAAGTCTAACAACAAGACAAGTTGCATCTTCCATATCTAGGTTAAAAAAGTTACTTCTAATTTTTTCACCTTTTCCTATCAGATTTCCATCAATGTCATAGACCTTGGCAATTTTTTTTCCAAATTTGACTTTGGAACCTACATTGCCTAACTGTGATACACTCAACAAGTTTTAATTCAATCCTTCAACATAGTATGCATTATCACATGAATTTTTTGTGTAATTTTAATTGAACCTTTTCCTTTGATTTGACATGGAGCATCACTACCAAATCTAACACTATTTCCATCATATTGAGTAAGGGTAATGAACTTACTTCTATCTCCTATCATGTGATGTGAGCATCCACTGTCTATGATCCATTTTTCATTCTTGTTCACACAGGTAACCAATGCTATTACTTCATCTTCATCTTTATTTAATTCATCCTTCATTGCCACACAAACTACTTCATCATCATTCTCATCAGAATCTTCTTCAACAATGTAGCATCTTTTGCCATTTACCTTGTAGTCTTTGCTATTAAATTCTCTCTTGTTCTTGTAGTTGTTTCCTTCTTTGTAGTTCTTCTTTTGTGTATAGCTTGTAGCAATATGAGCTACTTCATTACAATTAAGACATATGATAGGGAGATTACCTTTGAATTTACCTTTACCTCTATGGAATCTCCTAGCTAGTAGTGCTTCTAATTGTTCTACATCTTCCTCATATGTGTTGCTATCACTGGATGCATGATTTCCCTTTCTTCTCTTCTTGTTTGATATCTCTTCCTTAGTGTCTTTTATTGTCATCTTGGCCTTGAAAGTAGATTCAAGGTTCTTAGGTCTATAGTTGTCAAAGTTGGACAATTCAAATGCAGTAGGTCTTCCAACTATACCTTCAAAGGTTAGTGTGTTTCCTTGTACACACCTTAGCTCTTGAATGGCTGAAACTCTAATAGCATAGATAGGGAGTAGAGTTCTTAAGTATTTACTATTGACAATTTTTTTTCCAATTGACCACCTAGACTTCTTATTGCATTTACCACTTCTTTCATTCTAGTAGCATATTGAGTAGCATTTTCACCTTCCTCCATTTTCATGTCATCAAAATTTCCTTTGAGGCTTTTTCTCTTTGCTCTCTAGACATTCTGATCTCCTCCATAGATATCTTTTAGGGCTTTCAACATCTTGAATGCAGTGTCACAATCTTTAATGTCATCATATTCTGCATAGCTAAGTACAGAGGCAATTTCTAGCATTGCTTGATTGTGCTCCTTCCTTTTGTTCAAATCATCTATAGTAAGAGGTCTAGCTATATTTACATGGTTTATTCCAATTGAGATTTGTGCATGGTGATCTATTGATCTAAGGTGCAATTTCATCAAAGTCTACCATAAAAAAAAGTTGTCTTTTGTTGAGCTTGAGAACTTCTCTCTTGGACATCTTGATCTTCCTAATTCTAGTACCTTGAAACTAAATTAGTAGATGGATCTGATACCAATTGTTAGAAATTCTTTAAAACAATTGAGAGTGGGGGAGCAGGGGTGGGGGTGTTGAATTAGTTATTCAAGGTCCAACATGTTGAATTCAAACTTTTCAACAAGTAAAGTGTGCCCATATAATGATTCATTCATCCAAGCTTTAACTTTCCTATTCAACAAGTTATTGTAAATCAACATACAAGCATAACACATAAAAGATCAACACATAACACAGTGATTTACATGGAAACCCAATTTGGGAAAAACCACCAATAACATACTACTCAATTTTCACTCTTCTAAAGTGATGCCCTATGAAAGGCTTTCCCTATTAAAAGCTTACAACACATTATTAAATGTGACCTTGCTAGAGGATTTAACCACCCTATTAGAAGTGGGCCTAGTTAGAGGACTTTAGAACATTCACTTGGAATGTCACCCTATTAAATGATTTACAAATGACTATGGCCAACCTAAGTCCATAGGATTTTCCCTCTATCCTAACTAATAAAATTCCTAGAGAGTAACAATTAGGGGTTTTGACTTAATTATAGCATACAACTCAACTTGTAGATCTTAGATCACCATTCAACTCATATCTTTGCCTGGCTTTCAGTCTCTGCAACTCTTGATAGCTTTCCCTCCTTTCAAGCTTAGTCTCCTTTTGTCTCCATGCTTAATGTACTAGTGCAATCATCTCTTCCCAACCACTTGTAGAAGTAGTGTCTCTGTGCTCTATTCTTCCTTCTCCTAGATGTCTTCTCCTTGACACCCTTCTAACCACTTCACAATTTGGCACTCTAATAGCAGCATTTGCTTCTTGGTATGTGACTTATTAAATAGAAGTCTAGAACTTCTTTTCCCACTTGATTCTTCCTTCCTTTGATTTCAATTCACATGGATTAGGTAGGACTCATTTTATCTAACTCATATATTTTTCCTCTAGAAACTTCTTAAATAATCATTTTGAATTCACTCAAAAATGGTTTACATGGAATTTTGTGCCACCAGCTCATCATCCTTATCCTCCAACTGGTTCACAAAATTCAAGATAATAACTATGTTAGCTCAGATTTGCCAATCTTTGTCATTTAAAATAATGTAGTAGCTTAGCACTATTGAAATCCTAATGCTAAACACATACTATGTTACTCAACATCAACTACATTTTTACTGATGCTCGGCACTTGAAGTTCACTCATCACCAACTAAGATTTTCTAATGCTCGACACCTGATACTTTGCTCAGCACTTGAACTTCACCCAGAACCTAAAGATTAGTTGGAACACACTAGATTTTACTTTTTCTTGGCTCCAATTGATAATTTTTTTGGCTTCAACTAGCTTTCTCGGCACACACTAATGAACTTAGTTTAAGTTTTGCATTCAACCTTGTTACAACTTATACTTCTAATGTTTCTAAGTGTGACCAGCCTTCATATCTTTGAGTATGTTATCATTACATCATTTAACCATTGTCTTAACTGATCCTTTCACTTCATTACAACATCATAACTCATCCTTTCCCTTAGGTTCTCTTGTTACATCTTGTTGATCAAATCCTATTCATCAATCAACTAAGTGATAGTACTTGGATCTTATAAGAAAATGTAATTCCTACAGATAGCAAGTTTGACATAAATGAAAAAATAATGATTGAAAACATTCTATTAACAACAATCTCCCTCTTTTATAAATCTTCTTCATTTTCATCAATGATCTTTTCAATTAGATTTCCAACACTTTCTTCTCTACTCAGTTGACATTCCATGACTAGGTCAGTTTACATTGTCTGTAAGGTTTACTTTGTAGTGCTTGGAAACAATGTAACCAACCAAATGACTAAGTTTTTTGGCACTATTTGACAATCAGTCTGGCCTTAAGGTCAAAAATCTCCCCCTTTGGCATTAGTGACAAAAATACTTATCATACATAAAATTCTGAATACTAAAAATAATGAGTCAAAACTCCCCCTATCAATGTACTTGGGTCTATAGCTTAGTTTTGACTTATGTGCTAATACATGACTGATACTAACTCTATTTTTTATTTTTCAAAAACTCTTTTTGTATCTATATACGTAGATTCCTTCTATCTTTTCTATCTTGTACATAGATATCCTCATATGTTTTTCCTATTTTGTATATTTCCCCTTTGTTTTTGACACAAAGGCTAAAAATGCCTAATTACAGGATAATACCAAAATGTGAGAGGAAATCAATATGTACCTTCAAAATTAGAGACATGGTTTTGTCCCAATTTTCTTGAATTTTTTTAGAAGTATGCAAAGCTATCTAAACTTCAATTGATAACTCCATCATGTGGTCAGCAAGAGAAAGTTAATATCATGGATTAATGTCTTTGCATGAACAATATGTTTTTGCATTAAATCAATCTTTGGAATTATCAAACTCTGAATATCTATCAATGTAGCTCTAATTCTTGCTTCTTCTCTCAATAACTGTATATGCAAGTTAGTTATATACCTAATCTTGACATAATGTGTTGAGTTAGTACTAGGGTCAAGTGTCAGTTAGTTTGCACTTGCCTTGAGATTAGTATCAATATTTGACAACTTGTCATTGATTTCCCTGGTAAAATTTTTGATATCACTTAATTTTACAAACAAGGAAACATCATTATTCACAATGCTTTCAAAAGAAATAAGAATAGTGGACAACTCCACTTGGTCTATGGCAATCTTTTGTTTCACATTTTCCAAAACCTTATTTTCAAATTTTCTTTCGACCCTCTATAGTAGTTTCTCTTCACCATTTAAATGTTCATTGAACTTGTGGACTATGTCAACAAGTTGGTCCAAGATAGGGTTCTTTTTATCAATTTCAATACTCATTGCATCAAGCAATATACCTTTGATGTCTTCCAACACTTGATATCTATTCTTCTTTTCTTCTCTAAGCTTCTAATATCTAGCTCTTTTCTTCCAAAGTTCTCTGAGTGTGTCAATTTGATCAGGAGTAAGATTGGAGAGATCCCAATCTAGAATCACTATGTCTTTATCCAAATCAGTTTCATCATTGGAGATTTCTATTTATTTTCCCTTATCCTTTGGAGTAGGTGAAGGAATGATTTCCTTACCTTTACTCATATCTTCAGTGCTAGGTTGAGGCTTGACTCCAATTATCATTGCACTTTCTATGGAATCACTTACAATAGTAACAAAATGACTAATTAGGGAAACAACAACAATTGTAGAAGTACTTATAGTGCCTTGTTGTAACTCAATCTGAGTTGATCTTGAGATAAGTGAAGCCTATAGCTCAGTAAATGAAGTGGTGATAACAATACTCATCTTTGTACTTGGTAAGACAAACCCAACATTCAATTTAGTACTTAGTTGAACTATATTTAACACAATGGTTTGAGACTCAAATGCAACCTTTTGTGAGCTTGATGTCACTAATGCTATGCTTGGAGAGTTAGTGATGGGGAGCTTCTTTTCATAGAGCCTTTTTCTCTATGAAGATTATCTCCTAGCCTTGTTAGGGTCACCTCTCTAACCCTAATCTAGAAGATTCTCTTTTAATCCCCTTTTCTCAAGAAACTCACAAATCAATTTAGTTTATACTCCTCTAACCTTATAATCCAAGCTATGCACCTTTTTGGTTTGATAAGCCAAAATCCACCAAATTTTTTTGAGCAAGCCAAAATCAAGCTTCAACCTCCCTCATGAGATTATTGGCATAGTCCAAGCCAGTCTACACCTTATTGACATGTGTATGACACCCAGAATCTCATTCTTTCTTTGTTTGGCCTAGTAACCCATAGAGCCCCTATTAGCCCTCCTAACAATAAGGAACTTGGATAACTCATAAATTTCCTTATTAGGGCCTATTTATGGCTTCTAAAATTTGTTTCCTATCAACCTAGGCTTGAAAGGTCTTAGGTCTCCATGGTGTCTATACAATACGATTCCAAAAAACCCTAATTTTGAGGGTTCCAAGGACATGATAGAAAAAACACTTGCCAAATTATTTAAACCTTCTATCAAACCTTCTTGTCTTGTTTCTAGATACCTAACACTTTACTCCACCACTTCTCATTCAATATTGGCACATACCAATACTTAGTTCATCTTAAAACTTCATTGTAAGCATCATTGCACCTTATTAAGTTATTACTTGCTTACATAGGTTCACTTGCAAAGATGGAAAAATGACTCCCACAACTCCAAAAATTGATATTTACATAGTTTACAAAGGCTATTACTTGACTTCTAAAGTCCATATATTTTCAACCATGTGAAATAAAGCTTTAGCCATTTCTATTGAGCATTGTCAAAACTAGACAACAGGATTGAAGAAACTAGATAATTTCTAAAAATTGATTAAATGAAAAATATTGATCCAAAAAAATTGCAAAAAATTAGGAAATTAATTCAAGAAGCTATTACATCAAAAATAGGAAGCACACCAATCCAACTATTCAATAAATCCTCCAAAAATGCATTTTCAATTAGCAAAAATCCTTCTTCACACATCACTTGTCCACACAAGGCATAACCAACCTATTGAAAGGAGTTATTTCATGTTTATATAGACTCCTATAACTTTCTTGGCCCTTTCTTTGAGTTCAAACTACCCATCTTTCCATTTCCTAAAAAAGTGCAAAAATTGCAAAGTTGTCAATGAGCAATTTTGCATTTTAAGTCTTCAAACTTGACAATTTTTGTTCCAAAACATATAAATTACACTTAAAAAACCTAAGGACCTTGATTAAATAGTTCCTACTCCATTTTAGGCATTTTTCCATGTTTTTCCTTATAAAGAAACTTTAAGCAATTTTATACTTTTAAGACCTGATTGGTTAAAACTTGTCTTACACTTAACTCTTACCTAACCACACCCCCTTAATCCTACCTTGGGACTTTATTTTTAGTCCTTATTTAGTCAAATGTTTGGCTAGATCATTTACAAGCCAAAATTGTCTTAGGTTTTTTCTTTACCCCAAGGTTTTCCTATACTAGTTAGAGAGGGAGGTCATTACCTCTACTGTAATCTTTTCTAGATTTGAATATTCAATGTTTTGAATTTCAAGTAGATCCTCATTGACTATTTGATCTTTCATGTCCTCTTCATTATCATCCACATAATCTATTTGTACTACTTCCTTACTGACCTTTAAAACATTCAATCCATAAATATTTTTCCATGAATTTGCATTGGATTGCACAAAAAATTCAATATCATTAGATAGAATTAAGAATGGATTGAAATTAGGAGTTAAATTTTGTTCATTCTTTTTCAATTCCTCCTTCAGTTATTTGTCTAATAGGTTTGGCAGTAGCTTCCTCAAGGTTTGATCATGTATATCCTTGGTAGCCATTACAATTTTTTCAGAATGATGTGATACTACCTTAAGTATAATATCAGGGACTTGTCCTCTTAATTCACTTGGAGAGTATTTCCATTTTTCCATCTTTTCTATAAATTATTCTTCTTTTTGCATATGTTCTTGTTTATTTCTTGTCTCATATTAAAGATATTTGAAATCTTTAATGCCTCCACCTTCTTTAATTCAATTTAGTCTTTCTTCAAATATTGGAGTTGACCTTTTGAATGATATATGTTACTCTACTTCTTCATCTTCAAGTCTAAGCTTCTTCCTTGATTTGGTTGGCTTATTGGTTGTTGTGATGTGGAGCCTAATTAGACTCATAGGTTTATTTGGTGTAGCTTCCTTCCAAATTATTTCTATAGGAGTTGGGGGTGGCACCCCCAAGATGGTGTCAATGGGTAGCACCCTTGCTAGGTCAAAGGGCAGTACCCTTGCAAAAAAAAGCTTGTATAAAAAGGCCTAGGATTAGGGATTTTCATAATATGTGATGCAAAAATTGGTTCTTGTAGTGGTATTGAGTTGTAAGGGATTACAAATTGTAATCATGTTGTAATCACTAGATAATAATAATATTGGACCTACTATTGGTGGATGTAGCCTAGGGATTGGGTGAACCATGGTAAATCTTGGTGTCTTGTGTTCTATTTTATGCAATCTACTATTTTCTAGTATTGGTTATATTTACATGTAATCCTTATTTCTATCTGAGGTTAATCCTAACAAGTGGTATCAAAGCTAGACAGTCATCACATTTTTTTAGCTAGATCCTCATAATATTTTTTGTTTAGTGATCCTCTATGAGAAGGACTAATGGTTAAGTGGGAGTCTCATGGTTCAGTTAGAGTGATGGCAGATGATGGTAAGTTGAGGGTTGACAAGTTTAATGGGAAAGACTTTCAGTTATGGGAGATACAAATGGAGGACTATCTCTATTAAAAGGATTTATGAAAACTGTTGGCAAGAAAAACTAAAAACTAGGGAACTATGACAAATGAGGAATGGGAGATTTTAGATAGAAAGGCACTTGGAAGCATTCAGTTATGCTCCACACCATCAATGACATTTAACATTACAAAGATGATGGAAGAGTTGATGGAAACCCTAGTGAAATTGTATGAAAAGTCCTCTGCTTCAAATAAGGTATTTCTTATCAAGCATTTATTTAATATGAAAATGGTAGAAGGTGGATCTATCATTGATCATTTAAATTAGTTTAATATTGTTATTAGTTAGTTATATTTTTTGAGTATTAATTTTGATGAAGAAATTAGGGCTCTCTTGATTTTGTGTTCTTTGCCTAAAAGCTAGAATGTCTTGGTAATGGTTGTGAGTAATTCTATTTCTAGATCTAATACCCTAAAATATGATGATGTGATTGGTGCTATTTTGAGTGACGAAACTCGTAGGAAATCCTTAGGTGGATCTACATTAGGAAGTGCTTTGAACACAAAAAGCAGAACTAGAATGACTAAGAGGGGAAAAAATTGTAAAAATCATGGGAAATCAAGAAGAAAGTCAAAGGGAAAGATGTCTCAATCCAAAGGACTAAGAGATTGCTAGTACTATGGTAAAACAAGGCATAAGCAAAAAGATTTTTTGACTTGAATGAACAATGAAGGAGATAAACTAGAAGGGAACAAGGAGGTGAATGTGGTAAGTAACAAATCTAAAGAGCATGCTTTTCTTCTTTCTTTAGAAAGTGTTGATGATGTTGGAGTTTGAAATTACTGAGCAACAAAATGCTCATTATCATAGTGAAATTACTCACACAATCTAAGGATTAGCCAATTCCTAGTAGCAATTACATGAATAGACCACTTTGACCCAACTTCAACAAAACCAAAGGATGGTTTCCTACTCTTTAGGCTCTGCTAAACCAAGGTGGGTATACCTAGGGATAATTCTAATACAAACTGTGGTATGAAATTATCTTACTTTCATTTTGATTCTCATCTTTTACCCTCAGGCACATACACCATTTATCATTTTTGTCTAAAAGCTTCTCAGATCTATATGTATTCCTTATAAGTAGATCTAGTTATAATTCTCCTAGAATTTACAAATATTCCTGGAAATAGGAGCTACCTAAGACTCAGGAATTAGATATGAATAAGTAGTGACCAACATTTAATAACTTGTAAAAAAATTAGAATGAAATTATTTTTATTTTAAAAATGATTTGATAAGCAACAACAGAATTCACCCTTGCTCACTTTTGACTTATGTGACCAGTGCTTTATCCATTGGGCAGAGTCTTAACTATTGGTGGAAGATCTAATTCAAAAATTTGTAACTGAAATAATCAATTGTAATCACTCATTTCCATTCTTACGAAGTATCCTTTTATAAACTCATAAACCCTACTAATTCATTGAAGCATTTTTATAATTCCTTGAATTAAAAGCAATAGTGAACTCAGCATACAACCCATCCAGATTGCATTCAGCCAGGTTAAACCTTATTTAAATGACTTCAAAGTAGAAAAATCCATAAAATGGAGATAGAAATTGATGACACAAATATAGTCTAAATACCCCTTTGTATTATTCTTTCAGATGTCTAATACAATGACCAATAGAAATCAATTGAAAGTCCAGAACAGATTGCTTTTTCTATCATTTTAATATGTTATCAGAGAGTACAATTGGAAGCAAACTCAAAACAACTACATACTATTGGACTGACTGAATGTAATTTTCTAGAAAGAAAACAAAAATTCTACCAATTTTAGACCATCACATTGCCTTGAAAACTCATTTATAAAGGCATGAGTTGCAACAAGAAAAGGGAAAATGTGATTGATAGGTGTCCCTCAAAAAGATATTTACATACACCTGTAACAAAAAGACAAAAGGAAAATAACAGAAAGGCTAATACATCAAACATTCCTTTGTGGGTCCCTTTTCTATTATTCTACCTACACAGATAAAAGTGTTACCACCTAAATCTTTGATTATTCTAATTCCTCAAAATAAGTGGCCATCAAGTTTGAAAGTGATGACTCATCTCTGATTACCTACATACTTACTTTAATCTAAGAATTTTCCTTGTCTTAATCATTTATTGTAAGGGTAACTTTTACTTTTGCACCTTCTTCCTCCTAATCATCTTCTACTTCATCACCCTCTTCCATTTGCTCCACAGACATAAATTTATTTGTCCACTCATTATAGACAGTGTCATCCGACCAATCAAAACTTAGAACATCTCTTTGTAAAATTATTAAAGAATTTGCAACTGCTTCTATATCAACAAGTTTTTTCCTAACATCATTATAGAATAACTATACTTTAACTAGCTCCTCATTTGTCCTTGCCCATAACAAATGACTAGTTTCATTAGTAATTTTATTCATCCTTTCAAAAAGAATTTTATCTAATTCTCTTTTTCACTCCTCTTTTTCCTTCACTTTATTAACAATCTTTAATGCACAAGGGAATAAATCAAAATTTTTTGCAATATACTTGGAAAAACAAATAATTAATCTTTTTTGAAAAGAATCTTGTTTGTCATCAAAAGCTTGCAACTTATTTAGTAAATCAAAGATTTTTTCTATCTGATGATATGTTAGTTGAATAATAGATACACACAGAGTAGTGATATCTTCATTTCTCTCTGTCCATTTATACATAAGGGGTTTGAATGTAGCATCATTTTTTTTCAATTCATCCTTGATAGCTGAAATCCTTGCTAACAAATAAAAAAATGATTGCCATTAAATTCTATCTACCAAATACATGAAACCTTGCCTCAATTTTTCTTCATACTAAATATTTAGTTCTACATGTAGTGCATATAATTTGTTCTTCTCCTCTTCAAACTCCTCTATAATGTAGAACTGAGGCCTTTTTGGGGTGTCTAGTATTTCAATAATTGGAGTTGACTTGAAGGGTTCAATAGGTGGCCTTGTGGGGTATGCAATTCTCAGCCTTGTGGGCTTCCTTTTTAGCTTGTCCTAAAAATCAATTCTCCTTTTTACTTCCTTATTATAGGCCTCAAGAATTGTTTCATATTTACTCTATAATTCAAACATAGCCTATTCCTCCTTCTTAGCAGTGGCCAAAAAAAATTGGGATGAATCCACATTCTAATGTGCTACCTACACATGTGAGGTATCAACAACTCTTCTCACAATTATGCTTCCCATCAATCTAGACTCATCTAGTTGTGATGATGTGGCTTTAGATCCTCTTCTCAATGACCAAATGACCAATGCAGCTTGATCTTCAATGAATGTAGTGCCTTGGAAGTCCCTTTTATTTTGATCTTGCAAAGTAAGTTTATTTGAAATAGAACTAAAAACTAAGGCATCAACGATATCCCAATTTGGTAACAATAAAATGTTAGATGCCTTCACCATTATCCTTCCATCCTCAGGGCTTATATTCTAAAATTATTTTATCATTTCTTCTTTTTTTTGGTTCTAGATGGAAGCTTCATGTATTTTTGGATGCTCTATTTTCAACCTTTAACATTTTTCCTCAAAAATATTCATGTTGGCTCTCCATGCAAATTACTAAAAAGCCCTAGATTTCACAAAGCTATTATCAACCAAAAATTGATGACTTTCCTATTCTAACATAGGGTCCAATTCCCTACCTCTATAATCAGCTATTGTTAGGTCCAAACTTGGTAGACGAGATTCTAGAGGGTTACTTTCATCCAATTCTACTTGAGTAATAAAGATACCTCCCTGTGATCTCATCTGCTCAACTTGCTCACCAGTGAGTTGTTCTTCTCCAATCCTCAAAGGGGATTGAGTGGGTGAATATTCCTTAATTTGAGGCCTCTCTTCTTGTATTACCTTTTGCCTCTTGGGACTAGGTTCATCAGGTCTCTCCTCTTGGGCTATACTGGTGGATCCCATTATTTGCTTGCCCTTATCTACAGGAGCCATTTTATTTTGAATTATAGTGTACCCAAGCTTCTTTTGTACAATTATTTGGCCAAATCCTATATTAGGAGTGAAAGCCAACCTCCTCATGACTTCTTTGGCCTTATTAGGATAAGAATCAATAAAAAATTGTTTCTTCTCATTCATAGCTTCCATTATTTCAGGGAAATTACTCATGAGCTTATTTATTTTGTCAACCACTATATTAGCATTATCTAAAGGACTATATTTGTGATCAAAATAATGAATGAATTCTAGGACCTGAGAATAAACTCTCCATTTTTCTTTTTTAGTTTCCTACTCCTACAATGAGAATTCATTCCTTATAATGTCCTCTGGATAATATGAATCATGTTTGACCTGTCCCAACTTAATTCTACGCCTCAAGGTCTGATTAAAAAATCCCTCAAAATCACAAAAATAGGGGTGGGAGATAACCATCATGTACTGATCGAAAATTTTATGCAAAAAGAGCCAACCCCCTTTGGTAATCACAAACTGATGGGCCACTGTATAGGTAGGGAAAATTGATCCTAGTTTCCTTTTCAATAGAAAGATTTCTTATACTCCTCCTAATTACCACAAAACTTTAGCCATTCCTACCTTGAAAGGTACTTGGTAGGGCAAGACATGAGGACTCGATTTAAAACCATAGATTTTGAAAATTGTAGAAATAGGGTAAGGAATGATATCTCCCTAATTGTGTGAAACTTTCAAGTTATGGGGTTTGTCCATAGGCCTAAGGAGGTTCATAATACCTTATGGATTCTAGGATTGTCACTCAATATGAGGCATCTCAATTTAGGAAAAAAATATCTATCAAATCTAACAAAACTAGCATTATTTGCATCCCAAGTCATATCTACGCTCCACAACTAGACTAGCAATTCTTCCCCATTCTCCTCTTTGTTCAATTCCATCTCATTACCAAAATATGTCACCCCCTTGAACAAGAGCATATGCATTAATAGAGAATTGTGGCCAAAAGTTTTCTCCACTTTGCCTTTTGCAATTCCAACTAAACCAGTATGAATTTCTTTAGCCAAAA
This sequence comes from Cupressus sempervirens, assembly GCA_028749045.1. Taxonomy (NCBI): domain Eukaryota; kingdom Viridiplantae; phylum Streptophyta; class Pinopsida; order Cupressales; family Cupressaceae; genus Cupressus; species Cupressus sempervirens. The sequence continues at coordinate 1,021,478,850 of CM053785.1, forward strand.
AGGAGGAAAAATCAAAGATAATATCTACACCAAAAGAAGCAATTTTAACCATCATATACATAAGGCCAATGGGCATGAAATCCTACTCATCTTCACCAAAAAAATGGCACAGGGTCCTGTATATCTTTACAACCCGGGAAGTGGAAAGACTCTTATTAAAAGGTTCTCTAGAGGTTGTAGTAATTACCAATAGAGTTACTATTATACCAATGTCTACCCTCAGTGCATCTCCCCTAATTACATCCTTCTTTGCTTTGTATTCATTCTCTAATTATAGAAAATTGATTGGCACATGGTAATCTGACAATGGTTCTAGGTGAAAAACCTCTCTAATTTCTTCAAGACTAATTGAAATTAGAGGCACGCCATCATTTCTTCTCACCACCCTAATAGCTTGGTCATAATTCTTGGAAATGGCTTCAAGAAAATCATAATCCATGAAAACACTTGGAACTACTAGCTTTCCCAAATCAAACTTTTAGACATTAGTATGCACGGCAAACAAATTCCTTTCTGAGAACCACTTTTTAAACAAGAGAAGACTAGTTTGCATAGTTGTTGCATCCCTAACCTAGTTCCCCTTGTCATATAGGCCATCAAAAATCTTAAGCCTAGGGTTTAAGGAAATTAACCTTTTAACTTGTGCAGGCTTGGTAGTGGATTCTAGGAGTAATTCTAACAAATCATCATGGACATTTCTATCCATATAATTAATTTGCCTAGAAAATGCTTTCTTAGGGAGCATCTTGGTTGTAATAATAGGAATTTTAATGTTACAACTTATCAAGTTCAAAATTCTTCTTAACAACGTTGTATGCTAGGTCCATAGCCTTACATGGTACACTATTCAGTCAACTAAAGCTGTATATCTTGTGAGCAATAATATGAATGTCAAACTTGAGTTTTACATCAAATACATTGTTGATTTTCAATCCTTTTTTGTCCCACTCAGCTAGGGTTTTCTTTTGAAGCTCATCCTTACCTAGGGTTTTCATTACTTTAACTTTATTGAGTATAGGGAGACTGTAATTCTATGAATCATCTTCTTCATAATTTGAATTGGCTACTCTAACCACAACTGATCATTATGGACTCTGCTGAACATATATCTAATCCATTTTATCTAAAAGTTTCTTGGTAGGTGCAGGATATGGGTTAAACCTTTCTCCTCTAGATGTTTATGCTCAGGCTCAAGAGTTCCGTCCACACATAGTTCACCTAGGGAACTATGCATTTCTAGGGTTCCAATTTCTTGCACATCACATTTGAAATGAGTATGGATATTGTTAATAAGGAGTACCTTCAGTGGAATTTTTGACTGAGCTCCATTAGGGTCAAGTGATTTTGCAATTGTTAGCACTAATTTGAAATTCTGGGCTTTCCATTCAACGCCTCGCACCAACATCATTGAACCTTTCTTTGCCTTGCTATTGCTACTGGTGGATGCCATGATTGCTCGATAAACTAATAAAATTCCTCAAAAAAATTCATTGCAAATTACACTCAAGATCACTTGAATGCTCTACAAATCACTTTGCTCTTGATATACTAAATTCACGGTAGAAATGAAGCCAAAAATTTTCTTTTTGATGAAAATTTTCCATTAATGCTTAGTATGATGAGAGCCATAATGACATAGTGTGTGAAAGACTATCATCCACTATCTGTGTAGATTACTTGGTGATCAAACAAAACTTTGTTACTCCCGACCTTTCTCGGTAGAGCTTATAACCCAACCTTGATCAATGATAACTAATGTTGAACTATTGTGATCCCTCTATATCTAGAATACTAATTTGGATCTTTTACTTCCTTCTGATTTGAAACTGGTTAAGATGTGACCTTGAAAATACAATTCCAATTCTACCTTAAGAACTTAATTGGAAATGGTGGAGTCATCCATTTCTTGAGTGACATGGCCAGCATTACTTGAACTAGCTTGCTCAATAGATTTGGAAACCCACTGTTGTCTCATTTTCTTCTTGATGTCATCAACTTTTGCTTTCTTTTCATCTTTAACTCTACCTATATTCATGCAATTCTTAGCTATATGACCAAGTTTAATACATGTGTAACATCTTATTGTAGTATCCTTTCTTCTCAAGTGATGCCCAACACAATTTATGCCAATTTGTCCATATTCTCCACAGTAATGACATCAACACCAAGTATTGTAGTCCCAACCAAATATTGCCTTTACAAATTGTTTAGTTGGATTAAATGGTTGAGATCTACATTCAAATGCCTTGTGACCTTGTTTCTTGCATTTGTAACATTTTCCTTCAAACTTTGGATTCTCCTTGCATTCATTAGCTTTGTGACCATGCTGACTGCAATTGTAGCATTTTCCATTGAATTTTTCCTTTCCATTATTCCAAAATTTGTTTGATGTATGACCTATCTTACAATAGTGATTGCAAGTAGGTCTTTGATTCCTTTAAGCACTTTGTTTGGAGGATTCATCTTCTTCTTTGTATCCAAGTCATGCTTTGCCCTTTTTCCTATAAATATTCTACTCATTTTTTTGATTCAATTGGTCCATGTCTACTTGGGATTTCATTATTCTTTCATTGAGTTGCTTCTCATAATTTAGATCAATTTTCAACCTTTCATTGATTTTCTTTTTATTGTTTAAATCATTCCTTAAACTTTTATTTTTAGATCTCAGACTCATGATTTCCTCATTTGCATTGGAGAGCTGATTGATGAGACTTTCTTGCTAAAGAGATTGATTTTGAGTTTCATTGTTCCTTGTCTCCAAGTCTTCATTTGCCTTATTTCTCTGATACAAAATTTCACAAAATCTTATTGACTGAATTTCTCATTCTCTTTTCAATTTTCTTACCTCTTCTTGTAGGGAGCCATTCTTTTCTACGAGTTCTTTGATTCCTCATTTGCTTCATCTGAATTTCTTGAAGGGAAAAAGTTTTCAATCTTCTCTTCAACATACTAGTGGTCATTCATTTCTTTTGCAAGTTCCTTCCTTCTTTTTAGGGATTGGAAAAGATGCTCTTTTGCTTCCTTGAGTTGAGCTATGGCCATCTCTAGATCTAGCTTCTCATTCTCAATAGCTTTGTCAAGTCCAAATATTCCATTGTCCTTGATCTTTACTCAAAGTTTCAACTTTATTCTGAGAACCAAAAAGCTCTAATACCAATTGTTGGAAATAATCAAGACTAGCTAGGTTACTGAGAGGGGAGGGGTGAATTAGTAACCTCAAAAATTTTGATAAATACAACACTAAATAACATAATTCATTCACCATTAATTAATCTAAACTGCTACATGCATGAGAAACTAAAAGATAAACATTCTTGGTACATGAACACAATATATGGTGACCCATAAACCTTCCAAATAGAAAGTAAAACTGGGGTGGGGATGATACCCACAAAACTTCAATAATATAGTATAAAGTTGGCCTATTAAAGCTTACAATGATCACTTCTGATGATTTTCCCTATTAGGAGCAATTAGGACTACTAGGTCCACCTTGTTAGATGTTTTACAAACATACAATGAAGTATGCACTCGGTAAAGAGATTTAAAGAAAAGTCTGTTAAGTCTACATTGTTAAAGGATTTGAATCTAATTCATCTATTAGGATGAAACAGTAGATCTTACTTACAACTTATTTTCTGATTTAGATCCTTGAAATGTTGATCACCTCTTTGTGATAGATGTAACTTGACTACTCCTGATTTGACCTTGTTGTATACCTTTCTCTACTGCTGATTCACATTCGCATTCACTCTTCTCAAAACATTACTTCATCATCATACTTTGGTATCACATGATACATTACATATATACCATCCCAATTCTCATAATTACAAGGTTGGCTAAAATAGAAGTTAACACCAATATTACCAAGTTAGCCCAAATGTAGAAACTCAGGCTTTGAAAGCTGACTAGGTGAACTTCTAATACTCAATGTCCACTTCATTACTCGGCATCATTGTGCATTTAGTAGAAGTAGAGGCTTGATACATACTAATCACTCAACATAGCTTTGAACTCGGTGAACATTGGAGACTTGGTAGATATAGTGTTACTCGAAAGAAATTGAATACCATGTTTACCTTGCTTTCACTCAGTAAACACTACTCATCCCATCACTCGGTTAACACTGGCTTCACATCACAAGAATTGATGAGTCGATAGATATTGTGAAGCTTGGTAATCACTAACTTCTCAATAAGAACTAGAGACTAAATGATGAACTGTGTAACCATACAAAATATGAATAAGTCTTGTTACTAATAACAAACATGACTTAATGCCAACACATTTATTGTTATACTATATCGAATAGATATAATATAAACATTAAATAAATAAATAAGTAAATGATAATAATAATAATAATAATAATATAATAATAATAATAATAAAATATGTTAATTATATGTCTATTAAATGAATTATTATACCCTAAATATTATACATAGCAATCCCTACTATCCATCGCTCGATTCCTAAGTATGCACATTAATAACTATTCGCAATAATATTTTATTTGATATGCAACTAGAGACAACATTTGGAATGTAATAATTTTTCATGTAGATAATCATTGGGAAGAGTTGTGACTCATCAAAGGATATGCAAATGGAAACATATAAGATTTCTCGATCATATCCACATCAAAGAAAATAAAACTAGAGGGGGATCAGACAACAAGAAGAATTTTCTTATAACCTAGTCAACAGTACTCATGAAATATGAAAGCATGTCTACAAAAAGAACAAAACTTATATTCTCTCAATCACCATCCATATTCAAGAAAAGGAGATTGCCAACACATTGTAACCACTCATAGCTGGTAAAGATGCAACATTGAAGTATAGAGATCACTATCAAGGAACAAAAAACTATATTTGTAGATTCAACGATAAATAAAGAAGGGAATTAGAGGGAACATTTCTTGTTTGGAAGTAAATTAAGAAGGAAAAATAAGGGATTACCAAAGGCATTAACACACATGAATATTTCATACTAAGCTTACCATTCAAAAATCTCTAATTAGAAACTGTGACATTAATACTAGACATGCTAAAACCTTCATAAGATACCATAGAAGATTGGAATCTCCATGCAGTAATATTGAAGGTTTATCATTGGAGTTGATCCTACTTGGCATCTCATAACTAAGCATATGTATCAACACCAAACATTCTTTCTAGGGTAGAATAATTTTAATTAGAAGGAGCAATTATATTGTGATCTAATCGGACATTTAATTGATTGCACAAGTATATAATAAAGTCTAATTTGGAAAACAACACCAACTTATCCATTACAATCCTCTACATTAAGTCATACAAAAAAATTCCATCAAGAATCATATTGAAGGCATCATCATTTGTTATTCCAGATAACATCATAAGGTGATATCATCCATGCTCTCCATTACATAGAAGATTTTTGTATGATGAACTAAAGCTATTTTTCCAATATTTCAAAAATATCCTATTGGGAACATTACAGTGGTATCAAAGCATAATCCTACCATCCTATGAGTGAAGGCTTATGGAAAATTAAGAGATAAGGAAAAATAAAACTACAATGAATGACTTAGAAAATGAATTGAGAACATATATGGAACAAACCAACCAAACTAACCAGACTATATGGAGTCAAATGGAGAAGTCAAATCAAGCCCTCCTACATGCCTTATAGAACATGGGAAACTCAATCAATAATTTGATAAATCAACCTAATTTAGGGAGAGAAACTATTTAAGTCCATTCTAAAAATAATAATTTAACTTCAAGTTCTAGCTTTCCCCAACCCACATTCCTACCTAGAAGAATAAATCTAAGAGAGGAGGAAGAGGTTGAGCAACCCCTAACTAGTACAGAAGATATTGTGAGGGCATATGCTACTCTAGAACCTAACATTAGAGAAGTGATATCATTCAGAGAATTTTGTAATGATAAATGAGGGGAGACATCTAGACGGTTTATAAATGAGGAACTCATACATAAAATTAACAAAAAATAGCTTCCACACTTTTATAGTTTAGGAAAGATCACACCATGCCAATGGTTAGAAAAACTAAATACATTTCTTATCCTAAATCCCATGATAGAAGAAGATGCTTTGTAATTTGCTATAGTGCATCTAGAGGGAGCATCACATGATTGGTGGACCCATCGGCATATCTTATTGGGACATAAAGATGTAAAATCTTATGAAGAATTCTCACAAAAGCTTATGAATAGATTTGATGATAAGGACATTGAATGGTATTTCCAAGAAGTAACTCAAATTAGAAAAAATGGAACAATGGAAGACTATGCTTGAAAATTCCAAGAGTTATTAGTTATGGTTCTAGACCTTTCCTAAAAGGGACTCACTCATATATTTATAGAAGGATTAAAAGACTCCACCTAACACTCTTTTAAACCGTATGAACCACAAAACTTAGAAGAAGCTATTAGAAAAGAATAAAATAGTAGAATCAAATTCATCAAAGGAAAGATCTAATAATTCTTTAACAAAGATAGAACATAGAAACAATGACTCAAGGAAAGATCATAAAGATAAAAAAATTTATTTTTGGAAAGGATAGTGGAGTGTGAGACATCAATGCCAAGGGAAGGATACTCTCAAGGAAAAATAGGATGTAATGAAGAAAGGCTTATGATTTAGATGTAGAGAACCATGGGCATCAGGTCACAAGTGTAACAAAATGAATCAAATTAATAAAATAGAAGCAACATTTGAGAGAAGTAAAAGAATCATATAAGAAAGCAAGACATGATCCAGGAGATCTCAATAGTATCCAAGCACAAAATGAAGGAGAAAAGTGATGGTATTTTGAAGAGATTACACTTTATGTATAAATTTGAATGGAATTAGTAATCAATATTAGAGAAGAAGAGAAAATAAAAGGGGATAAGAAATTGTTCACTTCTAGTTAGTATTTATACCTATTTCTTTTGGATTGACAAATAAAAACAAGTAATTGATAATGATAATTTTTAATAAGCATATGAATACAAATACTTAATTATATTTATAATCAAAAATTTTACAAAACTCCTTGAATGAAACTATAGAAAGATCGTGCACTTCTAGAGGCCTTAGGATGAGATAAAGTCTCTCCTATGGATTGAATAGAGAGGGAGACCCCTAAATGGATATCCTTAGAGACCTGAGATGAGATAAAGTCTCTCCCAAGGATTATAAAGATGGGTAATCCTAAAGGGATACCCATAGAGGCCTTAAGACAAGATAAAGTCTCTCCTAAGGATTAAATAGAGAGGGATAATCCTAAATGGATATCCCTAGTGACCTAAGATGAGATAAAGTCTCTCCTAAGGATCACAGTGACAAGTACTTTTCAAAAGGACACTCATAGGGGACTTAGGGTGAGATAAATTCTTTCCTAAGGATTATAGTAATGGATAAATTCCAAAGGGATAGCCATAGAGGCCTAGGGTGCAATAAAGACTTCCCTAAGGTTTATAAATGCATATGAAAAGATGTTATTCATAAGAATTTGGTAGAGATAAAGTCTCTACAAATACTTATGAGGATTACTAATCAAGACTTGTCATGGGACAAAGAAAGGGAAAATGAAGGATCAGGAAGAACACAGTATATAAAGCTAAGTTCCTCTTTTACAATTGATCTTAGTACTTTAAAATCTAATCTTGTGATACTTAAATTTATATTTTAATCTAGCTAATCCAAAATTAAAATTGTTGTTGTTGGACTATCAATCAAATCTAGAGAAGAAAGTATTGAATTGCTTGAGGACAAACAATTTTGGGAAGGGCAGACTGTAATGTCCACATTTCCAAGATTAGTTTTTATAAAATCATAAAGTTAATATGAGAGAAATAAAATAATAAATATAATTCATAATTATGATGGCATTTGATAAAGTAAAATAAATAATAATACTCAATTGAATTTAATGAACAATATTTTTTTAAATTTTTTTTTAGAAAAATACAATAATAATAATAATAAAATATGTTAATTATGTATCTATTAAATGAATTTTTATACCCTGAATATTATTCATTGAAATACCTAGTATCCATTGCTCGATTCCTAAGTATGGACATTAATAACTATTCGCAATAATATTTTATTTGATATGCAACTAGAGACAACATTAGGAATGTAATAAGTTTTCATATAGATAACTATTGGAAAGAGTTGTGACTCATTAATGGATATGAAAATGGAAAGATATAAGATTTCTTGATCACATCCACATCAAAGAAAAGTAAAATAGAGGCGGATCGAACAACAAGAAGAATTTTCTTATAAGCTAGTTAGCAACACTGATGATGTATGAAATCATGTTTGCAAAAAGATCAAAAATAATATTCTTATAATGACTATTAGTGACCCTTAATCATCTAGTCACCATCCATATTCAAGAAAATAAGGTCGCTAGCACATCGTAACCTCTCATAGCTAGGAAAGAAGCAACATTGAAGTATATAGATCACTATCAAGGAACACAAAACCATATTTGTAGATTTAGCGATACATAGAGAAGGGAATTAGAGGGAGAATTTATTGTTTGGAAGGATGTTAAGAAGGATAGATAGTGGATTACTAAAGGCATCAACACACATGAATATTTCATACTAAGATTACCATATGAGAATCTCTAATTAGAAACTATGACATTAATACTAGACATACTAAAATCTTCATAAGATACCATAGAAGATTGGAATCTTCATGCAGTAATATTGAAGTTTTATCATTGGATTTAGTCCTACTAGGCATCTCATAACTAAGCATATACATCAACACCAAACATTCTTTCTAGGGTAGAATGCTTCAAATTATATGGAGCAATTAGATTGTGATCTAATCTAGCATTTAATTGATTGTACAAGTATATAATTAAGTCTAATTTGGAAAACAACACCAACCTATCCATTACAATCTTCTATATTAAGTGATACATAGAAATTCCATTAGGAATCATATTGGAGGCATCATCATCTATTATTCCAAACAAGATCATAAGGTGATATCATCCATACTCTCCATTACATAGAAGATTGTTGTATGATGAACTAAAGATACTTTCCCAATATTTCAAAAATATTCTATTGGGGACATTACACTTCACTCTATCTATGTATTTAGTCCAAAAAAAAATTATTATTGCTACCAATTGTCCCTCTACATGGGCCCCTCATTCATGCCTTGTGCTCCAAAAATAGTTGTAGCTTAAAGATAGTATAGGATTGAGTCCTTGCATATTTAAATAAAAATAGTTTCCTTTGCCTAGAAAATGTGGTATAAATCATCCTTAGTCTATTGCCTCCCTTTCTCCTATAGGATACTTTCAAGCCCACACTTTCCAAACTCACAATGTGGACACTCAACTTTATGCAACCTAGCATTTTCTTGAACCTAGCATTTTATGTCCCAAAATTGTGATGTAGTTATCTCCAGCATGCATCACTCTATCACACCTCAATATTTTTATAGCATGGTTATCCTTGTGACTATGCAATTTCATGTTTCAAACCATCACACCTTTTCTTCTTAGGTTGACATTAATTATCATGACCATGCACCTAACAGTTAATTGACCATCTTTGCACTATCAGAGTTGTTTGTACTAACTGTATGATTATCCTTGGGAAGGCACATCTTATTGCTATGTGTCCACTAGATGACATCATCATCTTCTCCTCTATGTCCATGTATTTGGTCCAATTTTTTTTTAACTACTGCTAGCTTTCCCTCTACATGGGCCCCTCAAGAAAGTCTTGCACTCTGATGGGGACACAACCCAAGAATAGAATGGACACAACAGAAAAAGGGAAATTGTATTAACTGAAAAGTAAGCTAGTACATTCAGTATAAAGATAATAAACTTCAAAACATGCCCTAAGGGCTTACAATAGCATAAATGTGGAGATAATTTCTCCTTTCAGTACCTCCTCTCAAACTCTACTCTGAACTGCCTTTTACAATGCTAGGAATCTCCTTAAATAGACCCCGAAGGGTTAAGGACTAGGAATACATTCTAGAAAGTGATAGTAGGCATCCATCGACCAAATAGAAGGCTCCAGAAGCCACGTTAGAAGTTGGCACAAATCTAGAAGAATCCAAAAACGGTAATCAAACTTTTGGGAGGCATAACTTTTGAACCGTAGCTCCGATTGATGAACTGTTTACTTTTTTGGAAAGCTCTCAAAGTGCTCTATAGACCTATGGATGAGCTTCACTCGTACCCCATTTTTTGGCCCTTTTCAAGGTCATTTAATTCCCCTAACCTAACTTTGAAGCATTATTAGGAGGTCTCCAAAACTTGAAAAACTGCAATAACTTTCAAACCATGGGACCTTTTGACTTGATTCTTTTTCTGGAATGCTCTAAATCACAATTACATTCATCTGGCCAATTCACACCTTCTATTTTACCAAAATGATGGCCCAATTACATACTCCTATTTTTTTGGGATTTATTAGAATATTGATAGTGGAACTGTGAGAGTTGGAACCTTTATTTGACCTGAATGGGTGTATAAAAATGAAAACACATAAAATAGAAACTAAGTCTAAGTACATTTTTTTGGGTGACACAGGATTGCCCTTATACCTCTAGATGCTCCTACATCAGACACCCAAGGTAGATTGAAAAGTGAACTTGTCACTTTATGAATGGTAGAGGAAATCCCAAATGGGAAACCTTAACTGCTGAAATCCAAGTTGAGTCCTCAATTGATTGTCCTTTCCATTTGACCAAATACTTTTCATACTGCTTGTTTTTGGTACTCCTACCCACACGATGATCTAGAATGTCTTTTATCTCCTCCTTAGGAGCAGGAATTAGACATGGCTCTAACACTAGCTCCTCATCTGCACCATCATCATGATACTCTATTAAATCTGCAATGTTGAAAATGGGAGAAATGTGAATACCATCTAGCAGCTCCACTTCATATGCATTTCCTGAGTCATGTTTCTTCAAAATTTTGCAGGGGCCAAATTTCTTCATTTTCAGCTTGTTGTAAGTACCGGCTGGAAATCTTTCTTTTCGTAAGTGCACCATGACTAGATCCCCTACTTGGAATTCCTTATGTCCTCTCCTTTGATCAGCCCTAGATTTATACTCTTGATTCATCTTGGTAATGTGTGCCTGAACCTCCTCATGTAGATGCTTTATATGTTTAGAAAATTCTTCCACTTCAGCACTTGTCCTCTCCCCTTACTCTATCTTCCTCAATTTTGGTGCAGTCCTTGGACTATTCCCATATACAATTTGGAATGGTGATTTTCTAGTACTCCTATTTATAGAGTTATTGTAAGCAAAATTTGCTTGTGGTAGAATCAAATCCCATCCCTTGGGCTTATCCCCAACTAAACATCTCAACAAATTACCTAGACTTCTGTTTACCACTTCTGTTTGGCCATCAGTTTGTGGGTGATGCGTGGAACTGAATTTCAAGTCTTTTCTCAACTTTTTCCACAATTTCCTCCAGAAATACCCCACAAATTTAGTATCTCTATCAGAAACTATACTCCTTGGAAGACCATGTAGTCTTACCACCTCTTTGAAAAACAAGTCTGCAATATGGAGAACATCATGAGTTTTGTGGCATGGAATGAAATGTGCCATTTTGGAGAACCTATAAACCACCATGAATACTAAGTCATTACCCTTTTGTGTCCTTGGTAATCCAAGAACAAAATCCATACTTATGTCCTCCCATGGCCTTGATGGAACAGACAATGGCTGATATAGGTCAGTATTGTGACTAAACCCCTTGGCAACTTGACAAACCTGGCAACTCTATACAAACTTCTTCACATCCTGTGAAATTTGAGGCTAAGAATAATGTTCCCTAAGAATGGAAATGGTCTTATCTTGACCAAAATGTCCTGCCATCCCTCCACTGTGTTTCTCCTTAATCAGATTTTCCCTCATGGAACTCCTTGGAATGCACAATTGACTACCCTTGAACAACATGCCATCTTGAATCAAATAGTCTAACCCCTTGGTTCTATCTACAGCAAAAGGTTCTTTACAAGCTTTCCATGCTTCAGCAAAATTAGGATCTTTGCGGTACAGATTCTTGAGTTCATCAAACCCAACTACTTCAACCTACATTACTATAAGAAACAAATGTCTCCTACTTAGTGCATCTGCAACCCTGTTAGATTTTCCACTTCTATGCTTCAACACAAATGTATAACTCTACAAGAACTCTACCCACTTCATATGCCTCTGATTCAATTTACCTTGGCTATTTAGGTACTGTAATGCCTGATGATCGGTATACAAAACAAATTCCTTTGGCAATAAATAATGCCTCCATTTCTTTAAGGCCTGAACTATTGCATAGAACTCTTGATCATAAATAGAATACTTCTTCTTTGCATCATTCAATTTTTCACTAAAATATGCAATAGGCTTACCTTCTTGGCTTAATACAACCCCAATAGCATTGTCACTGGCATCACAATCCACCTGGAAAACCTTTCTAAAATTTGGAAGTGCCAACACTTGTTGTTCTACTACCTTCTTCTTCAGCAATTCAAAACTTCTCGCAGTTATTGCAGTCCATTTGAACTCTTTTCTATCCCCTCTTATTGTATCAGTTAGGGGTGCACATATGCCACTAAAATTCTTAATAAACTTCCTATAAAAACTAACCAGACCATGAGATGATCTTACCTCAGTAGTAGACCTTGGAGTAGGCCATTCCAAGATGGCTTTTACCTTCTCTAGATCCATTTTGAGACCTTTAGGTGATATAACAAACCCCAAATAGACTAACTCCCTTTTTGCAAAGATACACTTGTTCAGATTAATTAACAGTTTCTCTTCTCTTAGCCTTTCAAGGACACTACGCAAATGCAGTAAATGTTCTTCCAAAGTCTTGCTGAAAATTAAAATATCATCCAAATAGACAATAACAAATTTTCCAAAGAACTTCTTAAGTACCTCATTCATGAGCCGCATGAAGGTGCTTGGGGCGTTCGTCAATCCAAAGGGCATGACTAACCACTCATAAAGACCCTCCTTGGTCTTGAAGGCTATTTTCCACTCATCTCCTTCTCAAATCAGTATCTGATGATAGCCACTCTTGAGATCTATCTTTGTGAAGTACTGAGCTCCACTTAAGCATTCCATAAGATCATCCATCCTTGGTAAAGGAAACTGGTACTTAATGGTTATCCTATTTATAGCTCGAGAATCTGTACACATCCTCCACTCTCCATCCTTCTTTGGTGTGAGTACTGTAGATGCTGCACATGGAATTAGGATCTCTGGAATCAAGCCCTTCCTCAATAGCTCCTGAACTTGTCTATTTAGCTCCTTTGTTTCAGTAGGAGTCATCCTGTGAGCAGCCTTGTTAGGCAAACTAGCTCCTAGAATTAGATCTATCTGATGACTGATTTTCCTTACTAGTGGCAATCCATCTTGAATATTATCAGAGATAATATCTCCAAACTCCCCTAGTAAATTTGAAACTTTGAGTGGTATTTCACTACTACCTTCTTTATCTTTCCTAGGAATCAAAGCATAGCACATATGTTGATGTTTCGTGCCATCTAAAAACTTCCTTCCATCAACAAGATAAATCCTAGCACTACTACATACCTTTTCGCCTTCCTTTTTCATGGGCTTCAATTTGTGGCGAACTCCATCCTTTGTTAGAGAGTATGTGTTTGCATGTCCATCATGTACTGCATGTCTATCAAACTGTCATGGTCTACCCAACAATAGATGGCAAACATCCATCAGAATAACATCACAGAGAACTTCATCATGGTAACTCCCAATTTTGAATTTCACTAAACATTGTTCACTTACTAGGACCTTATGATCATCTTTTACCCAAGAAATCCAATAGGGCTGGAGATGTTTCTCCCTCTTGAGCTTAAGCTTAGAGACTATCTCTTCTGATACCAAGTTATCAGTGCTACCACCATCAATGATCACATCACAACATTTATCCTCACACTTGCATTTGGTATAGAACAAACTCCTCCATTGTCCTGGTTCAATCTCATCACTTAGTAGGACTCTCTCATTTACCAAGGTCTCTCCTCTTTTTTCATCCTCTAAATGTGATGATTGTGCATCCTCATCCACATGAGCAACCCTAGCTTGGCCCTCAGCTCTCCTATCTATCCTTCCTTGTTGTTGAGGGCATTCAAAGGCATGATGACCTTCTTCATTGCAATGGAAATAGGTACCATGGAAGCCTCCTCTTCCTTTTCCACATCCTCTACCTCTTCCTCTCTAATTTGCAAAGTCTTTATCATGGGAGCGATTGAAATCCTCATTCCTCTAGTTCCTGCTCGTACCCATATCTTCATTTTTCTTTTGGGTTTCATTGTAGTCTCCAGATGATCTACTGCTTCCCCTTCCTCCTTGACCATGCCCTCTTTGTCTTCCTTCAAACCTTTTATTCAGCTTCACTTCAACTCATAGGGTAAACTGGTATGCCTCTTCAATGCTGGTCATTCTTACCAGACTTAATTCCTCCTGGATCCTAGGTCGCAACCCACTGATATAATGAGCAACCTTCTCCTTATTTGCTTCTACATGCCCTGCTCTAATCAAGAGTTGGTAAAATTCCTCTGTATATTCTTGGACTAATCTTCCTGCTTGCTTTAACCCATGCATCTTCTTAAACAAATCAAGCTCATAGTCCACAGGAATGAACTGCTTCTTCAATTTGTCCACCATGCGATCCCATCTTGTGATTTGCTCCTTTCCTCTTCTGTTTCTTTCCAATTGAGCTTCTTGCCACCAAGTTTTGGCATGGCCTTTTAGTTTGGCCTTTGCAAACTTAACCCTATCTAGGTCCCTGATATCCTCATACTCAAAGTATTCTTCTAGTTCATTGATCCAATCGATCAACTCATCTGGTTTCAAACTTCTTGAAAATACACCCACTTCAATTGTAGGTCTTTTCCCAAACTTAGTAATGGCCCTAAAGAGCCTTTCCTCTACATGATTCAGAACTTGCCTGTCAAATTCCCCTTCTGGTCCCATTTCTTCTTCTTCATTGTCATCCTCACTATCATCACCTGCGGAAACATTTTCTCCTCTATGGAGCTCCTCTTGTAATGCCTATACTTGCCTTTGGAGGGCTCTAACCTCCTCAGGATTAATAGCTCTGGCCCTTCTGCCACACTCTTTTCATGGAGGCATCTTCTAGCTCGAACCCACAACCACACAGTCCTAGTGCAAACTGCCTCACTGTCGGTGCTCTATCTACACACTCAGGAAAACCAGCTCTGATACCACTTGATGGGGACACAACCCAAGAATAGAATGGACACAATAGAAAAAGGGAAATTGTATTAACTAAAAAATAAGATTGTACATTTAGTATAGAGAAAATAAACTTCAAAACATGCCCTAAGGGCTTATAATAGCATAAATGTGGAGATAATTTCTCCTTTTAGTACCTCCTTTCAAACTCCACTCTGAACTGCCTTTTACAATGCCAAGAATCTCTTTAAATAGACCCCAGAGGGTTAAGGACTAGGAATGCATTCTAGAAAGTGCTGGTAGGCATCCACTGACCAAATAGAAAGATCCAGAAGCCGTGTTAGAAGTCGGCACAAATCTAGAAGAATCAAGAAATGGTAATTAAACTTCGGGGAGGCATAACTTTTGAATTTTAGCTTCGATTGACGAACCATTTACATTTCCAAAAAGCTCTTGAAGCGCTCTATAGCTCTATGGATGACCTTCACTCATCCCCCATTTTTTGGCCCTTTTTGAGGTCATTTAATGCCTCTAACTTGACTTTGAAGCATTCTTAGGAGGTCTCCAAAACCTGAAAAATTGCAATAACTTTCAAACCGTGGGGCCTTTTGACCTGATTCTTTTTCTAGAATTCTCTAAATCATAATTACATTCATCTGGCCAATTCACACCTTCTAGTTTACCAAAATCATGGCTAGTTACATACTCCTATTTTTTTAGGATTTACTAGCACACTGATAGTGGAACTGTGAGAGTTGGAACCTTTATTTGACCCAAATGGGTGTCCAAAAATGAAAACACATAAAATAGAAACTAAGTCTAAGTACATTTTTTTGGGTGACACGAGATTGCCCTTACACCTCTGGATGCTCCTGCATCACACTCTAAAAGCTCGTGTCTTAAAGATAATATAGGATTGAGTTCTTTCATATATAAATAAGAAAATTTTCCTTTTCCCAATGAATGTTGGATAAATCATCCTTTGTCTATTGCCTCTCTTTTTCCTACAAGATTCATTCAAGCCTACACTTTCCAAACTCAATGTGTGGACACTCAACTTTATGCAATGAATCAATGCACATGTTTTCATAACCCATGGGTTTCTCATCACTATGAAAGTTATAGCTATGACCTTTGTTGATATCATGGGATTCTCTACCAATTTTTTCCAATGAATCCTTGAATTTGTATAGACTTCTTGAAGGGCTCCTTCCTCCAAATGATGCTTTAAAAATGTCTCAAGTTACAAAATTTTGACTTGAGACTAATCAATTCCTAATCATTGGCTGTCTTGAAAGCATGGAAAATGTTTGTCTAGCTCAAGCTTGATTACAAACTCCTTCCTCTGCCTTCAACTCACCACTCTCTTTCCATTTCCATTTGAATGTGTGTAGTTCCTTACAATCCATTAAATGAGTCTTTTGTGATTCCGGAAGGATTCCTAGTGGTGTACACCTTTGAAGAAAACTAGTCCCTTCGAGGAGTATGTGTGACAACTAATTTTAAAGCATCTATATTGACATAGTTGTGGACATAGCTAAATATCATTCCTAGATTGTTATGTTTGATACATTATCATAGAAAACTCCAACTTTGAGTGCAAGTTGACATTTCACTCTATTTTCATCAAATCTTTTCAATGAGTTAAAATTCATAGGGAAGATATTGGGAGCATTCTTAAGACAAATGAGGGAATTTATGTTGCATGGATTGCCAAAAATAAGAAGAGCCCATTCAGCATCACAAAAAACATCGTAAGGATCCACACCCATACTAACCTCTCTATGCAAATAAAATAAAAATTCTTTGAGCTCCATTGCAACACCTTCAAGAGATTAGAATGACATCTTAGATCCCAATACATTTAGTGCAATTGGTTGATCTTGTCCAAAAAGTTCCCTAGAGGAAATCTTCTAAAAAGGAAATTGGTCTTTAAAGTGTAAGCTCTAGTAATGGTGAAAAATTGGAATCAAATATGGTTTCATCTTTTCCAAGGATGTCAATTTTTTCCTTTGTCCTAAGAATTTCCTTATCTACATTGCTCCCCTCATTTTTTGTTGCTATGGAACCTAATAAATTAGTAGCCTCTCTATAAGGCTCAAAAAATTAATTGCCATATGTTATCAAATTTGTATTTTTTTTGCATATCCTCATGATCATGTGAGGGTACATCTTTCTTTTTCACACATATCAGGTTAGAAACCATCTCCTTATCCCTAAAATTTTTAGAATTTGTAGATGCTTCTCTTGGAAATGTAAAATCCACATTCTTGCCCATTAGATGACTTTGGTCAAGCCTCATAGTGGGCCCAACAATTTTTTTTTTTCATTTAAAGCAACTAACTCTTTAAACTAATCGATTAATCATCTGATACTAATTTTATCCCAATTGAATGTTTATTTTTATCATTAGAAACATATTTTACCACTTTCTGCAAATTGTGACTTTTTTACATAGAAGGCCTATAGGTGTGCTTTAAAAATTTCCAAAATAGTTAATTGAGCCCTGAGATTAAGTTTACTAATTCTATGTTCCACATTCTTGCACCCTATCAGATTTTGTGTCATGATGATACTTGGGTTAAAAGATATTGACCACCAAAGTTGTCTTCTTTGAACTACCTAAAAATAAACACATTACAAAACAATAATGTGCATTTGGTTTTAGCTTCAAAAATAGGTCAAATGGACATTTGAGGTCTTCAAAAATAAGGCATTCAGTTGCTATCAAGAGTAGAGTATAAATCTATTATTTGGGCTCATGATGAGTAACTAGGCACATTTGGAAAGCATGCAAACTTAAGTATTTGGATTTGTAGGACTAGGAACATTTCGAGTACTGTGATTTTCATGAAAGGAATGGACCTGGGAAAGTGTGTAAACAGATTTGTCAAGACTTGAAAATTGACACACTTAAAGTATTTTTTGAGTAAAAAATGGTGGTACAATCCATTTGGTCCTATCACCTATGGATTCCAATTTATGACATCCTGAATAAGGGCACCAATCAATCTATACTTTTAGACACTAGTAAAACATTATAACTTGCATTTGGAATCACATTTGAATACTAGTCAAACAGATTCATCATAGGCTCAAATCTAGAACATAGCGAGTTTTTTACCCCTAGAATGAAATGAGAAAGGAATTTTATCATTTTAGTCAACTAAATCAAAGTTATAACTACTTAGACAGGGCTTCTCAAAATTTTGAAGAATTTGCATCAGCATGACAACAACAAACAACCAACTTTGAGGGATTCAAAACCTAGCCAAAATATATTAAAATTACTTGAAACTAGAAGCATAGGCTATCTCATATGCATACTAAATACTCCCAAATTGGCAAGTCATGAAACTTAATTGGGTGCAAAATATTCACTTACAAACCAGGGTTCCTATCACTATTTGACACTTTAACAAAAATGCAGATTTAGGCAATGCTCAAAATTACCCTTCACAAAATGACTCGAAATGACAATTTATCATTATAGGACATGTGGATATGTTGAATGTGAGGTGTTAGAAACATAAAAAACCTCATAGGCCTCAAAGTGACAATCAGACACTTATACATTAAATGCACTTATAGGGGTTCAATTTGACTCAAAATTTTGGAATGGTACTAAAAAAGGGGAAGCAATTTTGAGTCCCATTAGAACTATTGTCAAAATGGTTCAATAAAGAAGAAATGCAAATCCTACTTTTATAGAAATGTATAGACAAAAAGAAATCAGACTTGAAGCTACTAGGACAACCTAGAGAAGAGGAGTACCTCTTTATGATGTTAGTGATTATGATGAAGTAGTTGTACCTAATCCAAAATATAAAATAGACCAAGATGAAAAAAGACTCTTGCAATCTTTGACCAGAGAGAATTACATGCCCTCTTTTGTTTTGAAAGAAGATTGTTGAAATGAAGAAGATTGATGAAACCTATCATGGAATTGTTAGAAAGGTTAATCTTCCCTTGGATGTATTTAATTGGGATATTCCAAGGATCCCTAAATGTATTTTGTCCTATTGTACACATGTGGAAGATATGTCATTATTTTTCCTTTATTACACATGTGAGGAAAACTCATTTTTATAATTCCTTTATTAAGGAATTTAGTTTATCCTCCTTAAGAGGATCTTGACACTTTGCACACACCTATTATGAATGTGGCATTCATAGAAATGGGAGTTACACATGTGAACACATGCAACTCCTTTCTCATCTCTTTAAAAGAGATGCTCTTCTTTCTTTCTTCTTTACACACCAATTTGATGTTATTGTATTGAGCTATTTTGCTCCAACACACACTCTCTATCTCTCTTCTCTAGGCATTTTCCTTCATTCATAATACTCACAAGGGGTTTTCTTTGCTTTCCCCTTATAAATCCTTGTCTCCATTGTTGAAATCTTAGTGTATACTCTTGGATTTTGCTTATCTCATGGTAACATTGTTTCACACTTAACTTACTTGGATTGTTTCTCATTCCTTGCTCTATCTTATCATTTCTTTCATGGTATCAGAGCTTGGTTACTAATCCTCATTTTAAAGTTTTGTGTTGAAGGTTTCCATTCATTGGAGCACACCTTATTTGGAGATGTCATTGAGAGAAGAAGTTTGTGTTGTGGTTGTTTGCTCATTCTAACATTTTGTGTGTGCAGGTTTTCTAGTATCATCTTTTATCATTTTTTACTAACCCTCTTTGGAAGGCTTGCCGCCAAAGTGTTTTTCCTATCAAAATTTCAAAAAAATTTGCCCTTGTTTTGGAAGGTGTGCCATCAAAACAAGCATAATTTCTTAAATAAAACTCATTTATTATTATTGTGCAATTTTGTAAGATTAATTATCATTATTTAAACAAAAGAAGTCCCTAATATTATTATTGTAGGGAATACTTAGGTTTTCTTATTATTATTTATCCTTCATTCAATAGAACTATTTCAAAATTTAATTTATATTTTTTTAATCTTCATCTCTTTTGAAATTTATAATATATATATTTTTTGAAATTTAAAAATTTATCTCAATCTATGAGATTTCAAAATTTTAATAGATAATTCTTTCCAAATCTACATTCAGTTTTTTTTAGAATCTTACTTTTCTTGTTACTCCTACTTTGTGGCTTTTCCAACTCAGGTTTGTAAATATCATTAGTGATTTTAAATATTTCTAACATTTTACTCATTCCATTTTACTATATTCTCTTTAATCTTTGTCTCTGTGTGATCTTTAAATGTATGTTTTCTAATTTCTTCTGAGCGCTGCTTGTAAACATTTGATATTTTTGCTATTTTTAATCTTAGTAACGTAATTTCTTTTGCCTGCAACCTTTGTGAGATTCGTACACAATAGTTACCATCTAAGAAATTTGATTGCCATTTTCATTATGGATCCCTAAGTGGCTTATTTCTCTAAGTTTACTACATGCAACTGCTATGTGATCTCATACACAGAATTGAAGGCAAACTTCCAACGGAGGTAAACATTTTCATTCTTGCATGATCTCTTGCATGATTCTCTATTTTGATAACCAACTCTACTTCATGATTCTCTGGTCTGTTCTTTTTTGTAGTATCATACCTGCCACACTTAAGAAGAAGAGACATTTTTTTTGTAGTCATTTTTCTCTTTTTAGACTTTTTTAAAAGAAAAATGTTTTGGGCTATCCAAAATGTGAGCTCCAACACATAACGTGCTACTAGGATGTTAAAAAGAAGATTCATTTTTTTTCTGTAGTCATTTTTCTCTTCAAACATTTTTAAAAGAAAAACATTTTGGGCTATCCAACTTTTTAGTCTTTTTTTGGTTTCACTTGTTTTTCTTTTAGCCTCATAGCCTTTTTAAGGAATTTCATTTTTCATTTCATTCCTTCTTTATTTGTTGTCAGAGACATTTTTTTTTTTCTTACCTTTTGCAGAGGAAGCATGGTGTTGCCATTATCTCCAAGGCAGATGCATGTTGTAGAAGCATTTTTTTTCCACACTCATTAGTCATTTTGTTCAACTCTTCAATAAATCTTTTGGTTTATTAATAAAGTATTTTGATTAAACTTTTTTATATTGTTCATTATTTATTTGCACCATTTTTTTTGCTTAAACTTTAGTTTCAGTCAATTCTAAAGTGTTTTTAATTTCTTTATTAAGGAATTTACTTATAATTTATTAAGTGGTCTCATTATAGAGTTATAAAATCAATTTATAACTTCATCAATTGACCTCTTATAACTATTTTTTAATCATTATAGCTAATTATATATTTTTACATAATAATCATTTAGTCCTTCTTACATCTCTATATTATTCTTTTGTTATAGATTCATAATTATTTCTAACATCTACTTCAGGGTTCTATCATTCTGTTTCAATTTAAATCATTATTCTAACGTTTTATTTTGCAAGATTGTATCATTTTTTTTTAGAAACTTAATCATAGTTCTCTCACCAAGTTTTAATTTAATTAATTCAAGTTAATTTTTTTCAATTCATCTTTCTATAAGGGGGATATTTTTTTTCCATAAAAATATCAACCTTAATTCCAAAAATAAAACTTAATCATACTAATTATCATTCCTGGAAAACACACATTTCATTTATTTTTCATTTTAAACACTTGTTTGAGATAGCCACTGATCCTTCTGTTGAACTTGGTTCAACGGCTACTCAAGATGAAAAAGATACTTGGAAACTTAAAAATGAAGAATCTTTAGGTTTAATTGGTATTTCCATTATTCCATATTTATATGTTTTAATTGCACATTGTTCTAAAGCCCATGATGCCTGGTTAATTTTAAAAACCAAATATGATAGTGCAGATGAATCACACAAAATGCAGTTGCAGGATCAACTTGAAGATCTTAGGTATATAGATTTTAAGACCATGGATGAATTTTTGTTAAAATTTGATTCTATTAAAAGCCAACTTATTGCTTTAGGTGTTCAGTTAGATGACATTCGCTTAATTCATATTATTCTTAAAAAGTGCCTTCCTAGAAAGTTTCAACATTTTATAACTAATGTTCATGCACAACTTGCTATTCCTACATTAACTACTCAATTAACTTATGTTATTTTTCAAAATTTATTAAGACAGGAAGAAGCTAAGCTAATTCAGTTTGGTACTCTTAAATCAACTGAACATGCATTTATGTCTCAAAATTCAAATAATAATAATTTTTGTTCAAATAATAATAATAATTCTAATAATTTCAATAATAAATCTCATGCCAAATATAACAATAATAACAATAACCATAACAATCATCATAATAACAATCATAATAATAGTAATCAAAAGAATCGTTCAAATTCCAAACCTCATTGTTCTTATTGTGGCAAAGATGGTCATGTTGTCAATAACTATTTTAAAAAGAAAAATGATAAAAAAAAACCTATTAACAATAGTAACCATAATCAAAAATCAAATCATAAAAAAGGTAACTCTATTGGTTCTAATTCTCATCATCCTTTTAGTTGTAGCTTTAATCTTTGTAGACCTTTAGAGTGGATTGTTGATAGTGGTGCATCACAACATGTAACTTCTCATAAAGAAATTTTTTATTCTCTACAACCTGATATTGCTAACATTCCTATTCAGTTAGCTAATAATCAGACTTGTAAAGTTGAAGGTTTAGGTGATGTCACTATTTCTAATGGTAAATTGCATGATGTATTGTATGTACCTGATTTGAAAACTAATTTGGTTTCTATTTCAAAGTTATGTCAGGACTATAAAGTTGAATTCTATAAAGATACATGTTATGTCATAGCTCCTCAAACTAAACAAGTGATTTCTCATGCTAAAATGGATAATGACAACTTATTTAAATTCCATGAATTTTCTAGTTCATGATATTCTTTACATACTTCCATTGATTTCAATATATGGCATGAAAGACTTGGCCATTTAAATTTGGATTATATTACTTTAATGCACAAAAGCAATATGGTTGATGGCTTGCCTCACATTATTCCCTCTAAGATTGCTTGTATTGGTTGTATGAGTGGTAAGATGCATAGGAAGCCCTTTCCAAGTGGTAAATCATGACGGGCAGCTCATAAGTTGCACCTTGTCCATAGTGACCTTTTGGGCCTAATGGAGAATAACTCCATCCAAGGTTCTTGGTATGCACTTACCTTTGCTGATGATTTTTCTAGATGAACTTGGATCTATTTTTTGCATAGAAAGGATCAAGTTCTTGATATATTCATTGAATTTTAGTTATATGTTGAAAGACAATCTGGTTTGAAGCTTACTATTCCTTATACACAATAGCAAAATGGTGTGGTAGAAAGAAAGCATCAGACCATTGTTGAAATGGCTAGATGCATGTTACATGCTAAGAATTTGCATTAGAAATTTTGGGCTGAAGCCATGTTTTGTGCAACTTATATTCTTAATAGGACTCCTACCAAAGCTCTCAAGGATATTACTCCAGAAAAGGCTTGTTCTGGTAGGAAACTTGATTTACATCATTTGCAAATTTTTGGATCTGTTGCTTATGTTCATACTCCTAAATAGAAAAGGCATAAATTAGATGCTAAGTCTTCTCCTTATATGTTTGTTGGTTATGATGAAAACACTAAGGGTTATCGTGTTTATGATTCTACTACTAACAAAGTTCAAGTTGCTAGAGATGTTTGCATTGCAAAAAATGCAGTACATGACTGTTCTACTACACATGATGAAAAATTTAGTAGCACTAAAATTGTGCTAGTAGAGGACCAAGCTCCTTCTCTTAACCCTACTCCTCCTCTTAACCCTACAACTCAAGCACCACCTATTATTTATGCTTCTACTAATAATGATATTCAAGTAGCTACTAATGATGCTTTTATTGATAATGATTCTTCTTCTAGTGATGATTCCATTACAAGTAAATGTAAACCTAAATGGGCTCAAAACTTAATCAATGAAAGTGATGACTACATTTCTAGATTTTGTGGAATTAAACATAGAAGGATTAATTATTGTAATTATGCTTTAATGACTACTATTATGAATTCTAATGATCCTAAGTCTTTTGATAAAGCTAACTCTCAACCTCATTGGCAAAAGGCCATGCAAGAGGAATATGACTCTTTAATTGCTAATCAAACTTGGGACTTAGTCAAGTTACCTCATGGAAAGAATATCATTTCATGTAAATGGTTATACAAAACAAAATTGAATGCTAATAATGAAATTAGTAAATTTAAGGCTAGACTAGTTGCTAGAGGTTTTTCACAAATTGAAGGATTAGACTATAATGAAACCTTTGCTCTTGTTGCTAAAATGCCTACTATCAAATTAGTTCTTGCTTTAGCATCTAAAATGAATTGGCCCATTCATCAAATGGATGTTAATAGTGCCTTCTTAAATGGTGATTTACATGAAGAAATCTATATGGCTCAACCTCTTGGATTTGTTAAGAAAGGTAGTGAAAATATGGTTTGAAAATTGAAAAAATCTATTTATGGTCTTAAACAATCACCTAGAGAATGGTATTCTAAAATTAATTCTTTCTCTATGTCTCAAGGCTTTTCGAGAAGTAAGAATGATCTTAATTTGTATATCAAACATACTGAAGATGATATTATCATTGTTATTGTTTATGTAGATGATCTAATTCTCACTTCTAGTTCAGATGCTTTGATTTTTGATATTAAGTTTCAACTTAAACAAAAAATTTAGATGACTGATTTAGGTATTTTACATTACTTCTTAGGTATGCAAATTTGCCAAACTCCTAAGGGTATCTTTCATTCTCAAAGCAAGTATGCTCATGATCTTTTAGAAAAATTTAACATGAATGATTCTAACCATGTTTCAATTCCATGTGAATTAGGAACTAAATTAATGGCTGAAATGAATACTCCTTTTGTTGATGAAACTTTGTATAGGCAATTGGTAGGAAGTTTAAATTATTTAACTCTTACTAGACCTGATATTGCTTATAGTGTTGGTTTAGTTTTTAGATTTATGTCTAAACCTCAACAAACACATTTTAAAGTTGCTAAAAGAATATTAAGGTACATTAAAGGAACAATTAATATGGGATTATTTTATGATGCCAATTCTAAATTTGTTTTACATGGCTATGCTGATTTCAATATAGGTGGAGATCCCAATGATGGGAAATCCACTTGTGGCTATTGTTTCTTTGTTGGTTCAGGTGCAATTTCTTGGAAAAGTAAAAAAGAACACTCTATTTCCCTTTGCTCAACTGAAGCTGAATACAAAGGTTGTACCAATGCAGCTAAGGAAGCTTTATGGCTTAGAAGACTTCTTGAAGATTTGGGTCTATCTCAACAAGCACCTACCCCACTACATTGTGACAATCAAAGTGCTATTTCCTTGGCAAAGAATCCTATTTTTCATGCAAGGACTAAACATATTTCACTTCAACATCACTTCATTTGAGAACAAGTTGAAGACAAGCAAGTTACTCTTCTTTATTGTAAAGGTGAACATCAAGTTGCTGATATTTTGACAAAACCACTTTCTAAAGAGAGATTTCAATTTCATTGTAAAAATTTGGGTTTAAAACCCTTTGATATAAGCTCCCCAAGTAAAGATCAAGGGGGGGTGTTAGAAAGGTTAATCTTCCCTTGGATGTATTTAATTGGGATATTCCAAGGATCCTTAAATGTAGTTTGTCCTATTGTACACATGTGGAGAACATGTCATTATTTGTCCTTTATTCCACATGTGAGGGCAACTCATTTTTATAATTCCTTTATTAAGGAATTTAGTTTATCCTCCTTAAGAGGATCTTGACACTTTGCACACACCTATTATGGATGTGGCATTCATAGAAATGGGAGTTACACATGCGAACACATGCAAATCCTTTCTGATCTCTTTAAAAGAGATGCTCCTCTTTCTTTCTTCTTTACACATCAATTTGATGTTATTGTATTGAGCTATTTTTCTACAACACTCTCTCTCTCTCTTCTCTAGGCATTTGCCTTCATTCATAATACTCACAAGGGGTTTTCTTTGCTTTCCCCTTATAAATCCTTGTCTTCATTGTTGAACTCTTGGTGTATGCTCTTGGATTTTTCTTATCTCATGGTAACATTGTTTCACACTTAACTTACTTGGATTGTTTCTCGTTCCTTGCTCTATCTTATCATTTCTTTCAGGAATAATCATTATTTTGTCATTGATGTCAAACCTTCTACTTATTGGCATGACAATTGCTTACATTCTTCTAAATGCTATCATTTGATTGATTGATGAAGAGGGTTTGAAAAGAAAGGGTAATAAGAGAACCTAGAGAAAGGTTGAGCTATATGGTGTATAAAACAAGCACTAAGACCAAGCAAGACATTTATGATATAGTGTATTGTTTATCTACTCAAGGCTGTAATGAAAGGATACTTGAGCAAGGAATAGAAGGAGATTAAGTAAAGAAATGTTTCTACCAAAACTAACTAAGAAAATAGTAGAAGTTGAGCAAGTTAGTGCAAGCCAAGAACAAAATTAGTTGAAGCTGAGTAGTAATTTTAGTATGTGTTGAGAAAAGAGAAATCTAGTAGGTGTTGAGTGAAGAAATCTTAGTATGTGCCAAGCATCAAAAGATGGTAGTAGCGGCCAAGAGAAACTTGGTGTATGTCAAGCAACCCAATGTTTATTGAGGGATTTTTGAAGCATAAATGTTATTTATATTCTTATGGGGGAGTATTGTAGATATGTTACTATGATGATATGTTACATTCATGACTGAGTTTTTCATTGATGTCAACATAGCATTTTCTTGTGGTATGTAACAAAAGAACAATGAAAAGATCCAACTGGTATGGATGGCTAGTTCAGTATTCTCACTATCTAATGTTATGAGAGATATGTCTAAATATCTAGTATATGTAATTAATATCTGATGAAGAAATGATAAGTCTGGCAGAAGTTATGTGAGTTTTCGTGATGTTTGTTCTGAGATAGACTTTATAGAGGCATGTTCTAGTAAGCTTGTTATATCTCTTAGCAAAATTGTTATTATGAGAATTGAGGTTCAAGATATGTAGAAGACATGTTGGTGACGATGTGGCTAAGTTAACTCATCATAATATTCCATGTATGGAAAGTTATTCAAGCTACAAGGTATAAGATTGATGTTATTGCTAAGTGTAACATGTCCTTAATGTGGTCCTATAATTATTAATTGAGAAGGTTTAACAACTAACTCAGGGAATTTGTTTATGCACTTAGTATAAAGGAAGGATATTTTACTTTATCATGACATGTGTGTGGATGAGATGAAGAAGTGTTTGTAAGCAGAAGAGAAAGTAGAATGTGAAGTTGAGAAGAGTAGAGCAGAAGTGAAGGAAACTTCATTATTGAGGTTTTGTTGAGTGATCCGAGGTTTGATATTTGAATCCAAGGTTTGTGACCTAGTCTACAAGGTCTGATAGTGTTTGGTTTGGTTGATAGAGCAAAGGAAAGAAGAACATAATAATAAATTGCATGTTTGAGTAGTGATCTCTTCTTGTAGTTTAAATTGCATGTTTGAGAAGTGGGTTCTTCTTACATACATTGTACTAAAACTCCTAATAGGGTTGGAATCTCCTAATAGGGATTCAAAGTTTCCTTGTAGGGAATTTTTGTATTAAATGTTGTAATAGACTCCTAATAGGTTCCATCATTGAACAAGGAGTATTTATATTAGTACATCATCTTGTGGGCATCATTCCCACTGGGGTTTTCCCTTTGATCAAGGGTTTCCCTTGTTAATATATCTGGTGTAATATTCTATGTGTATATAATTACAGTTTCTCTTTACTTTGGTTGAATGGTTAAGTTTGTTTAAAGAAGATAAATCTTTTAATTCTTGGATAACTAATTCACCCCACCCTCACCCCCCACCCCCCCAGGCCATTATCTTGGTGGACTATTGTTTCTAACAATTGGTATTAGAATGTTAGGTCCTTGAAGATAAAGTTTAACAACTTTGGGAGATCCATGGAAAGAATGTTTAGGAAAGATAGTCTAAAGTTTGATGAAACAAATTATGATAGTTGGAAGGAAAAGATGAAGACACATTTGTTGTTTATGGGTTTGGGATATTGGATCTTGACAAAATTAGTGAAGACAATCATTGCTGAAAAGGACTTGGAAAATTGTACCAAGGATGAAAGAGGTCTTTTTATGTGCGAGATGAGAGCTAGAGAAGAACTATTGATTGCACTTCTTGAAATTGAATACAATCAGGTAAAATATCACTTGCCACTTCACATTTGATTTGGAAAGCTTTGGAAACTAGTTTTGAAGGTGATGCACATTGTAAGAAGTTGAGGTTACAGAGTTTGATTTGTGCATTTCAAGATGCTAACATGACGGAAGATGAATTGATAAGAACATATGTAGGTAGAATATCAAAAATTATTGCAGTTATTAGATCTCAAGGAGGAACCAAAGAAGAGGATGAGGCTATATGAAGGATATCAAAGACTTTAACACCACCATTTAGGTCAGTAGTTCAAATGATACATTTGTTGATATCTTGTAACAAATATTTTACAAAGGAGACATTTCTTGGAAGACTTGAAGCAATTGAGAATGAACTTAAATAGTCTAGGGAATTGACCAAAATAGAGACAACTTTAAGTGGCTTGAATATTTGACGTAGTTTAATAAGGAGCACAAGTGCTAGAGGAGACTTTGCTAGCAACAATAGAGTTGATGAGGATAGAAAGATTGAACGAGTAGCCCTTCTAGTAAGAAGAGAAAAAGATGGTAATAAAATATTTAAATGTTGGACTTGTGATGAATATGGTCATTATGCATCTAAATGTCCTAAAAGAGAGAAAATGTATATGTTGGAATGTTCAAAATGGGAAGAGTACTTCTAAGAGTGGGGGAGGGGGGTGAATCAGAAGTATCACACTTTTAACCTTTCAACAATCCTTTAAACATATAACTGAAAAGTAAACTAAATGCATGTATACATATAAATGAACATAAAACAAACATATGCAATAACACATAACACCAGATTTGGTAACCCAAAAACCCTCTAAGAATAAGAAGGTAAAAATGGGGTGGGGATTATATCCAAAAAAATCACTGCAGCAATGAATGATTGATTACTTCTGATGGTCTACCCTATGAAAGGCCTACCCTGTTAAAGGCTTTACACTGTGTCAATAGTGACCTGGTTAGAGGATTCACAAACACTTTACATGAAGTGTTGCCCTATTAAAGGATTAACAATAGGCTATTAAGCCCACCTAATACAATACGATTTTCAATCACCTTCTACAAAGGTTCTCCCACCTAGCTATTAATCCAACCTATCAATATAGGATTTCCAACATCTAATACAATGGCAAGAAAGTATTAGAATAATAAACCTGATAGTATGCAATCTGTAATTGTTAGATTAAGGCACTTGATCTACTCTCTCTGATGTGACCCTTTCTTGATTTGATCTCTGATCCTATCTCTTGTCCCTTGTACTATTCTAATCAATTGGATAAGTAATTGCTGCTCTGTTCCTCTAAGTCTTTCCTTCTTCACACTGAATTTCACTATAGTTTATACATACATTGCTCTCTTTCTACACATGCAATGGGGTTTTCAACCTCCTTTTAAAGATTGTGAAGACTTAGGGTTAGGTATGGATCTATGATCCATATTGAATCTTATGTTCCCCCTCATTCCTTGTATTTTCCTCATTGGTTGCATGTCTTCTCCATTTTTCTAATTGGTTGCATGTTGATTGCATAGGAAATGTAAAAGGTTCATCCTCATCATTTTTATCCTTTTAAATCCTTCTATGTTAGCTCCAAAAATAGTTTACATCTGAGTTTTTGAAGGAACAAACTCATATGTTGATTCTGTGTTACTCAACACATACTGGACTAGTGGTGCTCAGAACATATACTATCCTAGTTTGCTTGACACCTATTACATTCTATCTTTCTTAGCATGTGTATGATTCTGGCTCACTCAACATATGAAGCATTTTGACTTTCTCGGCATCAAGTATGACTCAACACCTATATATCACTCAACACTTATATACTACTTAGCACCTAAAGATCACTCAACACTTGTTGGAATACTGGCTTGGCACACACTATGGCTTGGTATACATAGTGTACTCAGCTTTAATGTCGAGAGTGGTTACGTATATTGACACTCAAATGTCAAAACCATCTAAGACCAACAATCTCCCCCTTTGACATGAGTGTCAAAAACACTTAACTAAATATGACTAATCTATCCTTATGAGTACCTTATCCACAAATTTCAAGATTTGTTCAAAATACCTTAACTCCCCCTAAGCTAATTGTGTAATGCTCTTTTGCCTTTGCTTTGTTTCTGTAATCTATACTTGTATGCTATTTCATTCATATCTCCCCCAAAACAATATATCTCCCCATAAAAGAATGTAATCAAAATTTAGTATTTACTATTATTTCTCCCTTATATCTCCCTTAAAACATATATCTCCTCCTTTTTGACACTTATGTCAAAGGGTTCTATGGAGTAATACCATACTTAGCCAAAAAGTTACTATTTACCTCCATTATTATTTTTAGAGCTGCATCCTAATTCTCCAAAGCAATGTCAAGTGACTTGTGCTAGATGGAAGTCTCTGTAGCAAGGTGTACAAGTAGATTGAGTGTAGAAAGATTTGGATATTTCTTTAAGACTATTTCTACATATACTTGCTCCTTGTGGAGGACTTCCAAATGTGGGGTTATTGAGGATTGAATCTGCATCAATTTTTCCTTTGTGTTGGCTTCCTTTGCTATAAGTACAACTAACTCCCTTCGAGTGTGAAGCAATTGTGCAAAATGCTTCTCACGTTGAGCTGGATCCTTTGGTAGTTGCATGCTAGAAAATTTAAAATTTATTTCCAAGTTCATTATTCTCTGATTTGTTTCTTGTGTGAAATTGGAAAAATCACACAACTTCCTATATAATGAGAAAATGTTCTCAAATACAACTTTGACCTTGTCTATTTTCTTGGGCAACTCTACCTATTCAAGTGTTATTCCACTTGATATATTCTCATTTTGTTTTCCTTGAACTAACCATTCCATGAGTTTAACATTAGTATCCTAGTCTTCATTGGTCACCTGGTCAACTATATCTAATAGTTGCTCTATTATTGGCTTTGCTTCATTTGGTGACTGCAAGTTGAAGGTATCCATAAAGATGTCGTTAATGTCATGTAGTGATTTCTTGTGCTTGAATTCCTTCCTGATTATTTCTTTCCTCATCCTTCTATCTAATGCATTTTTCATTTCATTGATTTGTGCCATTGTGATGACCTTGGAATCATAGGAGGATATTACAATATCTTCATCAAAATTAGGGTCTCGATAGTGAAGTACCCTGGCTACTCTAGTTGATCTTGACCTTGGAGTTGAAATTTGCAAAGGTGTAACTTCAGTGCTCAGCTTGTAAAGGGTCTTCGTTTGAGTGCCAATCTTTGGTAGTTCCACCAATGTCTATATGGTGGCCTACTCCTTTTCTTTTGAGGTATCCTACTTCTCATTAGTTTTCCCTTCTACTGCACTCAACTTTTGAAGAGTATCACTTGTTGCACTTGGTGGAGGTGGTGGTGGAAGCATTAGAATCTTTGTGTAAGTAGTTGTGTAGGTGAAAGGTGGTACCTTTGGTTTTACCTTTTTTCTCTTTGTGGTGCTACTATTGCCTTTTGTAACTCATCAACACTCACCAATACAGGGCTTGTGCATAATTATGCATTTAAAGTAGATTGGTGAAGGATCTTGGAGAGATCATTTGTAGTAAGGGGATTGATGTTCTGAGCTGATTTGTTAGGAACATCCTTAATGATTATTTTTTCTACAAGTGAGTTGATTGTATGAGGTGGATGAGGAGATGGCATTTGTGTGTCTTGCACACTCTATTCCTCTTCTTGTTGTTGTTCAACTATTGTCATGTGTTCTCCTTTTTCTGATTCCTCCTCTTCTTTCTCCTTATTCTCTTCCTCTCCTTTTTCTTCCTCACTTTTCTTTTCTTCTTCCTACTTCTTTGTTTCCTTTTCCTCTACCCTCTCCTCTATTTTCTTTTCTTCTATCTTCTCCTTGGCACTGGTGTCTACCTTATTTTCTTTCTCTACCTTGTCATCAGTTATCTTATATATTGTTTTCCACAACTATGTGGATTTATTTACTACATCCTCAATCTTGTTTTGAAGGATGCTAAAAGCTCTATACTTTGGTGCAAATTTTCCATCATGTTTCTTATTTTCCTTTGTTATCTAACCTTTTTTCATGTCAGGCTTCACCTAAGATAGGGTAGATTCTCTAATCTCCCTTTCCATTTTTTGACAATAATACCATTTATTCTCAATTATCTCATATAGTTCGTTAGGCATGGTATTATCAAGTTCTAGAGGTGTGTTTTTAAATCCATCACGGGATACACAAATTCCTCTAATTTATTTTTCTCTTCCCTACTGAGCTTATTAAAAGTAAGAGTCTTTAAGACATTTAAATCTGCACTCTTAATCTTTTCACAAAGTTTGTCAATTGTAGATTTTGGAGGATGACTTACAACTCTAAATTGGCTATGGTCCTCAGACTCTATTCTCTCTTCATCATCTATATCTAGTTGTGCCACATACTTTGTTCTCTTCTTTGGCTCTTCAATAGGTTGTTTAGTGGCTTTCTTCTTCTCTTTTGATGCCTCTATAGACTTTTGAGTGGATGCCCTTATAGTGGCCCTTGTTG
This sequence comes from Cupressus sempervirens, assembly GCA_028749045.1. Taxonomy (NCBI): domain Eukaryota; kingdom Viridiplantae; phylum Streptophyta; class Pinopsida; order Cupressales; family Cupressaceae; genus Cupressus; species Cupressus sempervirens. Next base: position 1,021,511,769 of record CM053785.1, read on the forward strand.
CTGGAGCTAGCTTAGTTTGTGTTGGCTTGGTGACCTTCTTGGGCTTGGGCTGAGCTACAGGCTGATTTTTTTTCCATTCTCTTCTTTTTTTAGTAGATTTAGGTGCTTCCTTAGCTTATTCTCCCTTGGCACTTTCCTCCTTGTCTTCTCCTAAGCCTTGTGTTAGCTCTACTAGGCCTTTCCCTGAGCTTCTTCTTCTTCTTCTTCTTCACCTGATTCTCCTTCAATACTTGCACCAAATTGCTTCTTTATTCTCTTTACCATCTTATCTTTCTTCTTGATAATAGTGGCTATTTTTAATTTAATCTCAACTTTGGACTTGACAACATCATATGTTCCAAAGTGAGGAGCCTTCTTTTCTATCTCATCCATAAGAAATGTTGTGATTGCTATTGAGGCTTCATCTACATCAAGCTCATAACCCAATGGCCTTAGGCATCTTACTCTTGGTATTGTTTCCTAGATGTAGGTGTATTCAATTTCAACCAAGAAGCATATGTCATTGACGTGTTTCTCTACCAATGAAACTATTATTCTCATTATTTTCTTCAAGGACTTCTTGAATTCCTCAAAATTATCTCCCATTTGATCAATGAACTCATTAATTTGTGTGAGTGTAGACTTGTTGGAGTTCCAACTTACCTTTCCAATAGAAGGAAACTCTTCCATAATATAAAAGAATATGCAAACTAATACTGATCCAGATTTTCATTATGCTCCCTTGGATCTTCTTATGGCTCCCAAATTTTTATTTATTTCTTGAAGCATTAGTTCTACTAGATCATAGGTATGATCTTTCTTTACCAACTTGTAAGCTACATCAACAACTATGTAGGGTATGCTATTTAGTCTACTTGATTGGTAGAATTTGTTGAAATTATTCTCATAGCATAGTCAAGTAGGGGTTTGGTTATAGTGTCTATAGTCATTCCCCTATTATTCCATTTTGCTTCTGTATTCTTCTCAATGACCTCCTTTCTATCACTTCTCAAGGTCTTTGGTTGATCTAGGGTTGGGAGTCCCATAACCCTATGCACTATCCCTTTTGTAATTTTTATAGGTCACATCTCTAGCCATTGGAAGCCATCATGAATTTGACTCAAAATAATGTGAATCCATTTAGTCTTAAACACTGTAGGAAAAACTAGGGTTTTTGTTAGACCTATTTTCTCAACAATATGGAATTCATCTTCCAATATCCTATTGTCACATACCTTGTCATAGTAATGGAAGACTTCAAGATAACCTATGGTACAAATTTTTTAGTTATAACATTTTCTCACATCTTTAACCATGACAACTTTAGGTGGAATGATGGATAATGCGCTAGTTGGGTCATTTTTGTAGGCAACTTCAAGGATTGGCCTAAATTTAGGTTGTTGTACCTCATTGCTAACTAACTAGATCTCATGACTATCTTTTCCTTTGGGGTTTCTTGAACTAGAGGCCATTTTTCCAAACTAGGGTTTAAATGTATTAAAACTTTAACTTCTACGTAGCTTGGCACTTGATAAATACCTTTGAATCAATGAACTTGTGCAGAATTGCTATTGAAATCCATGCAAATGGCTATTAGGTTACTACTTGATCACTTCTTTTCTCTTTTCATCTTTTCTCTTCATTTGGATGGCATGGAAATGAACAAAAATTGACATTATACCTGTCAAAGACCTAGCATTAAATACTTCATACATATAGCTGTAAACTCGACACTTGAAGGATTCAACATGACTTGGCTCCCATTGTATTTCATTTACTTAGATTCCACTAGTTCTCTTCATTTCACTCAGCTCCAACTATCAACTCCGTCACTATTAGGAACTTGGCATCCATGGGTAACTCAACATCTTCTTAATTTTTTTGACTTGGCATCTTTGCTTATGCAGATTTCTTCCTTGCAGTACTTCTTTCTCTTGGACTTAATGTATGATGTAACTTCAGTCCCATACACCTTTCTTATGCTTAGTTGGATGAAGTGTGATCACTTGACCTTTTGGGTGAAGTGATCTCTCCATTTGATGTGCTACACTCATTTTTCTTCTTCCAAGTTTTATTCATTTGCCCTCCTATTTGTTCAACATCAACCTTCTCTTGTCCTTTGTTGACTTCTATCTTGGGTGCTATTGACTTTATTGGGAAATTCCTACTGATATGACCATTTTTCAAGCAATTGAAACATGTGGTTTGGCTCAACCATCTACTATAATTTCCTCTAAAATGTGTCCTTATGCAATTTTTAGGAATGTGTCCATACTGCTGACAATAGTGATAGCTATATCTAGTGTTGTAATCCCAATTGTAGTGATGACAATGGTTGTTTCCTCTTGCATGCTGATTAGGTGTCCATATAGGCTTTGATCTACACTCAAATTCTCTATGTCCATATTTTTTGCAGTTGTAACAATGTCCTTCAAATCTTGGTGTCCTCATGGTATTAGTTCTACATTTATGTGTTTGATTTCCTTGCTTTTTGCACTTGTGACAAAAGCTTGCATTTGTAGGCTTATCATGTTGATGATTGTTCTTGCTCCTGAATACATTAGAGGTGTGTCCCTTTTTAACACAAAAATGACAAGTAGGTTTAGTGTTCTTACCTTTGTTACTCCTTTCTTCTGTAGTCTTGGATGATTCTCCTTGTTCAGTGCTAGTCTAACCAAGTCCTGAAGTATCATTGCTAGCCCTTGGTGATTTTAGTAGTTTCTCAAAGTACTTGATAGCCTCATTGGGTTTGTGAAAGCTTTCTACTATCTCCTTCTCTATCTGCTTCTCCCATTCCTTAGATTCTCATGGGGAATAACATTTCCTACTAGTCTATAGGAAAGGTTTAGTTCACATATAGGATGGTATATTTAATAATGTATTGTATGTTCCATCTTTTTTTGCCAACCTTTTCTTGATTTCTCAAATTACATGTAGTGGATCATGGAAGATAGTTGAGTTCACTATTGATTTAGTCTTCATTTGGGATTGTGTAATAAGAGGTCTTATTTCTATAGTGGTAGTTGATCCTTCCACTCATCTCTACACCTTTTGGCACTTTGGTCCACCATCTTCATTGTTGGAGCATACTATTTCTCTTTGGTAGGAGCATCATGTGGTGCAGTCAGGATACTTGAATATTTGTATTGTTCCTAAGATCCTTGTTTTGACTACAACACCACATCTAGTTGAGGACTTTTCTCTTGAGTAGGATTATTCAACACCCATAGCTCATTAAGGCTTGTCCAATGACAACCTTCATTGCCCTAGTAGCCTTATCACTCATACAATGCCCATGACACCTATTTTTCCTTAGCAATACTAGTGGCGCCACCTTTTTCAGCCACCACCACCACAGAGCAGAACTGACCTGCCACTTGACCACCATTGCTCAGACTAACATCATCAACTTGGAATTTGACATCAACCATGTCTTTAATTTTCTAGTGAGCCTATCTTTTGGAGCAGAAGTTGTGATTTTGGCCACAAGTTGAGCATACAGATGTGTTTTTCTAATCCAAAAGAACTACCAAAAAAGATGATTTAGAGATGGAGACAACGGTGCTAGTTTCATCACATTCCAAGTTTGTTTGAGATCCAACTTTGTGCTTCAAAATAGAGGCTTCTATTTCCTCCTTCCTTGCATCCAAAATCCATGTTCTTTTTCAATTTTTGTGCATATAGTTATTTTTTTCTAGAACTTGAGGGAATTCTTTATATATTATGGGGGCAACATTTTCTTTTCTATTATTTACTTCAGAATAAGACCTTTTTTCTTCCATCCTCTTCTCTCAATGTTGAATCCACCTATAACTTGGCTCAAGCCATACAACTATCACACTTGGAAGGCACAAATGACTAGGCTTCTCATGTTAAGAGGCTTATGGTGATGTTTGGATAAGAACCAAGCTATTCTGACATGCTCTTTTGAGGTTCTTCAAAAAAAGAATAAAATGGATGATGCCATGGGATTGATTGCACTAAATATCTTAGATAGTCTTTTTTTTCATTTGGATGGTTTGACCACTCTATAGGCTATTTGGATGAAATTCTAGTCTTTTTTTGGCATAGTGAATGAGTTCCAAGCACTTCAGCATGATGTAGAATTGACATCTTTCACACCTGCATACTTCCCCACTATTGAGGACTTCTTGATTAAGTTCAAATATCTATATACACTTTTTTAGGGATGTCGAACAAACAATAGAGATGATGAGTACCTCTTTTAGATACTATCCAAGTTACAAGGCCAATATCAAATCTTCTCTTCCACTTTCTACTCCACTATGAATGTCTTGGTTGATAGACATAGGATGCCTTCATTTGAGATATTTTGTGATTGGTTAACTCTTGAGTAGTCCAATATCACTCAGATTGATTCACTTTCAGGTTCATAGTAATAGGCATTGCTTGTCAAGGATACATAAGAGCAAAAGCTGAAGCAGATATCAAATTTATCTTCTACTGGTTCATCATCATCTTTGAAAAAGAAGGAGAAAAAGAATACTAAGACTCCTACCTATTCTTATTGTCAAAAAAGATTACATGATGTGTCACATTTTTTTCAAAAGAGATTTGATGGCTATGAGAAAGAAATTATAGATTTGCAAGCTCTTCTTCTGAAGAACTCTATTTCTTCTCCATCCTCTTCTACCTCACAAGGGTCTATCTTTTAGTCTTCATCCACATCTTTTCCATCTACATTGGATCTTGCAAAGGGTCATGCATTACATGTTTCTATTACATCTCCCTCACAAGTTCCTAGGCTACTAGATTCATGAAGTAGTGCAAGGCAGGGGAGTCCCCAAAGGAGATGTCCTAGTCCACAACTATATAACCATGTAGTGGAAACATGACAACAAGAAAAAAAAATGCAAGATCTAATACCAAATCATAATAATATATTCATAAATTATAACTGATTACATGCAATGTGTTGCGTTGTAAGGCCTCCTCAGTTACGACTAGATACAAAGCAAGTAATAGTTCTACAAGATCCCTCAAGATCCAAAACCAAACCCTACCTAGTCTAGATCCACACTCTGGTAGAAACCTCCAAGGAAGATCTCAACTTGAGCTCACAAGCCCACTAAGCATTCCCTTGTTTTCCAAGCCGCAACTACTAGCCCTTCTCAAAATTCACTCTCCCAAGCTCCTCCTTTTCTCCAAAATGGATCATAATGCCTAAAGAATCCCCCCCAACCCTTAATTATACCAATATAAGCCAAAAGTCTCCCTAGAACAAAAATTGAATACAAATACATAAATTAAATGCCACAAGTCAGCCTCCTACAACAATTAAATTACCAAAATTGATGTCTTAGTAAAATTGTAATATCTCCTAGATCCAAATGAATTAGAACTCAAGCTTTGAACCATAGGTAGATATCTTTGCCCTCTTAAATCTAAAAAATTTTCATCCTTTAACTCATAGTGAAAAATTAGTTATACATCCTAAAAATAAAACCAAATTCCCAAACCATGCCAAGCAACCAAAGACCATGCCAAGCTCCATAGACCATGCCGAGCTCCCTAGACCATGCCGAGCTCCCTAGACCATGCCAAGATCCATAGACCATGCTGAAATCTACAGACTAGGTCAAGATCCTAGACCATGCCGAGCTCCATAGGCCATGCTGATCTCCCAAGACCATGCCAAGTTCCTAGTGTATGCTAAGCACTAGTATTCACCAAGCTCCATAACCCTTAACCAAAATCCCTCTCAAACATGCAGGATTGCAAGCGAACCCTAGATGCTCCTACATTAGACACCCCAAGTTCAAAAAGATGTGTTGGAATATTCAAATATAGAAAGAATACTTATGAGAGGGGGGGTGGGGGGGTGAATCAGAAATATCACATTTTAACCAATAAAACTTTTAACTTAAATTGCATGCATGTAAATACATCAAGTAAACATGACACTAAGACATGCATCAACAACTCATAACACATGAATTTGGTAACCCAAAAACCCTCCAGGAATAAGAAGGTGAAACTGGGGTGGGGATGATACCCACAAAAATTACTACAACAATATTGTTCAACCACTTCTGATGGTCTGCCCTATTAAAGGCCTGCCCTTAAAGGCTTTACACTATATTAATAGTGACCTGGTTAGAGGCTTTACAAACACTTTACATGAAGTGTCACCCTATTAAAGGATTTAATCACCTAATTAAGGATCTATGAAGTATCTGTTAAGCTAACCTATCACCATAGGATTTTTATTCTAATACAATTGCTAGAAAGTATTAGGTATAATGAACCTGATAGATTACAATCCTTGATTGCTAAATGCAGGCACCTGTTCCACTTTCTTTGATCTTGATCCTTTTGAGATCTGATAACCCTCGCTTCTAAAAATAGATTTCCTTGTGCACCCTTTTGTGTCCACTCTTCTTATTTACAATGAAATTTCATCTTCCTTATAAAGACATTTGAGAATTTAGGGTTAGGTATGGATCTACGATCCATATTCAATCTTCATTTTTTTCTTATTATTTGCACTTCTTCTATTGGTTGCATGCCTTCATCATTTTTCTTATTGGCTGCATGTAGATTGCATAGGAAAAATAAAAGATTCGATCTTATAATTAAATCCTTTGAGATTTACCTTATGTCGGCTGCAAAAACTGTTTGTATCATATTTTGTGCAATTACAAACTCTTATGCTGATATTTTGAGTTACTAGGCTCCTGAAGTATTGCTGATACTCGGCACATGCTGTTTCCTAGATAGCTTAGCACCTAAAAAAACTGTATCACTTGGCACCTTATGTTACTCGACACTTGTTAACACTCGACACCTTATGTTACTCAACACTTGTTAACACTCGGCACCTTAAGTTACTCCCCACTTGTTAGCACTAGGCACCTTATGTTACTCAGCCCTTGTTAGCACTCGACACCTTATGTTACTCGACACTTACACTTCACTCGGTATCTAATCTTCACTCGGCATTTGAAAACTACTCAGCACATGAAGATCACTCAGCACCTGAAGTCTTTCCTAACTCGGCATTTGTTGTGGCCCAACATGCATGGTGTACTCGGCTCCAATATAGAAAGTAGTTAAGTGTATTGGCACTCGAGTGTCAAAAACCATTATGAGGTTAACAAGATTTTCTAGTAATAGGAAGAACATATTCTTGGATTCAACACATAAATCCCAAATTGGTTCTTCACATACATATCCTCTAAGTCTTCAACTTGTACACTCTTTCCCTTGTTTTTCTTCTTCAATCTGCCATAGGTGTTCCATAGGTCTAATTTCCATGCTAATAGCCAACTTTCTTAGAATTTTCCAACTCAACTCGATTGCCAATACTCAGGTTCCTCCTACCAAGCTCCTCATTTTGTAAAGGAATCAGGGAAAACATCCTACCACCTTTCTCAATTGTAAACACATTCCTAACACAATCATGCATAGCCCTACAATCATACTGCCAAAGTCTACCAAGCAACACATGACAACTATTCATATCCACAATATCACACAAAACTTGATCCTTATACTACCCAATCTAGAAATCAACAAGGCAATTCTCCCTCACTTCCAAAGCATGCTCACCTTATAACCAGCCAATCCTATGAGGATAAGGATGTCTCATTCTCTTCAAACCAATTTTTTGAACCATATCTTCAGCAACAAGGTTATCAATACTACCACCATCCACAATCACTTTGCAAACTTTACCACTAGACTTACAATGAGTTTTGAACAAACTAGTCCTCTGACAAGAATTCAATGTCCTCTCACAACCAATACTCATTGAGCCAACAAACTCTCTCCTTGCTCAGGCTAACTCTCTTGAACTTCAACCTCATTCACAATAGTAGCTATCCTACCAATTGGACATTCAAAAGATCTATGCCCCTCTTGACCACACTTGAAACAATTACCTTTGAACCCACCTCCACTTGTCCTTCTCCTTGGTTCCAAAGGTTTTAGTTCACCTTCTTCTTTTGGTTTAGCTTGTGTTGAACTATCCTGCTTCTCCTTCCCTCGAGAACTACCTTGTTTCTTCCTCTTTAGTTTCTCCTCTACTCTCAAAGCATACTAATAAGCATCCTTAATTGAAGAAATATTTAGCATACCAACCTCATCCTGAATATTGACTCTCAAACAACTAATATATCATGCTACCTTCTCCTTTGACAATTCTTGATGCCTAGACTAAATAGTCAACTTGTAGAATTCTTCTATATAATCTTTCATAGTCATATCCTTCTATTCAGATTTTGCTACCTCTTAAATAGCTCAAGTTCATAATTAGAAAGAATGAACTTAGCCTTCAACTTAGTCATGATCAATTTCTATCTAATGATCTTCATTTCACCTTCCTATTCTCTATCTCTTCGTAGTTCTTTCCACCAAAGAGCAGCATCTCCCTTTAGCTTAGTCTGTGCCAACCTTACTCTAAGTGGATCCTCAATATCCTCAAGCTCAAATTAGCCTTCCAATTCACCAATCCAATCAATCAAGTCTTCAAGATTCAAAGTTCTTAAAAAATTAGAAACCTCAATCTTATGCTTAAGCTTCAACTGAGATCCAGGTTGAGCAAATTGACCAGCCCTAATTCTAATAGGTCTCTCCACATGAATAGATCTATCCTCACAACCAGATATAGTAACTTCAAAGTCCTTAGAAACTTCCTCATAACTACCTTTGGTATCCACATGCCTAGGTACACCACCTAAAGCACTCACAATTTCAATAATCATGTCACTCTTCATTGATGCTATCTCTACTTTAATATTCTCAAACTTAGATCTGATATCTGCTTTAACCTTCTCTAAAATTTGTTCTTCTATAGAATTAGTAAGATCAGAAATTTCCCTAGGGTTCAATCTTTTGGGAGGCATCTTCCAAAATTTTAGCAAACCCTAAGCAAAAAATCCATGAATAGAATCTACCTCTTTAACCCAAGTCCAGGTGCAAACTGCCTGAACTTTGGCACTCTATCCACACACTCAGGAACAACCTTTGCTCTGATACCACCTGACATAGTGCAAGGTAGGGGAGTCCCTAAAGGAGATGTTCTATCCCCCAAATATAAAACCATGTAGTGGAAAAAAAACAAGAAGAAGAAACAATGCAAGATCTGATACCAAATCATAATAATATATTCATAAAATATAACTAATTACATGCAATGTGCTAGGCTGTAAGACCTTCCTAGTTATGGCCAGATACAAAGAAAGTAACAGTCTTGCAAGATCCCTAAATATCCAAACTTGAAGCCTAGATAGTCTAGATCGACACTCTAGTAGAAACCTCCAAGGAAGATCTCAACTTGAGCTCACAAGCCCATCAAGAATTCTCCTTGTTCTCCAAGCCTTAGCTACTAGCCCTTCTCACAATTCACTCTCCCAAGCTCCTCCTTTTTTCCACAATGGATCATAATGCCTAAAGGCTCCCCAAAAACCCTTAATTATACCAATATAAGCCACAAGTAACCCTAGAACACAAAATAAATACAAATACATGAATTAAATGCCACAAGTTAGCCTCCTACAACATTTAAATTCCCAAAATTGATGTCTTAGTAAAATTGATGTATCTCCTAGCTTCAAATGAATTAGAACACAAGATTTGAACCGTAGGTAGAAACCTAGGCCCTCTTCAATCTCTATAATTTTCATTCTTTAACTCATTGTGAAAAATTAGTTACACAGCATAAAATAGAGATAAAATTCCTAGACCATGCTGAGCAACCAAAGATCATGCTGAGCTCCATAGACCATGCCAACCTCCCTAGACCATGCCGAGCTCCATAGACCATGCCAAGATCCCAAGACCATGCTGAGATCCTAGACCATGTTGAGCTCCATAGACCATGCTGAGCTCCCAAGACCATGCCAAGCTCCTAGTGTATGCTGAGCAACAATATTCACCAAGCTCCATAACCCATAACCAAAATCCCTCTCAAACATGTAAGATTGCAAGTGAACCCAAGATGCTCCTGCATCAATTTAGGTGCTTCTCGCCATATGACATCTTCTCAAGTTGTCTTTTATAATCTTGAGGCTTCTTCTATTCCTCATATTCTCATGGGGAGTAACACCACCCTACGAGTCTTTAGGTAATGTTTAGTTTACATCTAAGATGGTATATTTAGTGATGTATTATATGTTCCATCTTTTTCTACCAACATTCTCTTGATTTCTTTGATTACATGTAGTGGATCAGGGAAGATAGTTGAGTTCATTGCTAATTCATTCTTCATTTGAGATTGTGTAATAGGATGTCTTATTGCTACAGGAGTAGTTGATCCTTCCACTCATCTCTACACCTTCTCACACTTTGGTCCACAATCCCTATTGTTGGAGCACACAAATTCTCTTTTGTAAGAGCATTATGTTGTGTAGTTGGGAAACTTGAACCTTTGTATTATTCTTGAGATCCCTATTTTGACTACTAGACCACATCTAGTTGAATATTTTTCTCTTTAATAGGATTATTCACCACCCATAGCTCTTTAGCATCTCTCCTACTAAAACCTTCATTGACCTAGCAGCCTCAACCATCATCCAATGCATACAATGCCTGGTTTTTCTCAACTACACTAATGGCACCACCTTGTTTAGCCACCACCACCATAGAGAAGAACCCACCTACCACCCAACCACCATTTCTTAGACTGACATCATCATCTTGATTTTTGAAAACAACATTCTAGCTGGTAGATTATTTTTCTAGTGATAGGTTGTTCATGGCTGTACATCCATCAAATTTTTTCTCATGTCTATAATTTTCTAGTGAGCATATCATTTGGAGAGCAATTTGTTTTTTGGCCATAACTTGAGCATACAGGGATTATTTTCTAATCTAAAAGAAGCACCAAAAAGTTGTCTCATAGACTGAGACAATGGTGTTGGTCTCGTCACATGCCAATTAGTTTAAGCTCTCATAATTGGCTTGAAAGTAGGGGTTTCTATTTCCTCCTCCACATCCAAAATCAAAGTTCTTTTTCAATTTTTGTTCTTTCTATATTTGTTTTTTTGTGGTACTTGAGGGATATATTTATATGTTGGGGGAGGGCATTTTTTGTTCTATCATTTACTTTAGAATAAGACCCTTCTACTTCTATCTTCTTCTCTCAATGTTGTATCCATCTATGACTAGGCTCATACCTCACAACTTTCACACCTAGAAGGCTCAAATGACTAGGCTTCTCATGTCAAGAGGCTTATGATCATGTTTGGATGAGAAAAAACCTATTCTAACATGCCCTTTTGAGGTGCTTCAACACATGAATAAAATGGATGAGGCCATGGGATTGATTGTATTGAACATGTCAGATAGTTTTCTATTTTACTTGGATGGTTTGACCACTTCTCAGGCTATTTGGATGAAATTCTAGTCTTTGTTAGGCATAGTGAATGAGTTCCAAGCACTTTAGCTTGATGTAGAATTTACATATATGACACCTATAGACTTCCCCCCATTGAGAACTTCTTGATAAAGTTCAAATCTCTACACACACTTTTGGAGGGATGTGGGAAAAATAAGAAATATGATCCATGTATCTTTTTGATACACTCCAAGTTGCAAGGCCAATATCAAATCTTCTCTACCACTTTATACTCCACTATGGATGCCTTTGGTGATGGACATAGAATGCCTTCATTTAAGATATTTTATGATCAGTGAACTTGTGAATAATCCAAGATCATTCAAATGGATTCACTTTCAAGTTCACAGTCATAGGCATTGATTGTCAAGGATACATAGGATCAGAAGCTGAAGTAGATATCAGATTCCTCTTCTACTAGTTCATCATCATCTTCTAAGAAGAAAGATAAAAAGAAGACTGAGATTCCTATCTATTCCTATTGTTGGTAAGGATCTCATGATGAGGCACATTATTTTTAGAAGAGATTTGATGGCTATGAGAAATAAATTGTAGATTTGAAAGCTCTTCTTTAGAAGAACATTTTTTCTTCTCCATCATCTTCTACCTCTCAGGGGTTTGAATTTCAGTCTTCTTCCACATCTTTGCCATCTACATCTAATCTTGGAAAGGGTCATGCATTATAGGCTTCCATTACATATCCTTCATAGTTTCCTTGGATAATGGATTTAGGTGCTTCTCACCATATGACATCTTCTCAAGGTGTCTTCTCTATTCTTGAGGCTTCTCCCATTCCTCATATTCTCATGAGGAATAACACTACTCTACCAATCTACAAGAAAGGTTTGGTTCACATCCAAGATGGTATATTCAATGATGTATTGTATGTTCCATCTTTTTCTACCAACCTTCTCTCAATTTCTCAAATTACATGTAGTGGATCAACGAAGATAGTTGAGTTCATTGCTGATTCAGTCTTCATTTTCTATCATGCAACAAAAGGTCTTATTGCTATAGGGGCAATCAAGCCTTCCACTTGTCTCTAGACCTTCTTGCACTTTGGTCCACCATCTCCATTATTGGAGCACACTACCTCTCTTTCACAAGAGCATAATGTGGTGCGGTCAGGATACTTGAACCTTTGTATTGTTCTTGAGATCCCTATTTTGAATCCCACACCACATCTAGTTGAGGACTTTTCTCTTCAGCAGGATTATTTTCCACCCAAAACACCTAGTAGCCTTAGCCCTTGTACAACACCTATGATAGTTATATTTACTCAGTGACACTAGAGGTACTACCCTGTTCATCCACCACCACTATAGAGTAGAACCCACCTGCCACCAAACCACCATTGCTCAAATAGACATCATGATCTCAGTTCTTAACATCAGCATTCTAGTAGGAAAATTTTCTTTCTTGTGATAGGCTATTGAAAATCATATGATTGTCAAATTTTTTGTTGTGTCTGTAATTTTCTAGTGAGCCTTTAATTTGGAGCAATAGTTGGTTTTTTGGCCATAACATGTACATACAGAGGTGTTTTTCAAATCCATAAGAAGAACTAGAAAGCTAGCTCAGAGAAGTAGAAAATAGTGCTAGTTTCATCACATTCTAAGTTTGTTTGGGCTACCATTTTTGGCATCAAATTAGAGGCTTCTATTTCCTCCTTCTCTACATCTAGAATTTAGGTTCTTTTTCAATTTTTGTGCTTTCTATAGTTTTTTTTAGTGGTACTTGAGGGATATCTTTATATATTATGAGGGGGCATTTTATTTTCTATCATTTACTTCAAATTTAGACCCTTCTACTTCTTTCTTCTTCTCTCAATGTCAGATCCATCTGTGACCCAGCTCACACCACACAACTATAACACCTAGAAAGCACAAATAACTAGGCTTCTCATGTCAAAAGGCCTATGGTCATATTTGGATGAGAACAAATCTATTCTAACATTCCCTTTTGAGGTTCCTTAGAACAAGAATAAAATGAATGAGGCCATTGGATTGATTGCACTGAATATCTTAAATAGTCTTCTATTTCACTTGGATAGTTTGACCACTCTATAAGCTATTTGGATGAAATTATAGTCTTTGTTTGGCATAGTGAATGAGTTGTAGGCACTTTAGCTTTATGTGGAATTGACATCCTTGAAAGCTACAAACTTCGCCACCATTGAGGACTTTTGATGAAGTTCAAATCTATGCGTACACTTTTGCAAGGATGTGGGAAAAACAAGATAGATGATGAGTGTATCTTTTTTATACTCTTCAAGTTGCAAGGCCAATAAATTGTAGATTTGAAAGCTCTTCTTTAGAAGAACACTATTTTTCTCCTTCCTCTTCTACCTTATAAGGGTCTACCTTTCAATATTCTTCCACATCTTCACCATCTATATAAGATCTTGGAAAGGGTCATGCATTATAGGATTCCATTTCATCTCCTTCACAAGTTCCTTTAATACTAGATTTAGGTGCTTCTCACCATATGACATCTTCTCAAGGTGTCTTCTCTTTCCTCATATTCTCATGGGGAATAATGCTACCCTACAAATCTATGGGAAATATTTAGTTCACATCTAGGATAGTATATTCAATGATGTATTATATGTTCCATCTTTGTCTACCAACCTTCTCTTAATTTATTAGATTACACGTAGTGGATCAGGGAAGGCAGTTGAGTTCACTGCTAATTTAGTCTTTATTTGGGATCATGTAATAGGAGGTCTTATTACTATAGGGGCAATTAATCCTTCTACTCATCTCAACACCTTCTTGCACTTTGATCCACCATATCCATTGTTGGAGCACACTACTTCTCTTTTGTAGGAACATCGTGTGGTGCAATCAAGATACTTGAACCTTTGTATTGTCCCTAAGATCCCTAATTTGATTGCCACACCACATCCAATTGAGCACATTTCTCTTTATTAGAATTATTCACCACCCACAACTATCCATGGCCTCTCCAACTACAACCTTTACTACCCCAATAGCCTCAACCCTCATACAATGCCTGCAATACCTATTTTTGCTTGGTGACACTAGTGGCACCACCCTATTCAACCACCACAACCACCACCTACCACCTAGCTACCATTTCTCAGACTGACATCATCATCTCAAAATTTGACATTAGCATTCTGGTAGGTAGATTATTTTTTTGGTGATAGGATGTTGATGGCTATATGACCATCAAATTTTTTCTGTGTATATAATTTTCTAGTGAGGTTATCTTTTGGAGTAGCAGTTGGTTTTTTGGCAATAACTTGAGCAAACAAAGGACTTTTTCTAATATGAAAGAAGTGACAAAAAGCTGACTCATAGATGGAGACAATGGTGTTGGTTTTGTCACATTCTAAGTTTGTTTGTCCTCCCATTTTATGAATCAAAGGAGAGGCTTCTTTTTCCTCTTTCTTTGCATCTAGAATCCAAGTTCTTTTTCAATTTTCATGCTTTCTATATTTGTTTTTTTTCATACTTGAGGGATATCTCTATATGTTGTGGCAGGTATTTTCTTTTTTGTCATTTACTTTAGAATAAGACCCTTCTACTTCCATCTACTTCTCTCAATGTTATATCCATCTATCACCCACCTCACGCCACACAACTATCACACTTGGAAGGAAAAAATGACAAGGATTCTCATGTCAAGAGGCTTATGGTCATGTTTGGATGACAACCAACCTATTTTAATACACCCTTTTGAGCTTCTTCGGCACAAGAATAAAATGGATGAGGACATGAGATTGATTTCATTGAACATTTTAGACAGTCTTCTATTTCACTTGGATGGTTTGACCACTCTATGGGCTATTTGGATGAAATTCTAGTCTTTGTTTGGCATAGTGAATGAGTTTTGGGTACTTTAGCTTGATACAAAATTGACATCTTGGATAGCTACAGACTTCCCCACCATTAAAGACTTCTTGATGAAATTTTAATCTCTACATACACTTTTGTGGGGATGTGGGAAAAACAAGATAGATGATGAGTGTATCTTTTTTATACTATCCAAGTTGCAAGGCCAATATCAAATCTTCTACTCTACTTTCTACTCCACTATGGATGCTTTGGGTGACAAACATAGGATGCCTTTATTTAAGATATATTTTTTTTATTTTTCTGATGAATAGTCCAAGATCACTTAGATGGATTCACTTTCAAGTTCACAATTATAGGCATTACTTGTCAAGGATACACAGGAGTAGAAGCTAAATAAAATATCAAATTCCTCTTCTATTGGTTCATCATCGTCTTCTAACAAGAAGGAGAAAAGGAAGAATGAGACTCCTACCTATTTTTATTTTTGGAAAGGAACTCATGATGAGGCACATTGTTTTGAGAAGAGATTTGATGGCTATGAGAAACAAATTATAGATTTGCAAGCTCTTCTTCAAAAGAACACCTTTTCTTTTCCATCCTCTTCTATCTCACAGGGCTCTACATTTCAATATTCTTCCACATATTTTCCATCTACATCAAATCTTGGAAAGGGTCATGCATTATAGGCTTCCATTGCATCTCCTTCACAAGTTCCTTGGATACTAGATTTAGGTGCTTTCACCATATGACATCTTCTCAAGGTGTCTTCTCTACTCTTGAGGCTTCTCCCATTCCTCATATTCTCATGTGAAATAACACTATCCTATTAGTCTATGGGAAAGGTTTGGTTCACATCTAGGATAGTAGATTTAATATTGTATTGTATGTTCCATCTTTGTCTATCAACCTTCTCTTAGTTTCTAAGATTACACATAGTGGATTAGGGAAGATAGTTGAGGTCACTACTGATTCATTCTTCATTTGAGATCTTGTAGTAGGAGGTCTTTTTGCTATAGGGGTAGTTGATCCTTCCACTCATCTCTACACCTTCTTGCACTTTGGTCTACCATCTCCATTTTTGGAGCACACTACTTCTCTTGCATAGGAGCATCATGTGGTTGAGGCAAGATACTTGAACCTTTCTATTGTTCTTGAGATCCCTATTTTGATTGCCATGCCACATCTAGTTGAGGACTTTTCTCTTTAATAGGATTATTTTTCACCCTCATAGCTCTCTGTGGCCTCTCCAACTATAACCTTTTCTTCCTCAATAGCCACAGGCCTCATACAATGCTCGTGACACTTATTTTTTCTTAGCCACACCAATAGAACCAACCTGTTCAACCACCACCACCATAAAGAAGAACTCACTAACCACCTAGCCACCATTGCTTAGACTAATGTCATCATCGTGATGCCTAACATCATCATTCTAGATAGGAGATATTTTTTCTATTGAGAGGTTGTTGATGGTCTTACAGTTGTTCTTTTTGCCATAACTTGAGCACATGGAGCTATTTTTCCAATCTAAAAGAAGCACTAGAAAGTTGACTCAAAGATGTAGACAATGGTGTTGGTTTCATCACATTCCAAGTTAGTTTGACCTCCCATTTTTGGTATCAAAGTAGAGGCATTTTTTTCCTCCTCTACATCAAAAATCTATGTTCTTTTTTAATTTATGTGCTTTCTATATTTTTTTTGTGGTACTTGAGGGATATTTTTATACATTGTTGGGGGGAATTTTCTTTTCTATCATTTAGTTTAGAATAAGAGCCTTCTATGCATCTTTTTCTCTCAATGTTGGATCCATCTGTGACCTAGCTCATGCAACATAACTATCACACCTGGAAGGCAAAATGTCTAGGCTTCTCATGTCAAGAGGCTTATGGTCATGTTTGGATGAGAACCAACCTATTATAACATGTGCTTTTGAGGTTCCTTAGCAAAATAATAAAATGGATGAGGCCATGGGATTGATTGTACTAAACATCTTAAATAGTATTTTGTTTCACTTTGATGGTTTGACTACTCCATCAGCTATTTGGATAAAATTTAAGTCTTTGTTTGGCATGGTGAATGAGTTCTAGGCACTTTAGCTTGGTACAAAATTATCATATTTGACACCTACAGGCTTCTTCACCATTGAGAATTTCTTGATGAAGTTCAAATCTTTGTGTATACTTTTGTAGGGATGTAGGAAAAACAAGATAGATGATGAGTGTATCTTTTCTATACTCTCCAAGTTGTGAGGCCAATATCAGATCTTCTCTTTCACTTTCTACTCCATTATGGATGCCATGGGTGAGAGACATAGGATGCATTCATTTGAGATATTTTGTGATCATTTAACTTGTGACCAGCCTAAGATCACTCAGATGGATTCACTTTTAGGTTCACAATCACAAGCATTGCTTGCTAAGGATGCATAGGAGTAGAAGCCAAAGTAGATATTAGATTCCTCTGCTACTAGTTCATCATCATATTCTAAGAAGTAGGAGAAAAAGAAGACTAAGACTTCTACCTATTTCTATTGTTAGAAAGGATGTCATGATGATGCATATTATTTTTAGAAGAGATTTGATGGCTATGAGAAACAAATTGCAGATTTTCAAGCTCTTCAGAAGAAGAACATTATTTCTTCTCCATCCTCTTCTAACTCACAGGGGTCTACCTTTTAGTCTTCTTCCACATCTTCACCATCTACATTAGATCTTGGAAAGGGTCATGCATTATAGGCTTCCATTGCATCTCTTTCATAGGTTCCTTGGATACTAGATTCAAGTGCTTCTCACCATATGACATCTTCTCAAGGTGTCTTCTCTACTCTTGAGGCTTCTCTCATTCCTCATATTCTCATGGGGAATAATAGTACCCTGTGAGTCTATGAGAAAGGTTCAGTTCACATCTAGGATGGTATATTCAATGATGTATTATATGTTCCATCTTTGTCTACTGACCTTCCCTCAATTTCTTAGATTACACAGAGTGAATTAGGGAAGATAGTTGAGTTGACTACTAATTCAATTTTCATTTGGGATCATTTAACAGGAGGTCTTATTGCTACATTGGTAGTTGATCCTTTCAATTGTCTCTACACCTTCTTGCACTTTGGTCTACCATCTCTATTGTTCGAGCACAATACTTCTCTTTTGCAGGAGAATGATGTGGTGTAGTCATGATACTTGAACCTTTGTATTGTTCCTAAGATCCCTATTTTGACTACCACACCACATCTAATTGAGGAATTTTCTCTTTAGTAGGATTATTTTCCACCTGTCACTCTTTGTGGCCTCTCCAAGTAAAACCTTTACTACCCTAGTAACCTCAGCCTTCATACAACTCCTATGGCACCTATTTTTGTTTGGCGACACCAATGGCACTGCCCTGTTCAACCACCACAACCATAGAGCAGAACCCACCTCCCACCAAGCCACCATTGTAGAAACTAACACCATAATCTCAGTGTCTAACATCAACATTCTAGCATGTAGATTTTTTTTGGTGACAAGATATTGATGGCCATACAGTCATCAAATTCTTTCCCATGTTTATTATTTTCCAATGAGCCTATCTTTTGGAGCAGCAATTTAAATTTTTGGCAATAACTTGAGAATACAGAGGTATTTTTTCAATTCAAAAGAAGCACCAGAAAGCTGACTCAAAGATGGAGACAATGGTGCTAGTTTCATCACATTTCAAGTTTTTTTGAGATCCCATTTTTGGCATCAAAGTAGTGCCTTCTATTTAATCCTTCTCTACATCTAGAGTCAAGGTTCTTTTTCAATTTTTCTCCTTTCTATAGTTGTTATTTTGTGGTACATGAGGTATATCTTTATATGTTGTAGGGGGGAGGCCATTTTATTTTCTATCATTTACTTCAGAATAAGACACTTTTTCTTCCATCTTCTTCTCTCAATGTCATATCCATCTATGACCTAGCTCATGTTGCACAACTATCACACCTGAAAGGCACAAATGACTAGGCTTCTCATATCAAGAGGCTTATGGTCATGTTTGGGTGAGAACCAACCTATTCTAACATGATTTTTTGAGGTTTTTTAGTAGAGGAATAAAATGGATGAGGCTATTGGATTGATTGTGCTAAACATCTCAAATAGTCTTCTATTTCACTTGGATGGTTTGACCACTCTATGGGCTATTTGGATAAAATTCTAGTCTTTGTTTGGCACAACGAATGAGTTCTAAGCAATTCATCTTGATGCAAAATTGACATATTTGACACCTATAGAATTCCTCACCATTGATGACTTCTTGATGAAGTTCAAATCTATGTGTGCACTCTTGCAAGGATGTGGGAAAAACAAGACAAATGATGAGTGTATCTTTTTTATGTTCTCCAAGATCCAAGGCCAATATTAGATCTTCTATTCCACTTTCTATTCCATTATGGAAGCCTTGGATGATAGACATAGAATGCCTTCATTTGAGATATTTTGTGATCAGTTAACTCATTAATAGTCCAAGATCACTTAGATGGATTCACTTTTAGGTTTACATTCAAAGCTATTCTAGGATACATAGGAGCAGAAGCTGAAGTAGATATCAGATTCCTCTTCTACTAGTTCATCATCATCTTCTAAGAAGGAGAAAAAGAAGACTAAGACTCCTACCTATTCCTATTGTTGGAAAGGATCTCATGATGAGGCACATTGTTTTTAGAAGAGATTTGATGGCTATGAGAAACAAATTGCAGATTTGTAAGCTTCTCTTTAGAAGAAATTTTTTTCTTCTCCATCCTCTTCTACCTCATCGGTGTCTACCTTTAAGTATTCTTCTACATATTCACCATCTACATTAGATCTTGGAAAGGGTCATGCATTATAGGCTTTCTTAAACACTAGATTTAGGTGCTTCTCACCATATGACATCTTTTCAAGGTGACTTCTCTACCCTTGGGGCTTCTCGCATTCCTCATATTCTCATGGGGAATTACACTGCCCTACCAATATGTCAGAAAGGTTTAGTTCACATATAGGGTAGTATATTCAATGATGTATTATATGTTCCATCTTTTTCTACCAACCTTCTCTCAAATTCTTAGATTACATGTAGTGGATCAAGGAGGACAATTGAGTTCACTAATAATTCAGTCTTCATTTGGGATCATGTAATAGTTGCTCATATTGCTATAGGGGTAGTTGATCCTTCCACTCATCTCTCCACCTTCTCACACTTTGGTCCACCATCTCCATTGTTGGAGCACACTACTTATCTTTTGTAGGAGCATCATGTGGTGTAGTTAGGATACTTGTACCTTTATATTGTTTTGGAGATCCTGATTTTGACTACCACACCATAGCTATTTGAGCACTTTTCTCTTTAGCAGGTTTATTCACCACTAGAAACTCTTTGTAGCCTCTCCAACTACAACCTTCCCTTCCCCAACAACCTCAACCCTCATACAATGCCTGTGACACCTAATTTTTCTTAGTGACAACAAGTTCACAATCTTGTTCAACCAACATAACCCCAGAGTAGAACCCACCTCATACCTCACCACCATTGCTCAAATTGATGTCATCATCTCAATGTTTGACATTAACATTCTAAAGGGAAAAAAAATTTGGTGATAGGTTGTTTGTAATGCCCCGCCAAGGGATCCAAAGAGTTCACCTAGAATTTCACTAAGTTTAGTAGCATTTTTTTTTTATGAGAGTAAACACCACGTATAACTTTTGCACAATAACAAAAGCAATAGTAATGTCCATCTAAAATATAACATACATAATAGATTACATTCTTTAAGATCCCTTTATGTTGGATTACATCTAGAAACATCTATCATACATGAATCCATCTAGTACAACATCCACATGAAATAATAATGATAAGTCCAATGTTTATACATTACATTTCAAATACTCAATCATCCACTATACATGTCACAGGGTATGACAAGCCCAAAGAATATACATACATAGAATAAGGTACATCTTACTATTCTAATCCATGATACATCAAAGTAAAGATAATCACATGATATACATGACACATCATCATAGAAGACATATACATCCATCTTAAAGATCAAACATATAATAAACTAAGTGCACAGTTCCTCCCAACTGTTAATAGCATCATTAGACCATCATGGATCCTAGCCATCCCTGTGTGTGTAACATTCCAAATCACTAAAGAGATCATCAGTACTAACATAATAAGAATTTCACTCCTAATATATACAACATCATATGTAGAAAGTAATCTAACATGCAAATAAAAGCATAAGATAACATCATCCAACATATGCTAATCATCACTAAAAAAGATACATATCCACCATCATGAAGGATGCAATAGCCATGATGTCTCAATAATTCTCAAAATGATAAGAGTGGAAAATACACTACCACCCAACCACGTGGTACCTAGGTGGTCCACTCCCACCATGTTGAGGAGATAATATCAAGTCCCAAACAGGCTATCTAAAATCACATAACACAAATCTCTATAAGTCCAGGAATCCTAAAAGTATACTAACTCAAAGGTTCCAAACACAAAATCTGTCATCTAATCCCAGAGGAACACAATGACATGTAGGAACCTACTATACAAGAAGGAAAGTGTCATCGTAATTATCACGTACAAGTTACCTTGGTAGTTAGCTAAACTCCACGGGTCCATACTAATTTCATGCGGCCACTAGTATCCTCTCATACTGACGAGGCATACTACGGAATGCAAGGTCGCAACCATGCATCTCACTACTCCCATTGTAGCTTGTACAAGCACTCAAGGCATGGGCGAGAACAAAACTCTTATCCTTTTAGGTTCATTCAGTTAGTATTAGGTGTGAATGTTATCATGTATTAATCCAACCTACAATGAGTTACCCTGGTAGCCTCTTAGGGCCCCGACCCCCATTGCAAGCCACTTCTCGTCACTACATGCAGATATCATACCCTAATGCTCATGAAATCATAAATCTCAAAATCACAAAAGATAATCCATAATAAAATCATCAAATATGCATAAAAGCATCAAATCTCCATGAGCAAACATCCATAGAAAATCATGATCACAACAGCTCTCTATTGGCAACTGAGGTATCACTGATAATCAAAGTATCCAATGGTTCTCAATAACCAAAATATATCTCAATCAAACTGATTGAAGACTCCAAAAATGGTTGAGTCAAACGTGTCACATCATGACATCATCAAGAATAAATCCACATCACAGTCCCATCATGGCGACTAGAAAATATCTAAGGATAACTGATCGATGACCAAAAAATAATGGTTAAGTCAAGTGTCTCATACATAAGAATCTCAACTATAACAATCAATAATCACAAACAATACATAGAGCATTCCATCACATAACCATGGTTGGGTTTATAAAGATTGAGATTAAACATCATCATGGCATCACAATCACATAACTCTCAAGCCTCTGGTAGACATCCTATATCTGGTCAACACTAGTCAACCCAAAACCCAAAACAATAACATAACGAATACACAATGTAAACATATGTTTTGGTTTTGCTAAATTTACAATTTTGAATTTAAATGCAAAAGTCTCAGTTTATGTTTCCAAGTTTAGAGAAAGAATTTGGAGGAACATTTATACATTTAGAATGAATACAAATCCATTCTTTAATTTTAATCCAAACATCCCCCATCAATCTAACAATCAATATTTAATATACTTAATAAAACAATTAATTTAAATCATGAGCCTTTGATATAAATTAATTATCACTTTTACAATTATAAAACAAATAATCGTATTTACATATTATATACATACTTATATATATTTTTTATTAAAATATATACATATAAATACATATATGAATATATAAATTATTTTATCATTTAACAAAATTGAATTAATCAAATTCGATTAATGCCAAAATTAAAATCGAATATGGCAAACATTTTTTTTTTAAACAACACATATTTATATAATATGACTATCGATACATAGGACCTTGCAGTCGCAGGGCCTGCGACGATGGTACACTGCGACCGCAGTGGGGGGTGCGGGTCTCGTCCCCTCCCGACTCAATGTATATAATGTTTTTTTTTTTTTTTTTTAAATCGCTAACACGATTTCCATTTGCAATTTTGTTTAAAACATTTCTTTAAACATTTTTGCCCACGGGTATGTTATCCATTTTTTTAACAATATATGAGCATATATACATATATATATATATATAATTGTGTCTGTATATATATATATATATATATATATATATATATATATATATATAAGTATAAGAAAATTGACAATATTTCAATACAACTTCAATTTTTCAGAATTCCTCCATAACCTTTGATCTCCCAAAAATTTCCAATAATTAATCTAATGGGTTTTTCTATGAATCTCAACCCTAGCCCCGTGTTCTTTTTAGATCCATGCATATAAAAATTCTCAAATAAATTAATCTACCCATATTGAGAATGCACAATAAATTATGAAATTCTTCAGAAGACATATGGAAGACACAAAGAAGACAGGGAATGCATGATGCAAAAATAGCATAAGTAAAATCACAAGAATCTACTCAAATTTTGATGCTAAATCACTCTTCCTCAGAAACCCACAGAGCAAGCTCCTCCCTTCTTCAAAGTTCTCGAGTCCTCTAATGCTCCAATTTGCACTCCAACCGCTATGTCTAAGCCTCTATGAATGCTTGAATATAAAGAGCTTTCAGGAAACAGCTGGAAGGTGTCACCAACTAAGCATGGGTCTTTTCCAACCTTCAAGATGAGCCATAGGGTTGTAGACACCATGTGCTTAATTGATGCACTAACCCCCATGTTGTTGACACATGAGAAATAGAAAAGTGTGTTAACTCCCATGCAAGCTTATAACTCCAATTCACTTTTTATATAATTTCTATTTAAATATTTATAACTTCCATTTTAATCTTTATAACTTTCATTTTAATTTTTATAACTTTTATTATTATTATTTATTTATTACTTACTATTATTATTTTATTATTATTATTAATTTTAATTTCTAATTTCCTTTTATTAATTTATTTTTCCTCAATTAATTCCCATTCAATTAATTATAATCAAAATATCAAATAACATGATATTTTATATTAATTTTCTCAAATAATTAATTTATTAATTAAATCTATTTATTAAGACTTAATTAATAGAAAATTCACCATAGACCTCCAAGATAAAATATGAAAACCCATCATAGAGAAAATCACTCAAAATCAGTCTAAAGGTCAAAAATCACGAATCATGTCATCTGACACATTCGGTGGGTAAAATATCCAGATACTTGTCCTACCTCACTAGGACAATTGGCTTAAGGGTTTAGGATTTGGATTTGAGAATTTATCTCCCTTTTCTTATCATTGAGATAGTATGATAGGATATGCTCATCCTGGCAATTCAGGGAAGTCGATACCCGATACCTGCAACTTGTAGAAAACCATGCATGTACATATATATATATATATATATATATATATATATAATGCTAAGCTAAACAGACAATGGTAGGAAGTGGTGCATCATGTAGATCCCAACTAAGCAGGTGACTATGACTCCCTTCCTTAACCACATCAAAAATGCCATACAATAAGAAAACATGCACACCATACACATGCAAGTATGGGGTAAGTATCCATAATAAAACACATGAGATAATAACCATCAACTAAACATCAATAATATCTGAAAACAATATAATGATCATCATGTATGCATGAAACGTAAAGTCTAAATAATCTCATCACATAACCTTTGAATCCATAACATAATGTCTAATAGTCTCAAAACAATACCACTAATCCATCAACATAAAACTAGTCCATCATAGTCTGATAATAACAACAATAATGTCCAGAAAAGATGTAAACGAGGGTAGGCACTACGTCCACCCCCCTTGGGTTAGGCTTACTCCTGGAAGCCTACAAATATGTAGGGATATAACTCCCTCAATCTAGCTACATGCTCCCAAGTAGCTAAAGAATCATTAGTAGGGTCCCATTGGACCCTTACCTGCTTGATGGTTTGACCCTTGAGGGTCAACTCTCGCTGCTCCAGAATATGAACCGGCTCCAAAGCTAGCTGCCCGTCCTCTACCTAGAACACATTCCAATCAAGAACATGTACAATATCAAGAATATATTGTTGAAGCACTGAAACATGGAAAACATCATGAATGCAAGCTAGGCTGGGCAGTAGAGCAAGGCGGTTAGCAACTGGGCCAATCCTCTCTAGAATCTCCAATGGTCCCACAAAATGAGGTGCTAGCTTAGAACCCTTTCTGTATCGGATTGGACTCTTTCACAGTTGCACACTCAAGAAAACCTTATCACCCACATCAAACTGCTTATCAGCCCTATGAGCATCAACATACTTTTTCTACCTATCCTGTGCTATAGTCAAATGCTCACGGATATGCACCACTTGTTGCTCCATATCACGAAGCATCTTAGGACCCAACAGGATGCAATCCTCAAGGTTGTCCCAACTCAATGGTGTATGATAAGGATGTCCATATAATGCTTGAAATGGTGCCATGCCAATAGAACTATGATACCCGTTGTTGTAAGCAAACTCTACCAAGTAGAGATAGTCCTCCCAATGTGTCTACCTATCCATCACATACATCCGTAACATATCATCCAAAGCCTAATTCACCCTCTCTGTCTGACCATCAGTCTCTGGATGATATGCCGAACTTAATTTTAACTATGCTCCAAGCTCATGCTGCAGCAATGTCCAGAATGCAGATGTGAATATAGGATCCCTGTCAGAAATGATCTTTCTAGGAATACCATGTAATCTCACAATATCATGCATAAAGACATTAGCTACAGAAGTTGTTGTGTAGGAAGACCTGATCGGTGAAAAATGCACAACCTTGGCCAATCGATCAACGGTGACCATGATAGCATCATGACGTCGAACATTCATAGGTAATCCTATAATGAAATCCATGAAGATAATATCCCATTTCCAAGAAGGAATGAGATCAGGCTACAAAAGTCTAGTCGAGTGCCGATGTTTTGCCTTAACTCTCTGACACTCAAGGCACCTAGCCACAAAATCAGCAATATCTTGTTTCATTCTAGACCAAAAGAACAAATGTCCCAAATCAGCATGCATCTTCTTGACACCTGGATGTGCTGAGTAAGGTGTATGATGGGCTTCTACTAGTATCAAGGTGTGAAGCTCATCTAAAAATGGCACATATATCCTCCCTAGATGTCTCAAAAGACCATCTAATTCTCGAATCTATCTCTCTACACACTTCCTGATACCAAAAATCTGTCGGAAGTACTCGAAGAATTTGACTCCTCAAATCCACACTAAGGGTCATCGATGATACCACATGTCTCTTGCGACTCAAAGCATCTACCACCACATTCTTCTTACCCTGAATGTACTTAACCCCAAAATCATACTTGCATAGAAACTCCATCCATCGCCTCTGGCGAGCATTTAAATTGGGCTGAGTAAAAATGTATTGAAGACTATGATGATCACTGTGTAGCTCAAATTTGTGCCCCAACAAGAAATGCCTCCATCTAGTCAAAGCATGAACTACTGCTGCTAACTCAAGATCATGCGTAGCTTGTGTGATTCATATGCAATCACTCGTCCATTTTGCATCAACATTGCCCCAATCCCTTCAAGAGAAGCATCTGTACACACCATAAAATCACCTTCTAGATTAGGTATGACTAGAATCGGTGCACTGGTCAAAAGCTCCTTGAGCTTCTGAAAAGCTTCCTCACATTTGTTTGTCCACACAAACTTCTTTCCTTTCCTCTGAAGAGAAGTGATAGGATGTGTTATCCTAGAGAAGTTCTGAACAAATCTGTGATAATAACTAGCTAACCCCATGAAACTATGAATCTCTGACACATTAGTCAATGTCGGCCAATCTATTATCACCTAAATCTTTGCAAGATCTATTGAAATACCATCATCTGAAATAACATGCCCTAAATATTGAATCTCTAATTTGAAGAATTTGTACTTAGCTGCATTGGCATAAAGCTGATTGTCCCTCAAACACTACAATACCAACCACAGGTGTTCCTCATGCTCCTTCTGAGTCTTATAATATATCAATATGTCATCAAGGAACACAAGTACAAACCTGTCCAGATAAGATCGGAACACACCATTCATCAAACTCTTGAAAACTGATGGAGCATTAGTCAACCCAAAAGGTACCACTGTGAACTCATATGCCCATAGCACGTTCAAAAAGTGATCTTTTGAATATCTGCTTCCTTAACGCAAAGTTGGTGGTATCCTGACTTAAGATCAATCTTGGAGAATACTGTAGCTCCCTTGATCTGATCAAATAAGTCATCAATCTTGGGTAAATGATACCTATTCTTAATAGTCACCTTATTCAACTATTTGTAGTCAATACAAAGGTGCAAAGAACTGTCTTTCTTCGTCACAAAGAGAACTGGAGCTCCCCATGGTGATACACTAGGTCAAATGCTCCCTTTGGCTAGAAGTTCCTCTAGCTAAAGACATAGCTCACACAATTCCTATGTAGTCATGCGATAAGGAGCTTTAGAGGTAGGCTCCGCTCCAAGAATCAAATCAATACTAAAGTCAATGTCCCTCTTTGGAGGCATGCCTGGAATCTCACTTGGAAAAACATCTGCATACTCCTGCAAAATTGGGTGATCTAAAGTCTTCCTCATGGGATCTTCCTCATCAAGATCATTTACCATAACAACAAATATCTTACATCAGTTAGGGAAAATTTGCTTCAATTTCATAGCAGAAATCATCTGCAGAGATATAGGCCTCGGTATCCCAACTAACTGCACATCATTCCATTGTTCATCTTGGCACCTAATAATCTTCTTCCTACAATCTATACTAGCTCTATGAGATCCAAGCCAGTCCATGCCTAAAACCACATCATAGGAACCAAGGGGTATGACTCAAAGATCCACTGCCGTATCAAAGCTTTTTAAGCTAAGCCCACACTTATGAACTACAGAGTCTGTGGAGACCTTAATGCCTGAGCCTAGTTCCACTTGCGAACCATGATCTTGCTTCATCGCATCTAGCTTACACTTACAAACTATAGAGGGTGAAATAAATGAATTTGTAGCTCCTGAACCAAAAAATACTAAAGAGATATACCTCTAATAGCACTTGTGGTCTCAACCACTATTCCCTGATGATCTACTTGACGTTGATCAACTGCTGCAAAAACTCTATGAGCTCTACCTGCATCACCCACTGTAGGCTCTAAAACTGTAGGTCTAGGTCCTAAAAATTGAGGTGCTCGCTGAGGGCACTGAGCTGCATAATGTCCAATCTGACCACATGAAAAACATTTCATGTTTTTGCCAGAACCTCTTCCCATAGGTGGTACATTTGATTGCTAATGACTGTTCCAACTAACAAAAGATTGGCTACTCTGAGCTGGCTAATTGGACTGATTCTATTTATTGTGTTGAGCATTGTGGTTGTTCTTGGTGTTAGAACCTTTGCCACCACCTTGAGCTTGAGAATTTGAGCGCTTTTGTTTCTATGTCTGCTAAGACTACTACTAATACTATTTCCCCTTAGAGTAAGAAAACTTCTTGTTACCACCTGAATTGTAGTTGCTTTTAGATCCTGATGCTGTTGGCACTCCTACAAAACCACCTTGACCAAGGTTGACACTTTTCTCAATAAGGATGGCTCGATGTACTACATCCTTGAGGGTTTTTGGCTCAAATACCTTAACTCCCCCAATAATATAGTTATTCAAACCCCTAATAAAATGTTGTGTCAACTGAGCTGAATTTTCACTGAACCCTAAAAAAGACATGAGCTCATAAAACTTATGCTCATACTCAGTCACTAACAAGGTGTACTATCTAAAATTTTGAAATTCATCAGCCCTTTTCTATTTCCATTCCTCTGGTAGGAATCATTCACGAAAACTCTCTAGGAATAACTCCCATGTACCATTGCTCATATCAATTCCCAACTTCTTCTCCTCTATCATCCACCAAGTGGCCCCAAAATTCTCTAGATTAGTGATCGCAAATCTTTTCTTAACATTGCTATTGAACTCTTGCATGTCAAAAATCCTATCGAGGGAAATAAGCCACTACTCGGCCACATAACCAGAACCTTGCCCATTGAAAGGCCTAACCTTGGATCTTGAAAGATCCTTCATTTAAGTGGACACAATGGACCTTTGACAATCCTTCCGCGGACTTCTTGATCTAGGTCTATGCTCTTATTCTGTCTGGTGCACTTTGGGCTATTCTTGAACAGGAGGTAGACATTCTAGAATAGTCAGCATCATCTGTCTCAAACCAACCTCTTTAGACTCAGCTTGGTCCTCTCTACGACTCTCTTCCTGTTGCCTACTAGAGTGCTCTTTCCTGCTCTCTACATGGGTTGATCCCTCATGGGAAGACTCATGGATACTGATAGCTCTGCCATGACCATGGCCTCTTCCATGGCCTCTAACAGAAGACCTAGTCCTAGATACCATCCTACAATAGTATGAGGTACTAAGTTTAGTTCTATGTTTAGTTTTAAGTTGAAATTTCTAGTTTTGAAAGTAAGTGTTGAAGTATGAAAAATATTCAAGTGACAATTCAAGTTTCAATTCACCTAGTTCAAGTTCGGAAAGATTCACTTAATAGTTCAAAGTTCTAGTTGTTCCAAAATACCCAGAGCTCTGAATGTAGAAACTCGGGCTCTGATACCAAATGTAATGCCCTGCCAAGGGATCCAAAGAGTTAACCTAGAATTTCACTAAGTTTAGTAGCATTTTTTTTTTTCATGAGAGTAAACACCACGTATAACTTTTTCACAATAACAAAAGTAATAGTAATGTCCATCTGAAATATAACATACATAATATATTATATTCTTTAAGATCCCTTTACGCTAGATTACATCTAGAAACATCCATCATACATGAATTCATCTAGTACAACATCCACATGAAATAATAATGATAAGTCCAATGTTTATACATTACATTTCAAATACTCAATCATCCATTGTACATGTCACAGGGTATGACAAGCTCAAAGAATATACATCCATAGAATAAGGTACATCTTCCTATTCTAATCCATGATACATCAAAGTAAAGATAATCACATGATATACATGATACATCATCATAGAAGACATATACATCCATCATATAGATCAAACATAATAAACTAAGTGCACGGTTCCTTCCAACCATTAATAGCATCATTAGACCATTGTGGATCCTAGCGATCCCTCCGTGCGTAACATTCCAAATCACCGAAGAGGTCATCGGTACTAACATAATAGGAATGTCACTCCTAATATATACAACATCATATGTAGAAAGTACATGCAAATAAAAGCATAAGATAACATCATCCAACATATGCTAATCATCACTAAAAAGGATACATATCCACCATCATGAAGGATGCAACAACCACGATGTCTCAATAATTCTCAAAATGATAAGAGTGGAAAATACACTACCACTTGATCGTGTGGTACCTAAGTGGTCCACTCCCACCGTGCTGAGGAGATAATCTCAAGTCCCAAATAGGCTATCCAAAATCACATAGCACAAATCTCTATAAGTCTAGGAATCCTAAAAGTATACTAACTCAAAGGTTCCAAACACAAAATCTGACATCTAATCCTAGAGGCACACAATGACATGTAGGAACCTACTATGCAAGAGAGAAAGTATCATCAGAATTATCACGTACAACTTACCCTGGTAGTTAGCTAAACTCCATGGGTCCATACTGATTTCATGCGGCCACTAGTATCCTCTCATACTGATGAGGCATACTGCGAAATGCAAGGTTGCAACCATGCATCTCACTACTCCCATCCTAGCCTCTACAAGCACTCAAGGCATGGGCGAGAACAAAACTCTTATCTTTTTAGGTTCATTCAGTTAGTATTAGGTGTGAATGTTATCACTTATTAATCCAACTTACAATGAGTTACCCTGGCAGCCTCTTAGGGCCCCGACCCCCATTGCAAGCCACTTTTTGTCACTACATGCAGATATCCTACCCTAATGCTCATGAAATCATAAATCTCAAAATCACAAAAGATAATCCATAATAAAATCATCAAATATGCATAAAAGCATCAAATCTCCATGAGAAAACATCCATAAAAAATCATGATCACAACAACTCTCTATTGGCAATTGAGGTATCACTGATAATCAAAGTATCCAATGGTTCTCAATAACCAAAATATATCTCAATCAAACTGATCGAAGACTCCAAAAATGGTTGAGTCAAACATGTCACATCATGACATCATCAAGAATAAATCCACATCATAGTCCCATCATGGCGAGTAGAAAATAACCAAGGATAACTGATCGATGACCAAAAAATAATGGTTAAGTCAAGTGTCTCATACATAAGAATCTCAACTATAACAACCAGTAATCGCAAACAATACATAGAGAATTCCATCACATAACCATGGTTGGGTTTATAAAGATCGAGATTAAACATCATCATGACATCACAATCACATAACTCCCAAGCCTCTAGTAGATGTCCTATATTTGGTCAACACTAGTCAACCCAAAACCCAAAACAATAACATAACGAATACACAATGTAAACATATGTTTTGGTTTTACTAAATTTAGAATTTTGAATTTAAATGCAAAAGTCTCAGTTTATGTTTCCAAGTTTATAGAAAGAATTTGAAGGAAAATTTATACATTTAGAATGAATACAAATCCATTCTTTAATTTTAATCCAAATGTCCCCCATCAATCTAACAATCAATATTTAATATACTTAATAAAACAATTAATTTAAATCATGAGCCTTTGATATAAATTGACTATCAATTTTACAATTATAAAATAAATAATTGTATTTACATATTATATACATATTTATATATATTTTTTATTAAAATATATACATATAAATACATATATGAATATATAAATTATTTTATCATTTAACAAAATCGAATTAATCAAATTTGATTAATGCAAAAATTAAAATCAAATATAGAAAATATTTTTTTTTAAACAACACATATTTATATAATATGACTGTTGGTACGCAGGACCCTGCGCTCACAGGGCCTGCGACGTCAGTGGTACTGCGTACCACTGCCGTCGTAGTACCTGCGACGGTAGTACACTACGACCGCAGTGGGGGGTGTGGGTCTCATCCCCCCTCGACTCAATATATATAATGTTTATTATTATTTTTTTAATTGCTAACACGATTTCCATTTGCGATTTGGTTTAAAATGTTTTTTTAAACGTTTTCACCCATGGGTATGTTATTTATTTTTTTAACAATATATTATATATACATATATATGTGTATATATACATAAAGGTATATATATATGTATGTATATATATATATACAAATATATGCAAAATTAAAAATATCACAATATATGAGCATATATACATATATATAAATGTACACACACACACACACACACACACACACACACACACATATATAAAAGCAAATTGACAATATATCAATACAACTTCAATTTTTCAAAATTTCTCCATAACCCTTTGATCTCCCAAAAAATTTCAATAATTAATCTAATGGGTTTGTCTATGAATCTCAACCCTAGCCCTGTGTTCTTTTTAGATCCATGCATATAAAAAATTCTCAAATAAATTAATCTACCCATATTGAGAATGCACAATAAATTATGAAATTCTTCAGAAGACATATGGAAGACATGAGGAAGACAAGGAATGCATGATGCGGAGATAGCATAAGTAAAATCACAAGAAGCTTCCCAAATTTTGATGTTAAATCACTCTTCCTCAGAAACCCGTAGAGCAAGCTCCTCCCTTTTTTAGAGTTCTCGAGTCCTCCAATGCTCCAATTTGCACTCCAACCACTATGTCTAAGCCTCTATGAATGCCTGAATATAAAGAGCTTTTAGGAAACATCTAGAATGCTTCTAGAAATTGTTGGAAGGTGTCACCAACTAAGCATGGGTCTTTTCCAACCTTCAAGATGAGCCATAGGGTTGTAGACACCATGTGCTTAATTGATGCACTAACCCCCGTGTTGTTGACACATGAGAAATAGAAAAGTGTGTTAACTCCCATGCAAGCTTATAACTCCAATTCACTTTTTATATAATTTCTATTTAAATATTTATAACTTCCATTTTAATCTTTATAACTTTCATTTTAATTTTTATAACTTTTATTATTATTATTTATTTATTACTTATTATTATTTTATTATTATTATTATTAATTTTAATTTCTAATTTCCTTTTATTAATTTCTTTTTCCTCAATTAATTCCCATTCAATTAATTATAATGAAAATATCAAATAACATGATATTTTATATTAATTTTCTCAAATAATTAATTTATTAATTAAATCTATTTATTAAGACTTAATTAATAGAAAATTCACCATAGACCTCCAAGATAAAATATGAAAACCCATCATAGAGAAAATCACTCAAAACCAGTCTAAAGGTTAAAAATCACGAATCATGTCATCCGACACATTCAGTGGGTAAAATATCCAGATACTTGTTCTACCTCACTAGGACAATTGGCTTAAGGGTTTGGGATTTGGACTTGAGAATTTATCTCCCTTCTCTTATCATTGAGATAGTATGATAGGGTAAACTCATCCTAGCAATTTAGGGAAGTCGATACCCGGTAGTTGCAACCTGTAAAAAACCATGCATGTGCATATATATATATAATGCTAAGCTAAATAGGCAATGGCAGGAAGTGGTGCATCGTGTAGATCTCGACTAAGCAGGTGACTACGACTCCCTTCCTTAACCACATCAGAAATGCCATACAATAAGAAAACACACACACCATACACATGCAAGTATGGGGTAAGTATCCATAATAAAACACATGAGATAATAACCATCAACTAAACATCAATAATATCTGAAAACTGTAAGGTCCCTCCTCGCACATATTTAATAAATACGCATTTCTCTATTAAATTTGTTGTAGGAGATTTGAACAGGTCTGAAGTAATGCTTATATTGTGAATGTCCTAATGAAATTTAGAGTAGTTTCTATATCCATGTTTTATTACTTAGTGATTCAAGAACTACTACATTATCTTGACTGTCAAAACATTAAAATTTCACTAAACAATAATACAAAGTATTTTCACCTGATTATAAGTGTGTTGAATTGATGCCTCGATGATTAAGTTTTATGCTTTAGATAGTTCAATATTCTTTAATTAGTGTTGTGATGGTGATTAGGTGTATGCATGCCTAACAATTATTAATTTGCTACTTTAATCTAAATTGATGAATAAGTTACGTGATTTCAAATGATTAAATGTGAGTAGAAATTAATTAAATAGTTAAGTAATTGAAGCATTATGTTCTGAGTTCGCCACAATCTATCGTAGCATAGTGATACATTAATATTATTTTAATACTCACGAATCGAGATGTCGAGACATTATCTGATGCTTAAACATATTATATTTCATGCTGTGTGATGTTAGTTTCAGATATTTGATGTTTTCCAATTAATGTTTTATATATATGTACATCGATGAAATCAGTAAATGTAGGATTGATATTTTGATTTAAGAGATTTTAAATGGTTAAGAATTAAGTAGGATGAAAGAAACCCTGATTGATGTATGGTTCAATTTATGTGAATTTCTGATACGTATATATGTACATGTGATTTTTGGGACTATTGATGTGTGCAATGAGTGTGCAGATATTTTAGTCGAGGAAATCGATGGAGGAACAGAACTGATCTCTATGTGCTAATTTTTGAAACCTTGTTGTTTGTAATTCAAGTATTCTACTGTGAGATGTATGTATTTTATTTCTCTGTTCAGTGAATGTTAATGTTCGTAACTATGTTCTTTTAGTATCGCTTGACACTCGTAAATTGGTTATGTTCTTCTGTATGCTGTTTAGGGTTAGTTGTGTAGCCCATGGACCTAAGTCGATTTAAGTTAGTGTCAGTTGCTTAATTGGTTCTTAATTGAGTTTAGTCATACCTAATCCAAATTAGTGCTTAATTTGCATTTTTGAGTTGTTAAATGGTTCTATTTTATTTCCTAGTTTTCTTTTAGCTCTAAACCTTTTTCTAAGGCTTTAAAACATGAAATTATTATACCCAAAGGGTATGGGTATGGGTTAGGGATCTTTTCCAACCCCTAAGCCACTTTTGTTGACTTTTGAGGTCACTCAAAAAGTCCCTTTTTGCCTTTGTGCGAAAATTGCTTGTGGTTACCATGAGTTGTCTTACCCTCCTCCTTTTTAGTGTCTAACCATAGTGAGGGTAGAGTTAGGAGTTTCTAGAATGGCTAGTGGGTGGGAGTAGTTATTGCTCCTTTTGGGTGGTTGAGTTGGAGGCTTATTTAGAGGCCTTCATTGGCTAGTTGGGGGTTACCCAATCTCTATTTTTTTTAGAGAAAACTTGGAAGATAGTTGGAGATGGAAGGAGGAAAAGGAAGCTCTTCTCAAACCTCCATTGTTACCATCACTCCTTGGTGAAGGTAGGATTCTTGGTTGTGTATTTTGTTTCTCCATGTTTTGATCATGCTTGTTCTTGCACATGGTGTTGTGTTGTTAATTGTTGTTTTCTTGTATGTTGGGTTGATTTGGAGGGTTTCTTTTGTGTTGTTCTTGATGTATTCTTGTTCATCTTGATGTATTGTATTGAGGGTTTTTTTTCATGGGGTTGTTTTTTGGCATTACTCACCCTTGGATAGGGAAGAAGTGGCCATGTGGGGGTAGGGCTTTAGTTAGACCTCAATGGTTCAGAGTTTCCTTTCATGGTGAGAGGAGGGAAAAAAGGGTAGGGTGTATGGGCCCCTACCGGTCATCACATACCTTGTTGATATTGTGA
Organism: Cupressus sempervirens; assembly: GCA_028749045.1. Lineage (NCBI taxonomy): Eukaryota > Viridiplantae > Streptophyta > Pinopsida > Cupressales > Cupressaceae > Cupressus > Cupressus sempervirens. The sequence continues at coordinate 1,021,547,782 of CM053785.1, forward strand.
AATCTTGAGTATGGAAAGGAAAGAAAATCCTTGTTGAATTGGCCCCGAAAGGGCATTTGAGGAACAAAGAAAGTTCCTAAGTTTTAACCCTGAAAGGGTTATGTTAAAGTATGGTGATTGACATCTCCCATTGGGAAAATCCACCTCCCCCCCTAATAAGGTCCTATGGATGGATCTAGTGTGTTAAACCGGATGGGTGTATGTTGAATTGTGTCTTTGTGATTGTGTTGAATTGCCTTGGGTCAGCCTTGTTTCCCCTTGTGGTTCCATGTAGAATTGAAGTTGAAGGGATAAAGTATTGTGAAGAAGCTTGAATAAATTATCATTGTATTGTGAATTTGATGTAATTATATGTATATTTATATTGTGAATGATTGGCAACGAAATCGGGTTTTCTTACTAGTTCTTTCCCGATGGAGCCTTGAACCAGGTGGGTTAATAGAAGAGAAAGGATTGAGTGATAGTCTTGCATTGAGCCCTTTTAGTATTTCAGTTCTTTACATATCCTTAATTGAAAATGGATGAAATGATGATGTTTCACTCTTCCTATGACATTTGTATGTCTTGTAACCATATTCATTTGATGGAAATTAATTAGATAACATAGTGATGTATATCAATTGTGCAAATTTGAGATTTAAATATGTTAAGTAAATTTGCATTTTGATTTATACTTAGATTTGTAATTATACATGGTTGTGAGGAAGTTATGTAATTCTATTCGAATACTTATCCAATTTATCACTCTTAAAAAAATTATAAAAACAAAAAAAAAAAATTGTGTTCTTGCCCTGTAATTTTGGGCATGACAAAAACAATATAATGATCATCATGCATGCATGAAATGTAAAGTCTAAATAATCTCATCACATAACCTCTGAATCCATAACATAATGTCTGATAGTCTCAAAACAATACCACTAATCCATCAACATAAAACTAGTTCATCATAGTCTGATAATAACAACAACAATGTCCAGAAAAGATGTGAACGAGGGTAGGCACTACATTGTTGATGGTTGTACGATTGTCACATTTTATTTCATGTTTTTAATTTTCTAGTGAGCCTATCTTTTGGAGTAGTAGTTGGTAGTATGGCCATGACTTGAGCAGACAGATGTGTTTTTCCAATCCAAAAGAAGCACCAAATAGATTACTTAGAGATGGTGACAATGGTGCTAGTTTCATCACATTTTGATTTTTTTGAGCTCCCATTTTTTGCATCAAAGTAGAGGCTTCTATTTTCTCCTTCTCTACATATTGAATTTAGGTTCTTTTTCAATTTTCATGCTTTCTATAGTATATTTTTTGCAGTACTTGAGGGATATCTTTATACATTATGGTGGGGGGGGGGGGGGGGGGGCATTGTCCTTTTTGTCATTTACTTCAGAATAAGAACTTTCTACTTTCGTCTTCTTCTCAAAATGTGGGATTCATTGGTGCCCCATCTCACACCACACAACTATCACAATTGGAAGGCACAAATGACCAGGCTTCTCATGACAAGAGGCTTATGGTCATGTTTGGATGAGAACCAACCTAATCTATCATGCCCTTTTTAGGTTCCTCAATAAAAGAATAAAATGGTTGAAGCTATGGGATTGATTGCACTGAACATCTCAGATGGTCTTCTACTTCACTTGGATGGTTTTACCATTTTGTGGGCTATTCGAATGAAATTCCAATCTTTGTTTGGCATAGTGAATGAGTTTTAAGCACTTTAGCTTGAAGAAAAATTGACATCTTTGACACCTACAGACTTCCCCAACACTATTGAATTCTTGATGAAGTTCAAATCTCTGCATATAATTTTGCAGAGATGTAGGATAAACAAGATAGATGATGAGTGTATCTTTTTGATACTCTCCAAGTGTAAGGCCAATATCAGATCTTCTCTTCTACTTTCTAATCCACTACAGATGCCTTGGGTAATTGACATAGGATTCCTTCATTTGAGATATTTTGTGATTATTTAACTCATGAAGAGTCCAAGATCACTTAGATGGATTCACTTTTAGGTTTACAGTCATGGGCATTTCTTATCAAGGATACACAGGAGTAGAAGCTTAAGTAGATATTAGATTCCTCTTCTACTAATTCATAATCATCTTCCAAGAAGATGGAAAAAGAGAATACTAAGACTCCTACTTATTCCTATAATTGGGAAGGATCTTGTGATGGGGCACATTCCTTTCATAACAGATTTGATGGCTATGAGAAACAAATTACAAATTTGCAAGCTATTCTTCAGAAGAACACTATTTATTCTCCATCCTCTTCTACCTCACAATGGTCTTCCTTTTAGTCTTCTTCCACATCTTCACTGTCTATAATGAATCTTGGAAAGGGTCATGTATTATAGGGTTCCATTGCATCCACTTCATAGGTTCCTTGGATACTAGATTTAGGTGCTTCTCACCATATGATATCTTCTCAAGGTGTCTTCTCTACTCTTGAGACTTGTCTAATTCCTCATATTCTCATGGTGAATAACACTGCCCCACTAGTCTACAAGAAAGGTTTAGTTCACATCTAGAATGGTATATTTAATGATGTATTATATGTTCCAACTTTTTCTGCTAGCTTTCTCTCAATTTCTCAGATTACACACAGTGGATCAGGGAAGACAGTTGAGTTCATTGTTGATTTATTCTTCATTCAAGATCATTTAATAGGAGGTCTTATTGTTATAGGGGTAGTTGATCATTCCATTCATCTCTACACCTTCTCACACTTTGGTCCACCATCTCCATTATTGGAGGACACTACTTCTCTTTTGTAGGAGCATCATGTGGTGCAGTTAGGATACTTAAACCTTTGTATTGATCCTAAGATCCCTATTTTGACTACCACACCACATCTAGTTGAGGTATTTTCTCTTCAGTAGGATTACTCACCACCCACAACTTTGCATGGCCTCTCCAACTATAACCTTACCTAACCTAGCAACCTGAACACTCGTACAATGCATGTGACACCTATTTTTGGTTTTCGACACCAGTGACACCACCTTGTTTAGCCATCACCATTACTTAGCAAAACCCACCTACCACCCAATCACCATTGCTTAGACTGACATCATCATCTCAACATCAGACATCAACATTTTGGCAAGAAGTTTTTTTTTCCAATGATAGGCTGTTGATGGCCATACTGACGTTAAATTTTTTTTCCATGTCTATAATTTTCTAGTGAGCCTATCTTATGGAGTAGTAGTTTCTTTTCTGGCCATAACTTGAGCACACAAAGGTGTTTTTCTGATCTAAAGGAAGCATCAAAAATCTTAATCAAAGATGGGGATAATGGTGTCATTTTCATCATATTCTAAGTTTTTTTGGGATCTCATTTTTGGCATCAAAGTAGAAGTTTCTTTTTCTTCCTTCTCTACATCTAGAATAAAAGTTTTTTTTCAATTTTCATGCTTTCTATAGCTATTTTTTGTGGTACTTGAGGGATATATATACATTGTGGGGTGGGGGCATTTTATTTTCTATCGTTTACTTCAGAAAAAGACCCTTTTACTTCTATCTTCTTCTCTTAATGTCGGATCCATTTGTGACCTGACTCACACCACACAACTATCACACCTAGAAGGCATAGATGACTAGGCTTCTCATGTCAAGTGCCTTATGGTGATGTTTTGATGAAAATCAACCTATTCTAATATGCCCTTTTGAGTTTCCTTAGCATAGGAATAAAATGGATGAGGCCATGGGATTGATTGAAATGAACATCTTAGATAGTCATTTGTTTCACTTGGATGGTTTGACCACTCCACTAGCTATTTCATTGAAATTCTAGTCTTTGTTTGGCACAATTAATGAGTTCTAGGCCCTTTATATTGATGTAAAATTGGCATCTTTGACACCTAAAAACTTCCCCACCATTGAGGACTTCCTAATGAATTTCAAATCTCTATGTACACTTTTACAGGGATGTGGGAAAAACAAGACAGATGACGAGTGTATCTTTTTGATACTTCCAAGTTGCAAGACCAATATCAAATCTTCTTTTCCACTTTCTAATCCACTACAAATGTCATGGATAATATACATAGGATGCCTTCATTTGAGATTATTTTTTATTAGTTAACTCTTGAGTAGTCCAAGATCACTCAGATTGATTCACTTTTAGGTTCACAATCATAGGCATTGCTTGTCAAGGATACACAGGAGCTGAAGTTGAGATAGATATCAGATTCCTCTTATATTGGTTGATCATCATCTTCTAAGAAGAAGGAGAAAAAGAAGATTGAGACTCCTACCTATCCCTATTGTCAAAAAGGATCTCATGATGAGTCACAACATTTTTAGAATAGATTTGATGGCTATGAGAAACAAATTATAGATTTGCAAGCTCTTCTTCAGAAGAACATTGTTTCTTCTCCATCCTCTTCTACCTAATAGGGGTCTACCTTTTAGTCTTCTTCCACATATTTTCCATCTACATTGGATCTTAGAAGGGGTCATGCATTATATTCTTGCATTTCATCTCCTTCACAGGTTCTTTGGATACTAGATTTAGGTGCTTCTCACCATATGACATCTTGTCAAGGTGTCTTCTCTACACTTGAGGCTCCTCTCATTACTCATATGCTAATGGGTATTAATACTTCTCTACTAGTCTATGAGAAAAGGTTTAGTTCACATCTAGGATAGTATATTCAATGATGTATTATATGTTTCATCTTTGCCTAGCAAACTTCTCTTGATTTCTCATATTACACATAGTGGATCAGGGAAGACAATCGAGTTCACTATTGATGCAATATTCATTTGGGATTTTTTAATAGGAGGTCTTATTGCTATAGGGGTAGTTGATCCTTCAAATTATCACTACACCTTCTCACACTCTAGTCTACCATCTCTATTGTTGGAGCACACTACTTCTCTTTCACAGGAGTATCATGTGGTTTAGTCAAGATTCTTGAACATTTATATTGTTCTTGAGATCCCTATTTTGACTACCACACCACATCCTATTGAGGAATTTTCTCTTTAGAATGATTATTCATCACCTATAGCTCTCTATAGCCTCTCCAACTACAACCTTCACCACCCTAGTAGCCTTAGCCCTCGTATAATTCCCATGACACTTATTTTTGCTTCGTGACAGCAATGGCACTGCCTTGTTCAATGCCCACCACCACAAAGAAAAACCCACTTGTCACCTGGCCACCATTGATTAGACTAACATAATCATCTTAGTATCTAACATTAGCATTTTGGTATTAAATTTTTTTTCCTGGTGATAGGTTGTTGATCACCGTACGAATGTCATATTTTTTTCCATGTCTATAATTTTCTAATGAGCATATCTTTTGGAGTTGCAATTTTTTTTTGGCCATAACTTGAGCATACAATGGTTCTTTTTTATTTCGAAAGAAGTGCCAAAAAGCTGACTCAAAGATGGAGAAAATTATGCTAGCTTCATCACATTTTGAGTTTGTTTGAGCTCCCATTTTTTATATCAAAGTAGAGGCTTCTATTTCCTCCTTCACTACATCTAGAATCTATTTTCTTTTTCAATTTTTGCGCTTTCTATTTTTTTTTGTGGTAATTTAGACATATCTTTATACATCATGGGGGGGGGGCGCATTTTCTTTTCTATCATTTCCTTTAGAATAAGACCCTTTTTCTTTGATCTTCTTCTCTCAATGTTAGATATGTTTGTGACCCAACTCTCACCACACAACTATCACACCTAGAATGTACAAATGACTAGGCTTTTCATGTCAAGAAGTTTATGGTCATGTTTGGATGAGGACCAACCTATTCTAACATGCCATTTGTTATGTTCTTCAACATAGCAATAAAGTGGATGAGGCCATTGGATTTATTGCACTGAACATCTCAGTTAGTCTACTATATCACTTGGATGGTTTGACCACTCCATGTGCTATTTTGATGAAATTCTAGTCTTTGTTTGGCACAGTGAATGAGTTTTGGGCACTTCAACTTGATGCAAAATTGACATCTTTGACACCTACAAAATTCCCCACCATTGAGGACTTCTTGATGAAGTACAAATCATTGCATACACTTTTGTAGGGATGTGTTAAAAACAATATAGATGATGAGTGTATCTTTTTGATACTCTCCAAGTTGTGAGGCCAATATTAGATCTTCTCTTCTACTCCACTATGGATGCCTTGGGTGATAGATATAGGATACCTTCATTTGAGATATTTTGTGACTAGTTAACTCATGAATGGTCCAAGATCACTTAGATGGATTCACTTTTACATTCATAGTCATAGGCATTTCTTGTCAAGGATACATAGGAGTAGAAGATGAAGCAAATATTAGATTCCTCTTCTATTAGTTCATCATCATCTTCTAAGAAGAAGGAGAAAAAGAATATTGAGACTCCTATCTATTCTTATTGTCAAAAAGGATCTCATGATGAGGCACATTGTTTTCAAAAGAGATTTGATGGCTATGAGAAACAAATTGAATATTCGTAAGCTCTTCTTTAGAAGAATACTCTTTCTTCTCCATCCTCTTCTACCTCATAGGGGTCTATCTTCCAATCTTCTTCCACATATTTTCCATATACATTGGATATTGGAAAGGATCATTCATTATTGGCTTCCATTGCATCTCCTTCATAGGTTCCTTGGATATTGGATTTAGGTGCTTCTCACCATATGATATCTTCTCAAGGTGTCTTCTTTACTCTTGAGGCTTCTCCTATTCCTCATATTCTCATGGGTAATAACACTACCCTACTAGTCTATTGGAAAGGTTTAGTTCAAGTCTAAGATGATAGATTCAATGATATATTGTATGTTCCATCTTTGTTTACCAAGCTTCTCTCAATTTCTTAGATTACATGCAGTGGATCAGCGAAGATAGTTGAGTTCACTACTAATTTAGTCTTGATTTGGGATTGTGTAATAGGATGTCTTATTTCTATAGGGGCAATTGATCCTTCCACTCATCTCTACACCTTCTTGCACTTTGGTCCACCATTTCTATTGTTGGAGCACACTAGTCTTTTGCAGGAGCATCATGTTGGTGCAGTTAGGATACATGAACCTTTGTATTGTTCTTGAGAACCCTATTTTTACTGCCACACCACATCTAGTTGAGGAATTTTCTCTTTAGTAGGATTCTTCTTCTTCTACTCTGCCTAATCCTCTAGGTCCATTGATCGAACCTCTAGGTGCACCTATTTTGGTTTCTATAGTCGACATTCATGATAGTATCATCACACCTACCTTGGTAATTCCCTTTTAGGATCCTCATATTTTCTCCTTTGAGCATCAATTTGTCCTCCCAATTTTCCCTCTCATTCAGGTGTTCCCTTATTTACTCTGCATTGGAGTTTCATTGGTTTGATTATGTCTCTATGAGCTCCATTATTTTGGGGGTGGCTTTGGCATCTTTTCTCTCTCTCATGGGGGGGTTGGTGTTACTTATGGTTTTGATAGAGTCTATTGAAACATTTCCAATGGAAGTTGTCCTTGGGGGGTCTTGTTGAGGCCTTCCTTCCTTCCTTCATTTTTTTAGCATGTTTATATTTACCTCTTTTTGGGAGAGGGTTTTTCCCATGAGGTTTTCCCTCTTTGTCTATTTTTAATGGCTGCATTTATTTCCATTGTACATGGGTACCTAACAGGCCTTGTTGTTGGGACCCATTCTACATTTTATCTTAGTTTTTGTTAGCTTAAGGCATTCACCTAAGTTGCACTTAAGGGGGTGTCAAAGTAAATAATTATTTATTCTATTACTCAAGTTTACTTAGGTTAAATGCATTTATTTAATATTTGTAGTTGATGAGTTGTTGACAAAAAGGAGTTTGTTCCTATCTAGTTATACTTATCGATCCTCTCACCTTGATCAAGCATATTCCACCTTTTGTGGATGTATGCTTAGTTATCAACCTTATCTTCTAGTGATTTCTAGCTTGTTCTAAAAGCTTCCTTGAGGCCTTTATATTTGGTATCTCTCATTGTAAATTCACATCATTCACATAGAAATTTCATTTTCTTGTTGTTAAATATCTTTTCTTGCTTTGTTGAATTGCTCCAAGCTCTTGTTCCTTCTTTGGTTTCTCTTCAGCAAGCTATTTGCATGCAGGTGATCTTCGCAAACTATGAAGTTGGCTTTCATCAATTTCTACAACTATTTCCATATCTTAATTTGGATGATTGAATATATTTAACACTTGGACCTATCTTACGCTACTCATTAATTAATTAGTTCAATTTTACATTTTTCTTTGCACCTCTTTAATCAAATTTGTATTGCATGAAATAGGATTTTCTTGCATAATTTCATGATATAAACTAGGTTTACTATTGACATCCATTTAAATATATTTGGGGTTTGCTAATCTAACTTGTGTTATAGTGAAATTTATGTTTAGAAGCCCCTTTTTTTCTTTTATTTTGAATATTTGTGTAGAAATGGTTATTTATTTAATTCCTCTCACATAGTTTATATTGTTAAATTAATTTCTTCTATGTTTCACCTAAATAATAACTATAATGATTTGTTAGATATATACCTATAGATGCGATGGCATTGTAACAAAAGCATATAAAGGAATATGACCACAATGAACATTTTGACTGTAGATTTTGATCATAATTTGTAAACTAATTTACTCATTCATTCATTATTAATTAATTATAACCTATTTACCCATCTCCCAACATTTTTTGAAAGTAATTTTCTTTGGGACCTCCACAATGAAAAAACTTACAATAGTGTTTCACTAAAAAATAAAATGAAACCTCATGATTGTATAAGGAGGGTTATCATAAAACAACAAAAATATCTTCCAAAAGTTAGTTTTTATTTTTTCATGATAGCATAAATGGGTCACAATCCTCCCATAAGTATTTTTCAAATTCTATTACTTTTAGGATTTACAAAGACTTTGATAATGCCATCTTTGGTTTCCTTTTTTTTCCTTACATCTCCATATTATAATTTACTTACATAGTATTATAGTTTCTCATTTTTTTTGTTTGACCATAGATTATGTTTCCCACTAGGTGAGCCTATTTGGGTAAAGATTAGTTCTAATGATTTTGTAAGTGTTCTCCTTCATAGATTTGTTTCAATAGATTATTTAAGTCTTCTAGTCAAAGCTTCTATTTATTTTTTTCAACTTTCTATTTAGCTAATCAAATTATCTTACATTCTACATGGAGGTGGATTGATGGATGAGGTGACTTATCTTCATTAATTTCTTAGTTAACTTCTTCATAAGGAGATGTTGGAAATTATGGTTTAGGAAGATTATTATTACTTACAAATTATTTATTTATTTATTTTAAAAAATAATTTAACTTAAATTTTATTCATGAAAATTTTTGAACAAAATATGGCTTCAAGTTAAAAGTAAACTCAATATTCAATAAAAAAAGAGTTTCTTTACCTTACATATTTCACATTTTAAATATACTTTATATAATGGAGATATTTTTTTTTCCACCTATGAAGGAAAATGTGCTCCAAAAATTCAAAATGTATCTATTTAGTCATGAATCAAATGAAAATTTGTGCCTTTTGAATTTACGTTTTGTTTTTATATTTATTTATCCAGAGGGTGCACACCCATGTAGCATGCACCATAACTAGAATAATTTTAATTCTCCATCATTTTGAACTTAGCCCAACATCAAATGTCTCATATTGATGTGCTACAACATGTCCTTATTGTCACCAAGAAATAGGGTGAACCCTTGATTATTAAGAATTGCTAGCACATGGACATTAGAGATACATTAGAACATCAATTTCTATAGAAATAATAAATTAATCACACACTACAAATGAAAGAAAATACTAAACCATCACAACATCTTTACTGTCATGTTGCTATAGCAGAGAGAAAAGAAAATTTTGATTTTTATTCATTCTTCATGTTGATGAATATAAAATTCTTCAAGAAAATAATTCAAAAGGATTATTTTACATCCATTCAAAAAAATTTGTACTATTTGTGCAGCTATATCTAAAAGCATTCTAATTGTATCAATTCCACCAACTGGAGAAAATATTTCACTATGTATAACCCTCTACTAATAATCTAGCTTTATAACTTTCCACTTCACCTTATGCATTAAATTCTTATGCAATTCCAACATTCCTCCTTAATTGCTTCTTCAAAATACAATGGCTAACAAGATAAAAATGCAAAATTTGAACCAAACTCCAAACTCTCTCCTTGATCATAAATATCTTTTAAACTTCTCATATCTTTACCTTTTCTTCTAGAACATGTATTACTTACACTTAGAGTGTCATGATTTTTGTGATTTGATAATCAACCTTGTACATGATTTCTTTGTGGATTGCTTGGGCCTTCTTGATTTGGTTGACCCACTTGATCTTCACACTCTTCTTCATTAGGTATTGGTGCTCCAATTGTGACTACCTTATCCATGTTTCCACCCCATGATTCATCCTTCTTAAATATGATATTCCAAATTGTAATCATCTTCTTCAAAATAGGGTTATATAATCTACAAGCTTTTGAACCCTCATTGTAACCAATGAAAATACACGTATCACTCTTATCATCCAATTTCCTTCTTAAATCAGCTAGAACCAAAACATTTACAAAACAACCAAAAATTCTAAAATGAGACAGGAAATTTTTCATACCACTCCATGATTCTTAAATGATTCTATCTTTCGCACTTTTTATAAGACTTTTGTTTAGGATATTTACTACACATGCAACAACTTAAACTCAAAATTCATTAAATAAATTATTTTCTTTAACATACTCCTCGCCATGTCCATTAAGGTTCTACTAATCCTCTCCTCTACACCATTTTGTTGTAGCATGTAGTAGGTTGTAAATTATTTCTTGATCCCATGATATCTGCAAAAATCCAAGAATTTGTATTAGAACTATATTGTCCACCTCTATCAAATATGCAAAAATTATATTTTCTTTTTCACCAATGATTTGAACTCCTTAAACTTATTGAAAGCCTCATATTTCTTCTTCAAAAAATAAAGCCAAGTCTTCCTATTGAAATCATCAATGAATGTAAAAAAAAAAAACTTCCTCCCAATGATGGGGTTTGCATAGGAGCACATATGTCAATATGAATCAACTCCAAAGATCTCATGCTCTAATTGAACTTCTTATAACTTTAACAAGAATTATCAAGGATTGTAATAGATGAAAAACCTTTTACTATAATCTTCTTTTGAAATAAACTCAATCTATCAAAATGAAGGTGTCCATAACTCAACTTCCACAACCATGTGTTATCTATGGATTCTTCCTTTAAATTACCTTCTATCACTCCTTTAATATAATGGATTTGAAAAGGATACATTATGTTCCTACTCATCTCAAATTTAGCAATCAACTTGTGCATAGAATTTCCATCCAAGATTGTGCATGTATTATCTTTAAAAACATATTTCTACCCCTTCTCAACTAATTGACTAACACTCATTAGATTATATATTAATGCAAGCACATAGTAAACATCAACAATAAACATATATTCTACATTTCTAGAAAATACATAAATACCACCTTTTCCCATTAAAAGCACTATGCTATCATTTCCCAATTTTATTTCAGATTTCACAAAATCATCCAAATGAATTTTAATAATTCCATATTTTCAATCATATGGTTATTATAGCCACTATCCAAAAATTATACATCCTTTGACTTCTGTTCTACACATTGCATGTTGTAAATAAACTGCTTGAGTTATTATCAGATACATTTGAATAATGCGCACTAGGATTTTATAGATCTTCTTGTTTCTTCCTACTTTCATTATGAAAATGACCATACCTTTTAGAATACTACCACCAAATACTGGATTTATTAAACCTTGATAATTTTTGGTTTCTACCATATCATCTATTATTAATTAGGTTGATTTGTCCTTCCTCCTTGATTTGTGTTCACTTCTCCATCTATGCATCTTTCTCTTGATTACATTTGGGCTTTGAAGGAATTCTTGAAGGATGAACTATTGCTTATGTTAACTCTAGACTCATGAGATAACTAGGTACCCATTAGTTCATCCATAGACAATATCAATAAATCTTTTGATTCTTCATTGTAAACTACAATTGAATCAAACTTACTATGTAAGCTTCTAAGTACTTCTTCAACCACCTATTGATCATAAATATCATCTCGTGGGTCCTCAATTAACTAATAATAGCCATTACTTTATTAAAGAAACTGTCTATATTATCTAATGCACTCATACTAATATTTTCAAACTTTCTCCTTAATATTTGCAATCTTGCTAACCTCACCTTTATTATACATTGATAAACAATTTGTGGGGCATCACATGCTTGCTTGGATCTCATTAATCAAAAAATTTTTGAAACTAATGGCTCATCCATTGCTTATTGAATGAATAATAAATCCTTAAAATCCTTCTTCTCCTTATTCTTCAATGAATTTTTTTCTTGTTGTGATAATGACTAGTAGGCTACTTGATCCTATAGTTCTAAAAAACCCTTCTCAAATAAATCCCATATATTCTGAGAGAGAAATAAAGTATTCATCTTGACTAAACAAATATCATAATTATTACCATTAAATATTGGTATTTGAGGTTGTGATATATTATTGATAATTGCCATATCTTCTAATGTAATTCTTTGATTTCATCTTTAGCTTCCTTCTTCAATACAACTTGATTGAAATCCACAAAAGAATGGCTTGAATACCACTTTGTTAACACAAAGACATTATGAATTCATAATAACATCAATTTATATAGCAATAATAAATTAATCACACACTGCAAATGAAAGAAAATAGTAAGCCATCAAAACATCATTTATTTTCACACTGCTACAATAGAGACAAATAGAAACTCTAATTTTTATTCAATATTAATGTCGAAACATCTCACATTACCATCCTTTTATAAGAAACTTCTCATCACTGATGATGAGAGACTAAACTAGTTAGCAACACTTCTTTATTGTCAAATATTATATTGAAATAGTTCTAACTAATAGAAAGGACTTATTAAATAAGATGAAACTTTAATTACACTTCTAGATAACTATAGTAGTTAGTAGTGGAAGTTTTTGTTTTATTTAAAAACTAACACTGAAGGAATTTAAAGTAGAGTTTTAACAAGAATTTAGACTACTTATTGTAAAATAAATATATTCAAACTGCCTAATTTCTAATAATGAATTGTCCATTTGCATGTGGTGGATAGGTTGATGGATAATTGTTAGTTAACACTGCACTACATGAAGATTTTTGACATTTAAACATTGATATGTAACTATTTGTAGGTTATGCAATTATCAAAACTATCAGTACAATTACAAAAATATGTTCTATAAAATGTAACCCATATATTGAATAAAAATTCAAAACAACAAAATGAATTCTCCATTTTCATATGATTGGCTTTTAGAACTATTCCAAATTCTTTCTTTTTGAAGTATGTCTATTTGTTAGTTTGAGATGGGCTTCCTGGGTTATGCTACTAGAAAGATTATATGTGTATCTTACATATATGATTTGTTACCATCCTAACCAAGGTTAAATTAAAAGTTTTTGTTTACAATTTAAATAGAGGGTATTGGAATATATATATTTTGAAGTGAATATAATTGAGGATGTTTTCCACAAACTATCTTTCCATCATCCAAAGAAAATGAAAATGTGTTTCCACATGTCAAGAAACCATGGGTCAATTATAGTTTGAAGCTTTCTTATTTATAAAAAAAAATAGTTATGCATGGAAGGTGACAAAGCTTGGAGTACTAGAGGCAATGGGAAGGTAACAAAGCAAAAGTATACTTGGAAAGGAGTAATGGAAACAACAAACATTAAGGTTCCCTATTTACAAAATTTAATTACTTTTTACTTTCAATTCTAATGACTAGATGTTTTCTTTCAATTTGAATATTCTTGAATCACTACATGTAATATATTCAATGTGTATACCTAGATTGTTAACACTTAGAAAGCATGACCTTTCTACAATATTTTGTTGGCATTTATTGTCATTTCTTCCACCATCCTTTAGTTCAAATGTGTGAAGAACCCATAGCTGTGACTTATTGGAGTCTTAAGAATTGGATGATGAAATTACTATATTACTCATTCTATTTTCATCACTTCTTGGTTGAAAAAAACACCTATTCTTATTGATAGGGTTCAAATGTAGTGTTATTTTCCACCCTCTGTTAGGTTAAATCCTAGTTTTGAGAAAGGATATAAAACTCTCTTTTTTGAATATGGTATTAAAACACCATTCCTTAGCCCAAAACAATTTCCTAGCCTTTACTATAACATTTTTTGAGCTTTGAGTATTTATGTACATTCCACCCTTGATTTCATAAGTTACATATACTTGGTGTAAATGAAATAGCTATTGTTCCTATTATCTAAAATACATTATATCATCTTTTTGAATGTCATTTTCTTGATTAGAAGAGGTATTATTTTAGCAAAAATGGAGCTAAGGGTAAACTCTAAAAAATTCATGATCCTAAACTTATTTTAAGCAGTTACAAGCCTTCAAATCTAGTGCTTACATTAATGAGATAAGACTTCAAGGTTCAAAATAAGGATTCACCATTCAACTAACAATAATATGTTGCAATTTGAACCTTGTTAAAATGGGAAAAGTTTGAAATCTGTTATCCTTTTATGAAATTAGTCAAGACTTAACTAGATCACCCTTGAGATACTAGCAATATTTCATGATATTTAAACCCTTGAAAATATTTATGCAATCATTCATATGAGTGAATAATGTATAACATATTTGTGTTTCCTTCCCATTCTAAAAAACATGACATGGGTGGTTGAATGAGTTCTATGGATTTAACATATGCATAATCTCAAAATTTAATTTGTCTAATCTAAAAGATATTGAATAGAAATATTTTAGATCAAATGTACTTTTGGGTCTAACTATTATGCCAAGAGGCATTATACTCGATAAATTCTTAACAGTGACCATTGTGATCTATTGATTAGATATGTCCATATGGGTTATTCTAAAAAGAAGATGACCTATATTTTGTTATGATCAGAGGGTATATATACCAGAATTATTAGTAAAGATCATTTCTTAGTAAATCAAAATTATACATGGATTAAAGCCATTTATTTTTGTGGAGAAATTTAGTAGGATAATCTATGCCTGCGAGCATATTTCTTTTCATTCAAGAGTGTTATTTGTTCTTAATTACTACTAGTTATGTATTCTTCTTCCCTAAAATAAGAAATTTTTAAGTATAGACAACATCTAGGACAATCCTTGATAGACTAATTATCAAGATTTAGTTAGTTGAATTTTTTATCAATGTGAATAGATGGAAGTTAATTTATCTTGAGATAAACTTTTGGTTTATACATTTATACATTACTTCTAGTTTATCTTCTAGAAATAGCTTTGAATGGTATATTAATGAACTAAGAATGAGAAAGGAATAAATTTAATTAGGACATGGAAATTACATCGTATTGTCAATGATTTTCTAAAGGAATGAGTTCTTTAAATTGAAATAATTAATGGAAATGCTTATGTGTAGATAGTGCATGTGAAATAAAATCTAACTTTTATACAATCCTCTTAATTTTTCTTAAATGAATGAGCTTAGGCTTCCTTATGGTTGGGTTTAATGTAAGTAATTGGGATGGATAGAAATAGATACGATGTGCATTTCTTTCTATTTTCCATATCAAAGTGGTTTCGCTAAAGTCATTTATTTTACTACAAAAATATAGATTTGATGTTATTTTATTTTCTCTACCAGATTTTGTGAATAGGTTACTTACACATATGTGGAAAGTAGTAACTTTCAAAGCTATAGTGAATCCATTTCACCCTCTTGTTCCCAGTTTCTAAGCTTCTCATAATAGGGTTAGGGTGGCATTCATGCTAGGAAGGACCTCGAGGGAGATAAACCATCTGTTCTTGGCATAGTAAAAATGCCTAGGCCATACTCCTGTCTTAGATAGCAGATGGTTGATGTTTGATGGCTGTGGAGATTAATAATCAAGATAACTTGTGTTAAAACTCTTTATATCATGAATGTATCAAATCATCTTATATAATGTGATTAATGTAATTAATCATTTTGATAGGATACAACTATATACTAATACATACATTTGGATAATGAAGAATCACACATATGGGTTTGATGGTTACGTTAGCGATGTGTGACGTATGGGTCAACATCATGGAAGTGACATTCTAATTGCATAATTTATAAGTAATAATGCTTATTTTGATTTTGGTTAATGACATGGATAACTATTTGTTAATCCTAAGTATGGTTTAGTTACTTGAATGGTTGAATAGTCAACTAGCATTCAATTTTTAAATTCCACAATTCTCATTGTTTTGATGATGTGACTTTTCTTAGTAGGACATGGTCCTTACATATGGTATTGGAGTAGTGTTTTAACCCTAGGGCCTTGGGATACTATGCTAATGTATGTAGAAGTGTATAGGTGCATGTGTTTGATCTATCAACACAAGAACTAGAGATCTTGGTTCAACACTTGATTGTTGGGTTCACTATGCTAGACACACAACTATAAATCAACTAGCTTAATCCATGTTAGTGTGAGTTGATGGCATTGGCTACATGTTGCATTTTACATTTATGATTAATTTGTCATGGAAGGATATGATGGTCCTTATGTATGTCATGATATTTATTTGACCTTGCAATCTCTTAAAGATTGTCAAAATGGAACTTTCTTTAATGAGTAGTAAGCTTAGTACCTCATATGTGTAGGATTACATGAATTCTACATTTTCACAATGTGCATTATACATTTAAAAGTAAAGTATTTGATTCTTGCATGTTTGAGGCAAGAAGGGTGTAAATAGATCTTATCCATTGAGGTACTATATTGATGATTAGGATGTTGACCTTATGGCTAGACAATTGTCACTAAGTGCCAATAACTTGGTCATTTGGTTGGTTACATTGTTTCTAAGTACAACAAAGTAAACCTTGTAGGCAATGTAAACTAACCTAGTCATGGAATGTTAGTCAAGTAGAGAAGAAACTACTATTGACTGAGCTGCAATAGTAATTAAGTTGTTTCAGTGTCAACCAAGCTCTTTAATGCTTGCTGAGTCATTAGTGTTAACTGAGATCTATGCCAACTCTTGAGCAATCAATGTAGACTGAGAAATAGTGTCAACCAAGTGGCAAAGATTGCCGAGTTTAGTGCATTATTGTGTATCAGTTTATCACCCAAGATGTGTTCTCAACCCAAGTGTCAATACTAACCTGACTAGGTAAAGATTGTTCAATATGGTATTGTAGCCAACTTTAGGAGGTAATTATTTTGGATTGGTATAAATGTGATATATCTTTTCAAATCTAAACAAGAATATTAATAAAAAGAGAGAGAATGAAAAGAAGATGAAGATTAACTAAGTGCTACAAGTAGTATATGAGGAAATGTAGAGTCTCATCCATCACATTTAGGTGATCATTCTACATTAAAGGAATCTCTTTCAACAATTTGAGTTGCATAGTAGAGATTAGCTATTGGTTCATCCTAAAAGGTGCATCAGTCAAATCCTCTAACAATGTGGACTTAACAATCTTATGTAGAATCTCCTAACTAAGTACATACTTCATTGTATTTTATATATCCTTTTACAAGGTGGACCTAATAGTCCTTATTGCTCCTAATAGTGTAGATCACCAAAAGTAATCAATTGTAAGCCTTAATAGGCCAACTTTATACTACAATGCTAAAGCTTGTGAGTATCATCCCCACCCTAGATTTACTTTCCTTTTGGAAGGTTTCTAGGTTACCAAATATTGTGTCAAGTGTTATGAATGTTTTCTTACTTTTAGTCTTTCATGCATGCAATTAGACCATATTAGTTTATAAAGGATTAAATGGTGAATTGAAGCAAGAGTTTTATTGGTTCCTAATTCACCATCCCTCGTAGTCACCTAGCCTACTCTACATTTCTAACAATTGGTATTCAAAGCAAGGTTCTCATACTACAAGTTTAGTAGCTTGAGAAAATATCAAAGGAAATGGAAATGTATAGACTAGAGAAAGCTATTGAAAATTAAAAGTTGGACCTACATATGGCCATGGAACAATTCAAGAAGCTAAAGGAGAAACTCTTTAAATCATTGCAAAGAAGGAAAGAACTAGTAGCACAAATGAATGGAAATATTTACATAGAAGAATGAATTGATGACATTTTCTAATGCAAAAGATTAAATGAAGCTAATCTAGTAATTATATCTCTACTTGAAAAGAATCTCACTCTACATGAGGAAGTTGGAAAACTAAAAAGAGAACAAGAAATTTAGTTAGTGAGAATGTGTGAAAACATGGAACAAAAGGAGACAAAAAAAGAAGAGAAAATATTTCTTACTAAAAAGATAGAAGAAAAGGATAATGAAATTCATCACCTATCTCTTCAGAAAGAAGATTGGATAAATCAACTCAATTGTGAAAATCAAGAGCTTATCAACATGAGGAAATATAATGTAAGATTGCAAAATGATCTTAGCATAGAAAGGAAAACCAATGAAAGGATGATGAAATATTAAGAAAGCATGAATCAATTGAACAAGAAAACTCAATTTACACACAAAGGAAAAGATGAATTAGGCTATATAAATGAAGATGAATCATCATAGCAAGGAGCTCAGAAGAACAAAAATCCTACATGTAATCATTGTGGAAAGATAGGGCATACATCAAACAAGTGTTGGAGCAATGGTAAATCAAAATTCAGTGGAAAATATTACAATTGTAAAAAGAAAGAACATAGAGAAATTGAATGCATAGAGAAAACTAAATTTTAAGGAAAATGTGTCAAATGCATCAATCAAGGGCACAAATCTTTAGATTGCAAAACCAAGAAATAGAATCTAGCAGAACAATTTGTGAAAGCTATCTTTGGTTGGGATTATAACACATGGTACAAATGTCACTTGTGTGTTGAGCATGGACTATTGGACTAACTTCCATCCTTCCCCTTCAAGATTTGTGACATGGCTTAACCATCTCTTGTGTTCTATAAGTCTAGTGGTTGTATTGGTCATTAATAGGTCAATCTTTAGGTGCAATGGAAACTCTAGTTTATAACAAGTGGTATCTTGTCTTAGTCATAGGTTTGAATCTCCTTTAGTAATACTGAGGGGGAATTTTTGGACTAACTACCAGCCTTCGCCTTCGAGATTCATGACATGGCTTAACTACCTCCTATGTTCTATAAGTCTAGTGGTTGTATCAGTCATTAATAGGTTGATATTTTGGTGCAACATAAACTCTAGCTTGTTGTAATGGACACCCCTGGATGTCCCAAAAAAACAAAACCAAATTGCTAAAAGGAATTATGTCAAACAGTTTGCATTCAACTTCTTATTTCTTCGTTTAATGTTTTAAACCCCTTATAACTCTGAAAATCAAACGTTTATTTGTTTGTTGTGTTTCGTTCATGGAATTGGTATCATACAACATAAACAACAAAGAAACTATAATGATATGCAAAGTGGAAATGAACTGCTGCTAATAAAATGTTATTTTTAGAATTCAAAAAACCAAATACATGTCAGATTTATCAACTCACTAATTACTTCAGCAGTATTGACATAATACTCCAGCCCATGCTTTCAAACTTGCTGCTACAATACTTTGTCCTTCAATCAGTCCACTACCTTCATAATACCATTCCCTCAAAGCGGCATAAGCGTCAGACAAGTAGTGAAGAAGATATGAGCAAAATACCAAATCTACCTGTAGCCAGAAATGCAACTAAACTGCCTGATAATGAAGCCAATAACAAAGAATTCCAAAGGCCAAACCCCAAGGGAATGACGTCTAGAATGTTACAAGAGAGGATAGACATCCTCAAATGCCAAGAACGGAGCTACAACTCACAGACCAATTTTTTCTCATATTCAACCTGTCTAATGAAGCCACAAATGCTTCTTTTTATTCTATTTCCAAGGGTCTGGTCAACTCATATGGGCAATGTGGGATAAAAGATGTGTAATATATAAAATATATATTAAAATACCCCTTATGTCTCCCTTGGATACACATCACCATAAAATACATATTAAAGTAACACTTTAATATTTTACAATTAAATTAGATGTTACTTTAATAAAACTTTAGGCATTAAAATGTATTAGCAATCGAACTCCAGATAATGCGAGTGATAGCTCATCGAAAATCTCTCACGGAGGAGTATCGAATCCAATCACCAAAATTGACCTACACTGTGTCCTGCCAACTTACTAAAAATAGTAAGTATGCCTGAAATTGAGCAAATCAACTTCATTTTGGCCCAATCTGGAAATGACTAGGCCAAAGCACTCCAGGATCCCATTAAACCCTTCGTTAACCCTTGGGACCATGTAGAACAAAGCTAACGCACACGCACTTGGTCAACTACTAAAATGGGGACATTACAGTCCGCCCCCCTTGAAATGGCTTGTCCTCAAGCAATCTTAGTCTAGCCTACTGAATAACCTGCTCACTCTCCCATGTAGAATCTTCCTCCGACAGGTCTTTCCATCTGACCAAATACTCCTTCACTATCTTGTTTCTAAGCTTCCTCTCTCTGGTGTCCAGAATAGCCTCAGGTACTAACACAAGCTTCCCCTCCTCATCCAAAGGGGGTAAATCTGTAGAAGGCACTACACTCTGACCAATGGCTTTCTTAAGCCTAGACACATGAAACACATTGTGCACTCGATTGCCCTCTGGAAGCTTAAGCTCATAGGCGACTTTGCCCACTTTGCGAATCACCCTGTAGGGACCATAAAATCTAGGTTTCAACTTTTTAGCTCCGCTCTTCTTGAGCGATGACTGTCTATATGGTTGTAGCCTCAAGTAAACCATATCCTCTACCTCAAAGATATTCTCTATTCGGTGCTAATCAACATACATTTTTTGTTGATTTTGGGCCTATTGTATATTCTCTTTGAGCACTTTCAGGATGTCCTGACTATCCTGCAATAAGTTTTTTGCTTTGGGCACTCTACTGTCCCCCAAAACTAAATCCATGAAGCTAGGTGCTTCATAACCATATAGTGCCATGAAAGGAGTCATCTTGATGGACATATGATAAGTGGTGTTATAACAATACTCTCCCATATGCAACGATCTGATCCAAGCCTTTTGTTGTGTGGTTACATAGTTCCTCAAATATCCTTCTGCCCATTTTTTCACAATCTCTATTTGCGGATGATAACTAGTGCTGGATGTAAGATCTGTAACACACAACCTAAAAAACCCTTGCCAAAAAAAACTCATAAACTTACTATCCCGGTCACTGACAATGAATCTAAGTAGCCATGTAACCTGAATATCTCTCTAAAGAAAAGATCTGCCACTTGTGCTACTATGTAAGTGGACGGAATAGCAAAGAAGTGAGAAAAATTTGTCAAGCGGTCCACCACCACATAGATGCAATCCCTTCCCTCCACTCATGGTAAACCAGTGATGAAGTCCATTGAAATACTTCCCCATTTCCTATCAGGAATGGGCAAAGGCTATAATAAACCTGCAGGAAATGTGTGCTCTCCCTTATTTTGTTGACAAACCACACATTCCCTAACATACCTCTGAACATCATCCTTGAGCCCTTTCCATGAAAACCGCTCTTGGATCTACCTGTAGGTCTTGAAGACCCCTGGATGTCCAGCTGTGGGTGCATCATGAAATGCCTTCAGTATTGCCTCTCTCAAATATGATGATAGAATCAAATAAACCCTATCTTGAACTCTGATCAATCCATCTATCACCTCATAGCGATCATCCTGTATGGTACCTGAAATCAATCCAGAAGCCCAAGCATCTTCGACATACTCTACTATAATCTGATCTCTCCAATCTCCTAAGATCTCTGCTAAAGCACATAAGTGAGGTCTCCGAGATAAGGCATCAGCCACCACATTTTTCTTACCTTTGACAAACTCTATGTCAAAGTCATAAGCCTAAAATTTAGTCACCCATTTTTGTTGCCCGTCATTAAGATCACGCTGGCTCATGAAGTATTTAATACTATTGTGATCAGTCTTGATCACAAAATGTCCACCTACCAAATATGATCAAAATTTGGCCAATGCATGCATTATGGCCAACATCTCCTGGTCATAAACAGAATAACTTTTTTTAACTCCCCAGAGCTTCCTACTCTCGAATGCAATGGGATGCTTCTCCTACATCAATACTACTCCAATCCCATCACCTAATGCACCACAATGAAGCTCAAAAGGCTTCATGAAATCTGGTAGAGCTAGAACTAGACATGAAGACATTACCTGCTTGAAATTCTCAAAACACCTCTGTGCTCCCCCTGTCCACACGAAGGCTCCTTTCCTGGTAAGATCTGTCAAGGGTGTAGCAATATGTGAGAATCCCTTAACAAACCTCCTATAAAAACCACATAAACCAAAGAATCCCTTAAGATGTGTAAGGTTTGTGGGATTAGGCCACTCTACAATAGCTCTAATATTTTTGGGATCAACCCGAATGCCATCTACACTAATGATATGCCCAAGGTAAAGGAGCTCAATCATGCCAAACTCACATTTACATTCCTTGGCATACAATGACTCTCTCTCCAGAATAGATAACACCTCCTCTAGATGATGTAAGTGCTCCTCCTAGGTCTTATTGAAGACCAAGATGTCATCAAAGAAGATCAAGACAAATCTCCTTAGTTGCTTCTTGAATACTTGGTTCATACAACTTTGAAATGTAGCGAGTGCATTGGTTAGACCAAATGGCATAACCATGAACTCAAAGTGGCCATAGTGACATCAGAAGGCTATTTTCTCAATGTCTTTTGCTCTCATCCTGATCTGATGGTATCCAAATCGCAAATCAATTTTGGTGAAGAAGCATGCCCCATGCAACTCATCAATTATCTCATCAATCCTAGGAATGGGATACCTATTTTTAATTGTTTTCTTATTCAGTGCCCTATAATTGATGCACATGTGCATTGTCACATCCTTCTTCTTTACCAATACTACTACTGAAGCAAAGGGGCTCTTACTGGGCCTGATATGCCCCATCTCCAACAAATCCTTAATCACCTTCTCTATCTCATCCTTGTGTTTCTTAGGATGACGATAGGGAGTAATCATAACTGGTTTGGCTCCCTCCTCAAGCTTAATAACATGTTCCATCCCTCTGTTGGGAGGAACCCCATGCGAAATATCACTAAATACTTTAGCATGTCTATCAAGTATCTTCTGGATATCTGGTGGATGACTCTTTTCTTGTGGCTTTGGTGAAGTTGGCATAATGTAGCACTCTGACGCCCACTCTATGTCATCATGACAAAAAAGTCTCTGTATTCTCCTCAAGGACACTACTCTGCAACCTCCATCTGAAAGTCCTCTAAGTACCACAATTCTGCCCTCATGTTGGAATCTCATCTCCAATTTTACTAGATTGAGTGTGAACTCAACTAGTGAAGCCATCCATGTCATGTCGAGGATGACATCATAATCTCTCATGTCCACAACATAGAACTCATCCTCCAACTCGTAGCCATCTCCAAAACTGATGCGAAGATTAGATATCTTTTGAGTGCATAATAACTTCACCGTTAGCCACCATGACTCTAAACCCATCATGCTCCTCTGTCTGTAACCCGCTCCTGGCTACCAACTGTGCATCTATGAAGTTATGTGTAGCCCCAGTGTCAATAAGAGATATTACTTTCTGCCCCTGGATTGTACCCCTGACCTTAAATGTGATTGCCTTTTGGGCCCCTGTCAAGCGTGCCAACAATCTATCATCCTTAGGAATGTTGCTCTCCTCTATAGTATTACTCTCATCTGAATCAGAGTGCTGATCCTCCCCTTCTGACTCTGACTCTTCTACTGAAAAATACTCCATTTGATTTGCCTTAGCCTTGAGAGAACATTTATGAGATAAGTCCCAAGGCTCTCTACAATGGAAGCGTGGCTTCTTCTTTCAAAGTTCATTCAAGGTTTCATTGTCGAGTCCTTTTGATCCTTCTTTGGGTTTGCTATACTCTTTTTGAAACGGTTTTTTTGTCTTTGTCCTTGCGGTATGAAGAATCTGTTGAATGGTTTTTTCCTTTGTATATCGAAGGGGCTAAATCTTATGCCTTTTTAGTTGCTTCAACTAAGGTGAGTGGATCATGTCCCTTCACCCAACCTCATAATGGATCAGCAAGACCATCACAAAATAACACCACCAATCTCCTAGGAGAGATATCAGTAACAAGTACAGACAAGCGCTGAAACTTGGCAATGTAAGCATCCACAGAACCTGATTGTTTTAACTATGCTAGCTCCTTGAAATGTAACTCGAGATCCTTAGTGTCAAATCTCTCAATCAATGTTTTAGTGAATTCCTCATAGGATGTAATCTAATTATGCCCCAAAGTCACCATGCCATGATGCCACCATTCATGTGCAATGCCATCCAAGTGCATAGCCACATACTTGATAGCCTCCTCCTCAGGCATAGGATTTAGCTGCAAGTGTGTATCTACCTTCTGCACCCAAGCTTGTGTAGTCATCTTCCCTGAAGCATCATGATAAGGTAAAGAAAGTTTTCCAACTTTCTTCCTTAGCTCAAATTTTTGATTCCTCCCTCCTACTTTAAGCATGTGTCTCATCCTCAAGTCCATATAATCTCTAAGAGAAATATCCGCCTAAAACTTCAGTCCACTAGCCTCCCAGTCCCTCCTGAAGTGATCTTGTAACTCGATAATTTGTGGTTTATTTACTGATTGAACCGGATCTCTGGGTGGGAAAGTGGGTAGAAGAGGTCTCGAGCTCGCAGTCCGCATTGGGCATGCAAAGTTTCTAAAGTTATCAACCTCATTCCCATTGTTGTCATGTCCATTATTACCATTAATGTTATTCTCAAGACCATTTTTTTTGCCTCGGCCTCCATTGTTATTGTTTCCCTCGTTGTTATTGTTTCCCTGATTGTTATTGTTTCTATTGTTGGCATCACCTGGATTAATATTGACACCCATCTGTCTAGCCATGAGCTACAACATCATGTCCATTTGCCTATTCTGCTCCTACTGCATACACTACCCCTGCTCTAATGTATCCAGTAACTGTCCGAACAGTACCTCCCCCTGATCTGGACCAACATTTTTGCCTCTACCTAATCCTATATTCTTGTCATCTTGATCACCCATATTATTGTCCTGATCAAAAAATATCTCCTCTGTGTCTATATGGTTGGATTCAATGTCCACCTGCATGGACATACTAGACTGTTTGCTTTGCAAGTCTAAAATCCTATTTTTTCTTGCACTGGTATCGCGAAAATTATAAGACTCCTGTCGCATGCTCAAACATAAATTCTTAGCCTGTGTTTTTACTTATTTCTAATTTTAGTGTTTTGACATTTCATCAAACACTTTTTCCCTCTATTCGGCTATTCCAAATTCCCTATAAGACCTCCATAGGATGGCAGGACTTATAGCTCTGATACCACTATAATGGACACCCCTGGATGTCCCAAAAAAACTAAACCAAATTGCTGAAAGGAATTATGTCAAACAGTTTGCATTCAACTTCTTATTTCTTTGTTTAATATTTTAAACCCCTTATAACTCCAAAAATCAAACGTTTATTTGTTTGTTGTGTTTCATGCATGGAATTGGTATCATACAACATAAACAAGAAAGAAACTACAATGATATGCAAAGTGGAAATGAACTGCTGCTAATAAAATGTTATTTTCAGAATTCATAAAACCAAATACATGGCAAATTTATCAACTCACTAATTACTTCAGCAATATTGACATAATACTCCAGCCCATGCTTTCAAACTTGCTGCTACAACACTTTGTCCTTCAATCAGTCCATTACCTTCAAAATACCATTCCCTCAAAGCGGCATAAGCATCAGACAAGTAGTGAAGAAGATATGAGCAAAATACCAAATCTGCCTGTAGCCGAAAATGCAACTAAAATGCTTGATAATGAAGCCAATAACAAAGAATTCCAAAGGCCAAACCCCAAGGGAATGATGTCTAGAATGTTACAAGAGAGGATAGACATCCTCAAATGCCAAGAACGGAGCTGCAACTTACACACCAATTTTTTCTCATATTCAACCTGTCTAATGAAGCCACAAATGCTTCCTTTTATTCTATTTCCAAGGGTTTTCTCAACTCATATGGGCAATGTGGGATAAAAGATGTATAATATATAAAACATATATTAAAATACCCCTTATGTCTCCCTTGGATACAAATCACCATAAAATAAATATTAAAGTAACACTTTAATATTTTACAATTAAATTAGACATTACTTTAATAAAACTTTCGACATTAAAATGTATTAGCAATTAGACTCTGAATAATGCGAGTGATAGCTCATTGAAAAGCTCTCACTGAGGAGTATTGAATCCAATCACCAAAATTGACCTACACTGTGTCCTGCTGACTTACTAAAAATAGTAAGTATGCCTGAAACTGAGTAAATCAACTTCGTTTTGGCCCAAACTAGAAATGACTAGGCCAAAACACTCCAGGATCCCATTAAACCCTTCGTTAGCCCTCGGGACCATGTAGAACAAGGCTAACGCACACACACTTGGTCAACTGTTAAAATGGGGACATTACACTTGTAACATGGACACATTGGAGAAAATTACATAAGAACTCACATGAGGAAGAGAGACCCTCCAAAGTGATGTTTTGTATGCAAAGAACTTGGTCATCTAGCTAATAAATATATGAACTAAGCTATATTGAAGATGAAAAGAAAGAAAAGGCTAACAATATTAGAAATCAAATATGGTAGTGATGGGTAAATAAATCTTTAGAGTATACAAGTCAAAGTCATGAAATCATTGACACCCAAGTCAATGAGTTGGTTAATTCAACCACTTCAATATAATTATCCATGGAGATAACTATAACTATGATTTAAAGAAACATTTTATATTAGTTCTAGTGAAACAAGAAACAAGATCCAAATTAGCATTTTAGATGCATTGGGATCATGGAGTTGAATGTCCATTTTAACCAAGTGACTTGGACTTAATCAAGAAAATGTTGGGTTGGATGACCTAACTGAGGTTAGTCAAAAGTAGTTCTAATTGACCTTGGATGCAAATGGCATATACTAATTTTTGAGACCTAACCAAGCTTATGATCACCAAGTTGAAAACTAAAGATATTAGTTAAGCATCTCATATCTATTGAGTTAAATGGGATATCACTGAGTTATCCATCATACGATGTGATGAGAGTGAATTATAACCTATTTAATTCCATATTTTTATCCATTTCATGCACTTTCCTACTCACTTTCCTCTTACATTTCCATTCCATTTTGTCTCATTATTACTATTTTTACATTGCATATGGTTTTATATAAATAAGTAGTATTTAATATTGTTTTGGGATTAAAATAATAAAAATTAATCATTGATTTCCTTTTACTAATGTTTATTATTACAACATGTTGATCTATAGAATAGAGCTTCTTGTCACATTTTGGACATAAACTATTAATCTTCTAGTTGAACATGGTCATTACATTTTACCACCAATCAAATGGCTGCCACCACAATCTCAATCTAGAAGATACATTTAAAGGAAGTTGTGCTTTGATTCCATCTAGGCATATGGTATCATGTTTTATATTATTTCTATGGCCTACCTTCCATTCCATGTTCTCAATTTGGTAAAGCCATCAAATAATATATAATCCTAGAATGCATTGGGAGTCAGTATTTTGTGATTAACATTAAAAGGTAGCTTGTAGAAATTGCCAAGAAATAAATCTATACTATACAAAGATAGATCCATGTGGAGAAATTGAACTGATCAATATATTTCCTATTTTTACTAATAGTTGCAAATAGTAAATGACATGCTCCTTAATTTCCTAGGTTTGTTTGGCCATAAACTAATGATGAAAATGTTTTATATGCATTATGTTATTATTACTTGTAAAATGACCTATATATGTGTGTGTGTGTGTGTGTGGTCAAATGTAATAGCAAAAGGGGAGAGACATATTTGAATACATAGATTTCTATGAAAGGGATTATTGTATGCAAGTTTGAACAACATCATTATTTTGAATAAATAAAGACATCAATTTGTGCATGTTTGCAACAGTGTAGACACAACATTTTCTATACCCGCCATTCAAGCCAAGAGTAAGGGCTTGCTCCTTGGTAAAACATGGTGATATATTTCCATTAGTATGTTTATTTTATTTGCATAAGTTTATATTTCTTTCTTAGGCTGTCATTACAGTAGATCTTAATATTTATATCAATTAGTTACTGAGTTTTTTATCATTCTAATTTATAAATTATTTTCTTAGTATTTTTTCCATAGATCATTGTCATTGTTATTTTAGAAAGATGGTTTTTTTAAATCTTTGTATCAAAGAGAAGTGATAGTTCCTATCATTGTAATCACTTTGATTTCCTATAGATTTATTTTTTAGTGTTTTAGTTGCATCCATAATCTCTCATTTCACTACTATCATCCCTTAATAGCATATTGATTGGACACCTTTCACAAGCCTATCGTCTTAGATTGACATGTATAGACTAGTCAAACATCATCATAAATCATCAATTCTTTCTTATTATTTTCGCCAGTATTGGTCTATCATTTTGGTGCCATTTTTGGGAAAAGGTGTGAAAGACATGTTAGCTTGATGAGTTGAGTTAGGAACAATGTATTAGGATGAAAGCTTTTGCAACTACTAGCCTTTCTTAAGTAATTATCTTAATTTGCATTGGTTAAATCATATAGATGGATTACTTTAGAGTTTTTTCTGAGTTTGCAAGTAGGCTTAGAAATTAGATTCATTAGTTGCTTTAGAAACTAGATTCAATTTTATATTGTCATTACTTGTTGTGATCTATTGGTAAAGAAAAGACACTTTTGAAGAAATTTTTTTAAAATAATGCATTTCCAAGGTTGTTCAAGTATATCAACATCAGTTGAAAATTGTTTCAAAAATGCAATATTTTAGGGGAACATAAGAGGCAAAATGTGCTTGGTGTTAGGGGTGCTGCCTCTCGACCCCGCAAGGGGCATTGTCCCTTCACCCATTGGTGGTTGCTACCTCCAAACCCCTACTTTCAATTTTTTTTTAAAATGAAGGAATTGGTGCAGAAATCACATTGACCAAAGGTGATGTTTTAATACCTTCTCTAACTAATGAATCCATCTTAAAAGATATTGATATTCCATCATCACAAGTATATACAAATGGTATCTTTATGTCTAGCCACAAAAATATCATTGATGAATTCTTAGAAAAATGTGATTTTGATGATGAAAATATAACAACTTGTTGTTCTAATTGCTATAGGAAAGATGATCAATGCATATGCCTAAACAACCAATAGTCCATGGTAGATGAGGTACAATCTATTTCCAATCCTTACCATGATAAGGGTGGAAGTGACCAAGTATTGCTTATAAAGGATGAAAAACCTCAAGAACCAACTTAAGAAGATCATGGTATGCATTATGTTGGTAACATGTATTGTCACTCTATTTCATTACAAATCCAACATTTTTCTTCAAAATACACTTCTTTACATAACATCCATGATAAATGGAATCAAGATTACTCACAACAACCACTATACCCATCCTACTTATTCCCACCTACCTTATCTCCTTCACACTTTGTACCATATTCATTATTCCATTCACATTACACTCCACAATGTCCACCAAAGGCAACTATATAGCCTTATACAATAGTTCCTAATAAGGTGATTAATATTACATATAAACTTTCATGGATCCCTTTAGCATATATTAAGGTGCTTGAATTTAGTAAATCAATATTGGAGTGTATTGATGCACTTAAGGAATATAATTTTGGTTTAATTAAATTAGAGGAATAATATCATTTATTGAATTATAACTACCTTTGTTCTTCTTTTCCACTTAGTGAATTCCAAATACCCACAAATGAGCCCATACTTCAAATTGCATCAATTTTAATTATTGCACTCATAAGTGTGTGTGATAATATTAATTATGCATTAAGTTATATTAAACCACATACACTCCATATTCTAAAAACATGTTGCCACATACTCCAAGATCTTTACTTTATTTTTTGTACTTATTTATATTGATATTTGGAGGCCTATGGTTAAAATGTGCATCCCTCACATACTTTTTGGTTTAGAACCAATAATTGGTTAAGCACAATTATCAAGGATTCTATGCATTAATGGCCAATATTTTAAAATTGGATGATTTCTCATTGTTGATTCTTTTTGCATCCTAAGATGAAAAAATAGAGTATGGACAATTCATTTATTTAATAAGGATCAAAGTATTCATATCCATATATTCTTCATTCTTGGCTCTTGTATCTTATGATGATCATTCATTGATAACAAGTACTCATTACATTTCTTGATTCCTTGGATAATTCAAATTCCCTATGCTTTTATAACCTATAGTTAATTTGGGAGTATGCCTATTGAATTATTGAAATATTTGATTTTTCTATCATTCAACAAGGCTCACAAAATTCTAAAGATGTATTAATCTCTTTGGGTTACATAATTTCTTTGGTTATCCTAATGATTTTGTGACCATGTAGCATGAAGTTAAAATTTGGGAGGAATCCCTCTAATTTTGTGGTCCTTGGATCATTTCCAATCAAGCTTCAATGATTATTTTGTTGGTCTTTTTAGAAAACCTTGACATGTGACACCTTAATGACTCAAGATATGTATTCTTGTGTTGATTAACATTAGTATAATCATTTTAATCACATTCTTTTTTTCATCAAAGTATTTATTTAGATTAATGACTCTACCTACTATTTTTATAAATTAGTTACTCACTTAATGGTAGGGTTATTAATTGGATAAAAATTACTTTACTATACTTGATATCCTTGATTTTGAGAATATGTCTGTAGGTTCCTTCTTGTGGTGAAATAGTCTTAGCATCAAAATCAATTGATGTTGTTTTTCTTCACAAGCATTGCCTAACACACTATGTTGGCTTTGTTAACACTGTGTGGGCTTGCTAGCTATCTTGTGCATATAGTTTTGCTTGTGCTTTACTATTTGATATCACAAGAGGATTTTGGCATAAGGTGTTCATCGCCACGAAATGATATATTTCCTTTCTTTGATGATTTATCACATGGAGAAAAATATGCAACTTTTTCTATGAGATTCATGGTCATTTTTGAGCTACACATCAAGAAATAATTTGAAAATATTATAGATCATCACACTCCTTCAAGTTGTGTCTCATCCTCTCTGAAGTCCTATGGACATATTAGAGACTAGCATTGGTATTTGACTCTATGACCTTGTCATTTTTAATGAAGGTGTTTTTATTTTAGGAAATAGATATCCATCATTATTTAAAAGGATTCAATATGTAGCACAAATTCATGCTAGGTGATCCAATTTTATCACTATTAGAGCACTATGTCATATAAGTAACATCATCCTTGTGAGTACTTCTTTCATTCAAATGTGCTAGTGTGCTCTAAAAGTTCTCAAAGAATCTTTCCAATTTAGTGGAATGAGATACATAGATCAATGTTAATTTGTGCAATGCTTCAATACTCCCAAATTTGTTGAGATTATTTGTAGGCGTCATGCTATAGTCATTATGCAATCAAGTTTCAATCTTGGCTTCTATGAGGTCATGGACAAAAATCAAGTTTTGGATGGTATCATTTTTATCATCCATGTCAGGATTTCATTTCTATGGTCATTATATGTAGGTATTGAAAATATTTTTTTTTTTTAAATTAATAAAAAGGAAAATAAGGAAAATAAAATAGCCAGATCCAACAATGAAAACCTTTGGGCATTATTGGCTAGTTAATATCTAAAAACTAGTTTCCAACATATGTTAACTACAAAATAAATTCTTAATGGTGAAAGCTATTGTATAGCACCATTAAACAGTGAGTGATTAAAAACTTGCTTGCCAGTGGTCACTTGTCATTATCAAAATTTATTCAAAAAAAAAATGTAATAATTGGTGTTCTCAATTTTTTTTTGCAAATCATTCTTTTCAGGAACACTCATTGGCTTCAGTGGTTCTTTTCATTCTTGGCACCTCCTATAGCTCTTCTCCTTTTGTAGCTCAATGTGATCCTCAAATCTTTGATCACCCCTCATATGTGTTGCATTCTTAGTTGAGGTGTTTTAGTGGAATTTTCTACCTATTGTATGCTCTCTAGTACTTCAATTGATGATGGTGATCCCTTAGCTTGCCTTCTTTGTCCCAGTTTTATGGTTCCTTATAGTGGTCTTCTCTTTGATGCTTTTTTTTGGATGGTGGTATTTTGTGGTATTGTAGTTGTGAATTCCTCTCTTCATTCCTTGTTGTTGGTTCATCCATTTTGGCAGAGATAATTGGTGAGTTTCTTTGTGTTCCATCATTAGTTCTCCTGCACATGCATGTTGATAAAACAATCAATTCTGGTTTTCATTATTTTATCTCTTAACTTTATTTGTATTGCTTATCATATTTGATCATGAAGTAACACTCTATCCTCTCCTAGTTTCCCATGGATGGTCAACCTTTTAGTTGGGGGGAGGAACGTCATACTATTATCTTTCATCTATTGCCCTTAATAATTCCATTATATATACATAATATCCATTGTACAAGAGCCATTTTTTAATCTCTCATCTCTCCTATTTCACCCATTTAAACTCCTCTGGTACAAATTGGGAAAAATTCTCCTATATGAAACCTTCTAAACCATGATGCTATAAAAATTTGAAATGAAAAGAAAAATGAAAGAGAATAGAGAAATAACTTATGAAATTTTGAAAGAGATATCCCTATTGGAGAAGGAAAAATAAGAAAGTTGTCATGTGAAGCAAAGAAATGGATTTGTTTTTCTATATGAGTCATCATGGTTCAGGGTGGAGACAAAGTCTAAATCCATAAATACAAGTACTTTTAGTTCATACCAAAGACCTCATGATCATGATGATTGCACAAGGATGTGCAATAAGCTAAGTTGGGGGAATTGATGAGAGCCAATTACAACCTATTTAATTCCACATTTTAATCTATTTCATGCACTTTCTTATTACATTTCCATTCCAATCCATCTCATTATTATCATTTTTACATTGCATATGGTTTAATATAAATAAGTAGTATTTAATATTGTTTTTAGATTAAAATCTAGAAACTTAATCATTGATTTCCTTTTACTAATGTTTATTATTATAGCATGTTGATTTGTAGAATAGAACTTCCTATCACATTTTGGACATAAACTATTAATCTTCTAGCTACACATGGTCATTAAATTTTACCATCAATCAAATAGTTGCCATCACAATCTCAATCTAGAAAATATGTTTAAAGGAAATTGTGCTTTGATTCCAATTCCATCTAGGTGTATGGTATCATGTTTTATATTATTTCTATGGCCTACCTTCCATTCCATGTTGTCAATCTATTAAATCCATCAAATAATATATAATTTCAAAATGCATTGGGAGACAATATTTTGTGATTCACATTAAAAGACAACTTGTAAAAATTGCCAAGAAATAAATGTGTGGTATACACAAATAGATCCATGTGGAGAAATTGAACCAATTAGTAAAGTTCCTATTTTTACTTATAATTGTAATTAGTAAACGATGTGCTCCTTAATTTGTTAGGTTTTTTTAGACACAAAATGTTTTAAATGCATTCTATATATATATATATATGGTCAAATGTAATAGCAAAAGGCAAGAAGCAGAATTGAATACATAGATTTCTAGAAAAGGGACTATTGTATGAAAGTCAAAACAACATCATTATTTTGAGTAATCAAAGACATCAGTTTGTGTGTGTTTGCAATAGAGTAGACACATCTTTTTCTCTACCTATCCTACAAGAGAGGAGTAAGGGCCCGCTCCTTGGTAAAACATGGTGATGTATTTCTAATGTTTATTTTATGTGCATAAGTTTATATTGCTTTATTAGAATGTCATTACAATAGATCTTCATATTTATATTAATCAGTTAGTGAGTTTTTTATCAGCCATCTAGTATTTTGAATTGAATATAGAAATGGTTTTATTACTGTTTTATCCATAGATTATTGTCATTGTTATTTTAAAAGATAGTTTTGTTTTTTTATCTTTGTATCATTGGGAAGTAGCAGTTTGTGTTGCTACAATCACTTTGATTTCTTGTAGATTT
The DNA here is from genome assembly GCA_028749045.1 of Cupressus sempervirens. Taxonomy (NCBI): domain Eukaryota; kingdom Viridiplantae; phylum Streptophyta; class Pinopsida; order Cupressales; family Cupressaceae; genus Cupressus; species Cupressus sempervirens. The sequence continues at coordinate 1,021,581,960 of CM053785.1, forward strand.
AGTTTTGAGTATTTTAGCTACATTTATAATCTCTCATTTTACAACTATCATCCCTTGATAACATATTTTTCGAACACCTTTCACAAGCTTACGCTCTTAGATTGACACATATAGACCAGTCAAACATCATCATCAATCATTAATTATTTCTTATTATTTGCCCTAGTATTGGCCTATCATGATGCATTTATGGTGACTTAAAGGAAAATTTTGAATAAAAGGAAGAATCAAATGTTTTCACTATTTAACTTGAATTAAAAAGAAAATAGATAAGAGCAACCTTGAGCCCCCAAGCAATTTAGAGGAAGTTTATCAAAGATTATCCTTCCATCACCAAGAATTATAATATCCTCATCTAGTAGCAAGGTTAAGAAGGGCTTCAAGATGTTAATAAGAAACATTGTGTATGAAGCCCCAGAGTTCAAGCTCTATCTTGTGATTGTAGAGGAATTAGACCTAGTTAGTATGCACTCAAAAATTCCATCAAAGTTATTGTTAATTCATGACATCAAATATTTTTATCACTATTCAATTTAGTAATTGGGAACACTAGAGCTAATTCAAGCATATGAGGCATTGTGTGTTGATGGAAACCTCAAACCTAAGTAGAGACACCTGGAATTGAAGGGCTCAACTCTTATTTTTCATATGCTAAAGAATTTTCAAATCAAATGGATTAGGTTCATCTTGAGTTTTTTTCATGATATGCAATTCTTGCTTGAACAACCCATCAAGATCATGAAAAAAATGATTAACAAGGTTACCAAATTTCCCATACTTGATAAATCCAAGACAACTAAAACCCTAGGTTGGGTTGAGTTAGAAAAGAAAACTCTTGCTGAGTGGGATGGTAGAGGAATGAAACTAAATGGTGTCACTAACATGCAAATTAATTTTTTTATTCATGTTATTACACCTAAGATATAAAGCTCAAGTGGACCAAATAGTGTTTTATGTGAAGATGTGGACTTGGCTTAAAAGGTAGTCAAGAACAATCTTTCTTTTGACCTCGCCATATTGTAGCTAAACCACTTGAGAAAAAACATGGAAACCAGTTGGGCATCAAAGACAAACCCATTTAAGTTTGGTTCACTTTTAGTTTGTTTATTCTTTTATATTAAGAATTCTTATCCCTCTCAAGGGTAATGTAGTATGGAAGAAGGACAGGCCCATTGTGTATCAAATTAATGAGTACATAACTAAAATGGGAGAAAAATTTGAAGGCATCATGGATGCATACTTTGAAACTTTCAAGGAAAGGATGAAAAGTAGATTCAAAATTCCTAAGAAAGTAGTAGAAGACTATGAGAAAGACATATGTTTCCTTGTAAACTATGATAAGGTACATATTCAAGTATTTAGACCTAGAGTTGCACTGGTAAAACCTCTTTCTTATGAGGTGAATATTGATGATATTAGGACATCATTGAGGCTCTTGTCAATGATCTCTTCAACCCAAAAGCACCTTATTTTGGAACTTATAAAGAAGCTAAAACTAGGATTTCACATGAGATCAAGATTCCTCAAATTTTGAAGAGAGGAAGGAAAATGTAGAAAATATTGAGAAGGAGAAGGAGAAAAGGTAAGGTGATGACATTGTAGAGGAACAAGAAGTAGAGGAACATTAAGAAGAAGAAGAAATAGAAGAAGAACCACCTAAGAAAAAGAGAAAATACACCTACTTTTACCATCAGTAAACACACCAAATCAAGAAAGAAGCTCAGGCTTGAAGATGAAGAAGAAGAGTAACATATATCATTCAAAAGGTCAACTCCAATGTTTGAAGAAAGACTAAATCAACTCAAAGGAAGTGAAGGTATGGAAGATTTCAAATATCTTAAATATGAGACAAGAAATAAAGAAGAACATATGTAGATAGAAGAGTCCTTCATAGAAAAGATGGCAAAATGGAAATATTCTCCAACTAAATTAAGATTCTAATGCATCTTTGACAGTTCTAGGTTCAAAATCAGCAAGTAAACAAGTACCTTTCAACTTACTTCTTGTGATGGTTCCTTCAGATTTATTTCCAATGATCTGATCTGCTGAATGATGTCTCCTGACATACTTGGCTAGAACAGGTTCTTTTCCTTTTGGATGAATCTTGTCGTTATCTTCTTGCATTTCACCTTCATGCTCGATTTGGTCTAGCTCGGTATCAACTGGCTCGGTATGCACATGCTCGGTTACCTCTGGCTCAGTAATCTCTAACTCGGTATTCTCTAACTCGATAGACGTTGGCTTGGTAGATGTTGGCTCGGTAGATGTTTCCTGCAACTTGGTTAGTGATGACTCGGTAGAAGAAGGTTTTTGATTCTTAGATGCAGTTGATATTATATCCAGTTCACTCAAGATGAATCTTTTGTAATCTTCTGGTTCTCTTCTGCTTTCTTCTTCAGTCTTTTCTGCAAACTCATCAACTTTCACATGTATATTTTCTATGACTTTGTGAGTAGATAAGTTCAAGCATCTATATGCTTTACTCTTGCATGAGTATCCAAGAAATATACCTTCATCACCTTTTACATCAAATTTACTTTTTCTAGATTCTTTCAAGATATAACATTTGCTTCCAAATACTTTCAGATAACTTACATTGGGTTTATAGCCATACCATAATTCATAGGGAGTTTTGAAAGAGTCTTTTTTCAACTGTACTCGGTTTAAGGTATGAACTGTTGTACTGATAGCCTCCTTCCAGTATTTGATAGCAACATTCTTTTCTATCATCAAGGTTCTTGCACAATCCATGATGGATCTGTTCCTTCTTTCAGCTATGCCATTTTGTTCAGGAGTACCTGGTGCTGAAACCTATCTTTTGATTCCTCTTTCAATACAAAAGTTATTGAATTCATGTAAAATAAATTCACCACCTCTGTCTGACCTTAGGCATTTCAATCTTTTCCCTGTTTCTTTTTCTACTCTTGCCAAATACCATTTGAACTTTTCAAATGCTTCTGATTTCTTCCTTAGGTACATGACGATCATCATTCTTGAATAATCATCAACAAAAAGAATAAAATATTTTTCACCAGTATAACTTTTAGTTCCAATAGGTCCACATAAGTCAGTATGCACAATTTCTAATAAATCTTCAGACTGATAATTTTTGCTTTTGAAACTAGACTTACCCATCTTTCCAATTTGACAATTCTTGCATAAACCGACCTCTGGTTTCTTTAAATCAGGAATGCCTCTCACTTTCTTGAATTTGCTTATCTTTACCAAATTGTCGAAATTCACATGAGATAACCTTTTATTCCATAACCAACTCTCTTCTACTTGAACAATAAAACATGAATGTTCACCAAGTTCAAGATAGAACAAGTTACCTTTAGTTTGAGTACCAGATCCAATCAGCTTTCCTTTACCGTTCAGCAGTCTTGCTTTGCCTTGGATGAATTCTACTTTGAGTCCATTGTTGAGTAACTATGCCACACTCAACAAATTGTGCTTTAGGCCTTCTACCCAATAAGCATTATCACATACAAGTTCCTGGGTTAGAGTGATTCTTCCTTTTCCTTTGATGCAACAAGGTTCATTGTTTCCAAATCTTACACTGCCACCATCATACTCTTCAAATTGATCAAACTTTGTTTTATCTCCAGTCATATGATGTGAGAAGCCACTATCAATGATCCATGTATCATTCTTACTTATGTGAGAGATGAGTGCCATTTCTTCATTGTCAGATTCATCTTTTACAACAATGTAAACAATCTCATCCTCTTCTTCATCATTAGAATCATTAGAATCTTTAGCCATAAAACATGATTTCTTACTTTTATCCTTAAATGATTTGAGATATTTCTTACTGTTCCATTTATTATCTTTCTTTTCATCTTTATCTTTCTTGTTTGGACACCTTGCAGCAATATGACTGACTTCTTCACATGAAAAGCAGATTAGGGGTACTTTACCTTTGTATTTACCTCTTCCTCTTGAATATTTCTTTGCAAGTAGAGCTTCAATTACTTCAAGGTCACTGTCAGAACTCTGATCTGATTGATCTTCACTCTCTAACTAAGATTCCTTCTTCTTCTTGCCTTTGTCCTTGAGTGAAAGCTTGGCTTCAAATGCAGACTCAATGTTCTTTGCAGCTGGAACATAATTATCAAAATTATCTAGTTCAAATGCTGTCAATCTTCCAACTATGGCCTCTAGGTTTATCTTGTGATTGGCCTCACATCTTCTTTCTTGAATGGTTGATACCTTGATGGCATAAACTGGAAGTAGAGTTCTAAGAACTTTACTTATGACTGTCTCTTCACTGATACTTCCTCTAGAAGCTTTGATAGCACTGACACATGCTTTAATTCTTTCAACATATTTGGAAATGTTTTCATCTTCTTTCATTTTCATCTGATCAAACTGTCCTCTCAGACTTTCAGCTTTGGCTCTTCTGACATTGTCATCTCCACCATAGATCTCTTTCAGTCTTTCCCACATTTCATAGGCAGTAGTGCAGTCCTTGACATCATCAAACTCTTCATAACTCAAGGCAGATGCAATATCAATCATCATAATGTTATGAGTCTTCTTTATAGAAATGTCATTGACTGATAATGTACCTGATGGTTCTACATATTCCTCATCAAGATATTTCAGACCAGTGTCACCAATGGAAGCTAGATGAAGTCTCATTAATCCCTGCCATGCTGAGAAGTTGTTTCGGTTAAGCCTTGGGATTTCCCTCTTGTAAGACATCTTGATCTTTGGCTTAGATCTTTGAAATCTCCTCTTGCAAGCACCAAAAGCTCTGATACCAATTATTGGAAAATGAAGATGGGGTAATTGAGAGGGGAGGGGTGAGTCAGTTACCACAAAAACAAATTCAACAGTCCCAAAGATGCCTTAAACTTAGTTGCTACTGCTACTCAGTAAACACATAAATTACTGCTTAAAACTTGATAGATGTTTAGTTAATTTGTTAAGCATTTACTAAAATAAGCAACCATGCAAAAGAAAGTAATCATGAACACAGTAGACACCAGATTTATGTGGAAACCCAATATGGGAAAAACCACCAGCAACTAGTCACCAATTTTCACTCTTTTGAAGTGAGCCCTGTTAGGAGCCAACCCTATTAAAGGTTACAAAACACACTATTAGGTGTGACCCTGTTAGAGGATTTAATCACCCTATTAGGAGTGGCCTTGTAAGAGGTCTTTAGAACAATTCAACTGAATTGCCACCCTGTTAAAGGATTTATGGAATGGCTGTTAAACCAACTCTGTTAGGAGATTTTGGAATCACTGTTACAATGGTTAGAAAGCAACAATGAATGATCTAAAAATACATGCAACTTATCTTGCTGAATACAGATCTCAGTTTAGCTCCACAAGATCCTTACTGATTAAATATATCTTTGTAGCTCCAAGATTTCCCTCTGCTCAACTCTGCTTAGGCACACACAAGTCTCTTCCTTGCACTTCCTTACACTATCTGTATACACTCTCTATTCCACACTTTTCTGCATCTTGAGCACCTCTTTATATACTATACATAATACCAGGTCGGCCCAACCAACTTGACAAAACATATTCCAAAGTCAGCTTGAACTAACAATCAAAACAAAATTCTTCACTGGTCGATGCTGCTCGATCAATACAGAACAAAAAAAAATTGCTTCTTGTGTTAACCGACAGAACTCGGTAAAAACTACAATTACCGGGGAATTCGGTAAACCTGCCACTTCCTTTGGAAACTGACTAGACTCGGTAAAAGCTGTCTTCGACTACTGAGTGAGCTCGGTGAAAACTAAGCTTTCTTTAGCTTACCGTGCGAACTCGGTTAACACTAACTGTCTGCTACAAAATCTTTTGATACTCGAGTGATCTTGGTAAGAACTAAACTTTCCTTAGCTTACCATGCGAACTCGATTAACACTAACTCACCGTGTGACATACAGGAACGCTCGGTATACACTGCAAAAGGCTTTACTGACCGACTGAGCTCGATAGACTCTGTAAACTATTTTCCTGACCGACAGAACTCGATAGACTCTGTCTAATAACTGATATGGCATTTGTGTAACATCAAAGACAATACACAATTACTTAATTGTATCCAACAATCTCCCTCTTTGGCATTGATGGCAACACAACATGTCATAGCAGAAATGAAATTTGAAAGCAAGTCTACAGCAACACAACACAATTAACAATTCTCCCTCTAAGATAGAGAACTCTCCCTCTTACAGTAATCTCCCTCTGTGAAGGAATTACATAATCAAATTTTGGAAAGATATGACAGTAAAACTCTCCCTCTTTGACAACACATGCCAAAGACAATCCAATTTCAATGAATTTCATTTTACCTTTAGTACTGATTCATATGCAATATTTCCTTGATTTGCTGCATCAACTGATGATTGTTCAATTTTGTAAGAGCTGATGCATCACTAAAACTTAGTTTTAGTGAACTTCAGATAGGGGAATGACCCCTAACTTACCTCTGAGATACAAAAATGCATCCTTAGGTAAAGGCTTTGTGAATATGTCAGCAATCTATTCCTTTGTATGGACATATTCCAATCTGATTTCCTTGTCCTGCACCAATTCTCTGACAAAGTGATACATGATTGCAATGTGCTTAGTGTTAGAATGCATTACTTGATTCTTAGATATGTTGATTGCACTTGTATTATCACAAAACATGATAATTGGTTCCTTGATTTCCATCTTCATGCCTTGTAGCAATTGCTTGAACCAAACAATATTAGAATAGTTTACTGCTGCAGCAACATACTCTGCCTCTGTTGTTGATTGAGATGTACAATTTTGCTTTTTGCTTGTCCAAGAAACCAACCTCTTTCCAAGAAAGAATGCACCTCCACTTGTGCTTTTTCTGTCGTCAAGGTTTCCTGCCCAATCAACATTAGTAAACACTTTTAAGTCTAGGTTTCCTCCAAATTTATACCATAATCCATAATCTTCAGTTCCTTTCAGATATCTCATTATCCTCTTGATTGCCATCATGTGATTTTCTCTTGGTTTGGCTGAAAATCTTGCCATAATTCCAACTGCAAGAGCAATATCTGGCCTAGTATGAACTACATATTGCAACTTTCCAATCATAGATTTGTACAATGTCTGATCTATTTCCTTTGAATCATCTTCTTTGGTAAGTTTTAGTCCAGTACACATGGGAGTTCCAACTGGTTTACAGTCTTCCATACCAAACTTTTTCAATATCTCTTTGTTGTATTTTGCTTGAGTGATGTAGATGCCATTCTTGTTCTGCTGAATTTGAAGTCCAACAAAGAATTTGATTTCACTGAACATTGACATTTCAAATTCCTTGCTCATTTGTTCTGAAAATTCTTTGCAAAGATCATCATTCCCTATGAAAATAGTATCATCTACAAATATTTCTGCCAGGACAATCTTATTTTCTGGTCCTTCCTTGATATACAAACTACTGTTATCATTATTTCTTTGAAATCCAATTTGAATAAGATAGCTATGCAATCTTTCATACCATGCTCTAGGGGCTTGTTTCAGACCATACAGTGCCTTGTGCAATTTGCAAACCATGTTCTTTTTATCTGGATCTATAAAACCTTCAGGTTGTTCAATGTAGACCTCTTCATCCAGTATACCATTTAAAAATGCTGACTTGACATCCATCTGATAAACTTTAAATCCTTTGTAAGCAGCATATGCTAATAAAGTTCTAACACCTACCAATCTAGCAATGAGAGCAAAATTTTCTCCATAATCTATGCCTTCCTCTTGAGAATATCCTTTGCACACTAATCTAGCTTTGTTTCTTGATACTTTACCATTTTCATCCAACTTATTTCTGAAAACCCACTTTGTACCGATTACATTTTTGTCTTTAGGCCTGGGTACAAGAGTCCATGTCTTGTTTTTCTCTATCTGCTCTATTTCTTCATTCATTGCTTCAATCCAATTATCATTTTCTAATGCATCTTTGACAGTTCTAGGTTCAAAATCAGCAAGTAAACAAGTACCTTTCAACTTACTTCTTGTGATGGTTCTTTCATATTTATTTCCAATGATCTAATCTGCTGAATGATGTCTCCTGACATACTTGGCTAGAACAGGTTCTTTTCCTTTTGGATGAATCTTTTTGTTATCTTCTTGCATTTCACCTTGATGCTCGGTTTGGTTTGGCTCAGTATCAACTGGCTCGGTATGCACATGCTTGGTTACCTCTGGCTCGATAATCTCTAACTCGATATTCTCTGACTCGGTAGACATTGGCTCGGTAGATGTTTCCTGCAACTCGATTAGTGATGACTTGGTAGAAGAAGGTTTTTGATTCTCAGATGCAGTTGATATTATATCCAGTTCACTCAAGATGAATCTTTTGTAATCTTCTGGTTCTCTTCTGCTTTCTTCTTCAGTCTTTTCTGAAAACTCATCAACTTTCACATGTATACTTTCTATGACTTTGTGAGTAGATAAGTTCAAGCATCTATATGCTTTACTCTTGCATGAGTATCCAAGAAATATACCTTCATCACCTTTTACATCAAATTTACTTTTTCTAGATTCTTTCAAGATATAACATTTGCTTTCAAATACTTTCAGATAACTTACATTGGGTTTATAGCCATACCATAATTCATAGGGAGTTTTGAATGAGTCTTTTTTCAACTATACTCGGTTTAAGGTATGAACTGCTTTACTGATAGCCTCCTTCCAGTATTTGATAGCAACATTCTTTTCTATCATCAAGGTTCTTGCACAATCCATGATGGATTTGTTCCTTCTTTTAGCTATGCCATTTTGTTCAGGAGTACCTCGTGCTGAAACCTATCTTTTGATTCCTCTTTCAATACAAAAGTTATTGAATTCATGTGAAATAAATTCACCACCTCTATCTGACCTTAGGCATTTCAATCTTTTCCCTGTTTCTTTTTCTACTCTTGCCAAATACCATTTGAACTTTTCAAATGCTTCTGATTTGTTCCTTAGGTACATGACGATCATCATTCTTGAATAATCATCAACAAAAAGAATAAAATATTTTTCACCAGTATATCTTTCAGTTCCAATAGGTCCACATAAGTCAGTATGCACAATTTCTAATAAATCTTCAGACTGATAATTTTTGCTTTTGAAACTAGACTTACCCATCTTTTCAATTTGACAATTCTTGCATAAACCGACCTCTGGTTTTTTTAAATCAGGAATGCCTCTCACTTTCTTGAATTTGCTTATCTTTACCAAATTGTCAAAATTCACATGACATAACCTTTTATGCCATAACCAACTCTCTTCTACTTGAGCAATAAAACATGAATGTTCACCAAGTTCATGATAGAAAAAGTTACCTTTAGTTTGAGTACCAGATCCAATCAGCTTTCCTTTACCGTTCAGCAGTCTTGCTTTGCCTTGGATGAATTCTACTTTGAGTCCATTGTTGAGTAACTATGCCACACTCAACAAATTGTGCTTTAGGCCTTCTACCCAATAAGCATTATCACATACAAGTTCCTGGGTTAGAGTGATTCTTCCTTTTCCTTTGATGTAACAAGGTTCATTGTTTCCAAATCTTACACTGCCACCATCATACTCTTCAAATTGATCAAACTTTGTTTTATCTCCAGTCATATGATGTGAGCAACCACTATCAATGATCCATGTATCATTCTTACTTATGTGAGAGATGAGTTGCATTTCTTCATTGTCAGATTCATCTTTTACAGCAATGTAAACAATCTCATCCTCTTCTTCATCATTAGAATCATTAGAATCTTTAGCCATAAAACATGATTTCTTACTTTTATCCTTAAATGATTTGAGATCTTTCTTACTGTTCCATTTATTATCTTTCTTTTCATCTTTATCTTTCTTGTTTGGACACCTTGCAGCAATATGACCGACTTCTTCACATGAAAAGCAGATTAGGGTACTTTATCTTTGTATTTACCTCTTCCTCTTGAATATTTCCTTGCAAGTAGAGCTTCAATTACTTCAAGGTCATTGTCAGAACTCTGATCTAATTGATCTTCACTCTCTAACTGAGATTCCTTCTTCTTCTTGCCTTTGTCCTTGAGTGAAAGCTTGGCTTCAAATGCAGACTCAATGTTCTTTGCAGCTGGAACATAATTATCAAAATTATCTAGTTCAAATGCTGTCAATCTTCCAACTATGGCCTCTAGGTTTATCTTGTGATTGGCCTCACACCTTCTTTCTTGAATGGCTGATACCCTGATGGCATAAACTAGAAGTAGAGTTCTAAGAACTTTACTTATGACTGTCTCTTCACTGATACTTCCTCGAGAAGCTTTGATAGCACTGACACATGCTTTAATTCTTTCAACATATTTCGCAATGTTTTCATCTTCTTTCATTTTCATCTGATCGAACTGTCCTCTTAGACTTTCAGCTTTGGCTCTTCTAACATTGTCATCTCCACCATAGATCTCTTTCAGTCTTTCCCACATTTCATAGGCAGTAGTGCAGTCCTTGACATCATCAAACTCTTCATAACTCAAGGCAGATGCAATATCAATCATCATAATGTTATGAGTCTTCTTTATAGCAATGTCATTGACTGATAATGTACCTGATGGTTCTACATATTCCTCATCAAGATATTTCAGACCAGTGTCACCAATGGAAGCTAGATGAAGTCTCATTAATCCCTGCCATGCTGAGAAGTTGTTTCGGTTAAGCCTTGGGATTTCCCTCTTGTAAGACATCTTGATCTTTGGCTTAGATCTTTGAAATCTCCTCCTGTAAGAACCAAAAGCTCTGATACCAATTGTTGGAAAATGAAGATGCGGTAACTGAGAGGGGAGGGGTGAATCAGTTACCACAAAAACAAATTCAATAGTCCCAAAGATGCCTTAAACTTAGTTGCTGCTGCTACTCGGTAAACACATAAATTACTGCTTAAAAATTGATAGATGTTTAGTTAATTTGTTAAGCATTTACTGAAATAAGCGACCATGCAAAAGAAAGTAATCATGAACACAGTAGACACCAGATTTACATGGAAACCCAATATGGGAAAAACCACCAGCAACTAGTCACCAATTTTCACTCTTCTAAAGTGAGCCCTGTTAGGAGCCAACCCTGTTAAAGGTTACAAAACACACTGTTAGGTTTGACCCTGTTAGAGGATTTAATCACCCTGTTAGGAGTGGCCTTGTAAGAGGTCTTTAGAACAATTCAACTAAATTGCCACCCTATTAAAGGATTTATGGAATGGCTGTTAAACCAACTCTGTTAGGAGATTTTGGAATCACTGTTACAATGGTTAGAAAGCAACAATGAATGATCTGAAAATACATGCAACTTATCTTGCTGAATACAGATCTCAGTTTAGCTCCATAAGATCCTTACTGATTAAATATATCTTTGTAGCTCCAAGATTTCCCTCTGCTCAACTCTGCTTAGGCACACACAAGTCTCTTCCTTGCACTTCCTTGCACTATCCGTATACACTCTCTATTCCACACTTTTTCGCATCTTGAGCACCTCTTTATATACTATACATAATACCAGGTCAGCCCAACCAACTTGACAAAAAATATTCCAAAGTCGGCTTGAACTAACAATCAAAACAAAATTCGTCATTGGCCGACGCTGCTCGATCAATACAGAACAAAAAAAAATTGCTTCCTGTGTTAACCGACAGAACTCGGTAAAAACTACAATTACCGAGGAATTCAGTAAACCTGCCACTTCCTTTGGAAACTGACTAGACTCGGTAAAAGTTGTCTTTGACTACCGAGTGAGCTCGGTGAAAACTAAGCTTTCCTTAGCTTACCGTGCGAACTTGGTTAACACTAACCGTCCACTACAAAATCCTTTGATACCCGAGTGATCTTGGTAAGAACTAAACTTTCCTTAGCTTACCGTGCAAACTTGGTTAACACTAACTCACCGTGTGACATACAGGAACGCTCGGTATACACTGCAAAAGGCTTTACTGACCGACTGAGCTCGGTAGACTCTGTAAACTGTTTTCCTAGCCGACAGAACTCGGTAGACTCTGTCTGATAACTGATATGGCATTTGTGTAACATCAAAGACAATACACAATTACTTAATTGTATCCAACAGGTTATGCCTTGTATAGGTAGGCGATGTGTGAAGAAGGATTTTTTCTGATAGAAAATATAATTTTGTAGGATTTATTGAATAGCTGGATTGGTGTTCTTGCTATTTTGGATGGAATACCTTATTGAATTCATGTTTTTATTGTATGCAAGTTGTTTGGATCAATAGTTTTCATTTAATCAAGTTTTATAAATTATCCAATTTCTTCAATCATTTTGTCTAGTTTTGATAGGGCTTCATAGAAATGGCTAAGGTTTGATTTTACGTGGTTGAAATTATATGGCCTTTGGAAATAAAATAATAGCCTATGTAAACTATGTAAATATCAATTTTTTGATTTGTGGGAGTCATTTTTCTATCTTTGCAAGCAAGCCCTATGTAAATAAGGAAGAGCTTGGCAAGGCACAATAATGCTTGTAATGAAGTTTTAAGGTGAACTAAGGATTGGTAAGTGCCAATATTAAGTGTGTAGTGGTGGTCTAAAGTGTTAGATGTCAACAAACAAGATGAGAAAGTTTGGTTCAATTGAAACCTTCAAAATAAGGGTTTTATGGAATTGTACTATATAGACACCATGGAGACCCAAGACCTAGAAAATATTCAAGCATAGGTCAATAGGAAAAAAATTTAAGAAGTCGTCAATAGGCCATATTAAGGGATTTTGTGAGTTATTGCAAGTTACCTTTTTTTAGGAGGGCTAATAGGGGCTCTTTGAGCTACTAGGTCAAATAGAGCAAGAATGAGATTTTGGGTGTGAGGAACATTTCAAGGTGGTGTAGAATGTCTTAGAATGTGACAAGAACCTCATGAGGTAGGTTGAACCTTGATTTTGGCTTCTCACAGCATTTTGGTGGACTTTGGCTTCTCAGGCCAAAAAGGTGCATAGCTTGGATTGTGGGGTTAGAGGAATATAAACTAAATTGATTGGTGTGTTTCTTGAGAAAAGTGGATTAGAAGAGAATCCTCTCAGTTAGGGTTATAGAGGTAACCCTAAGAAGGCTAGGAGATAACCTTGATAGAGGAAAAGGCTCTAGGTCAAGAAGCTACCCCTCACTAACTCTCTGAGAAAAGCATTAGTGACATCAAGCTCTGAGAAGGTTGCATTTGAGTCTCAAACCATTGGGTTAAATATAGTTTAACTAATCACTCAATTAGCTATTGGATCCATCTTATCGAGTACAAAGATGAGTGTTGTTATCACCACTTCATCTATCAAGTTGTAGCCTACATTTATCTCAAGATCAAGTGAGACTGAGTTACAACAAGGCACTATAAGTGCTTCTACAATTGTTGCTACTTCCCTAGTCAGTCATGTTGTTACCATTACAAGTGATTCTATAGCAAGTGCAATGATAGTTGACCTCAAGCCTAAACCTAGCATTGAAGATATGAGTAAAGGTAAGGAAATCATTCCTTCCACTACTCCTAAGGATAGGGGAAAATAATTAGAAATATCCAATGATGAAATTGATTTGGATGAAGACATAGTGATTCTAGATTGGGATCTCTCCAATATTACTCATGATCAAATGGACACAATCAGAGAACTTTGGAAGAAAAGAGCCAAATATCAAAAGTTTAGAGGAGAGAAGAAGAAAAGATATCAAGTGAACATTGGAAGACATCAAAGGTATATTTCTTGATGAAATGAGTATTGAAATTGGTAAAAAGAACTCTATCTTGGACCAACTTGTTGACAAAGTCCACAAGTTCAATGAAGATTTAAATGGTAAAGAGAAACTACTATAGAGGGTAGACAGAAAATTTGAAAATACAGTTTTGGAAAATGTGGAACAAAAGATTTCCATAGACCAAGTGGAACTATCCACTATTCTTATTTCTTTTGAAAGCATTATAAATAATGTTGTTTCCTTGTTTGTAAAATTAAGTGATATCATGAATTTTCCCAAGGAAATTAAAAAAAAAAGTTGTCAAAGATTGATACTAATCTAAAGGCAAGAAAAAACTAGTTGACACTTGATCATAGTACTAGCTCAACACATTCTATCAAGATCAGGTATATAACTAACTTGTAGGTAGAGTTAATGATAGAAGAAGCAATAATTAGAGCTACACTAACAGATATTTAGAGTTTGATAATTCCAAACATGGATGTAATGTAGAAACATGTTGTTTATGCAAAGACATTAATCCATGATATCAACTTTTCTCTTGCTGACCACATGATGGAGTTATCAACTGAAGTTCAGATAGCTTTGCATACTTGTAAAAATTTTCAAGAAAATTGGGACAAAACCATATCTCTAATTTTGAAGCTATTTACTAATTTCCTCTCACATTTTGGTATTATCTTGTAAATAGGCATTTTTTGCATTTGTATAAAAAACAAGGGGGAAATATACAAAAACAAAAAATACAACATATGAGGATATCTATGTACAAGATAGAAAAGATAGAAGGAATCTATGTATATAGCTACAATTTTTTTTTTTGAAAAATAAAAAATAGAATTATTATCAGTCATGTATCAACATAGAAGTCAAAACTAAGCTAAAAACCTAGGTAAATTGATAGGAGAAGTTTTGACTCATCATTTTGAGTATATAGAATTTTGTATGATAAGTGTTTTTGTCACTAATGCCAAAGGGAGAGATTTTTGACCTTATGGCCCTGGACTAGTTTTCAATTAGTGCCTAAAAACAATTAGTTATCTAATTGATTAAATTATTGCCAAACACCACAAAGTAAATCTTATAGACAATGTAAACCAACCTATTCATGGAAATCCAACCGAGTAGAGAATAAAGTAGTTTTGACCAAACTGCAATAGTAACTAAGGTGTTCGAGTGTCAACTGAGTTCTTTAATACTTATTGAGTCATCCATGTTAACCAAGTTCCATACCAACTCTTAAGTGATCAATGTGGACTGAGCACCAATGTCAATTGAGTGTTTGAGATTGCTAAGTTCACTTTGTTTCTAAGTATCTATAAATCACACAAGTGGTCTTCTATACATAAGTTTCAACTCTAAGCCAACTAGGTGAGGATTTTCTAATATGGTATTATAGCCAACTTTAGAAGATAATTATTTGAATTGGTATAAATGTGAGATATCTTGTCAAATCCAAATGAGAATAAGAATATATATATATATATATATATATATATATATATATATATATATAGAGAGAGAGAGAGAGAGAGAGAGAGAGAGAGAGAGAGAGAGAGACTAAATGCTACAAGTAGTGTAAGAGGAAAATCAAAGTCTCATCCATTACATTCAAGTGATCATTCTACATTAAAAATTGTTAATCTTGGTTGCAAGATTTCTTTGATCTTGAGGTGGCCAGGGTATGTATGTTTGATGATTCTAGTCCTATTTTTTGAGGTGATTTCTATTGGAAATATAAGGTAGGCTAGGTTAATAATAGGGGAGGGGTGAATCAAGAACCAATAAAACTTTATCTTACTTCTCCAATATATTATTTTGATCTAATTTCATGCATGAAAGAATGAAAGATATAAAATATTCATAAAACTTTGACACAAGATATGGTTACACAAAAACCTTCCAATTAGAAAGTAAAACTAGGGTGGGGATGATAACCACAATCTTGAGTATTTTACTATAGAGTTAACCTATTAAGGCTTACAACTAACCACTTCTAGTGATTTTCCCTATCAGGAGAAATAAGAACTATGAGTTCCACCTTGTTAAAGGATTTACAAACATACAATAAAGTATTCACTCTGTTAGGAGATTTAGCAAAAGACTATTAAGTCCACCTTGTTAAATGATTTGACTAATACACCTATTAAATAAATCATTGGCTGATCTTTGATCTATAAATCTTATTTGTTGAATAATATTCCTTGTATTGCAATGATCACCTGGCTATGATAGATAAATCTCTGATGTCCCATATACTACTTGTAGCCTTCTACAATTGACACTCATACACTTATTATTTTTAACAAATATATGTGTATATGATATAATGCATTATAGATATACCAATCCAATTTATGTCCTTCTAGAGTTGGCTACAATACTCAATTGATCATAATTTACAAAGTTGGCTCAACTATTGTTACTTGGTTCTGAAGACAAACTTGGTGATGTTTTGATACTCAAAAAATACTATCAATCCTTGAAAAACTCTGGCACTCATTTGAAGTTGAATCTTGGTCCATACTAATCACTCTTAAGTAGCTCAAACTTAGTCAACACTATGTGACTCGGTGAATACTAAGAAACTCAGTAGCTACTAAATCACTCAGTTGACACTACATGACTTGGTCAACACTAGATTCACTTTGTTAACATTGCAAGCTTGGTAGATACTATAGAACTTGGTTAACACTACAGATCTCGATTAGAACTAGAGTCTTCATCACTTCTACTACACTTGGGTATCACTATGCTTAGCCTCTGAAGCTTGGTAGACATTGTAGAACTCAGGAAGCACTATAACCATTTGACTAAGTGTTCATTCAATGATAGAAAAATTGATCTTAATGTCAACAATCTCCCCCTGTGGCATTAGTGATAAGAACACTTATCAAACCAAAAATTTTAATTGTCAAAATTACAAGTAAAAAACCTCCTTTATCAACATTTGGTGTCTTTAATTCGGTTTTGACTTCCTATTGTTGTAGCTTGGTAAAATACTCTATTTTTCTAATTCTTTCAAAAAAAAATTATAAAGATATTTTCTACATATCTATACATGTATCTGCATATTACTATACTAATCCCTAATACATATATCTCTCCTATACATATATTATAGTATTCTTCTCCCCTAACATATTTACTTCTTTCATTTTTTGACATAAATTAGAAAATTGTATAATATTTATAAGTTAATATCAAAATGTGACAAGAAATTAGAATGTACCTTCAGAATTAGTACTATAGTCTTGTCCTAATTTTCTTGCAATAACTTACTTGCATGCAATTCTATCTATACTTATGTTGTTAGTTCCATCATGTGCTCAGCTATGGAGAAGTTGTTATCATGGATGAAAGTCTTTGCATGTTTAATGTGCTTTTGTGGTGCATCCATGTTTGGAAGAATTATGCCTTGAATTTTTGCAAGTAAGGCCCTAATTTTGGCTTGTTCCCTCAATAATTATGCCTAAAGATTTGTTAGATATCTAATCTTGGTAAAGTGTATAGAACTATAACTCAAGTATCAAGTGAAAACTAGTGTGTACTTTCCTTCATATCCTCATCTATCTTTGATAATTTATCTTTAATCTCCTTTGTGAAGATAGATGTGTCACTCAATTTCACAAATAATGAAATAATATTACTGACAAATGTTTCTAGTGAAGCAAGAATGTTAGATAGTTTGACTTGATCTATTACAATTTATTGTGCTAGTTGCTCCAACACTTAATTCTCAAAGCTTCTCTCAACTCTGTACAATAATTTTTCTTGTGTATTCAATTCTTCATTATACTTGTGGACAATTTCAGCTAATTGATTTGGAATAGGTTATTTTCTATCAACAACAATACTCAAAGCATCAACAAATATGTTTTTTTATGTACTCAAGGACTTTATTTTTCTTCTCCATCTCTTCTTTAAGCTTCTATTACTTAGCACTTTTCTTCAAGAGTTCTCTCAGGGTATCCATCTAATTAGTAGTAAGGATAGATATATCCTTATTTGAAATAGTAATATCCACATCCAAATCAATTTCTTCCTGATAAAGGGTGCTCCCCTTAATACCATAAACCATAACAGAAATAGAGAAATAACAACAAATGCAATAACAAAATATGGACTTTGTATTTGCACTATAAATGTAGATTAATAGAATTCAAAAGTACAATAGGCTAACCCAAATGGGTGCCTTCATTAGAGTAATCTGCAAGACTAAGCTATGAACTACCAACCAAAGTTGTCCTAGACAATGTTTGGGTCTTTCTTAAACATGCAATTTTATGTCTCACAAGAAGGTTCTAGACATTAAAACTTAATGCCTAGGGTTGATAAACCTTACTGATACATATAGAGTTAGCCAAATACATCTTTGACAATTATTTTAGATATTTTAAGTAGCCCAACTTCAAAAGGCCATAACTCTCAAATTGTTTCTATGATTGGCTATTATAACCACTTTTTGGAATGGCCAACTCCTTATCTATAGGCTTAAAATGACACATATGCCCTTCCATCAAGTTTTGTGACTATATTTGGGTACTCTAAGGCCTCTAATGGTGATCTTGAAGGTTTTTCTACAATTTTTTCCACTAAAAATCCATAATAACTTCTACAATACATAAGATGGAGCAATGAGATTTTTATGGTAGGTTTATAGATCATATGAAAAGCTTACTAAAAATAGAAAGTTCCCATAAATAGTAACCACCTAGTCTACTAGTCCTTATTAAAATATAAAACACTAAAAACAAAAATATTTTTGGGTGATGCAAGATTGCTCTTCCATATGGGATGCTCCTACATCACCTCCTCTTTATCCTTTACCTTTGAAATTATTGACGAAACAAGTTATGTACCCTTATTTAAAACTTTAGTGCTTGGTTGAGACTGATTCCCAACTATCATTTCACTAGCTATGGATACACTCGATATTTAAAAAATTGCAGAAATAGGTGGAATAGAAATAAATGTATAAATAATACTAACAATAGGAATACCTTGTTGTTTCTTGGTCAAGCCTAGTGATGGAGGGACTACCTACTAGACAGATGAACTATTGGGCACTTCAGTCAATGTAATGCTTGACAGTATAGATTCAAGAATTGGTTGGGTGTAAGGTGATTCAGTGGTAACCACAAACAACTCAATAGAATCCTTCTTTGAGCCTAATTTCACTAAGGATTTTCTTAGAGAGTGAGGAAATGAAATCATAAATAATGTTGTAATATTCTCTACATTAGTTTATTCAATGCTCTATATTTCTAGAAGACTTTCCTTCATGGCTTCCTAAACTTCCTCCTCATCATCAAGATCGACATCATCTATCTCATCATCCCTTATTTCTACTTCTTGTTCTACATCCTCATCTTCACCATCTTTATCATCAACATGCACAACAAAGTCACTAGGTTTGTGCAACCCATAGATGTTCTTCCATGTGGAAGTAGTAGACTTCACCATAGATTCATTGTCCTTAAGCACTATCATACATGTATTGAATTTTAGAGTGAGATTCTTCGCATTTTGCTTCAAGGATTTCATCACCTATTTCTAACTAATCCTTGGCATAAGTTGTCTCAAAGTTTGTTCATAGATTTCCTTGGTAGTCTTCACTATGCTTTCCCAGCTAGGTATAACTAGCTTCAAAATTTCATCATGAATTTTCTATGAAATCTCCTGAGGTGAATATTTCAACTTAATTTTGCCACAAGGGTATCCTCAATCTATTTGTTTCTCTTTTTCATTCCTGGTCTCATACTTAAGAGACTTACAAAATGCCATACTAGATCATTCTTCCATCTTCTTCAATTTTTCTTGAAGTGGAGGTGCAGCCCTTTTAAAGAAAATCTATTCAGCTTCATCTTCAGCCAACCTTAGCTTCTTCTTGGATTTTTTTACTCTTCTTATAAGTACTGCAAGAGAGGACTAAGCGGGTTTGGTTATTATAACCTTCCCCTTCATCTTAGGAGGCTCCTCTCTCTTAGATTCAGTTTCCTCTGCTTCATCCTCTTCATCTTCTACATCATCTTCTTTACCCTCGGTAATCATAAGAGGAGAACTTGTTGACCTGGTATTTATTATTATTTTCTCTATCCTTTTCCTTCTTCTATTCACTACTTGAGGTAGCTTTATTTCAATCTCAACTCTGGCATTAGCCTCTTCATAAGTTCCAAAATAGGTGGCACTAGGATCCACAAGCTCATTTAGTAGAACTTCAATGATATCCTTAGTGTCATCAATGTTAACCTCATATTACAGAGGCTTAACCCATGCAACTCTAGCTCTAACTACTTGAAGATAAACTTTTTCACAGTCAACCATGAAACATATATCTTGTTCATAACCTTGCACAAGCTTCCTAGGTATCCTAAATCTACTCTGTATTTTCTCATTAAATGTTTTAAAATAGTTGTCCATAATACTACTCAAATTTTCACCCAGTTCTACCATGAATTCATTTATTTGATATAGTACTAGAATATCATTCCTCCATGCTGTAGATCCATTAAAAGGGAAAAACTTTTGAGTGTAGAAAAATAGACATGTCAATACAAAACCAAACTTACATGAGTAGAGAACCAAACTTAGATGGGTTATTCTTTGACACTTGGATGCTTTCCATGTTCTTTCTAAATTGAATCAGTAATAGCTTGGCAAAGGTCAAAAGATAGATTTTTCTTCACTACCATGTAAGCTAGGTCAACTACTTTACATGACACATTATTCAACTAGCTTGAGCTAGAGATTTTATAAGCATTTACATGGATCCCAAAATTCAACTCCATGTCTATCACACCATTTAGCTTCATGCCTCTTCTATCCCACTTGGCAAGAGTTGGCTTTGTTAGCACTAACTGACCTAGGGTTTTAGTGGTCTTTTATTTATTCAACATGGGTAATCCAGTGATTCTATGTATCATCTTCTTTGTTATCAAGATAGGGTGATCTAACCAAAACTATCTATTATGAACATGGCTTAGGATAAATCTAATCCTTTTGACTTGAAAATGCTTTGGCATATGTTGAATATGTGCTAAACCTTTTGATTCCAAATGATTGTGATTAGGTTTGAGAACATTATCCACACATAGCTTATTGAATTCTTCATTCATTTCCAACATTCCAAGCTCTAGGATAGAATAGTGATACAATGAATGGATATCCTGGAGAAGAAGTACCTTAGGAAAAATTTGAGATTGCACTCTAGTGGGGTCTAATAGCTCCATATTTTTTGGACCCAATTTGAATGAGGGAGCCTTGCAATCCCCTCCATGAACCAAAATTTCAAAATATTTCTTAGATTTCCTTCTTGAAGATGCCATTACTCAGTAGAGTTTTCAATCTAGGAGAATCTTCAACAACAACTATTGAAATTGTTCAAAGGCTCTAAATTCACTCTTCACTCTATGCTTTGTAAATTTTTAGTCAAATAATATATTTGATTTCTTCCTTATAAAATATTTCCTTGTTTTAATCATCATTAATGTTGTGAACTTATACTCACTCAGTGACAAGTTATCCTCCACTCAGTTTTGTCTTTAATTCTCCAAAGACACCTTCAACTCAATAAGCTCTCCTGACTTGGTAGGAACTACCAACTCAGAAAAATTCAAACTTGGTGACATTACCACCATTTTTTCTAACCTTGGTACTCAATAGAGTTACCAACTTAGTGTTTGTAACCTGAAAAAATATGCAACCTAACCTTGTTTGGTAAGGCCCTGCAACCCAACCTTGCTCATTAAGGTCTTGAATTTCCATCATCACTAGGTGATCCTTGTGCTTCTTGCATGATGATATGAATCTTTCTTCTTGCTAGCTAGAGCTGATGTTAAAAGATTACTTTTGAATCAAAATTCTAGTAATCTCCATAGGGAACTAATTTGAAATGGTTGAACCACCCAACTCACTCACTTAGGTGTCAACAACTTCATTACTTTGTCTTGTATTCTCCAAAGATTTTGGTACCCATTTCTACCTCATTAATTTTATGATGTTTTCAGCTTTGGCCTTCTTTAAACTTCAATTCTTCTTATGTTTATATAGTTATTGGCAAGATGCCCAAAATTTGTACAAACAAAACATCTCTTTATAGTATCGCTTTTCCTCATATGATGTTTCACATAGTTTCCTCCAATGTGCCCAAACTAAACACAATAGTGACATCTACACCATGTGCTATAATCCTATCCAAATATTGCTTTCACAATTTTTCCCCCTGGGTTCCATTTCTTGGTCTTACACTCTAAAGATTTATGTCCTTTTTTATAGCAATTGTGACACTTCCCTTCAAACATAGGTTTATCTATTCATTTACTTTCGCTATGACCATGCTTATTACAACTATAACACTTTCCAATGAATTCTTCTTTACCATTGGTCCAACATTTTTTTGATGTATGTGTTGGAATATTCAAATATGGAAAGAGTACTTATGAGAGGGGGGGTGGTGAATCATAAGTATCATACTTTAGCCAATAAAACTTTTAACTGAAAGTAAATTGCATGCATGTAAATACATCAAGTAAACATGAAATTTAATGCATGCATCAACAACTCATAACACTGGAATTTGGTAACCCAGAAACCCTCCAGGAATAAGAAGGTAAAATTGGGGTGGGGATGATACCCACAAAAATTACTGCAGCAATATTGTTCAACCACTTTTGATGGTCTGCCCTGTTAAAGGCTTTACACTGTGTCAATAGTGATCTGGTTAGAGGAGTTCAAATGCTTAACATGAAGTGTCACCCTATTAAAGGATTTTAATCACCTAATCAAAGGATCTACAAAATAGCTGTTAAGCTAACCTATCACCATAGGATTTTCATTCTAATACAATTGCTAGAAATTATTAGGTATAATGAACCTGATAGATTACAATCCTTGATTGCTGAATGCAGGCACCTTTTCTACTTTATCTAATCTTGATCCTTTTGTGATCTGATAACTCTCACTTCTGAAAATAGTTTTCCCTTGTGCACCCTTGTATGTCCACTCATGTATATTTATAATGAAATTTTGTCTTCCTTATAAAGACTTCAAAGACTTAGGGTTAGATTTGGATCTACGATCCATATTGAATCTCAATTTCTCGCTCAATACTTGTCTTTTACTGATTGGTTGCATGCCTTTATCATTTTTCTTATTGGCTGCATGTAGATTGCATAAGAAAAATAAAAGATTCGATCTCATCATCAAATCCCTCGAAGTTTACCATATGTCAGCTGCAAAAACTGTTTGCATCATAGTTTGTGCAATTTCAAACTTTTATGCTGATATTTTGTGTTACTCGGCTCTTGAAGCATTGCTGATGCTCGACACCTAAACAAAACTATATCACTGGGCACCTGTTAATACTCAGCACTTGTTACTCTCGACACTTGTTGACATTTGGCACTTGTTACCACTCGGCACTTGTTACACTCGACACTTGTTACTCTCGACACTTGCTAACACTCGGCACTTGTTACTCTCAGCACTTGTTACTCTCGACACTTGTTAACACTCGACACTTGTTACTCTCAGCACTTGTTAACACTCGGCACCTACTATTACTCAGCACTTGATATAGCTTGGTACTTCATCTTACTCAGCACTTACTCTTGATCTTGGTTAAGTGTATTGACACTCAATTGTCAAATTTATTCTTTAAGCTAACAATCTCCCCCTTTGACATGAGTGGAAAAAAAACTTAACTAAGATCCTTGTGACTCCTTATTGATTGATCCTATATGTACACTCAGTGAGTTCTGTCCTATTCAAAATTTGCTATCTCCCCCTTTTATCATACTTATCATTTCATATATTTTGTACTTAACTCCCCCATACTTAATCACTTCTTATCACTTCCCCATACATATTCTCCCCCTTTTTGACACTTATGTCAAGGGTCTTACAAGGAAATGCCATACTTGGCCAAAAATGTACTATTTACTTCAAGGAGTACCTTCAAAGCTGCATCCCAATTTGCTAATGTGACATCCAATGTCTTATGCTGGATGGCAATCTCTGCTGCTAGGTGTACAAGTCCATTAGATGAAGAAAGATTGGGGTCTTTTTTGAGGACTATCTCTACATTTATCTGCTCCTTGTGAAGTAGTTCCAAATGAGGAGTTATTGATGATTGAATTTGCATCAATTTAGCTTTTGTGGTTGCCTTCTTTGCTGCTAAGACAACTAACTCTCTTTATGTGTGAAGCAACTAGGAAAAATGCTTCTCACTCTAAGCTAGATTTGTGGGGAGTTGCATACTAGAAATCTTCATATTATTTTCCAAGCTCAGTATTTTTTGGCTAGTGTCCTGTGTGAATGTGGAAAAATCACACAACTTTTTGTACAGGGAAAAGATGTTTCCTAGTACAGTTTTAACTATTTTGATTTTCTTTGTCAGTTCTTCTTGTCATAGTGCTATATCACTGGATATTTTAATATTTACCTTGCCTCAGAACTTCCTTTCTGACCATTCAAGCAATCTGGCATTTGTTTCCTTGTCTTCATTAGTCACCTGGTCAACTATATTAGATAGTTTCTCTATAATTGGTGTTGACTCATCTGGAGACTATAAGCAAAAAGCTTCTGTGAATATGTCTTTGATTTCATTCAAGGTAAGCTTATGCTTGTGTTCTTTTCTTAGTGCTTCTTGTCTCCTTCTTCTGTCTAATGCACTCTAAATTTCATTAATCTTTTCTTCAATAAGAGTGATAGATTCATAATATGGGATCTTTATTTCTTCATCAAGCTCAGGAAATCCATAGTGAAGTTTCTTGACTTCCTTTGATGAGCTCGAGCCTGGTGTCTTGATTTGTAGCTATAACCCATCTGTGCTCGGCTGCTGAAGAGTCTATGTTGGAGTACCAGATTTTGGTAATGCAACCAGTGTTTGTATTGTTGTCTCCTCCTTCTTCTTTGTCTCATCTTTTTCTTTAGCTTGAGTATCCCTTTTATGACTGCTCAGTGGGGTTGAACTTGTTGGTTGTTCAGATGTTTCTTTTATTTCCCTTGTTGTTGTACTCGGCATTTGAAGTGTATAAGTGACTACACTTGGTGGAGGTGGTGGTGGAAGAAATAGAATACCAGTAGTTTGTATGGTCAAAGGTGGCACTTGTTCTTTTACCTTGACTATCTTTGTTTTA
The DNA here is from genome assembly GCA_028749045.1 of Cupressus sempervirens. Classification (NCBI taxonomy): domain Eukaryota; kingdom Viridiplantae; phylum Streptophyta; class Pinopsida; order Cupressales; family Cupressaceae; genus Cupressus; species Cupressus sempervirens. The sequence goes on from CM053785.1 coordinate 1,021,606,779, forward strand.
ACTTCTGGATTCTATAATTCATCAACACTGACCAATATAGGATTTGAACTTAATTTTGCTACTAGTGATGATTGGTCAAGGATTTCTAAATCCTCTGCAGTTAATGGATTGATGTTTGGATCTGAAGCATCGGTAACATCTTTTATTTTTATAATATTTGTAGGTGTGATGGTGGCATGAGGAGGACTAGGAGGAGATACCTGTCTGTCTTGCATACTTTGATCTTGTAGCTCAGCTGTATCTTTCTCTTCCTCTTTCTCCTCTGTATGTGCTTTTTCTTCCTTTTCTTCTTTACTCTTCTTCTCCACTTGTTCCTTCTCTTTTTCTTTGGTTCCTGACATCTTCTTTTCCCTTGTCTTGGCACTTGCCTCTGCCTTATATTCTTTATTATATACATCTTCTATTTTCTTGTAAACTATTTTCCACAATCTTGTGGATTTAGTAACTACCTCTTCAATTTTATTCTGCAATATGTTGAATGCTCTATACTTGGGAGTGAATCTATTATTATGCCTTTTTACTGCATTTTTTACTTGATCTTTAGTCAAATAAGGCAACAATCTGGCTAATGTTGACTCCCTTATCTCTTTTTCCATTTGTAAACAAAAATGCCATTTATCCTCTACAATTTTATACAATTCTTTTGGCATAGATTCATCTAATTCTAGAGGTGTGTGCTTATATTCAGCCATCATAGCATACACAGATTCCTCTAATTTATTTTTCTCTTCTTTGGTGAGCTTAGAAAAATTTAGGTTCTTTAAACCTTTCAAATCATCATTCCTAATTTTTGAACATAATTTATCAACAACAGTCTGGGGTTTGTGTCTTACCACTTGAAATTGATTGTTGTCCTCTGATTCTGTCTTCTCCTCATCTGTTTCAAGCTAGGGAATACATTTTTTTTCCTTTGACTTAGCAACAGTCTTCTTTGAGTCTTTCTTCTTTCATTTTTCCTCCTCTTGGGCTTTTTGTGTTGCAGCCCTTGTGGTAGGTCTCTTTGGTGCAGGAGCAGCTACTTTCTTCCCCTTGGATTGAGGAGCAGGAGGAGTTGTGGCCTTTCTTTTAACTGGTGCTTCCTCGAGTTCTTCTTCCTTAGCACTTTCCTCTTTATCTTCTCCTAACCCTTGAGTCAGACCTTGAAGTTTATCTCCCTCTTCTTCAATGTCTTCTCCTTCCTCTTCTGTTGTTTCTTCAACTTAAATGCCAAATTTTCTCTTGATTTGTCTCACCATTTTCTCTTTTTTCTTTACTGCAGAAGCAGTCTTCAAATTTCTTATCACCCTTGATTTGACAACATCATAGGTTCCAAAAGTTTTTGAATTTTTATCAGCTTCTTCTGTAAGTAGGGCTATTATTGCTGTAGAAGCTTGATCAATATCAAGTTCATAACCTAGTGCCTAAGCCATCTTACTCTAGGTATAACTGCTTATATGTAGGTATAATCTATATCTACAAGAAAACAAATGTCCTTTTCATGTTTTTCAGTCAATGAGATTGGAATCCTCATTCTTTATTTCATAGACTTTTTGAAGTCCTCAGAGTAACTAGTCATTTGGGCATCAAAAATTTCACCCATCTATTCAATGTATCCATTGATTTGTTCAACAATTGTTTTGTCTAGATTCCATCTTACCTTGCCCATAAAAAGGAATTCTTTCATCAAATAGAAAAACATGCACATCAAAACTGATCCAAATTTGCATTGAGCTCCCTTGCTCTTCCTTATAGCTCCCAGATTTTCATTAATCTATTGAAACATGAGCTCTGCTAGATCATAAGTGTGATCCTTTTTTATTATCTTGTATGCAACATCAACTGCTATACAAGGTACACTATTTAACCTGCTTGATTGATAGAATTTGTGTGAAATGATTCTCACAAAAAAATCTAGTAGGGGATCTGTGACTATGTCAATAGTCATTCCTCTATTGTTCCATTTGGCACCTATATTTTTCTCTATTACTTCCCTTTTGTCACTTCGTAGGGTCTTTGGCTGATCTAGGGTTGGAATACCAGTAACCCTATGAATAGTTTTCTTGGTGAATTGTACTAGCCCTGACTCTAACCAAAAAGCTCCATCGTGTATTCAACTCAGAACTATCTGTTCCCATTCAGTTTTGAAAACAATAAAAAATGCTAGGGTTTTGGTTAATCCTTTTCTTTTTGTTATTGAGAACTCATCTTTCAATCTTTTGTTCTCACATAGTTTATCATATGCATTATAGATTTCTAAATCTCCTATGGCTCCAATTTTGTAGTTATAACATCTGCAAACATCTTGGACCATAACAACTTTATCCAAAATAATTGATAATGCACCTACGGGATCATTCTTATATGCTACTTCTAGAATGGGCTTAAATTCAGGTTGTTTAACTTCATTGCTGACCAACTGTATCTCATGACTCTCTCTACCCTTAGTGGTTCCTAACCTAGATGCCATTGTTTTCCAAACTAGGGTTTATGATTTAAACAAGTTTATAAGTTCTACGTAGCTCGGCACTTAAGTAAAATACCTCAAATCGATGAAACTTGTCCTAAATCGCTATTGAAATATTCACAAATGGCTTCTGAGATGATCTTGATCTTCTCCACTCTTCTTGGCTTTTCTTCTCATTTGAATGGTGGGAAAATGATCAAAAATTGGATTTATGTACCCTTCAAAATAGAGTAATTAATGCTTAGTGCGTTGCCAACTGTCTACTCGACACCTGAAAGGTTTCAACATGACTCAGCTCCCATTGTGTTTCACTTTCCTAGGCTCCTATTGATATTTCATAGCTCGGCATCAACTATCAACTTAGTTGCTGTTAGCAACTCGGCTCCTGAAGACAACTTTGACAGATCTTGCAAAGTTCTCAGTTTTGACTTGGAATCTTTGCTTATGCTAATTTCTTCTTTGTAGTTCTTCTATGTCTTGGGAGTGATGTATAATATGACTTGGTTTATCAATCCCACACAATTATTCTTTCTTAATTTGATGAAGTATGATCACTTGACCTATTAGGTGAAGTGATCTCTGCACTTGATGTGTTATACTCATCTTTCTTCTTCCATGTCTTATTCATTTCACTTCTGATATGTCCAACATCTATCTTTGCCTTTCCATTGCTGAACTCAGAACTTGATTCCTTTGACCTTGTTGGGAAATTCCTGCTAACATGATGTCATGTCCTTTTTTCAAATAATTAAAAATAATAATCTTTTCTAAGGCAGGCAAGCCCAAAAAGGTGAAGTTTTGGAAAAAGGGGATAATCTTTGGAAGCTAATGGACTAATAAATGAAGATTATTATTAAAAATATGTTTTATTAACCCCTCTTGGATGTGATTTAGGGTTATTCCCTCTTTTAAGGGGTTTGGAGGCATTTTGGGCTGATTCCAGAACTTGATTTTTGCTCATTTCTTTGTTATTCTTCAGAGGCTGCCATACCTATGGAGAAGGAGACCCAAGAACGGGAGTTTGCAGGTTTCTAGGGAGAACCAAGAATGGGAGTTTGTAAGTTTTTGGGAAGGCTAAGGATGGGAGTTTGAAGACATTCCATGTGCATGCTCATACAGAGTTTGCCTTTATGTTGAATAGTGTAGATTTGTGGGTTTTCGAGTGTGTTTTTTGTATGAGTTTGGTGTTTTCAGTTGATTATTTCATATCAGTTTGGGTTGCTTCTATATTTCAGACTTTAAGATGTTAAAATAGAGCTGAATATATGTATTGGGATGTGACTAAACTTCTGAGATAGATTATTAGTGTTTTTGTGGTGTTTTTGAGCATTTTTGTGTTAATTTTGGGAGCCCGATGAGCATAGTTTTTGTCCTACATTTGTGAATTGTTGTGTAAAGGCTATACAGATCTAGAAATGTCATTTTGTAGGCTGTTATGCTGCTGAATTTTTTGTAAAAATTTCCATTTTCAGATTTATTAATAATAGGTGAAGCTATGAAGCTTTTGGCAGTATTTCGGTCATACCCGATTTGGGTTTTATTGAGAAATTGGTGGATCTTTGTAATATTGGTCATTTGATTTTAAAGATCTGATTTGAGGCTTGAAATATCATACAAAATCAGTAAAGGGACATTTCAGTGGTATCAGAGCCATGATCTTTCCAGCCTGAGGGTTTGTAGAAGTTTGCATGTCAGTTTTGACAACTACCCAGATCTTGCATGTCAGTTTTGACAACTACCCAGATCTTTCATGTCAGTTTTGACAACTACCCAGATCTTGCATGTTAGTTTTGACAACTACCCAGATCTTGCATGTCATAATTTATGGTTGCATGTTGCTTCTAATCAGTTCCATGTCAAAATTTATGGTCGCACGCAACTAAGTGAAAGAGAAAAAAGATATTTGTAGTGAGAAAAGAATAAAGAAATTTTGATCAAACCTCCAGTTGAAAGTAAAAGTACAAAATCTAAAGAAGGGAAAAGTATGGCTGATCTAGATGAGATGGCAAAGAAATTCTTCCAAGACATCCAAAATACTTAGAAGCAAACAATGGATAGTTTGGCAGAAACTAGAGAGGCTTTGCGAATATTGATAAAAAAACTAAAAGGAGTTGCATCCATTAATGAGAAAGGGAGCACTTCAGAGGAGCCAAGAAATTTGAAATCCACACAATCTAAATCAACCAAAACTATTTTCTTGCTTGCAGATGAGCCACTAGTACCAAATTCAGCCATTAATCCTGTGGAAGAGGTTACAGGTAACTTGATTACATTAAGAGCTACTTACAATGGCTTAGATGATGACTTTCGTAGTTCGGTTCCTTTCAAATAATATGTGGATATGATGAACACTTTGATGCTTAAGAAAGAGTATAGAAGGGAGCATGACATAAGTGGAAGAGAGCTCAAAAATAAAATAAGCAAGTTTATAGCACCTACTTTTGATGGAATAAATAAAATTTCAGCTAGAGCATGGCTACAAAAATTACAGACCTTCTTCACACTTAACCCCATGAAGGAGAGTGATGCTATTCAAATTGCAAGTCTACACTTGGAAGATGCAGCCAATGATTGGTGGTATCATGGAATGACTACTCAAGGTCATGATTAGATAACTACATTTGATGATTTTAGTCAAAGAGTGATAGATAGATTTGATGTCAAGGATGATGATTATGAGGATGTTGTTATGCATGATGGTGAGATACCTAATAGAGATGAGCAGACATTGAGCATTCATGACTTTGCTGAGAAAGAGTACTAGGCACAGTTAGATGCTTCACCACATGAGGTTGAGGCTGGTAGTACTTCACACGATTTGTCGAGCCAGCTGAAAGTGAACAAAGATAGTATTGTGACTTCATTATCTCATCATGACAGTTATGTGGAGTTAGTTGGTATTGGTCATATTACTCAAGTGAGGATTTTTCTTGAGTTACCAGCTGATTCTAGTTTATAGATATGGACTTGAGATTGTTATATTGGAATTTGAGATTCAGTTGACTGGAGATCTTTAATACTTTTTGGTAGCAGTGTTTGTTTGGGTACTATCATGGATTTGATTAGCAGATTGCATGGCGTTGTCTTTTCTTGTGCTAGTAGCTTGTTTGATGTTGGTATTAGTTTTTATACACCGATGTTGGGCTTTGTTCATATATCCAGTTGACCATACTTGCTGGAATGTGTTGATGATCTTTCATATTTGGCAGTGTGTACAAACGAGTCACGGGATCATATTAGCATTGATGACATCCAAGAGGATGCAGTGGGCAGTTTTGAAGACTTAGTTTCCTTGGGTACAAAGGAGTTGGACAGCAGTGCTATAGTTTTTGATACTTCATTTGTTGATATGAGCTTTAGATTTGATTCACAGGATATGGATGGTACTACTCTAGAGACTAGTAACTTTGAGGATACGCCTTTAGATAGTGCATCAGAGGAGGTTTGTAGGAGACAATATAGCCAGTGCCATCATGTGTCTAATTAGTTGAGAGTTAGTGAGCAAGACATTGCTATCGCTTGCCAGCATTTTGATGCTGCTCGTCAGTTGTTAGCCATTTATGGATGGGGTTCTCCTACTAGTGATGAGTAGGGAGGTAGTTATATTTCCTTGACAGAGTTCCACTCTTTATGGGAAGCTATCCAGATTCTAAGATAGGATTATATACAGTTGGTAGCTGATAGAGATTATCTTATGGAGTGGGGTAGTATAGCATACGATGCATTGTTGGCCAAGGAAGATGAGGTGAGTGAGCTTACTCAGCAGCTTGAGGTGACTTTTGAAATTCTTGAGAGTACACAGTTGGCTTTCAAGGAGTCATAGTTTCATTTGGCTAAGGTGACCATGGAGTTAGAGAAACTATAGTCTTTACTAGATTCTATATAGTCACAAGCTATGGTGTCTGGTGATTCGAGGATATCCATGGTTGAGATTGTCAAAGATAGTGGAGATGGGGATGCATCCATCCTTGATACTAACATTGGCATATCGGGTTTGTTCCCACTAGAGTCAGGTTTAGTTGAGTTGGGTGCTGCAACAAATTGTTGTGGTATACCTGACATGGTGGTGACCTCTAGTACTAATGGCACAAAGACTAGAGATGATGTATCAAAGACCATATGTGATGTTAGTGAGCCAAAAGTTGTCATGGTTCCTGCTAGTAATACTACTCCCTTGGCGATGTCTTTAGAGGTAGTAGTCAGTTCCAACTTGGTTAGTGATCAATTGTAGTTAGTTACATCTGGATTGTAGTCTGAGCCGCTGATTGAGATTGGTTCATTCTATCGACATTACATTGTGAGATATGCTCATGACCATGTTGACGAGATGATGATACAAAGATGTACTTTAGTTCCTAGTGCTTATCATCAGTTATGGGATAGTTTGATGCCTCGGGATGAGAGTTGTGATGGGCACGACATGGCAATAGGTCCTACAGTTGATAGCTTGATAATACATGACTTAGAGTAGGAGTTTTGGAGTGATGCTTCAGTGGGTGTTGTTATTGATTCTACTCCTTTGGCTATGACATCTCCTAACTTAGCTGGTGATCACTCATAGTGGGTTGTATCACTTGTTAATGGTGAGTTATTGACTGAGGTTGGTTTTTTTTATCAATATTATATTGCAGGGTATGTACATCAGTTAGCATTTGATCCTTGTGTTGAGGAGTTGACGGCAGACAAACTTGGTTTGGGTTCCATTTCTTGCTCTTTATCTTGTAATGTCTTTTTACCATCAGTAGTGCATGGGAGTTATGGTTATGAGATAGTGGCTAGTGATTTGCAGAGTTGTGTTGACTGCAAGAGTTGTATAGTGTGTGGATTCTCCATACTTGGTACAGTTTCATTCGAGAGCGTTCACCATTGTTGTAGAGTTGGATTGTACATTCTGTATAGGCCAGTGGGATACATTGATGGTATTTACTGTGTTGGCAGTTTGATTTGTGCCCTTTACCTAGGTTCTGATGCTCTAAGAGTTTGTGTTTCATGGGTTTTTGACTGTGGCAGTGGTGATTTTGGAGTTTGGTTGAGCTATAATTGTCAGTTTGATTATGGATTCCTCTTGGTCATATTGTAGAGGATATTGCAGGAGCCTGTGTTAATTGGTAGTAGTATAGTTCATGACTACATTTGGGATCCAGGTGGATTGATTGGTTTATTGTTTAGCCATTGCTTGAGGACAAGCAATGTTTGTGAGGGGAGGACTTTTCATGTCCCCTTTTCAAATAATTAAAAATAATAATCTTTGCTAAGGCAGGCAAGCCTAAAAAGGTGAAGTTTTGGAAAAAGGAGATAATCTTTGGAAGCTAATGGACTAATAAATGAAGATTATTATTAAAATATATTTTATTAATCCCTCTTGGATGTGATTTAGGGTTATGCCCTCTTTTAAGGGGTTTGGAGGCATTTTGGGCTGATTCCAGAACTTGATTTTTGCTCATTTCTTTGTTATTCTTCAGAGGCTGCCAAACCTGTGGAGAAGGAAACCCAAGAATAGGAGTTTGCAAGTTTCTAGGGAGACCCAAGAATGGGAGTTTTTAGGTTTCTAGGAAGGCTAAGGATGGGAGTTTGAAGCCATTCCATGTGCATGCTCATACAGAGTTTGCCTTTGTGCTGAATAGTGCAGATTTGTGGGTTTTCGGGTGTGTTTTTTGTATGAGTTTGGTGTTTTTAGTTGAGTATTTCATATCAGTTTGGTTTTCTACTATATTTTAGACTTTAAGATGTTAAAATAGAGTTGAATATATGTATTGGGATGTGACTAAACTTCTGAGATAGATTATTAGTATTTTGGTGGTGTTTTCGAGCATTTTTGTGTTAATTTTGGGAGCCCGATGAGCATAGTTTTTGTCCTACATTTGTAAACTGTTGTGTAAAGGCTATATAGATCTATAAATTTCATTTTGTAGGCTGTTATGCTGCTGAAATTTCTGTAAAAATGTCCATTTTCAGATTTATTAATAATAGGTGAAGCTGTGAAGCTTTTGGCACTAGTTCGGTCATACCGATTTGGGTTTTATTGAGAAATTGGTGAATCTTTGTAATATTGGTTGTTTGATTTTAAAGATCTGATTTGAGGCTTGAAATATCATACAAAATCAGTAAAGGGACATTTCACCTGACTATTTTTTAAACAACTAAAACATGTAGTTTGACTCAACCATCTTTTGTAGTTCCCTCTAAAATGTGTTCTTATGTAGTTTTGTGGTATATGCCCATATTCTTGACAATAGTGACAGTTGTACCTAGTGTTATAATCCCAAAATTCATGATTTGATATTTTTTCTAGTTGATTTAATGTCCACATAGGCTTTGATCTACATTCAAAAGCTCTATGACAATACTTTTTGCAATTATAACAATGTCCATCAAATCTTGATGTCTTAGTAGTTTTGGTTTTGCATTCATATGCTTGATGACCTTGCTTCTTGCATCTATGAAAATGATTTATGCTTTTGGGTTTATCATGCTGATGGGCATTCTTGCTTCTACATACATTAGATGTATGTCCTTTCTTTCTACAAAAATGACATATAAGTTTAACATCTTTACCTTTATCACTTCTTTGTTCTGCACTCTTTGATGATTCTCCAACTTTAGTGTTGTTGTATCCAAGTCCTGATGTATCATGGTTTGATCTTGGAGTTTTCAGTAATTGCTCAAAATATTTGATGGCTTCACTTGATTTGTTGAGATTCTCTACCACCTCTCTTTCTGTTCAATTCATTCTGCATTTGTTCATTCTGCATCTTCAAAGTAGAGATCTCAATATCTTTCACATTGAGTTCATGATGAAGGTTCATCATTTGAGCAAGTGTATCCATTTGCATGTTTGAGATCCTTGTCAGTTCAGTACATTTTTCTTCAAGTCTTCTTGCAAGATTTCTTTTATCATTTTCCATCATAACCTTATCATCAACTGCTCTTTTCTTTTGTTCAATAATTTCACATATCATTATGGCCTGTGATTCATGTTCCATCTTGAGAGATCTTATCTCATCTGCTCGAACTTTGTTTTTCTCCATTAATTCTGCTATTATTGCATCAAATTATTTTGTATCTCTGTTGGAAAATATGTTGATGGTATCAATATCTTTGTAGTGTATATCATTTTTAGCTATGGCTAAATCATTCTTTTTTTTAATGAGTTTTTCAACTTGTTTCTAAATTCCTCCAAGCTATGCAGAGCAAGTTGCACATCTATCACCTGATTTTCAATGATCTTTCCAAGTTTGAAAACTTCCATCTTTAGATCTTTTCCTCCAAGCTGTTAGGCTTTTCTTTGTGAGAACCTAGATTAGCTCTGATACCAATTGTTAGAATATTCAAATATGGAAAGAGTACTTATGAGAGGGGGGGGGGGAGGGGGTGAATCATAAGTATCATACTTTAGCCAATACAACTTTTAACTAAAAGTAAATTGCATGCATGTAAATACATCAAGTAAACATGAAATTTAACGCATGCATCAACAACTCATAACACTGGAATTTGGTAACCCAGAAACCCTCCAGGAATAAGAAGGTAAAACTGGGGTGGGGATGATACCCACCAAAATTACTGCAGCAATATTGTTCAACCACTTCTGATGGTCTGCCCTGTTAAAGGCTTTAAACTGTGTCAATAGTGATCTAGTTAGAGGATTTCAAACACTTAAAATGAAGTGTCACCCTGTTAAAGGATTTTAATCACGTAATCAAAGGATCTACAAAATAGCTATTAAGCTAACCTATCACCATAGGATTTTCATTCTAATACAATTGCTAGAAAGTATTAGGTATAATGAACCTGATAGATTACAATCCTTGATTACTGAATGCAGGCACCTTTTTTGCTTTCTCTAATCTTGATCCTTTTGTGATCTGATAACTCACGCTTCTGAAAATAGTTTTCCCTTGTGCACCCTTGTATGTCCACTCATGTATATTTACAATGAAATTTCATCTTCCTTATAAAGACTTCAAAGACTTAGGGTTAGATTTGGATCTACGATCCATATTGAATCTCAATTTCCTGCTCAATACTTGTCTTTTACTAATTGGTTGCATGCCTTTATCATTTATCTTATTGGCTGCATGTAGATTGCATAGGAAAAATAAAATATTTGATCTCATCATTAAATCCCTCGAAGTTTACCTTATGTCAGCTGGAAAAATTGTTTGCATCATAGTTTGTGCAATTTCAAACTTTTATGCTGATATTCTATGTTACTCGGCTCCTGAAGCATTTCTAATGCTTGGCACATGTTTCCTAAATAGCTCAGCACCTAAAAAAACTATATCACTCGGCACCTGTTAACACTTGGCACTTGTTACTCTCAGCACTTGTTGACACTCGGCACTTGTTACCACTCAACACTTGTTACACTCGGCACTTGTTACTCTTGGAACTTGTTAACACTTGACACTTGTTACTCTTAGCACTTGTTACTCTTAGCACTTGTTAACACTCGTCACTTGTTACTCTTAGCACTTGTTAACACTCGGCACCTACTATTACTCGACACTTGATATAGCTCGGCACTTACTCTTGATCTTGGTTAAGTGTATTGACACTTAGTTGTCAAATTTATTCTTTAAGCTAACAGTATGATCTATCTTACCATAATGATTGCAAGTAGGTCTTTTATTCTTTTGAGATCCTTGCTAAGCTAATTCACCTTCTTTTCTATATCCTAATCTAGCTTTGAGTTTGTGTCTATACTAATTTATCTCATTTAATCGATTCATGCTTTCTTGATATTTCATCATTATGTCATTGGTTTTATTTTCAATGCTAAGATCATTCTACAATCTTTCATTCCTTGTCCTTATATTGATAAGCTCCTAATTTTCATCATTGAGTTGAGTAATAAAGTCTGCTTGTTGAAGTGATAGTTGTCAGGTTTCATTGTCTTTTCTTTCTATTTCTTCTTTGGCTTTGTACTTTTGTCCATGACCTCACACATTTTGACTTATTGCATTTATTGGTCTCTTTTTAGCTTTCTAACTTCTTGAATATTAGAGTTATTTCAAGTAGATCTTCGATTACTACATCATATTCATCTGAATTTGTTTTTGGACATAAGTATTCAATTATTTCTTCAATGTAGAGATTGTCATCTATTTGTTCTGCAAGATATTTCCTTCTTTTCAATGATTTAGAAAGCTCCTCATTTTCTTTCTTGAGATGTCTAATCGTCAATTCTAGATCCAACTTTTCATTCTTAGTAGCCTTATCTAGCTTGTATACCTCCATTACCTTTGGTCTTATCTGAAGTTGTCAAATTTCTAATGTGAGAACTAGTAGCTCCAATAAAAATTATTGGAAATATAATGTAGGCTAGGTTACTGATAGAGGAGGGGTGAATCAAGAAATGATAAAACTTTATCTTACTTCTCCAATATATTATTTTGATCTAATTGCATGCATAAAAGAAAGAAAGAAATAAAACATTCATAACACTTTGACACAAGATATGATGACCCAAAAACCTTCCAATTAGAAAGTAAAACTAGGATGGGGATGATACACACAACATTGAGTACTACAATATAAAGTTAACCTATTAAGGCTTACAAATGATCACTTCTAGTGATCTACCCTATTAGGGGCAATACAAATTCTGAGGTCCACCTTGTTAAAGGATTTACAAACATACAATGAAGCATGCACTTTATTAGGATATTTAGCAAAAGTCTATTAAGTCCACTCTATTAAAGGATTTCAATGATACACCTATTAGAATGAATTAGTGTCTGATCTCTAATTTGCAACTTTTATTTGCTAAATGAGATTCCTTGTATTGTAATGATCGCTTGGCTATGATAGATAACTCTATGTTGTCCCTTATACTACTTATAGCCTTCTTTGATTTGCACTCATACACTTCTTATTCTTCTTTACATACATATATTTATGTGAGACAATGCATTACATATATATCAACCCAATTCATTACTTTCTAGAGTTAGCTAAAATACCAAATTCATCATAATTCACAAAGTCAACCTAACTTATGCAACTCAAGTTCAAAAGACAAACTTGGTGATGTTTTGATGCTTGGTAAACACTATCAACACTTGGAAAATTGTGGCACTCCATTGAAGTTGAAGATTAGTCCATACTAATCACTCTTGAGTAGCTTGAACTTGATTAGCACTATATGAATAAATGAATACTAAGAAACTTAGTGAATACTAAGAAACTCAGTTGTTGCTAAATCACTCAGTTGACACTGCATGACTTGGTCAGCACTAGATTCACTTTGTTAACACTATGAGCTTAGTAGATACTATAGAACTCGGTTAACGCTACAAAGCTTGATTAGCACTAGAGTCTTAATTACTTCTATTGGACTCATTGACACATTTGACTTATACAATTCAATTGATGAACATCGATCGATGATTTGTTCATCTTGAGTTGTCAATTTTGGATTCCTAGTTAATTTGTTGTTTGACATAAACATGGTAAAGATATATTCAACTTAGAACTTTGGTTGATATGTGTGATTGGGATTGATTTTATTGTCTGGTGTATGTATAAATTTAGGTCAATGTTGTTTGATACATTAAATGTACTTTTATATCATTCATCTTCATCATATTAGTAAAATATATATTGCTAATTGTGAGATAAATGATGCATTTTGATCTAAAATGTCAACTTTTTCAAATATTTAGATGCATAATGATGGTTATTATTAATGAGTACATTGATGATGTTGTTATGTTTAATGATGATGAGGTAGATGTAATGTGATTACATTACTTGATTGTGTTTTATGGATAGTGACCAAATGTTGTGGATGCTTACTTACTTAGTGATCATCACAAGATAGATGGTATGTATGGTTGATTGTTTGTATTAGTCATGAGCAAGGTGTGATTAAAGATGAATTTAAAGGAAACATTCGCTCTTGATAAATTCATATCTTTGAACTATTGACAATGTGAATGAGCTAAAGGTATTGTGAGTGTATATGTATGAGTATAGAACTAGATATGAAGTATTTATGACCACTAACATATTGATGTGGTTTCAAGTCTATCTAGGTCATTTTAGGCTGAAGGAGAGAGTGTAGCTTAGGTAGAGAAGGATAGCTCATCCAAAGGGGAAGGCCAAATAAACTAGTATCTTGCACACACCACACAATTATTATTATTGTTGGCTTACTAAATCATCTTCTCCCTTATCTCAATTCAACTTTGTGTTTTGTTTCTACTTAAAGCTCTTATGATGGAAATATAAAATGGTAGATAGTAAATTATTCTTTTTTCATTATAAAATATGAAGGAAAATAATAAATTACATTATCTTAACTTAGTAGAATATGAAAAAATGTTTTACAATGTATTAGAATCCATTTTGACCTTGTTCATTAGATGGAAATCAATATTGTTGACATAAATGAATGCAACTTTTGTCTTATTGTAAGTAATGAAAAGTTAGGTTTCATCATGTTAATATTGTTTTCTTAAATGTCTTTAGAAATGGTTTGAATTATTATATATCAATACATCAAGACGATGAAATTTCTACAAGGGAGATGATGTCACAAACTATCTTTCCATCATCCAAAGAAAATGTAAATGTGTTTCCATGTGTTAAGAAATCGTGGGTCATTTATAGTTTGAAGCTTTCTTATTTATAACAAAATAGTTATACATGAATGGGGAAAACTCTTGGAGTGGTGGAGGCATTGGGAAAGGAAGGAATTGGAAGTAGGCATGGAAAGGAGTAATGGAAAAAATGAACAACCAGGTTCTCTATTTACAAAATTTAATTACTTTATACTTTTAATTCCAAATGACTAGATATTTTCTTTCAATCTAAATGTTCTTGAATCATTACTTTCAATGTATTCAATATATACATCTATCATTTTAATGTTTAGAAAGCATGACCTTTTTGCAATATTGTGTTGGCATGTGTTGTCATATATTTCACCTCTTTCACATTGAATGTGTTAAGAACCCATAGCTGCGACTTACTAGAGTCTAAGGGATTGAACAATGAAATAACTATATTACTCATTTTATTTTCATCACTTGTTGGTTGGGAACAACAACACTTGTGATTACCGATAGGGTTTAAATGCAATTCTAATTTCTATCCTCTATTAGGTTAAATCCTAATTTTGAGAAAGGAAATAAAACCCTTCTTATACATCTAGTAATAAAATAGCATTACTTAGCCCAAAATAATTTCCTCTCCTTTATTGTAACTTATGTTGAGATTTGAGTATCTCCATACATTCACTTCTTGATTTCATAAGTTACATAATTCTTAATATAAAGGATGTTGTCAATATGATTAGTTAGATGTCTTGATGGTTGTCATTTATTACAAAATGTATTCATTATTTCATTTATGCATTTAGTGTTATAAAATTGTCTAAGTGTTAGAAAATTTGTAGTAGGTTAGATAAAAAATCTTAAGAGTGTGGAGGACTCATTGAGAGTTAGATTATATGCAATTAAGTAAAGCTTTTTGACACCATCATGATGGTGTGGTTAAGTGTGTAGATGTGTACATACAGTACAACACAAGATATGATTAAAATACTAGTATGGGTATTTAACAGAGTAGAAAAGAGTATATCAATAAACTGAGTTGTATGGCCTTAGGAATTATTTTAGTTATGAAATAATTACTAAGTTATGGTGGGATTATTTTATGGACATTATTTTATATTATATCAAGCATGTGAACACATGAAGGCCAACTAAGCAGAGTTTTGTGAATGTGCAAGGTATAAGTAAAGATCTTATATTGCATAGTTAGTGTAAAGTAGTGTGAAGCCATGGGATTTTTTAATTGTTATGCAAATCACTATGCAAGCCTTATATGATGTGAGATCTAATGTTTGATCAGAGAAAATATGAGTTATAGTAGCAAATAAAGTATTGTGTGTATACCTATCTTGTGAAGAACTGAATTGTATTATTTCATGTTAAGGTAGTGGGCCCTTCTTGCATACATTGTATTTGTTCTACCAACCCCTAACAAGGTTGAGGCTTCTAACAAGGCCTAGTCTCCTAATAGGGATTCTCAAGACACTATATTTATTTTATAGACTCCTAATAGGGTCAATATCCTTAATAGGATCCTATTGTTTAGAGAATCATCTAGTGGGTATCATTCTCATTGGGTATTTCCCTTGGCCATGGTTTCTCTACTTAAAAAATAATGGTGTTATGAGTTATCTATGTGCATGGTTATACTTATTGTTCAACATCATTGGTTTACTTTCATATGTGAGTTATAAAGTAATTAACAATATATAGTTGTGTACAAAAGTTTTTAGAATAATAATTCACACCCCTGCTCTCAATATTATTTATTTCTAGCAATTGGTATTAGAGCATAGTTACTTTGAAGAGGCTTAAAAACTTAAGTAAGATCCCAATGAATATTGAATAGTTAAGGAAGAATCTTGAAGAAGCTCTTGAGAGAATAGACCTTCTTACAGAAGAAAGAGACACCTTGAAAGATAGATACAAAGATGCAAAAGTGTACATTGAAAAATTGAAAGATGAGATTAATGATTTTGAAATTTGGCAAGGAATCAATTGCATAGTCTACTGACAATGATGAAGTAGGAGATCTTCAAAAATAAAATGAGATCTTGAAACATGAACTAAAAATAATTGACCTTAAGTTAAGTCTTAAGAAAAATGGTGGCGTTAGTGAAATAGGACTAGAAACTGAGAATATAGATCTTAGATCCCATTTAAGTTTGCATCTGAATCAGATACTATCAAAATTGAACATGCTAAGATAGAGAAACACAACATTATTGTGAAAGGAGAATGGAGACAAGCTAAAGAAAAATTAGAGAAACTTTATTCCATTAGTGAGAAGATAAATCAACAAATGTTTCATCAGAGACCTTCTTATGACAAGATAGTAGTTGGAACAAGATCCAATTATTGGATCCCCTTAGGGATCTGATCTGAGTAAAGAAGAATCAAGCACATCTATTGAAGTATCAAAGGAAGTTGAGTTAATTGATTTGATGGTTAATCCTATTGATCTTAAGAAAACATAGCAAGTGGATAAACCTAAGCAAGGCGAACCACCCAAGGAGGTAAGACATGAATTCAAAGATAGATGCTTTATTTGTAATGAAGTTGTACATATAAAGAGGGATTGCATAGGTAAGTCTTTTAAACCCACTACTAATTTCTATAATTATAATTTTCATGCTTACAGACATAAGGTAGTGGAATATAAGAAACCTAAGTTTGATAGTAATTATCCAAATAGTGTTAGAAATGCTTTAGAAAAACCAGGGGGGGGGGTGGTGACTTAGTTATTCAAGGTCCAAATGTCCTCTTCAAAAAATTTACTAAGTATAGTGAGCCCATTCAACCATCTATTCATCCAAGATCTAACTTTTCTAACTAGCAAGTTACTATAAATCAACATGTAAGCATAATACATAAGAAATCAACACATAACGTAGTGATTTATGTGGAAACCCAATTTGGAAAAAACCACTAGTAACACGCTGCTCAATTCTCACTCTTCTAAAGTGATGCCCTCTGAAAGGCCTACAATATTAAAGGCTTACAAAACACTGTTAAATGTGACCTTATTAGAGGATTTAACCACCCTATTAGAAGTGGGCCTATTTAGAGAACTTTAGAACATTCACTTGGAATGCCACCCTATTAAAGGATTTACAAATGGCTATTAAACTAACCTATGTCCATAGGATTTTTATATCTAATACAATTGCTAGCGAGTATTAGAAAATATTTCACCTAACTACAACATACAACTTAACTTGTCAATCTCAGATCACTTCTCGACTCATACCATTTCCTAGCCTTCAATCACCGTAGCTCTAACAACTTGCCCTCCTTTCAAGCTTAGTCTTCTTGAGTCTCCATCCTCAATGTACTAGTGCAATCATCTCTTCATGACCACTTGTAGAAGCAGAGCCTCTATGCTCTTCCTTCTTCTAGATGTCTTGTCCTTGACACCCTTCTAACCACTTTGCAATTTAACTCTTTTGTAGTAGCAACATTAGTAGCATTTTCTTCTTGGTCTATGACTCAAACAAAAGTCTTTGAGTTCTTTTCCCATTTGATTATTCCATCCTTTAATTTCAATTTGTATGGATTAGGTAGGATTCATTGCATCTAACCCATATTTTGTTTCCTCTAGAAACTTCTTGAATAATTCTCTTTGATTTGCCCAAAAATAGTTTACATAGAATTCTGTGCCACTAGCTCATCATCCTTATCTTCCAACTAGTTAACAAAATTCAAGGTTACCACTTTGTCAACTTAGATTTGGTGAATCTTTATCATTTAAAATAATGCAATAGCTTAACACTATTTAAATACTAATTCTCAACACATACAGTGTTACTTGGCTTCAACTGTGTTTTTTCTAATGCTCAACACCTAAAGATTACTTGGCACCAACTAAGATTTTCCTATTACTCAGCACCTAAACTTTATGTGGAACTTGAAGATTACTCGGCACACACTAGAATTTCTTGTTACTTAGCTCCAATTGAGAATTTTCTCATCTTCAACTAACTTTCTTGGCAGCCACTAATGATCTTAGTTTAAGCTTTACAATCAACCTTGTTTGAACTTGTTCCTTCAATGTTTTTAAGTGTGACCAACCTCTATATCTTTGAGTATGTTATCAATACATTATTTAACCATTGTCTTAACTAATCCTTGTACTTCATTACAACATCATAACTCAACCTTTCCCTTAGGTACTCTTGTTATATCTTGTTCATCAAATCCTCTTCATCAATCAACTAAGTGATAGCACTTGGATCTTATAAAAAAAATTCATTCCTACAAATACCAAGTTTGACATCAATAACAAAAAAATGATTAAAAACAACAATCTTCCTTCTTTGCAACAATCTCCCTCTTTGGCATTGATGGCAAACCAAACTGATCAACCATCAAACTAAACTATTTAACCACATGCTAATTAGGTTAGAATAGTAAGTCAAATGCCAAAATGTAAATTGGGACTTCACATCTCCCCCTACTATTCTGATTACTTCATTTCTACTTCTCCTTCTTAGCCATTGTATCCTTGTTCTATGTTTCTCTTTTCTCTATATTGCTCATCTTCTATTGTTCTAATCAGCATTTGATTATCTTTGTCAACTTCTCCCTGTATCTTCATTTGATCAGTATCTCCGTCATACTTTTGATTATTTCTATTGATCAGTTGTCTATTTTTCCCTCTTTGACAATAATGCCAAAGACATATTAGCATCTTACTATGCAAGTGTGAATTTTGCAATTTCATTCAATTTCTCCCTCTGTCACCTTGCTTGTGACTTATTTGGAACTTCAACACTTCTACTACTTTAGGCATGAATCCTGAAGTAAACAACCTCTGCATGAATGTGTAAAATCTTCAGTAGTCAACTCATTTGATGTAGGGTAGTCTTAGTTTTGGTTCAAGTAGCCTTGGCTAGGGGTATCACCCCTAACTTACCTCTAAGATACTCAAGCATCTTTAGGTAGTGCTTTTGTGAAGATGTCAAAATTTTGTTTCTTTGAGCTAACATATTCCATCTTCACTTGTTTGTCTTCCACTAGCTCTCACACATAGTGATACTTGATTACAATATGCTTGGTTTTAGCATGCATTACAGGGTTCTTTGATGTGTTGATAGCACTTGTATTATCACAATAAAGTATCACAAGCATAGTTATCTCTTCCTTCATACCTTTCAGGAAATGTTTGATCCATACAATATTGGTGCAATTTATAGTAGCTGCAACATATTTAGCTTTAGCACTAGATTGTAATGTATAACTTTTCTTTTTGTTGGTCCATGTAATCAACCTTTTTCCCAAGAAAAGTGCTCTTCCACTGGTGCTTTTTCTATCATAAATGTTACCTCCCTAGTCTGCATCAGTGTAGGCTTTTAGTTCAAAATTTTCACTCCTCTTGTAGTACAAAACAAAGTCATTAGTTCCTTTTAGGTACCTCAGTATTCTCTTTACTACCATTAAGTAATTTTCTCTTGGATTTGTAGAAAATCTTGCCACTATTCCAATAGCTAATGCAATGTCTAATCTACTATGTACAACATATTGTAGCTTTCCAATCATTGATCTATACAATTTCTAATTTACTTTAGTAAACTCGTCATTCTTGGATAGCTTATGTCTTGTTGCCATTGGTGTGCTAACTAGTTTTGAGTCTTCTAACCCAAATTTCTTGAGTATCTCCTTGATGTATTTTGATTGGATAACATAAATGTCATGTTTTAATTGATGTACTTGTAATCCAACAAAAAAAATTATTTCTCCAAATATTGACATCTCAAATTCATGCTTCACTTGATCAGCAAAATCTTTGCATAGAACATCTTTTCCTCCAAATATTATATCATCAACAAAGATTTTTTATATCAAAATGTCTTTACCTTTTTAAGCTTTGATATACAACTTTCTATTTTCATCTATTCTCTCAAATCCTATTTTCACAAGATATTTGTGCAATCTCTCATACCATGCTCTAGGTACTCACTTCAATCCATAAAGTGCCGTGTGCAGTTTGCAGACCATGTCATTCTTCTTGTCATTTACAAATCCTTCAAGTTGTTCTATGTAGACTTCCCCTTCTAGTATACCATTTGAAAAGTAGACTTAACATCAATTTGGTAGACTTTGAAACCTTTGTATGCAGCATATGCAAGTAATGTTCTTACTCCTTACATTCTTGCAATAGGGACAAATGTTTCCCCATAATCCAGTCCTTCTTCTTGTGCATAGCCTTTGTAAACTAGTCTGGCTATCTTTCTTGTTATCTCACCATTCTCATCAAGTTTTTTTCTAAATACCCATTTGGTACCAATCACTTTCCTATCAGTTGGTCTAGGAACTAGGGTCCATGTTTTGTTCTTCTCAATCTAATCTATCTCCTCTTCCATGGCTTTATACCAATCATCATTTTGCAGTGCATCCTTCACTATTTTAGATTCAACCTTTCTTAGTAGAAATGATTCATTCCTTAGCCTATTCATTTTCATTGGTTTCACATCCTTATCACCAATGATTTGATCTACAGGGTGATCTCTTCTCACATACTTGGCTAATCTTGGTTCTATCCTTCTTTCCATGTTTGATCCTTTAGTTTTATAGTCATTTTGTTCTTCTTCATCTGGAACATCATCATTCCTCTCATGTATACTATTTTTAGAACTAGAATGTGCATTTTCTACATTTTGTAGCTTAGCTTATGAATGCAGCTCAACATTCACTCGATGTGACTCAACAGATACTAAAATTTGTTGTTGATTCTCAACTTGGTTTGTAGCATTTTCTTCAATAATCATTCCTTCATATAAGTATATAAAGGATCTATAATCCTCTAATTTCTTGAACTCATCAACTTGGACTTTTACATGCTCATCAAAATTTACATTTGCACTTTCCATAGTCTTGTTAGTGCTAGTGTTCAAACACTTATATGCTTTTCTTCTAGTGGAGTATCCAAGGAATATGCCTTCATCACTTTTTGCATCAAACTTTCCATTTCTACTATCTTTAAGAATATAGAATTTACAACCAAATACTTTGAAATGTTTAATAATAGGTGAGTGACCATACCATAATTCAAAGGGTGTTACATTTGTACCTTTCTTGACTTGGACTCTATTTAGTGTGTAGACTACAGTACTAACAGCTTCTCTCTAGTACTTTAGTGCAACATTTTTCTCCATCATCAAGGTTCTAGCACAGTCAATCACTAATCTATTCCTTCTTTCATCAATACCATTCTATGGTGGAGTTCTTGGTGCTAATGTTTGCCTTTTGATACCTCTATCATTGTAGAATATCTCAAACTCTTTTGATGTAAACTCACCTCCTCTATCTAACCTTAGGCATTATAGGTTCTTTCCTATTTCCTTCTCAACTTTGGCCAAATACCACTTAAAATTTTGAAATGCATCAGATTTTTTTCTTTAGAATCATAGCAATCATCATCCTGGAATAGTCATCTACAAATAGCATTATGTATCTATCTCCTAAGTAGCTTTACATTTCTATTGGACCACATAAGTCTGTATGGACTAACTCTAGTACTTCTTTGGAAGTGTATGTTTTACTTTTGAAACTAGACTTAGTCATCTTCCCTAGATGACATTGTTTGCACATTATGTTTTTCAAGTTTCTTTAATTTGGGCAACCCTTTGACCTTCTTCTTTTTGTTGATGCTAATCAAATTATCAAAGATAACATGACACAACCTTTTATGCCACAACCACACATCATCAAGTCTAACAACAAGACAAGTTGCATCTTGAATCATATCTAGGTAAAATAGATTACTCTTAGTTTGTTCACCTTTTCCTATCAAATTTCCATCAATATCATAGATCTTGGAAATTTTGTTTCCAAATTCTACTTTGCAACCTGTATTGCCTAACTATGATACACTCAACAAGTTGTATTTCAATCCTTCAACATATTATGCATTATCATATGAAAATTTATCTATGAGTTTAATAGAGCCTTCTCTTTTGATTTGACATTGAGCATCACTACCAAATCTAACACTATTTCCATCATATTGAGTAAAGGTGATGAAATTACTTTTATCTCCTATCATGTGATGTGAGCATCCACTATCTATGATCCGCTTTTCATTCTTGTTCACATAGGTAACCAATGTTGTTGCTTCATCTTCATCTTTATCTGATTCATCCTTCATGGCCACATAGACTACTTCATCATCTTTTTCATTAGAATCTTCTTCAACAATGTAGCATATCTTACCTTTTTCCTTGTAATCTTTTCTATTATCTTCTCTCTTGTTCCTATACTTGTTTCCTTCTTTGTAGTTTTTCTTCTATGTACATCTTGCAACAATATTACCTACTTCATTGCAATTGAATCATATGATAGGGAGCTTACCCTTGAACTTACCTTTGCCTCTATGAAATCTCCTAGCCAGTAGTGTTTCTAACTATTCCACATCTTCCTCATGTGTGTTGCTATCACTAGATGCATGTTTTCCCTTTCTTCTCTTCTTTCTTGATGTCTCCTCTTTAGTGTCTTTTATTTTCATCTTGGCCTTGAAAGCAGATTCAAGGTTTTCAAGTCTATAGTTATCAAAATTGGACAATTCAAATGTATTAGGTCTTCCCACTATTTCTTCAAAGGTTAGTTAGTTTCCCTGTACACAACTTTTCTCTTGAATGGCTAAAACTCTAATAGCATAGATAGGGAGTAGAGTTCTTTAGGATTTGATGATGATAGTTTCTTCTTCCAATTGACCACCTAGACTTCTTATTGCACTTACTACTTCTTTTATTCTTTTAGCATATTGAGCAACATTTTCAGCTTCCTCCATTTTCATGTCATCAAACTTTCCTCCTAGGCTTTCTCTCTTTGCTCTCTAGACATTTTGATTTCCTCCATAGATATTTGATAAGGCTTTCCACATATTGAATGCAGTATCATAATCTTTGATGTCATCATATTCTACATAACTAAGTGTAAAAGCAATATCTAGCATTGCCTAATTGTGCTCCTTCCTTTTTCTCAAATTATCTACAGTAAGAGGTCTAGCTAGATTTACATGTTCTCTTCCAATAGAGGTTTGTGCATAGTCACCTATTCATCTAAGGTTTAATTTCATCAGACTCTGCCATGCAGTAAAGTTGTCCTTGTTGAGCTTGGGAACTTCTCTCTTGGACATCTTGAAATTCCTAATTCTAGTACCTTGAAACTAAATCAATTGATGGCTCTAATACCAATTGTTACAAATGCTTTAGAATAACTTAGAGGTGGGGAGGGAGGGGGTGCGGGGTGGGTGTGAATTAGTTATTCAAGGTCCAAATGTCCTATTCAAACTTTTCACTAAGTCTAGTGAGCTCATTCAACCATTTATTCATCAAAGCTTTAACTTTTCTGACCAGCAAGTTACTATAATCAACATGTAAGCATAGCACATAAGAAATTAACACATTACATAGTGATTTACATGGAAACCCAATTTGGAAGAAACCAACAGTAACATTCTACTCAATTCTCACTTTTTTGAAGTGATGCCCTATGAAAGGCCTACCTTGTTAAAGGCTTACAACATATTGTTAAATGTTACCTTGTTAGAGGATTTAACCACTCTATTAGAAGTGGGTCTAGTTAAAGGACTTTAGAACATTCACTTTGAATGCCATCCTATTAAAGGATTTACAAATGGCTATTAAACCAACCTAAGTCCATAGGATTTTTATATCTAATACAATTGATAGAGAGTATTATAAAATATTTAACCTGACTACAACATACAACTTAACTTTTAGATATCAGATCACTTCTTAGCTCATACCATTGCCTAACCTTCAATCACTACAACTCTGATAGCTTTCCCTCCTTTCAAGCTTAGTATTCTTGAGTCTCCATGCTCAATGTACTAGTACAATCATCTCTTCATGACCACTTGCAGAAGTAGAGCCTCTGTACTCTTCCATCTTCTAGATGTCTTCTCCTTGACACCCCTCTAACCACCTCACAATTTAGCCCTTTAGCAGTAGTAACATCAACAACATTTACTCCTTGGTCTATGAATCCTTAAATATAAGTCTTGGAGTTCTTTTCCAACTTGATTATTCTATCCTTTAATTTTAATTCATATGGATTAGGTAGGATTCATTGCATCTAACCCATATTTTTTTTCCTCTAGAAACTTCTTGAATAATCCTCTTCAATTTTCCCAAAAATGGTTTACATAGAATTCTATGCCACCAACTCATCATCCTTATCTTCCAACTAGTTTACAAAATTCAAGGTAACCACTTTGTCAACTTAGATTTGGTGAATCTTCATCATTTAAAATAATGTAGTAGCTCAACACTATTGAAATACTAGTGCTCGACACATACTGTGTTACTCGGCTTCAACTATATATTTTTTGATGCTTGGCACTTGAAGATTACTTGGCACTAACTAAGATTTACCTATTACTCAACATTTGAACTTGACTCAGCACCTAAAAATTACTTGGCACACACTAGAATTTTCTGTTACTTAGCTCCAACTGAGAATTTGTTCAACTTCAACTAACTTTCTCGGCACTCACTAATGATCTTAGTTTAAGCTTTGTAGTCAACCATGTTTCAACTTGTTCCTTCAATGTATCTAAGTGTGACTAACCTCTATTTCTTTAAGTATGTTAGCAATACATCTTTTAACCATTGTCTTAATTGATCCTTGTACTTCATTACAACATCATAACTCAACCTTTCCCTTTGGTGCTCTTGTTATATCTTGTTGATTAAATCCTCTTCATCAATCAACTAAGTGATAGTACTTGGATCTTATAAGAAAATGTCATTCCTACGAATAGCAGGTTTGACATGAATGACAAAACAATGATTTAAAACAACAATCTTTCTTCTTTGCAAAAACATCCCTCTTTGATCATAATTAATGATATTTTCAATTAGATTTCCAACAAATAGTAGAATGTTTAGGAATACTAACCCTATAGGTAATGAAGAGGAGATCACAGGATAGATTCAATAATGGAGAGATGTCTAATGGAGAAAAGAACTAGTTTATGTGTTACAAATGTAACAACACTAGACACATTGCAAGGAATTGAAAAGCACCTAAGAATTAGAATGGAACCAATCAAAGGAGGAATGCACATGTATGTCAATTATGCAATAACTTTGGATACATAGAAAAATTATGCAAAATTGAAAGAAGGAACCTTAATAGGAATCCTAATCACAGAAGGAAAAACAAAAAAGATAATAGAAGGAATGAGAATGGAAGTGATAAAAATCATAAATAAGCAATTAAGGAATATTTTGATGAGTTCAAGGAAGCATTTGCAAAAAATTGTAATCCAGAGAGTTCACATATAGTATTGGAAAAATAGTACTATGATGCATCTAATGGAAAGTTGAAGTCATAGATTCCTTGTGGCTCATCCTACTTGAATTGAGAAGCTCTAGTAGAGATAGAGCATCAGTTGGTCAAAATTGATGTTAGAGTGTGAGTTAGAGGTTGTCTAGTTAACAGAAGGTAGAAGACATTGATAGGAAGCCATGGTCAAGTGTGCAAGTCTTCATATGATTAGTGTAAGTAGAAATTTTGAAAATAAGGCTACTTGTAAATCAAGACAATATTTCCAGTTTGCGGTAGATATGCATTTAATGTGTAGTATGATTTGAAATGATTTTTAGGATTAAAAGAAAGATTGAGTGTACCATTTGTTCATTTGAATTGTCTTGAGTGAATTGAAAGATCAATTTGATAGTGAATTGAAGTGTGAAGTAAAGTTTGAGAAGCCAAAAGTTGTAGAAGCCCTAAGTCATGAATTTGAGGTATTTTATGGAAAATTGAATCCAATTTAATCCAATATTTATAGATTATAGAGCTATGGCTAGTCAAAGAGTGTATGATGTTAGTGATAGACTGAGGTATGAGTTCAAGAAAACACCATTTGTTTCTTTATTAGATGATCTATTAGGCACATTTTTGCAAGTTACAGAAAATGTGTTACATGTAGAAGATATTAAAAGCTATATACACTGTAATATTGAGAGCATTGGTGATGATGAGATTCATAGAGATTTAGGTGATATGTATAACAATGATTTATGCTTGAAATATGAGTATACACATTTGGTGGAGTTAAATTTAGTGAAGTGTATGTTTTATATGGAATTCAAAAATCATGAATGGACTCTAATCATATTAAGTAGGGTATGTGATGATATGTTTTGTTTAGGTGATTTTTCGATTGTTATTGACAATGACCTGATTCACAAGGTCACAAGATTAAGCAATGATGGTTTAATTGTTGACATTAAGGTCAATTTGTCTATTAATGACTCACACTTCATTAATTTAGAGTTGCTACTAAGCTTTAGAACCTATGTATAGTTTATTTTGAGTGTAGTAGTATTTACCTAGTTATTTAGTGCAAGTGATGGAAACTCTAGTGTCAATTGAGTTCCATAGTGTTAATTGAGTTACATAGTATTAACCAAGTTCCTCAATGTTAACTGAGTTACATACTGTTAACCAAGTTCCATAGTGTTAATTGATTTCTATAGTGTTAACTAATTTTCATAGTGTTAACCGTTTTCTCTAGTGTCTACTAAGCCAACATTATTAGCAAAATGAATCTAGTGTTGATCGAGCCATGGAGTATAAACTAAATGATTTAGTATATGTCAAGTTTTGTAGTGTTCACTGACTCACATAGTGTTGATTGAGTTCAAGCTTCTTGGAATTCATCAGTATGAACTAATCCTCTTTATCAACTAAGTTCCATATGATGTCATGTGTTGATAGTGGTTTCCAAGTATTAGAACATCATGGAGTTTGTCTTCAAAACCTAAATTATAGTAGTTTGGCTGATTTTCTGAATTTTGGTAAAACCTGTATTGTACCTAACTCTAGAAAGTTGTGATTTGGATTGGTATATATGTAATGTATTGTATCACATCCAAATAAGAAGAGTAAGCATATCATGAGTAAAGTGTGAATTAAAGAAGACTACAATAAGTATAAGGGACAACAAAGTATTATCTATTACAACAAGGTGATCATTACAATTCAAGGAATCTCTCTAACAAATTAGAGTTGTAGATCAGAGATTAGCCACTAGTTCATCCTAATAGGTATATTAGTAAAATCTTTTAACAAAATAGACTTAATAGTCTTTGATAAATCTCTTTACTGAGTGCATACTTTATTGTCTATTAGTAAATCTTTAACAAGCTAGACCTCACAATCCTTATTGCTCCTAATAGGGCAAATCATTAGAAGTGATCAATTGTAAGCCTTAATAGGCCAACTTTATATTGCATTACTAAATCTTGTGGGTATGATCCGCACCCTAGTTTTACTTTCTATTTGGAAGGTTTCTGGGTCACCATATCTTGTGTCAAATTGTTATGAATGCTTATTTTCTTTCATTATAGATCATAATATTATATGAAGGATTAATTGGTGAAATAAGAATAAGTTTTATTGGTTCCTAATTTAACCCTCCCTTCTCAATAACCTTGCATACCTCATATTTCCAACAATTGGTATCAGATCTTTGTGGTTCTTATAGAAGAAGTTTAATAGCTTGAGAAAAGATTAGCATGAATGGAGGTATACATGCTAGATAAAGCTATTGACAATGAAAAGTTAGATCTTGAATTGGCTATCGGGAAACTAAAGAAAGCAAAAGAGAAACCCTCTCTCAATCATTTAAAAGAAGGAAGGATATTGCAGTACCAAATGATTGATAATATCTACACTAAGGAGAGAATTGAAGATATCTATATAGAAAGAAACTCAAATGAAGTTGATGAAGCAATCAAAGACCTATTAGAAAATATTTCCAATCTTCAAGAAGAAGTCAAAAAACTAAAAAGAGAACATGAAATCCAATTCGTAAGATTATGTGAAGTCATGAAAGAAAAAAACAAAGCTAAAGAAGAGAGAAGAAAAGAACAATAAAATTCAACATCTATCCCTTCAACAAATAGACTTCATTGTTTAGATCACTAATGCAAATGAAGAAGTCATGAATCTAAGGTCAGAAAATGCAAAATTATATAATGATCTAAGCATTGAAAAGAAAACCAATTAAAGGATAATTAAATTTAAAGAAGGGTTGGATCAATTGAATGAACTAAGTCAGTATAGACACAAAGGCAAGATTGGAATAGGATACATAGAAGAAGGTGAATCATCCAAGCAAGGAGCTCTAAAGAATAAAGTCCTACTTACAATCATTGTGCTAAGATAGGTCATACATTAAAAAAAAATGTATGAGTAATGGTAAAGAAAAATTCAATGGAAAGTGTTATAGTTGCAATAAGCATGGTCATAGAGCAATTGAATAAAAGGAGAAACCTAAGTTTGAAGGTAAATGCCACAATTGCAAGAAACAAGAACACAAATATTCTAAATATAAAACCAAGATATTGAATCCAACAAAGCTTGGATAGTTCAACTTGGACCCCTATGGGGACAACTAGAACTAATAATTTGAAGCAGACATCTCTCATTAATTCTAGACAACAAGAAGAAGAGATCCATATCAGCATTTATGATGCACAAGGATTTTCTAAGTGGTCACAAAAAAACATAAACCTTACTTAGCTAGGTTGGGTCTCAAGATCCTATCAAGTATGGTTGGGAGGTACTAAAGTATTGTATGTGGATACTAAGTGATAATGATTCTACCGAGCTATGAATGCCTACCAAGCATTAAAATTTGAACCGAGTGGATGAAAACCTACCACCAAGCAATCAAATGTACCAAACATTAATGGTGATTTCAAAGAGGAAATTTGTTAGATGTAAGAAAGTGAATACATTGTCTCACTACAAATTTCTAGAGATAGTTAAGTAGAGTAATTTTAGAGCTTTAGAACAATTTGAGTGATTATTATTGAAGAAATTTCAAGTTTTCCAAAACCCTACCGAGCATAGTATCTTCTAGAAGAAAAACAAAAGCGGTTTTATAATGTTGGTTCAAGGAATCCATTACAAGGCACCAAATTTCAAATTGAGTCCAACAATTACAAAAGTGCTTGACCTAGCTAGTGCACAATCACAAATTCCACCCAAGGTATTACCCATACATGATATCCCTTCATATTATAAATTTACCATTCAAGAGCTAGGCACTCATGAGAGGAATGAATCATTAAAGAAGTTATGTGTGAATGGTATTCTAAAACCTAAGCATCAACATCTAAAAGATAAGGGCTTAAAGCATATTTCACATATGCCAAGGAATTTTTAGTCAAAATGGATATGATTTATCATGAACTAAGTTCAAAATGGAAAGTTATGGTTAGACCAACCTATTCTGATCACAAGGAAAATGATTGATAAAATAATTGGTCTTCTAATGTTGGACAAAGCAAAAGTGTCCAAGATCCTAGGTTAGGTGCAAATAGAAAAGAAAACTCTTGTTGAGTGGGATTGTAGAGGAATGAAGATTAGCAATGTAACTAACATTAAACTAAAATTTGGCATCTATATCATTGATCACAAGATCTACAGCTCTAGTTGTCTCAAAGGTGTGTCATGTGAAGTAGTTGATCTAGCTCTCAAAGTAGTAAAGAATAACATGTAATTTGACCTTTATGAGTTGTTATTAAATTAGTTCAATAAGAATATGGAAAACATCAGGGGTTCTAAGAACAATCCATGTAATTTTGGTTCTTTCTTGACTTGTTTATTTTTCTTTGTGAAAAAGTTTTTCCCTTTTAAAGGATCAATAGTATGGAGAAAAGATGTCCCTATTTTATATCAAATAAATGAGTATATAGTATAAATGGGTGAAGAATTTGATAGCATCATGGACAAGTACTTTGAAACATTCAAAGAGAACATGCAAAATAGATATATGATACCTATGAAGCTTGTTTAAGACTACAAGGATGATATCTACTTTATGGTAGATCACAAAAAGGTATATATTCAAGAAGTCATGCCTAGAATAGCATGGTTTAAACCTTTGGAGTATGAGGTTAACATAGATGAGACCAGAGATATCATTGAGGCTCTATTGAATGAGCCTGTAGACCCTAAGGCACCATATTTGAGGACTTATGAAGAAGCCAAGATAAGAATAGAACTTAAAATTAAGCTTCCTCAAGTAGTTATCAAAGGGAAAAAGAGGATAGCAAAACTAAAACAAGTAAGTTCTACTCTCCTACTAACAAAAGGAAAAGGTAATGATGTGGAAGAAGACAATGTAGAGAATTAAGATGATGAATACAAATTTAAGGAAAAAGAGCCTATAAGAAAGAAAGGTAAGGTTATCATAACCAAATCTACTAAGTCATCCACTACTATATTCATAAGAAGGGCACTAAAATCCTAGAAAAAGTTGAAGTTAGGTGAACAAGATGTCAAGCAGATTATCTTTGAAAAGCCTCTACCTACACTTCAAGATAAGTTAAAGGAATTGGAAGAAGGAGTTGGAATGGAAAATTTCAAATCTCTCAGATATGAAACAAGGAATGTAGATGAGAAGAATTAGATTAAAGACATGCCTATGTCAAAATTGAGAAAATTGGGAAAATGGATGTACTTACTAGATTAGCTAGGACAACAAATTCCTAATGAGCTTATGCAAGTAATCATGCCAAGATGGGAGCATTCAAAGAAGACTGCAAAATACATATTTGAAAAATACTCTAAGGAAACTTATGTCAAGTCTTAATGAAAAGGAGGAAAAATAATCTTTGAAGAAAAATGAAGAAAAACTCACTCTTAAAAAACATCTACAACTTGCATCAACCTAGTAATTTTGTTGTTCATGTTAATCACAAAGATGATGATGATGAGGAAAAGGATGCAGACAAAAAAAGATGATGTAGTAGATGATTTAAATTTTTATGATGAGGAGGAAGAATATGAAGCTACTAGAGGAAGTCTTCCAGAGATTCAAAGCATTGAGGAAATTGATGCAGAAAATATTGTAGCAGTAGTAATTGCTTCATTTCCTTAGTCTTTGAAAAAAACCTTAGTGCAATTTGGCTTTGAGAAAGCTTCTACAGAGTTGGTTGTGACAACCACTACAACACCATGCACCCAAATAAGCTTAGGGCCTATTTAGCAAAGTATTCCATTAATTGCTCTGGCCAACACTTCATTTACTAAGCTATGAGCACCTCCATCATCAAGTTTTATCACCTAGCAATAAATAATTTATGCTATTAGTGTCATATCTACATTTTTTGATAGCCCCACTATTTATACAATTATTTTCATTCCACATATAGCTAGTAGAATGATAGCTAAGAACAAGTCTCAATCAAGTACTAAAGTTTCAAATAAGGATAAGGTAAAAGAAGAAGATATTGATCATGATGATGATATAGTTATATTTAATTGGGATATCTCTACTCTAAATCCTAATCAAATGAACATCATGGTAGAATTATTTCAAAAGAGAGCTAAGAAAAAAAAATATTAGAGAAGAGAAGAAAAAGAAAACCAAAGTGCTTGAAGATGTAAAGGAAATAATTGTAAGTCCACTAGTTATTGAGGTTGATAGTACATCACCTATTTTGGGTCAGTTAGAAGAAGTTGTCTAGATATTCAATGAAGACTTGAATGGACAAGATAATTTGCTAGAAAAAGTAGAAAGAAAATTTGAGAACAAGGTATTGGAACAAGTGGCAGAGAAAATTGCAATAAACCAAGTAGAATTGTCTACTACTCTTATTTCATTGGAGACATCTATAAATAATATAACTTCATTATTTGTTAAGTTGCGTGATAGATCTATCCTCACACAAGACATTAAATATAAAATATCAAAGATAAATGATGACATGAAGGCAACTACACACTAGTCATCACTTGACCCAAGCTATAACTCTACTCACTATTCAAAGATCAAATTTTTGAAAAACTTGCAAGTAGAATTACTGAAGGACGAAGGCAAGATTAGGGCCACACTTGCAAAAATCCAAGGCATGATTCTTCCAAACATTTATACATTGAAAACATACATTACACATGCTAAGATAGTCATCCATGACAATAAATTCTCCATAGTTGATCACATGAATATGGAGCTATTAGAAGAGTTTTAGATTGTATTACATGCAAGCATGGTGTTACAAGATAATGGCATTAATCTTGAAGGTCTAAATTCTTGTCACATTTTGGTATTAACATATAATCTACACCATTTTCATTTATGTGAAAAAGGGAAAGAAGTATAGATAAATGTATATATGTATAAAGAGGGAGAATTATATATAAAGATATGTAAAAGGATACATGTATGGGGGAGTAGTACTCTAGGTATACATATGAGAAAAGTACATATAAGAAGAACACATATTTTACAAAAAACAAAGTATTTTACTGAGTTGTAGACACAATATGGAGATAGAAGAATGTTTTGACTTATAAATTTGAGTATTCATTCTTTGGATGATAACTATTTTTGTCACTAATCTCAAAGGGGGATATTGTTGACATTAAGTTCAATTTTTCTATTAGTGACTCACACTTAGTCAATGTATAGTTGCTACTGAGTTACTCATTTTCCACCAAGCTTCCAAGCCTATGTACAATTTATATTGAGTGTAGTAGTGTTTATCAAGATATTTATTGCAAGTGATGGAAACTCTAGTCTTAACTAAGTTCCATAGTGTTAACCATGTTACATAGTGTTAACCAAGTTCCATAGTGTTAATTGAGTTTCATAGTCTTAACCATGTTCTATAGTGTCTATGGAGCCAACAATATTAGTGAAGTGAATATAGTGTTGATCGAGCCATGGAGTATCAACTGAGTGATTCAATATATGCCAAGTTTGTTGAGAAAAAATTGAGGGAGATTGTTGAAGAATAGATTGATACAAGTATGATAAATATGTTTCACTAATTATTTTGTTACTAATGTCAAACCTACTATTTGTTGGTAAGATAACTACTTATATAATTTAAGTACTATCACTTATTTGATTGATGAAGAGGATATGATCAAAATGATGTAACAAAAGAACCTAGAGGAAAGGTTGTGTTATGATATAAAAAGGAGTACAAGAATTAGCTAAGATAGTGATATTATAGTGCATTGATAATCTACTTAAGGCGACAAAGGTTGGTTACACTAAAAAAGTTAAGAAGAAAAGTTAAACAAAGTTTTTCTGTAAAGCTTGACCAAGTGGATAAAATAAATAGTTCAACCGTAGTAAAAGTCTATTCTAGTGTATACTGAGAAAAATAGTAGAGGTTGGGTAAATTTTAGTTAATGCTAAGCACCACTAAATTAGTTCATGTCAAGTGATTTTCTAGTGGATGTCAAGAAACACAGTATGTGTCAAGCATTAGAAGCAAGTTAATGCCGAGTGACTACATTATTTGAAAGATCATGAATTCGATGGATCTAAGCTAACAATTTTGTTTTCTTAGATTATGTGAACCAAGTAGAAGATAAGATTAATAAACTAGTGGTATAGAATTCATGGTAAATCATTTTGAGATGAATTCAAAGAGGATTAAAGAAGAAGATTCTAGAACTAATATAGAATTATTTGTTGATTCATTGAATCCTACCTAATCTATCCTAACCATAAATTAGGTGATGGAGAATGAATGATAAAAAGATCTTAATTTTTTTATTTATAGGGATGGTTGGTCAGAAGTAAAATATGTCATGGGAGAGAACCTAAAGAAGATAGGGATTCAAGGGTTTTTATTCATCAAGTGACCTAAGAGAAGAGTCTTGATTGGCATGTTAAGCAAGAAGGCTTAAGGGTATTAATGCTTGAAGTGTGAACAAGCTATTGGAAATAAAATTTGTGAAAGACAAATAGAATGGAGGATTGAAATAGAGATCTATAATCTTCAAATGAAGTTGTAAGTTTTTATCAGATCAAATCTTATTGTTACTGTCTAAAAATTGTATTAGCCTAGGATAAATCCTTCGAATTAAGGTTGACCTAATAGTCATTTGTAAAATCCTTTAACGAGGTGACTTTCCAAGTGAATGGTCAAAGGTCCTCTAACAAGGGTCACTCCTAATAGGGTGATTGAAATCCTTTAATAGGGTCACATTTAAGAATGTGTATTATAACCTTTAATGGGGTTGGGCTTTCATAGGGCATCACTTCAAAAGAGTGAAAAAGAGTAGCATGTTATTGGTGGTTTTTTTTAAATTGGGTTTCCACATAAACCATTGTGTCAAGAGCATTGTTGAATCTATTATGTTTCACATATACATTTCTACAAATTGATTTTGTAGTAACCTACAAGTTTTAAGTGATTACATACTCTTTTGTATGCATGCATGATGATAAATGTTATATTGGCTCACTAAGCTATTAAATTATTTTTATACACCTGGACCTTGGATAAATAATTCACACCCCACCCCCCCCCCCCCCCACTCTTTTAGTTATTCTAAAGAATTCCAACAATTGGTATCAAAGCCATCTGCTTAAGAGGCCTAGTTTGAAGGTACTAGAAGCACAAAGATCAAATATCAAAAAGAGAAGTACCTAAGCTTAATAGAGATAACTTTACTATATGGAAAATTTTGATGAAGCTACACCTTAGAGGACTTTGAAATCATGCATAATCTACCATTACTACTAAACATGTTTATCTTGTTGGAGCCTCAATAGCCAAGGATATGAAAAAGAAGAAAGAATACAACCAGGCAATACTAGAGATTACCTCTTCCCTAAGCTATGTTGAATTTGATGATATCAAAAGTCTTGACATCATAAAGAAAATGTGGGATGCCTTAACCATTATCTATGGAAGAGACACTAATGTTCTAAGAGCTAAAGTTAAAAGTTTTGGAAGTAAGTTTGATGATATGAAAATGCAAGAAGGTGAAAATATTGTTCAATATGCCTTAAGGATAAAAGATGTTGTTAATGAAATAAGAGGAGATAATGATAAAATAGATGATGATACTATACTAAGAAAAGTTTTAAGAACACTACTACCTATCTATGTTGTTAGAGTTTTTTCAATACTGGAACTAAGATGTATCCCAAAAATAATATATATTTTGAAGGTCTAGTAGGTAGGGTCACTACTTTTGAACTATCTAACTTTGATAATTACAAACCTTAGAATATTGAATCTACTTTCAAAGATAAGTTGTCATTGAAGGAACCTAATTAGAAGAAGAAGGAAAAAAAGAAAAAGTATGTGTTCAATGACAATGATACAGATGAGGAGGATGTAGAACAACTTAAAGCACTACTAGCAAGGATATTCCATAGAGGTAAAGTCAAGTTCAAAGGTAAATTACCTATCATTTGTTTCAATTGCAATGAGGTTGGCCATATTGCTACTAGATGTCCTGAGAAGAAAAACTACAAAGGTGGTGACAAGTGTAAAACTAGAAGGGATAAAGATAGCAAGGATTACAAAGATAAAGGAAAGAAGTCTTACTACATTACTGAAGAAGAGATAAGAGATGAATTTGATGAACATGATGATGAAGTGGTGCATGTTTCAATGAAGAAAAAATTTGATGCAGATGAGGCAACAACACTTGTGTCTTGTGTGAACAAGAAAGACAAATGGATCATTCATAGTGGATTTTCAGATCACATGACTGAAGACAAAATTAAGTTCATTACCTTGAATGGTTATTATGGAAATAGTGTAAGATTTGTTAATGATGCACCATGCTTGATATAAGGAAAAGGTTTGATCAAACTTAGAGAAAAGATTTTGTGTGACAATGCTTATTATGTTGAAGGACTTAACTATAATCTATTGAGTGTGTCACAACTGAATAATTCAGGATGTAAGATTGAGTTTGAAAACAATACTGCTAAAATATATCATACAAATGGAAAACTAATTGGAAATGGTGATCAGACTAGAAGTAATCTATTCTACCTTAACATAAAGGATTCTACTTGTCTAATTGTAAAGTTTGATGATGTGTGGTTATGGCACAAAAAGTTATGTCATGTTAATTTTTATAACTTGGTTAGTATCAGTAACATGAGAAAAGTTAGAGATTTTCCTAAGTTGAAGAAGCTAGATAATATAATGTGCAAACAATGTTAGTTAGGCAAAGTGACAAAGTCAACTTTTAAGATTAAAACTTATACCTCTAAAGGAATACTAGAGATTATTCATACTAATTTGTGTGTACCAATTGAAGTACAAAGCTACAAAGGAGATAAGTACATTATGATGCTTATTGATGATTTTTCTAGAATGATTTTAGTTATGTTTCTGAAATAAAAATCTGATGCTTTCCAAATGTTTAAGTGGTACTTAGCAAGAGCTAAGAAGGAAATAGGTAAAAGTCTAAATTGGTTGAGATTTGAAATAGGAGGAGAATTTATATCCAATGAGTTTGAGATGTTTTATAATGACCAAGGTATCAAAAGATAGACATCTTCCCCTAAAACCCCTCCACAAATGGAATTGTTAAAAGGTGGAACAGATTTGTAATGGATTGTGCTAGAAAACTCATGATGGAGAAAAATGTTTCTTTGAAATAGTGGAGATAAGTTATAAGTATAAATTTTTATACCTTGAACTGTGTACAAGTTAAGAAAGGTACTCATTCAACACCTTTTGAACTATGGTATGGACACTCACCCAATGTAAAATATTTTAAGGTATTTAGAAGTAAATGCTATATTCTCAAAATTTTATTAATTGTAAACTAGATGCAAAAAGTTAATAAGGTATATTCCTAAATTATTCCATAAGAAGTAAATCTTATAAGTGTTTAAATACTAATACTAACAAAGTTGTGGAAAGTGAAAATGTAAAGTTTGATGAATATACAAAGTATATGAGGTTGAACCTATAAAATAACCAAAAGAATAAAAAGCATTTGTATACTTTTATGAGGGTATGGATGATGAAGAAGATGATGGTGAACAACAACGATTTTTAGTGACTGTCAAGTCACATACTATGAATGTTGATTTGAATTCAACAATTGAGCTATATTCAGATGGCAAGTTACAAAATAAAGTTGAAGCAGATTGTGATTTTGAGATTAGTGTACATGAAAGAGATGCTAAGCTATATAATAGAGATTTACATAGTGACTCTAAAGTTGAAAGACCAAATGAAGAAACTAGAGTTGAATCAAGATTATCCAAATATTTCAAGAGACATCATCCTGCTACACAAATTATTGGAGACAAACATGCTAGACCAAAGACAAGAAACAAATTAAGAAATGATATGTTTTTTTTGAGCATGAAAGAACCTAAATCAATTAGAGATTCCTTAGAAGATGTGTACTAGCGTAAAGCCACAAATGAAGAGATTGGATAGATTGATAAAAATGAAACATGTACTCTAGTTTATAAACCAGAAGACAAAAATGTGATTGGCACCAAGTGGGACTTAGAAATAGGCTAGATGAAAATAGTGAAGTCACAAGGAATAAGGCAAGATTAATCTACAAAGGTTATGTACAAGAAAAAGGAATTGATTACACAGAAAAATTTTCTCTTATTGCTAGACTAGAAGGAGTAAGAACTTTTCTTTCTTATTCTATATATAAAGATTTCAAAGTTTATCAAATGGATGTTAAATCTATGTTTTTGAATGGCATTTTAGAGGAAGAATTTTACATAGAAAAGCCAAAAGTATTTGTTAATGTCAACAATAGGAATATGGTATGTAGATTACACAAAGCTCTATATAGTTTGAAACAATAACCAAGAGCATGGTATGAGAGACCTTATAAGTATCTTATGAAGATTGGATTTTAAAGGATTGATGATAACAACAATTTGTACATGAAGAAAGAGAAAAGAAAAGATATTTTTTATCTAAATTTTTTTGATGAAAATATCATATTTGAAGGTCAAGATGCTTTATGTAAGGTTTTTGCAAATTACAGGAAGCAAGAATTTGAGATGTCTAAGTTTGGAGAGATCAAGTTATTTATGGATTTTCAAGTATATTAGATGAAATATGGTATATACATCACTTAGTAAAATTATGTCAAGGAGTTATTAAAAATATTTGGATTGGAGGATTCCAAACCAGTGAGTACACCTATGGTGATAGGACTCAAATTGTTAAAAAATTGTGATTCAGCCGAGGTGAATCAAACATTATAAAGTTCTATGATTGGTAAATTAAAAAATGTCATACATAGTGGACTTGATATTACATTATTAATAAGGATAGTTGCAAGATTCTCCACTAATTCTAAGGAGAATCATTTGATGGATGTAAAAAGAATAATGAGATATTTGAAAGGAACAAAGGAATGTGGTCTATATAATAAGAAAAGTGAGAGATTTGAATTAAGAGCCTATACTAATGTTGACTAGGCTAGAAACATTGATAATAGAAAGAGAATGAGTGGAGGAGCATTTTTCTTAGGCAAAAGGATGGTTACATGGATTAGCAATAAGCAAAATTGCACTTCACAATCTATTGTTGAAGCTAAATATGTTGCTTCTACTATAAATTGTACAAACATTGTATAGATCAAATAACTACTCAAAGATGTGAAGGAAGAGATCATAGAGTGAGTGATAATTTATTGTTACAGTATAAGTTCTATAAACATATCAAAGAATTTAGTGATGCACACAAAGACTAAGTACATTGCAATCAAATATCATTACTTGAGAGAATTAGTTCAAGACAAAGAGGTGAAGATAAAATATGTTGACACAAAAGAGAAAATTGTTGATATCTTCACAAAAGCACTACCCAAGGATACTCATGAGTATCTAAGAGGTAAACTAGGAGTGATACCCCTATCATTTAGGTTATCTAAGCAACAAGAGAAGTGCCCTCCATCAAACAATTTGATTGTTATATTTTACAAATTGATGCAATGGATCTTACTTTAGGACCTGCCCAAAGTAATCAAAGAGCTGAAATTAAAAATTAGTCATAAGAAAGGTGATAGAGGGAGAAACTAAAGAAGTTCATATCTACACAAAAAGATGACAAGTCTTTGGCATTGTTGTCAAAGAGGGTGAGATTTATTGATCAAAGGGAAGAACAAGAAAGAGAAAGATAACTACTTATTAGTACAAATACAAGAAATTAGAGATTGCACAAAGAAGTAAGAGGGAGATAACTGTAGAAAAGAAGTAATTTAGAGGGAGTCATAAGGATGAAAAAATAGAGTTTGGTAACCTATTCAGAAGATTCAAATTTCTGATATAGGGAGGGATTTTATTGAATTATTTTCTTTTTGGTATTTTGTTGGTCTTACTATATTAACCTAGTCAGTTTGGTTGATCAGTTTGGTTTGCCATCAATGCCAAAGAGGGAGACTATTAAGAATATATTGAGAGAGATTATTGAAGAATAGATTGATACAAGTATGATAAATATGTTTCAATCATTTTTCTTTCACTAATCTCAAATCTATTACTTTCTAGTAAGACAACTACTTATATGATTTAAGTACTATCACTTGTTTGACTGATGAAGATAATTTGATCAAAAATATTTAACAAAAGCACCTAGAGGAAAGGTTAAGTTATGATATAAAAAGGAGTACAAGAATTAGCTAAGATAGTGATATTATAGTGCATTGATAATAAACTTAAGGTTTCAAATGTTGGTTACACTAAGCAAGTTCAAAAGAACAAGTTAAAAAAAGTTTATCTACAAAGCTTGAATGAATGGATAGAAGGAACCAAGAAAAGTCAGTGTAAGCCAGGCAAAAAATTAGTTGGACTTGAGTAAAAGTCTATTCTAGTGTATACTAAGAAAAATAATGGATGCTGAGTAAAGTTTAGTTAATGCCGATAATAAGTAAATTTTAGTTCATGCTGAGTGATTTTTTAGTGAATGTTGAGCAACATAGTATGTGTTGAGAATTAGAAGAAAGTTAATGTCGAGTGATTGCATTATTTGAAAGATCATGAATTTGATGGATTTGAGCCAACAAGTTTGTTTTCTTGGATTGTGTGACACAAGAAAAGGAAATCACATCCAAATACTAGCACCCAGCATACACTGGATAACTCGACACATGAAGGAATTCTACAGTAACTTAGTGCATGAAGGAATTGCTATAGTAACTTAGCACATGAAGGAATGCTATAGTAACTTGACATATGAAAGAATGCTACAGTAACTTGGCACATGAAGGAATGCTACAATAACTCGGAACATGAAGAGTGCTATAGTAACTTGGCACCAACTAAGTTCTATAGTAAGTCATCACATGAAGAGTGCTATAGTAACTCGACACATGGAGACTACTACAGTAACTTGGCACATGAAGAGTGCTACAATAACTCAGCACCAACTTGCAAAATGAACAAAATTGAGCAAGATAACAAGGCAACCCATGATGTTCCTACATCAAACAACTAAGGTTGAAAGAAATTATTCTCCTGAATCATCGAGATGTCCCAACCTGAGCTAAATTCAACTCAAATTGAGAAATCCATGAAGCATCTTCAATAGGTCTGTTCTTCCACTTCACTAAATATTCATAGTAATCTTTTCCTCTTATGCTCTTGCCAATTCTCTAATCCAATATCAATTCAACTTCTTCAATCTACTTCTTAGGATAATTATTTGATACAACTATTTCATCCTCTGACTTATTATACTTATACAAATCAGCAATGTTGAATATAGGAGATATATCCATGCCATCCTATAACTCAACTTCATAAGCATTACCATTGTCAAACTTCTTCAAGATCTTACAAGGTCCAAATTTCTTCATCTTTAGCTTACTATATGTTCCAACTGGGAATCTTCCTTTCTTCAGATGAACCATCACCTCATCACCAACTTGAAAATCATGGTATCTTCTAGACTGATCAGCATTCTCCTTATACTTTTGATTACTTTTTTCCAATCTTAACTTCACTTTTTTATGCAAAGACTCCATAAAATCAACAAATTCTTCTCCTACAGTACTTCACTTTTCTTTACTAGCAACATCTCTCAAATTTGATATACCTCTAGGATGCATTCTAGTAACAATCTCAAAAGGTGTCTTCTCTGTACTCTTATTCACAGAATTATTATATGCAAATTTAGCATGTGCCAATACCATCTTCCAATTACTTGGCTTATTCCCAACTAAACATCTCAGCAAATTACCCAAGCTTCTATTCACAACCTCTATTTATTCATCTGTCTATGGATGGAATGTAGAACTAAACTTTAGCTCAATACCCATCTTCTTCCACAAAGTCTTCCAAAAATAGCCAACAAACTTACTATCTCTGTCTGAAATAATACTTCTTGGTAATTCATGCAATCTCACAATCTCTTTAAAGAAAAGTTCAACAAC
Organism: Cupressus sempervirens; assembly: GCA_028749045.1. Lineage (NCBI taxonomy): Eukaryota > Viridiplantae > Streptophyta > Pinopsida > Cupressales > Cupressaceae > Cupressus > Cupressus sempervirens. The sequence goes on from CM053785.1 coordinate 1,021,647,966, forward strand.
ATGCTTAGAATCTAATGTCTTCTTACATTGTATGAAATGAGCCATCTTAGAAGATCTATCCACTACAACAAATATGGAATCATACCATTTCATTGTCTTTGGAAACCCAAGAAGAAAATCCATACTGATGGTAGTCCAAGGTTTCTCAGGAACAATAATAGGTGTATACAAACTAGTATTTTGAATCACTCCTTTTGCAACTTGAAAAATTCCACAACTCTTTACAAATTTCTGATCATACTTCTACATTTGTGGCCAATAATAATTATCTTTTAGCAAACTGAATCTCTTATCAATTCCAAAATGTCTAGCTAATCCACCACTATGATTTTCCTTAATCAGATTCAACCTCATAAGACTTCTAGAAATACATAACTTAATACCTTTGAACAAAATACCTTCTTGAATGAAATATTCATCATACTTACTTACGTGCTATATTAGATTTGGTGCTCTACACTCTCTCCACACCTTAGAAAAATTAGGATCAGCCTCATATAACTCTTTCATCTCATCAAAAACAAGTACCTCGGCCTTCATTTTAGTCAACAAAGAATGTCTTTTACTCAATGCATCAGCAACTCCATTAGTAACTCAACTCTTATGCTTGATCATGAATGTAAAACCCTGCAAGTTATAAACCCACTTCATATGTCTTTGATTCAATTTATGTTGACTTCCCAAGTATTGTAAAGCGTTATGATCAGTATACAACACAAACTCCTTAGGAATCAAATAATATCTCCACTTCTTCAATGCTTAAACAATGGCATAAAATTCTTGATCATACACAGAATACTTCCTTTTAGCATCATTCAAATTTTCACTAAAGAAAGCAATAGGCTTACCTTCTTGACTTAATATAGCTCCTATTGCATTACCACTTGCATCACATTCAACTTGAAATACTTTGTTGAAATCAGGCAAAGCCAATACAAGTAATTCAGAAACCTTTTTCTTTAAAGTCTAAAAACTCTTATCAACTCCATGTGTCCATTTGAATTCCTTTTTATCTCCCCTCATTATTTTAGTCATAGCATTAAAAATAGCACTCAAATTTGTTATACACTTTTTGTAAAAACTAGCCAAACCATGAAATGATCTTGCCTCACGCACATTCTCAAATGTAGGCCATTCCAAAATTGCTTTAACCTTCTTAGGATCCATCTTTAATCCATCAACTAAAATCACAAACCCCAGATACACAATCTCCTCTTATATGAAAGAACACTTTTTCAGATTAATTAGCAACTTTTCCTCTTTCAACCTCTGCAATACTTGTCTGATATGCTCAAGATGTTCTTCCTTAGTCTTGTTGAATATCAAAATATCATCCAAATAAACAATCACAAACTTACCCAAGAATCTTTTCAGAACTTCATTCATCAACTTCATGAAAGTACTAGGTGCATTAGTCAAACCAAAAGGCATAACCAACCATTCATACCAACCATCTTTTGTCTTGAAAGTAGTCTTCCATTCATCACCTTCTCTGATTCTAATATGATGATAGCCACTCTTCAAATCAATCTTGGTAAAATACTTTGCTCCACTCAAACAATCCATTATGTCATCCATCCTCGGCATAGGAAACCTATATTTCACTATTATATTGTTAATGACTTTGGAATTAGTACACATTCTCCATTCTCCATTCTTTCTAGGTGCTAATACAATAGGTATAGCACATGGACTCAAGCTTTCTCTGATCAAACCTTTTTGCAATAACTCATGCACTTGTCTACTAAGTTCTTGATTCTTTATAGGTGTCAATCTATATGGTGCTTTGCTTGGAAAACTAGCTTTAGGAATAATATCCATACAATGAATTATACTTTTTGTAGGAGGTAAACCATTAGGAATATCATCAGCAACAATCTCTTTATACTCATTTAGCAATTCTACAATTTTCTTTGGTACTCGACTTCCATTAGTTTCTATTGTCAGTCAGTCATTGCTGACTGGTACTCAGCTAATACTATTTATTGGCACACAACTTGGTCCTCTAGGAATTATAGTAAAAAAAATTTGGTTCCTTTTCATTTCCTTTAAAAATTGTTTCCCATTAATCATGCAAATTTTTATTGTAGTACAAACTGATCTCATCTGGACATTCAATCAAAAGCAGCAATATTTTTTTCTCCCCATTTACCCAAAGATTATATTAATTCAATCTTCTATTATGTATAGCATATCTATCATATTTCCAAGGTCTACCCAAAAAAATATGACAATAATCCATAGGCATAATATCACACAAAACTTCATCAAAGTAATGTCCAATTTTAAACTTCACAAGGCATTGCTCACTTACCAATATCTTATGCCCATCTTTGATCTACGAAACATGATAAGGTTTGGGATATTTTACCCTCTACAATTGCAACTTGGTAACCAACCCTTATAATGCTAGATTTATAGAACTTCCACTATTAATGATCACTTTTTAGCATTTTCTAGCCATCTTACATCTTTTCTTGAAAAGACTTCTCCTTAAAATAGGTTCCTCATCACTTCCTTTATTACATAAGGTTATTATCAACATCATATTTTCTCTAGCCTTAGGTCCACCTGGTGAAATCTCAATCTCTTCTTAAATCACAACATTTCTATTATTATGTCCACTTTTAGAGGATCTACATTCAAAAGATCTATGCCCTTCTTTGCCACATCTAAAACAATTACCATGAAATCCACCTCTAGAATAAGAATTACCTCTTTCTCGGTAAGAATTAATGCCTCCTTAGTAAGAATTACCACTTTTCCATTTGATCTTGCTTTTTTCATCATTCTTCCATTTAGATTTGCCTTTATCTTGCATAGAACTATTAGATCTACCTCTGCATCTTTGGAATCTACCACCTCTACCTCTTTGTCTTTGTTCATGCTTCTTTGTCAAGATCTCCTCAACTTTCAAGGCATATTGATATGCTTCTTCTACACTTTCTATCTTCACAAAAATTATTTCATCTTGTATTCCTAATCTCAATCCATTAATGTACCTTGCAATTTTCTCAATATCATCATCCACATGTCTAGATCTGATATCCAATCTATAGAATTCCTCAATATATTCTTTCACAGTCATGTCCTTTTCTTTCAAATTTTGCATCTTTCTCAACAAGCTAACTTGGTAATCAACAAGAAGGAATTTTTTCTTTACCTTGTTCACCATCTTGTGTCAAGTTTTGATCTTCTCCTTTCCTCTCCTTTTTCTATTAGTTTACAAGTGCTCCCACAATTGTGATGCATGACCTTTTAGCCTAGTGACTGCAATCTTCACCTTTTTGTTATCGGGAGTGTTTTAAGACTCAAAGAACTTCTCCATATTAGAGATCCAATCCAACACAACATTGGTATCTAATTTTCCATCATAGGGAACAACTTCTATAGTAGGATTTGAATTTTTCCTAGACAATACTCGCAACATTCTTTCCTCATCTTGATCTTCTTTAGGTTCTAGATTATGGTTTGGTGCTGCTACTTCATCATCACTCACATCTTCAAGATGCACTCCTCTCCTCTGGGCTATCTCCACAACATCTAATCTAGCTTTAATTTGTCTCAACTGATCCAATATAGCATCATCAACATTTCTTCTTCCATAAACCATCTTTACAAATCAGGTTCCTACAAGATCGTAACCCTCTAAAAGTTATAGGTCAAATATGTAGATCTGCCACCCTACAATCAAATCCAACTTAGAGTTCTACATGATCCAATCTCCACAAGGATGAACCTCAAGCTCTAATACCAACTAACATAGGTAAAGGAAAGAATAACTAAGGTCAAAGGCTCACCTAGCTATCCAAACAACCTTGTAAGAGTTAACACAATAGAAGCAAGCACAAAGAACAACAATCAAAGGAGGAAGAATAGTGAAATACTTCTATTGATTCATCAAAATATCTTCATACATGCCTATCTATAAGGCCTTCTAGGTTACAACCAATTACAAATACATTCAAATTAAAAGATCCAACTGCAAATTCACACTTTTAGTTCTTCTCTCACATCTTCTTCTCTAAAACTTCATAACTCTAAGCCTAAACACTTTATATATACTTGCCAAAATGGTTTATAGATTATTCTAGAACATTACATAAGAGGAAGGTTGACCCAAAAATATTCTAGACTCATCCCAAGAAAAGATCTCAACATAAATGTCATGAATGAAATAAATCTCACAAGTCAACTCGTAGAAATCATGTCCAAATACTGGTAGTCGGCATACACTGGATAACTCAGCACATGAAGGAATGCTATTGTAACTTAGCACATGAAGAAATTGCTATGAAACTAATCACAAGAATTAATGTCTTAGTAACTTGGCACATGAAGGAATGCTATAATAACTTTGAACATGAAGAGTGCTATAGTAACTCAGCACCAACTAAGTGCTATAGTAACTTTGCACATGAAGAGTGCTATAGTAACTCAACACATGAAGAGTGCTATAGTAACTTGGCACATGAAGAGTGCTATAGTAACTTGGCACCAACTTAAAAAATGAACGAAATTGAGCAGGATAACAAGGCAACCCAAGATGCTCCTGCATCATTATGTGAACCAAGTGGACGATAAGATGGATGAGCTTGTGGCATAGAATTCATGGTAAATCAGTTTGAGATGAATTCAAAGAGGATTGAAGAAGAAGTTTCTAGAAGTGATATGGAATTAGAGGTAGATTCATTGAATCCTACCTAATCTTTCCTAACCCTAAATTGGACAATCTAGAACGAATAACAAAAAGATTTTAAATTCCTATTTATAGGGATGAATGGTTAGAAGAAAAAAATGTTGTGGGCAAGAACCTAAGGAAGACAAGGAGTCAATGGTTTTTCTTCATCAAGTCACCTAAGAGAAGAGTTTGCATTGGCATGTTAAGAAAGAAGGCTTAAGGGTATGAATGCTTGAAGGGTGAACAAGCTATCACAAATAAAATGTGTGAAAGCCAAGTAGAATGGAGGACTGAAATAAAGATCTAGAATCTTTAAAAGAAATTTTAATTTGTTATCAAATCAAGCCATACTATTACTCTCTAATAATTGTATCAGTCTAGGGTCAATCCTTTGGATTAAGGTTGAGCTAATAGTCATTTGTAAAATCCTTTAATCGGGTGACATTCCAAGTGAATGTTCAAAAGTCCTCTAACAAGGCTCACTCCTAATAAGGTTATTAGCATGATTTAATAGGGTCATATTTAATAGTGTATTATAACCTTTAACAAGGTTGGTCTTTCACAGGGCATCACTTCAGAAGAGTGAAAAAGAGTATCATGTTACTGGTGGTTTTCCCAAATTGGATTTCCACATAAATAATTGCGTCAATTGTGTTGTTAAATATATTATGTCTCATGTTTACATTTCTACAAATTGATTTGATAGTAACCTACAAGTTTTAAGTGGTTTCATAATATGTTGGATGTATACATGATGATAAATGTTATATTGGTTCACTAAGTTGTGAAAAAAATTATATATACATCTAGATCTTGGATAACTAATTAAACCCCTCGTAATTATTCTATAAAATTCTAATAGTTTTGTAGTGTTCACTGAGTCACACAGTATTGACCGAGTTCAAGATACTTGGAAGTGATCAATATGAACTAAGCTTCTTAGTCAACCAACTGCTAGATGATGTTGAGTGTTGATAGTGGTTTTCAAGTATTAGAACATCATTGAGTTCATCTTCAAAACCTGAGTTACAGTAGTTAGGCCAACTTTGTGAATTTTGGTAAAACTTGTATTATAGTCAACTCTAGAAAGTTGTGATTTGGAATGGTATATATGTAATGTGTTGTATCATATCCAAATAAGAAGAGTAAGCATATTATGAGTAGAAGTGTGAATTAAAGAAGGCTATAAGTAGTATAAGGGACAATAAACTATTATCTATCATAGCAAGGTGATCATTACAATTCCAAGAATCTCTCCAATAAATCAAAGTTGCAAGTGAAATATTAGACACTAGTTCATCCTAATAGGTGTATTAGTCAAATCCTTTAATAGGGTAGACATAATAGTCTTTGATAAATTTCTTTATCAAGTGCATACTTCATTGTATGTTTGTAAATCCTTTAACAAAGTGGAGCTCATAGTCCTTATTGCTCCTAACAAAGTAGATCATAAAAAATAATCAATTCTAAGCCTTAACATGCAACTTTGTATTGCAGTACTAAATATTATGGGTATTATCCCCACCCTCATTTTACTTTCTATTTGGAAGGCTTCTAGGTCACCATATCTTGTGTCGAATTGCTATCAATGCTTATTTTCTTTCTTTCTTTCATGCATGCAATTACATGAGAATATTATATAAAGGATTAATTGGTCAAATAAGAATAAGTTTTATTGGTTCCTTATTCACCCATCCCCTATTAGTAACCTTGCCTACCTCATACTTTCAATAGTAATCCTATTAATGAGAAGAGTGTTAGAAAATGGTTGAGACAAAAATGAATATTAAGTTTGACAGGAGGAATATGAAGGATGAACCTATTCAAGAAAAAATTAGTTAATTTGTTAACTAAGATATTAGGGTACAATTGGATTTCTTCATTTGACATATGTGATGGTTGTTGAAGGAAGGAACTTCAATTTGTGTGACATTATTAGATTGTAATTGTTGGACAACATTGCAAAGATCAAGAGAACAAAGAGCACAATTTTTAGATATGAGTCCCTACTAATTCATTTAGTTTCTATATTACAAAGTAGTTTCCTAGATTAATTAATTGGGATAGCAGTGAGTGTGCAATGAAGTTAGTAACTTGATACTAAAAATCAAAGCCTAAAAATGTCAAAGATAATGATATAGACAAAATAATGAAGAGTTTCCAATCTAAGATGAAAGTGAGGTACAAGATACCTCCTTCTATGGTGGACAAATACAAGGATGATTTATGCCTCATGGTAGAGACTAACAACACCTACATGGAAGTAGTCTTTCTCAGAGTAAAATTATTTGAGCCTATGGGATATGAGATGAGTGTAGAGATGATAGAATGGTATTTTCAAATCATACTTGAATCTATGTAGGATATAAAATGTCCTAGATGGGGAACCAATGATGAGAGATCAAGAATAGTTCAATATAAACTCCATAGCAAAGAGAGAAAGAGAAAGGTTGAAAAGGAGATAGATTCCATTCATAAAGAATCTTGCATGACAAGGGAATAGTTTAAAGAGATTAAAGGAATCACATTTGACATAAAGGCCGGTGGTCATACTAAAGTTTTGGAAGCAACTCCCATTACTATGGTAGGTATTGGAAATAATAGTACACTAAGATAACTGCGAGGGGGGGTGAATCAATTACATTTATCAACCTTAATTAATCTTAACCGTCCAATCAAAGTAAACAACAACCATAACAATATGCACATAAACAATTACACTAGATTTTTTAACTAGGGAAACCCCAATGGGAATGATGCCCACAAAGATACACACACACACATGTTGGCGCTAAAAATTGCATGGTCAATTTTGAGCCCTATTGAGAAAAATTAGCCCTATAAATGCTTTTAAATGAGATTGTACTCGGCTGTACCTTTGAACCATATGAGGTGTTTTATGCTTCTAGCACTTTTCATTCAGCATGCCTAAGTGTTTCGTGAAGTTAAATTGAGTTTCTGAGTCATTTGACGAAGTCCTGTTTCAAGCATTTGTCAAATTTGCAATTCTGCCCTAATGTCAAAAATGACAGGAGGCTGTGTTTGCCAATGAATATCTTGCACCCAGATTTGCATCATGACTTGCCACTTTGGGAGTGTTTAATTTCCATACCCGAGAACCTATGTTCCATATTTTGAGTAGTTTTGAGTCCGTTTGACTAGGTTTTGAACCCCTCAAAGTTGGTCAGTCGCTGTTTTCATGCTTTTGCACTTTGCACACATTTCTGGGAAGCCCTGTTTGACACGCTATAATTTTGACCCAATTGACCAAAATGCTAAAATTCCTTTTGCGTTACATTGTAGATGTCAGAGAATTGTTATGTTTCAATTTTCACATCTTGACGAATCCATTTGCACACTTTTCCAAGGTCATTCCGTTTGTAAAAATTGTTATGTTGTCATCGTTTCCTGTCCTGCAAATCCAGGTAGCCAATTTTAGACGCTTGCCAAATGCGTCCAGTTATTTTTCATGAGCCTAAATCATAGATTCATAATGTCCTCATGACAGAGAATGAGTGCCCCAGTTTTCTTTTCCCCATGTGCTCATTTGCCTAGTTTTCCGAACCAAATCCAAACCCAGTTTATAGTTTTCTGACATGTTTTGGTGCAGGTAATTCTAAAAGGGTGACTTTGATGGTCAATATCTTTTGACCTTGAATTCGTCATGAGACAAGATTTGGTAGGGTAAAAGTATGCAAAACAGAGAATCAGTGTGACAACCTTCAGAGCTCATTCAGGTGTTTGGATCAATTTTTAAGGCCAGTCAAAAGACCCCTGGCACCAAATTCATAGTTTGCAAAAAAGAGGCAATTTTGGTGATGACATTAAAAGCCCTCTTTCAGGTTTGCTTGTGCCAAAGGTTTCAGAAGCTGGAAGATGGGGTAGTGTACAAAGAGATAAAGATTTATGTGAGAGGGAAAGGGAAAGATAAAGATATATGACCATCTAAAGTGTTGCTTTCCCATCCTTATTTAGAAAAGACAAATCTAACAATAAGCACAAGTCATGATGTGTGAGTTACAATAATATGATCTATTGTTCTAAATTTTCAAGACTTGCATGGATAAATGGCTCTTCATTTTTCACCACATAGTTACATTGGAAAGGGAACTGTCTACATATTCAGGTAATTGGGCAGTGCTCTGTAGCACGAGCAAAGGTATTGATGCACTATTTGTGTCAAATGGAATATGTTGCCAAAAAAGCTTCGAAAGAGGAATGCACCAGCAAGTAAGAAGTGTGAGGAGCTTGGAAAACATTAATAACAAGTTAATGCCAACGTAAAAGACCTCACACAGAGAGAGTAGTGTGAGCAGAACAGGAGAAAAGATAAAAAACTAAGTCGCTGCCAGAGCACCAGTAAAAGAAGAATCTATAGTCTATGCAAGAAAGGCAGTCAGCGGTTGCAACATACCCAGCAGCACCCCCCAATATGATCAACAAGCTTACGAAGGTATATTTACTAGGCAAAGGCTGCTTTCTAAATGTAGTATCAGCAATTGCTACAAGAAGTGGGGTTAAAGATCTGAACGTGATAAAGGTATCCATATTGGCATGCTTGAGAAGGCTAGTATTAGTGAAAAAATGGATCATGATGCAACAGACCCAATTTACCAAAAACCCAAACACCCAACACACTTTTCAAATACTGCAGGGCAGTCAAAAGGCCTAGATAGTTGAACTTGGTGATTGCATATTTGTTTATAACTGAAAGAAGGCTATAGCACAAGGCATATCCTACAATGAGAGTACTCGTTGCATAGTACTATTTTGAATACTCTAATTTGCTTACCATTTTTCTTCAGATCTAAAAATGGCTTCAACTCTGATTATAGTGCTTGCTCCCGAAATCTTCTGGGTGTGAGCTCTTTTATGTTTGCCCTCCTGGATGTGATACTTTTATGCCTTCCAATGAAATCTGCACTATTTTAGCATGATTTTGGGGCTCAAACCTAGTTCTTATAAGAAGAAGGAGTCATCCACGCCATAAAAGGCCAGAGCAAAGACCCTTCATAGGGGTTGTTCTGAAGATTTTTGATGTCGTTCATGGCTTGGAGAAGTCATTACTTCCGAATCCACGGTCGGATAGATGGGGGAAAATGCCACTCTCCAGGTTTCACATGAATTGGAGAAGGAATTCGCAGCATATATTTGACTCGGACAATGAAAGGAGCAACAGGTGCATGGAGGTTATAAAGCCGATATCCCATATGGGCCGTGGGGAAGTAATTTTAATTTTTTAAATACAATACAACACCATGTTTAATATGAAGATGAGATTGGGGCTTTCGTATGTTGCTCCAGCCTGTGTACTATAGGCCCATGGTCGGCAGGCCAGTTATAAACGCGGTCAGAGTAAAATTTTAACCAAAAATGCAGTCAAAAAAATGATGACATCAGTAGGAATGGAGATCGAAAAACTAAGAAATCTGGCTAGTCGCTACTTCGCTAGCCGAAAAATCTTGGCAAATCCGGCTAGCGAGATAGCGAGGTTGTCGAAAAATTTCAAAAATTTGGCAGAGTCAGAATGCAACGTGGGTCCCGCGTGCAATGCCATCAGCGAATTGAATGGTGACAAGTGGCGGTGACAGAGTGACTGGATTATGATGTGGTGAGCAAATGTCAGGAGTGCACAAGATTGTGCCATGTGGCAGATCTGACAGTTCGCATTACCTCGCTAACTGAAGTTGCTCACTGGTTAAGCATGGCAAAGTAGTGAGGAGACGACATGTGGCAGATGATGCAGACCATGTAGGCCAATCACAGAGTGACACGTGGCACTTGGTCAACAAAAGTTTGACCCCAGATTCAGAGGATAAGGGAAAATTTCAAAGAAATTAAAAAATAATTTTTTAATTATTTTCTAGTGGGTGTGCACGTTCAAAAAATTTTTCAAATTCAAGAGGTCATTTTTACAAAGTCTGAACATTAGAGATTTTAAAATTTTGAATTTTTAAAATCTTGAGTTGCAGACCTAAGCTTTTTATAGCCAGAGGGGACATTTTTCAAATGGCAATTTCAGGCACTTCCAGTGACCAAAATATGAAGTGTTATATATCGTCGAAATCGAGAGAAGACGAGCTTTCCAAATCTGGAGTCAGTTTTTGCACAGGTATCAGTCAGTTTGAGCTACACAAGGTTTTCTATCCGGTACCTAAAGTGTAACCATATTCATACCAGGAAGTTCAGATTTGTTTTTTTTCAAGATAATGACCTGAATATCAGTAGAAGGCAATGGAAATGCAGTTAGGGTTGAATTTGTTCTGATTTACTCAGTAAAAACTTATTTTCACTGGCTTTTTCATGGGGCAATCAGATATTTTGGCAAGTAAAGTGTTTTCATCATTAGACAAGGATATTTTGTAAGTTTGTTATAGATTAATGATGAAACAAAATCAGATCAGAAGGGATGATGGAAGGAAGAAGTTATTCAGTTACAGAGGATTGAATTTCAAGTGGACACTTGTCATCTTCAGAACAGATCTGAGAATTTTTTCTCTTCTATATCTTTCTTTCTTGCTTCCATTGAAAGGGTTCCAGTTTTTGCACTGAGAAACCATTCTTCAGCATTTCTTCTTGTATTGAACATCATTTTAAGTTTTATGCAGATAGTTCTTTTCTGTTAGGTGATCTATGAGTTATTTTCTGTACATTTCATGTATTTGATTTCAAGAAAAACAAATAAAGTGCAGCAAAAGTTTGAAGTTCATTTTGAATCTTGTCTCCTGATTATGGCTCTGTTATTTCTTCTAATTTGTGATCAAAGAGCATGAATTAGGTTGCATTACATTTTGAAATGTATGTGGTTAAAATGTCTTGCTTATGGAACAAAGAACCATGTAATTTCTTGATATTTGTCACAGGGTTTGCAGATTTCATGATAGGATTTTCTGAGTATGAGATTCATTCTATAGCAGGTGTCCATTCACAAGGTGAAAGATAGATCAAGGATCTTAATGTAGAGATACGTTTGAGGTTTCTAGGAGATGTATGGTTATGATTCATTTAATTGCCCAATAGATAAGGCACTGGTCAGAGATAGGATCATTAAGTTCTGTTTCTCATACTTGGGTCTTGCTAATATCAATCTATTAAATCATTTTCATTTTATTGTTGAAAGGTATTCAAAGTATAACCCACACTTAGGTTTCCAGTTTCATGAGTCATGTCCTTAGCTATTTCATGCTTGTGATCTCCTGGTTAAGCATAGAAGGATTAGGGGTTTCATCTACTTTTATAGATCCTGAATATGCTTATTGCACTGGTCACATAGTCAGTTCTAAAGAGGTTCACCCGCCTAGGTTTTGCAGAGCTTGAAGTGTAGAAGGAGTACGGCCTTATAGTTGGCCTAGTGCCTAAATGGATGTGTTGATAATGGGAGTTAGCTACCCCTAGATGCATCTTGTTCTCATCAGGGTAATTGGAAATGGGTAACATTTTCAAACACCAACAACACACACACACACATATTCCTTATTAGAGGATGGACCCTATTAGGAGTCTATAAACACATTTAGTACATAAGAGTCCCTATTAGGAGGCTTTGAATCCCTATTAGGATATTCTAACCCTCTTAGGAGTTGTACAATGTAGAAGGACCTACTATCCAAATAACTTCTGGGCCAAGACTACTAAACTTCACTGTCCAACTGATCTCTCAACTTTGCTAAGAGATATAACAAGTTTACCAGAACATGCTTCTATAAACTCTATCTTAGAATAGTCTTCAACAAAACTTTCATAACTTCTTCTAAACTTAATATCTTATTTTTTTGAGGCTAGCTACATATACTAGACACTTAGTAGTATCTTTCTATAACCTTGCTTAATGAAGATTCTCAATGATCTATCTATACCAACTTGATCTTTACCATTTTTCTTCTGTTAGATACCACAGAAAATTACTATGTTAACATCAATGAAAAACTCTATCATTAATGTAACTTATCATCATGATAATGATCTAATCATTTTTCTACAATACTCCCCCATAGAAGTATCATTAGCATTCGTGCTTTTAAAAATCACCACCTTTGGAATTAATGGCAACATAGATGAAAAAATCTAGTTCCAAGAATACCAATAATTAAAGATTGTTATCATTTCTTTTCAAATCCTCTTCATCAATCATTCTCCCCCATTGATATACCTCAATGTGCTATATATCAAACTATTTTTCATGTTGCAATCTCTCCCATATTGACAACAAAGTCAAAGGTTTCAACAACCATCTATCTCTACAATAATCGTCCAAAGACACTATTCAAAACAACATCTATCAAGTGTCCTAGATGACTCTCTACATCACATATGCTCCCCCATATAGGAAGCATCAACATTTAGTTTAGACAAAAAAATAGTGCATTGTATCACTAGAATGATGCACTCACATATACTCAAAAGTCTCTTTCGAAAGAGTCTTGGTGAAAATATCTACAATATTTTCTTTAGTGCTTACATACTTGAATCTGATTTCCTTTTTTGTAACATTATATCTCAACATGTGATATTTGATAGAAATGTGCTTAATATTAGAATACAACAATATATTCTTAGACATATTTACTATGCTTGTGTTATCATAATGTATGACAACATGTTCAGTGAATTCTATCCTTATATCCTTTAGCATTTTCTTCATACAAACAACTTGATTACAATTGTTTGTTGTTCCAACATATTATACCTGTACTATAATCTATGAGGTAAAATCCTTCTTCTTTCTTATCCAAGAAACTCATCTTCCTCCAAGAAATAATGCTCCAACACTTTCTGCCATCCATAATGCTTGCTCAATCAGCATTAGTTTAAGCATATAAAGTGAAATAATTAAATCTGTCTTACCACAATCCAAACCCTAGTGTTCCCTTTAGATATCTAAATATCCTTTTAACTATTGGACAATGTTCTTCTCTAGGATTAGATGAAAATCTTGCAAAAATTCCAACTATATTTGCTATATCTAGCCTTGTGTGTGTCAAATATTGCAATCCTCCAATCATATATTTGTACTTCTTCTACTCAACAGTAGGTGTCTCATCATTTTTAGATAACTTGTGTCCAGTTATCATAGGTGTTCCAATTGGTTTATATGTTTCCAAATGAAACATTTTCAATAGATCTTTCAAATACTCATTATGAGAAATAAAGATTTGTTCTTTATTCTAGATAATTTGTAATCCTAAGAAGTATTTCATCTCTCCTAACATACTCATTTTAGATTCCTTTTTCATTTCTTCTACAAACTTGTCACTTTCATCATCATCTTCTCCAAATATGATATCATCAAAAAATCTTACCAAAACGATTAATCTATTATACATTTCTTTCTAGTATAGATTACTATCTACCATACCTTTGCTAAATCCAAGTTTTTTCAAATGCTTGTCCAACCTTGCATACCAAGTCCTAGGTGCTTGTTTTAAGCCATAGACTACTTTCTTCAATCTGCCTACCATTTCCTTTTCATATGTTAAAAGAAAACCATCATTTTGTTCTATGTATACCTCTTCTTCAAGTTCTCCATTTAAAAATGTTGACTTGACATCCATCTGATATACTTTGAATTTCTTATGTGCTTCATAGACTAAGAATAACGTTATTGCATCTATTCTTGCCATAGGAGCATAAAGTTTATCTTAGCCTATTCCTTCTTGCTATGAGTAATCTTTACATACCAATCTTGATTTTTTCCTTATAACTTCACCTTGTTCATTCATCTTGTTCTTGAATACCCATTTTGTTCCTATCACATTCTTGTCTACTAGTCTAGGGACCAATTCCCATGTCTCATTCTTTACTATCTAATCCAATTATTCTTTCATAGCTTGCGTCCAATAGTTATCTTTACATGTATCATCTACATTATTTGGTTCTACTTGAGATATCAAAAATATTTCTTCATTGATTGTGCTTCTTGTCATCACATCTTTATCTCTATTGCCAATTATCTACTTTGGTGGATGATTCTTTGTCATGTTCTTTCCAAAAGTAGGAGTTGTTATCTCAACTCTTAGTCTTAGTTCTTTGTTCCAAAATTTGTTCCTTCTTTGGTCTCCTTTATTCTAAAAATCATTGTTAGTCTTAAAGAATACTTCATCATTCCTTGGTTTAGTAACAATAACATTCTCATTATTAGAATTGTAATCAACTGTTCTTTCTTCTATCTTGAATTTCTCATCAACTCTTAAATTTGCATTTTCAAAAATAGTCTTTGTTCTAAGATGATAACATCTATAAGCTCCACTTTTTAGTGAATAACCAAGAAACATACCTTCATCACTTCTAGTATCCAATTTACCAACATCATCATCTCTTTTGATATAACATTTACTGCCAAAAATTATGAAATACTTAACTATAGGTGAGTGACCAAACTATAGTTCATAAAGGGTCTTGTTTGTGTCTTTCTTGATTTGCACTTTTCTCATAGTAAAGACTGATGTATTCAAAAATTCTCTCCCAAACATCTTGGATACATCCTTCTCAGCTAACATAGCTCTTCTTGCTTTTTTTATTGGCATGTTTCTTCTTTCTACAATGTCATTTTGTTTAGGGGTTCTAGGAGATGAAAATTGTCTTTTGATTCCATTAGCTTCACAAAATATATTAAACTCATTTGAAGTAAACTCTCCTCCTCTATCTTATCTTAAACATTTAATCTTCATACCCAATTCATTCTCAACTCTATTCTTGAATCAATGCCTGAAATTTTTCTTTAAGAAATGCACCCCACATCATTCTAGAAAATTCATAAACAATAATCATGAAGTAAATTTCACCATAGAATCCTTTAGTCTTCATAAGACCACTAATATCTATGTGTACAATCTCCAAATTTTTGGTAGTAGTGAACTTCTTATAGGGAAAACAAGTTTTGATATTCTTTTCCAATATGCACTCCTTGCAAATAGTGTTAGTAGCCTTTACAATCTTAGGCAAAACTTTAACTACAAACATACTACTAATTTTCACAATGTTGTCAAAGTTTATATGACAAAATCTCTTATGTCATAATAACTATCATCTATCCTTGCAACCGAATAGGTCATTTCAATGGGATTCAACTGAAATAAATTACCTATAGATCTAGTTCCTATTCCTATTACCTTCCCATCTTTGTATCTAATCATGCATGTCTTTCCTATGAGTTGTAACTGATAATCTTTTTCCACTAGTTGTCCAACACTCAAAATATTGTGTTTCAAACCATCAACAAAATATACATTCTCAATGTTAATCTTACCATCAAGAGTTATAGATCCAATACCTTTCACATGGCAAGCTGCATTGTTTCCAACTCTAACAATGCCTCCATCATAACTTTTGAAGTCAACAAACTTGTTCGTATCACTAGTCATATGATATGAACAACCACTATCAATTATCCAATCAGATTTCTTTTCAACATGTGATGCCAAAGCAATTTTATTTGGATTTTCTTCTTTAATTGCTACAAATTCTATTTCATCATCGCTAGCACTTATTACTTGTTCATCAAAATCATCTTCTTCATTGGCATACAAACAATCTCTATCTCTTCTTAGTTTGAACTTTCCTTTGTACTTTTTTCTCTCTTTTAGGACATTTAGATGCATAATGACCAAACTCATTACAAGTCCAATATTTAAAGATTTTATTACCATCTTTTTCTCTTCTTACTAGAAGGGCTACTCCTATCTTTTTGTCCTCATTAGATCTATTACTACTCAAAAATCTCCTCTAGCACCTATGCTCCTTGATAGATTAGGTACAATGTTTAGGGAACTAAAAGTTGTCTCTATTCTAGAAAATTCTCTAGACTATCTAAGCTCATTCTCAACTACTCCTAATCTCCCTAGTAATGTTTCCTTTGTGAAATATCTGGTACAAGAGATCAATAACTATATCATTTGAACTACTTGCTCAAATGGTTGCATTAAGCTCTTCAATATTTTTTAGATCACCTCATCATCTTTCTTGGTTCCTCCTCGAGATTTGATACCTATAGTAATTTCTAATATTCTACCCACACATGTTCTTATAGATTCATCTTTCATCATTTAGCATCTTGAAATGCACAAATCTAGCTTTGTAGCCTTAATTTCTTAGAATGTTCATCACCTTCAAAACTATTTTCCAAAGCTTTCCAAACCTTATGAGAAGTATCAAGTTTTTTAATGTATTTGTACTCAATTTTAGGAAGCATAGAACATAGTGCTTCTCTAACTCTCATGTCGCACATGAAAAGTTCTCTCTCATCATTGGTATAATTTTCCAACATAATCTCAACAATAATTGTCTTTTTTAATTTTGTCAAGATCCAATATCTTGGACCCATATATAGCAGATGTGTCTTCCTCTTTTCCTTCTATCTATCATAATTTTTTTCATCAAACTTCAAAATTTCCTTTTTGAATATGTTCACCATGGATATCTCAAATTTGTTAAACATTATCTTCAAGGACTTGATGCTCTGATACCAATTGTTAGAAATAATAGTCCACCAAGATAACTAGGGGGTGGAGGGGGTTAATCAGTTATCTAATTAAAAAATTTATCAACTTAATTAATCTTAACCATCCGATCAAATTAAATAGCAACCATAACAAGATGCACATACACAATTGCTCTAGATTTTTTAATTAGACCATTGATTAGAGGGAAACCTCAGTGAGAATGATGCCCACAAAGATATAATAGTATATATATTTCTTGTTAGAGGGTGGACCCTATTAGGAGTTTATAAACACATTCAGTACATAAGAGTCCCTATTAGGAGACTTTGAATCCCTATTAGTAGATTCCAACCATATTAGGAGTTGTACAAGGCAGATGGATCCACTGTCCAAACAACATCTAGGGCAAGACCATTAAACTTCACTATTCAACAAATGTCTCAAATATTCCTTGTAGAATACTTGTTCATAATATGTTTCAACACATTTCCTCTATCTTGTCAACTAGACCAATCACTATCATACCTTGTAGACCAAGTCATGAACCTTAGATCCAAATATCAAACTTCGTATCTCAAAATAAAACCTTGAAAACAAAGTTCTCTACAACCTTGCTCTATTCTTCTTATTCTCACATATCAACTTGTTTCTCTTTTGTTATTATTATCATGCTTCTTTCAATTATTCATTCATTCATACATAACAAAGTAAAATGTGGGTATGTGCAGGATCATGGTGTGCCAAAAAGTGGCGATGTGAAAATAAAAGAGTTTGCAGACGCCTAAAAGCGCCTTAAAATCTGCTCAGGCTTTTTTTCACCTATCTAGGAACCAAACCTAGAAGGTAAGGCCGAGCCTTATTAGATATCTGATTTGACATCGGATATCCGATTTTAAATCGGATATCCGACATGTGACCGGATATCTAATAATTAGAGTAATAATATTATACCGCTATTATTATTATTATTTAATATATTAAATAATATTATTAATAATATTATTATTATAATATTATAATCGTATAATATTATACTATAATAATAATATTATAATGTATTATATTATAATAATATATTATATTATAATAATATAATATAATATTTGATATATTATAATATATAGTAATGTAATATAATATATATAAGATATAATATAATAATAAAAAGTAATATCTTATAATATAATATATAATAAAAAAGTATAATATATTATAAATTATAATAATATAATATAATAATATTATTATTATATAATATAATATTTTATATTATAATATATAGTAAATTAATATAATATATAAAATATAATATAAAAATATATAAAATGTAATATAATGTAATATATATTATATGTTATATGTTATATTATATATATTATATTCATTATATGTTATTGCAGCCATATCAGATATCCGATGTTATAACGGATATCCAATATAATATCGGATATCTAATACCTACACATCAAATAAAATAAAATCACAAACCCGTGGGCCCTTATTTCACGCAAATTTGGGGCCAGTATTACCATTATCGATCGGATATCAGATATTTAGGTTTTTTTTTTTCTCCAACTCATTTTTAACCTAAATTTAATAGATTTTAGGATTATTTTGTTTGTTTTAGTTGAATCTAGGGTTTTTTTGACAAAAATGGTCAAAATTTAGATTTTTTTTTAATATATATTATGTTTTGCAATTCAATAGGAATGGCTTATCAGAATGATGACACTGAGGTAGAGAATAATATTCCTCGTAACCCACCACCAAACGATCCAATATCTCCACAAAACTATCCACCAAATAATCCTCTACCTCCTCAAAATCCCCCTCGAATTGAGGATTTGATAAATGAAAATCTCACCAAGTTGAGATGTTTGCATAGAACATATAATAATGTACCTGCACTGGCTCCTATGTTATCCACGTTAAACACCATAGTGGATAACATTGAAACCCTTATGAACCAACAAAATGCTACTCTTCATTGGTGTGATAAAATGCACCAGATGTTTGATGATGGTTTGGATTATGATGAGGTTGCAGCCCTCAACATAACCAAAGACAATTTGGCTAGCCTTTTTGCTAACCTGAAAATGGGTATACCAGTTGACCCAAAAAAACCAAACTATCGATTAAATGGTGCACAAATGACGCCATACGTGCAAATTGTTGGGATCATTGGTGGATGGTCTTTGATATCCCTCTACATGGAAATTTAGACATACCATTTTATTTCCTTAGAAAATTATATGCAGAATTTGTGTTGAAACTTAAAGTGAACTATTGGAGCATGAAGCCCAACATGGGCTTAGGACTAGGAGCTCCTCAGGATAGACCCTCTTCCTAGCAGAAGAAACTTGGTACTTTTGTCCCCCCCACTGATATCTCCCCCCCTCCTCGAGTGTAGCATCCAAATATTATGGCAGAGGCTAGCTCTCAGACCATCAGAGCCATTCATAGGTTGAGTAGCCTAATGATATCTCAGGCTAGGTCAGTCTTGCCTCCTCATGTTGATGATGTTGATGCCAGTTCATCATTTGCTAGCTCATCACACATTTGTGTGCCTCACACTTGCATTACATGCAAGAATATTTTCCTAGGTCCCATAGGTGATCTTCCTAAGTATCATTTTGTATTAGATGAGGATACACTAGACGCACGTGCAGAGGCTATAGACCCTAATGTGAGAGAGGAGGGGAATGTAGAGGTATGGACTCCTTCGGTGTCGGTATGTGTATACATTTTTTTGTTATGACATATGTGATTTAAAGTTAATTTTTATAATAGAGTAATTTTAATTTTTAAGCCATTCTGACTTTTACATGTATGTGATCTTCATTCATGTTTAGTTGATGACTGAGGAGGAGCTCTGACAGATAGACGATGCTACACTCTTGGCCATTTCATTTGGCCTTGAGACATCTATGGTACATTATGTTGTGTTCGCATTTTTTTTTTCTGTTTGATATTGTAGTATATATGGTTGCTAATCTTTCTTTTATCTTGTAGATACCACCTACCCTAGGGGACAAAGTGCGAGGGGTGAGCTAGCATGCACTGACAAAGGAAAAGTAATTAGATGTTTTCTATTTGATTAAATGTCGATGCATTCCTGTAAAATGTTTGTGGTAATCCCATTTAATTACATTCTTTATTGTATATAGGGTGTGGCTACTGGCGATGAGCCTATACAAATTTGGCATCCTAGATCATCAGGGATTTCCATTTGCATAGAGAGCCCCATTGTATGTATAAGTATCATTTATTTTTTTATTTTTTTTATTGATGCAGAGAAAAGTATGATTGTTGTTCCGTACAATTTCTATGATTTTTTCCATACCAATAATGAATTATGTCTTGCATATGTTCATTACAACTTAAATAGGCTTATATGCAGCTATCCAACCAACCAAGTTGGTTACAAAGGTTTATTTAATCAAAAAAATACCAAATTACTACTTTCTCTCCAAAATTAATGTGACCATTTGAATTTGAAATTCAAATTTCTAACTATAGTTTTTATGCATTCC
The DNA here is from genome assembly GCA_028749045.1 of Cupressus sempervirens. Lineage (NCBI taxonomy): Eukaryota > Viridiplantae > Streptophyta > Pinopsida > Cupressales > Cupressaceae > Cupressus > Cupressus sempervirens. The sequence goes on from CM053785.1 coordinate 1,021,668,617, forward strand.
CTAACTTTCTAAACTATTCCATTGACTCAAAATTGGTCATATGGATTTATTAAATGCAACTAAGTATGAAACTATCCTAAGACTACCCCATATGGCTCTTTTGGCCATTTTACATCATGTTTCCCTTAGGTCCTTACTAGGACTTTTATGATTTTTGTCTTTCAAAGTACATTGTTTATTACATAATTCCATTATTGGTTTTAATATATCCCAATTAACAATCAATGATGTCTTTGATCCTCTATCTTCATCTGGTACCAAGGCTCTCTTAGATGATTTAATAGGTGCCCTTGCAGCAAATACCCCACCTTCAAAGCAACTCTTGTCCCAAGAGTTAAGGGGTACTATCTTCTTTCCTCCCATCCTTCTAGAGGGATGTTTGCAACTTTGCACCTGCAATGTATTACCTTGCATACCTGCATAGAAATCATTAGAAACAAAAAGCATTGGATCCTTGTTACCAGTCATGGTTGTAGACACCTAAAAACCTTTAGAAAATAAAGTATTTTTATTTTCTGAAAAAATCTTTGATGACATCATCATTTATTAATTAATTATTTAATTAATTTTTATGCCATTAAATACCTTTATCTTAATTAAAAATATTTAATTAAGGAATCCCTCCCAAAAATGTTTAAATTTTATTTAAACATTATTTCCTTATTTATTAATTATTTAATTAATAAATTGACCAAAAATCCTAAAATAAATTAAAAAATTATTTTTTGCCCAAAACTTGGCCAATTTCCTTATGACCAATAACCTCTTCCAAAATCCTCTAATCCTTCTTTAATTTTGATTAAAGGCTAATCCCATCATTTCCTACCCCTAATCCCAACTCAAAATATTTAATTAAGATTAAATATTAATCCTCATGTTTATTAAAAATATTTTAATAAATATCTCCTCAACCCAAACCCTTGAAATAAATAAAACTTTATTTATTTCATAAAATCTTATCCTAGGAAGTTCTAGACTCTTCTAGAAAGTCTTCATCCTCATCCAAAGCCTAGACTCTTCTAGAAGATGTCTTTAACCCTAATCCTAATCCCCTCCTAACCTTGTCACATTCCCTAAACATGGGTTAAGACTTGCTAAGTCAAGCCAAAGTTAACAAATATCTCCTCCTTCACCCACCCTCATTAAATGCCATCCACTTGCCTATCCCTAAGCTAATCCTAAACCATCCTAATCCATCCTCTAATCATTTGCACAAGCCTAAGCAAGCTTAAAACCCCCCTAAACCCTCAAATTTGAATTTCATGGTATGTCTCACAAATATCTTCAACCACAAAACTTTATAAAGCCCACAAAGTCATAAATGTTCTTACAAAGCACTTATGAAGGGTCTTTATGAAGATTTTATCTCTTGAGCCTCCTTTGTTGACTCATCCTTGCCCTTTCCTCCATCCTCTCACCCTATGACATGTGTCAATATCTGATTGGTTGTAAGGAAGCACAATCCATTTGCTCTCCTCTCATGCAATCTAAGCCCTCCATGAGCTTTTTCCCATCCTTGCATCTTAGCCCTTGATCCCTCAAGCCCTTTGCCTATTTAAGGAATCCTCTCCCAAGCCATTTTAACACAATCCATGAAGTAAAGTTATAATGCTATTTTAAGAGCCAACTCCATACTAAAGCCATCTATCCACACCAAAAATCCACAATCATCCATTGAAGCCTTTGGAAGCATATTGAGCATACATCCTATCCATTTAGATAAAGCCACTCAACAAGAGAGCTTCTCATTGAGAGAGCCCATTAATGACTCATATTTTCAATTGAGATCTCATCTTAGTCTATCTTGAAGTTTATGAATTTTTTTTAGTTTGTAGAAGCTTTATTTAAATTTGGTTTCTATTAGCATACTAACATTGCTCATATACAATGGTAACCTTACTGCTTGCTGATTGTGAACAGTCATGTTTTATCCTTGACAAAGGCTGAATAACTTGTTGTCTGAGGTCATGCTGACCTTGTCTCTTATCCTCCATGGATATGTTCACTTCTTTGTTCACTCTCATCACCAAAGGACACCATACTATTCCTATCATCACTCCTTTTGTTGTCACTATCTATTTGTAAGCAGAATTCTAAGTTTTGTCTTGAACAATCTCGTCCTTCATAACCAAAAGAGATGGCTTCAGTGGCAGATCTATCATATCATGTTTACTCTCCCTCTGCTCCTGCAAGTCCATAAACTCTTTCTTGCCAAAACAAATAATGGTTTCCTCATCATGACCAGTCAAAAGATTTAGCTTAAACTTCACACCATCTTTGTGTACTATATAAACATTTGATGAGCCAAAATGAATAGTGTTCCTTGAGGCTTGCCAAGGCCTTCCAAGGATTACATGGCAGCATGTCATTAGAATAACATCACATATAACTTGATCTTTATATTCTCCTATAGAGAAATCCACTATTGCTTGCTCCCTTACAACAATATTTTGTGCATCACTGACCCAAGATGCCCTATATGGTCTATCAATAGGATACTTCTTCAATCCCAGTTTATTTACCATTTCATAAGACACTAAATTATCAAAGGAACTAGAGTCTATTATTATCTTACAAATCTTACCATGGCTCATGTAATTTGTTCTGAAAATGGATGGTTTGGTCTCCTTTTGCTGCTGCATTTGTGGTTCTCTTCTCAACATCAAAGATTCTCCTTCAAGTTCAAGGTCTACATTATCGTACTTCTTTTCTTCCTCTTCTCCTTGGGTCAAGGTGACTCTTCTCTCCTCCTTCTTGAAATGCACACCTTTCTCAGGGCACTTGTAGGATTGATTCCCTACTCCTCCACATGTGAAGCATTTACCTATGAAAACACTATTACCTCTTCCACTTCCAAATCTTACTCCCCTAAAACTTCCTCTTGTCTCAGATGTAATCTCTTTTCCTTTATCTTTGTCTTGATTGTTTGAAGTGTCAAACTAACTTATTACACCTCTTCCTCTCATTGTTCCACCTCCTCTCTGATTTTCTTGCCTCTCATTCTTTCTTTTCAACTTCTCCTCTGCTCGGATTGCCAACTGAAAACATTCTCCAAGTGTCCTTGGTACATTCAATCCTATTTCATTTTGAATATTGTACTTGAGGCCATTAATGTATCTAGCCACCTTCTCATCTTCATCTTCTAGTCCTCCCCTAATACTTAGGGTATGGAATTGCTCAGTATAGGACATGACATCCATATCCCTCTGTTTCAAATTGTTCCTTCTTATCTTTATTTGGATTGCTAAATCAGATGGCAAGAATTGATTTCTCACCATGGTCTTCATTCTCTCCCAATCTGAAATCTTATTCAATCCCCTTTTGATTTAGAGTTTGTAGCAACTACCTTCCACAAGCTAATAAATGGTTGTCACAATCCAACTTAGGATTCTAGAACTTCTCACAAGTCCTCTTACCCACTCCGGGTATACTCAACCTCCAAGCCAAACAAGGAAATCCCACTTCAAAAGCCTCACCAACTATCACCAGAAATGGAGACAATCATGGACATATTGTTCCAACCCAAAATCATCAATTTGTTTGGTTCCACCAAACTCTCAACACACCTTTGCACTTCTAGGCCTACAAACCTTGTAGCCTTCCAATTAGCTTCTTTGCACTTTTCTCCCAGTATCCCTTAATAGCATAGGGACTTCTCCATAGGTCTAAACACCCTTCTTGGAACCTACTAAGAATCCAAAATCTTTTGGGTTGATCTTTCTCCAACACCCTCCAAACTACTTCTTGGTACCTAGGCCTAGTTGATCAAGTTAGGCTAGGGCTTCAAGGAAGAATGGGCAAGGTGGGTTCCCAAGACCCAAAACACTTAAGGAAATCTCCAACACACTCAATGCATCCAACTCTAGCACTCAAACTAATCAGAAGTGCCTACAACCATGACTGTCACCAATTACCTTGCAAAAATTGGTCAAGCACATGGGCTTGCTTGACCTAGGGCCGACTTGGAAAAATAGTTTCCCTTCTCTCCAAGCCTCCAACCTCTAGAATTATGTTTCCTAGTCTCCTAACTTGCATATCCCTCAGTTTCAGAGGGTGCCACTAGTGGGAATGCAAGTTAGGGATGCATTTGTGGAAGGGTCTAGGAAACAAGGTTTTTCAGACCACCTTCTACTAAAATGCAGATAACTTTTAAACCCCAACTCCTTTTTGAGTCAAACCAAAACAAAAATTTTCCTAACTCACCCATACAACTATTTCATACACTTAGAAATCATAAAAAAATTTTATGGATCCATACCAATGTAATAGCTGAGTGATTACCAGTATTTTTTTAGAAAATTGAAGTTTTTATTGTTTTTTCTCCAAACCACCATACACTCTGATCTCCCCCTTTCAACTGAGATCACATATGACATATATAAAGGTCTACATGACCACTAGAACAACCATATAGGAATTCCCAACCATAAAACAAACAAACAACCACTTTTTGCTAATACTGTTTAGACTCTAAATACCCTATTCTAAGGCCTTTTGGTCCCATGGAGTCACTTGGTTTATAACCACACCAAAATGCTCATGGGCCTTACATGTGCCTTTATTACAAAACATAGACCAACTTGTAAAATATGGATCAAACCTTTATTCCAAGTTTCTAATCTACTTGAATCCTTGCTTTCATGGAGTGGCAAGGTGTCCAACAACATAGATACTTGTTTCCCCCTGCCACATAGGTTAGGTGCCTTGCACCACCTTTCCTCTCTCTCTCATTCTGAACACTAGTCCACCAAGTGAGTGTTGTTCCTCTCAGTCTTGCTTTTGCTACTTTTACCTTCTTATCTGCCTCTATGTCTTCAAGATCAAAGTAGTTCTCAAGGGCCTCTATCCACCCTAGCACTTATTCACTATCCATTTTACCCTGGTATATTGGCAAATCAATATGGTTCTTCCCACCATTACCTTGTACTGCCTTAATGATTCTCATAAATCTCCTTTCTTCAGGATCATCTGTTGTCTCATGCTCTTGCCTTGCATTACCAACCTTTTCTTCTTCATGGTTCTCTCCATGATTTCTTCCTCTAACCTCTTCTCCTCTAGGTTCTTGTCTTTCCTTTTCTAAGGATTCTATCCTTGCAATAAGTTGCAACCTCTCTCTTCTCATCTATCTTTCTTCCCTCACTCTAGATGCTTTTTGCCAACTCTTCTATCAATTCTTCAAGTTCTCTAGCCGTTTGATTTTTAGGAGGCATTTTCACAACAAGTTTTCTTCCTTCCCAAGGGCCAACTCACTGATTCTCTATCTTTCCTCACCAAGAAAGCTCTGGACACTAGTTATGTACCTTTCAACTCTGGGACACACAAGGAGGAATTAGACACTCCAAGGCTTCAATAAAGGGACCAGCACACTAAGGATGACAAAGACTCCTATGATGATGAAACCTACAACTTATCTAATCCAAAAAGACCTTGTTGATGCTCTAATACCATTTAATGTAGAGGATGGAGGATCTAACCACAAACTTTCAAATTCAAGCACAATATGGACCCAACCCCTATGTTTCAATTTTGTTCCCAAATGCACACAATGCCACCAAAGACTCCAAACTTGGATTTACATTCACCAAGTGTTCCCTCCACCTCTACACACCTTAAAAAATTTCAACCAAAATTTTTCTAAGGTTTCCAAACCCACAAGTCTTTAGTAGATACAAAAGAGACCAGTTTTACCCTTTACTAGGCTATTCTCTTCTTTGGATTAGCAGACCCTATTTTCTTGATTTTTCTCCCAAAATTTCCAAAAAACCAAGAAAATAAATGATCTTTTAAGATACCCTTTTTTTACTTTTATAACATATCCAAAAATTATATATCACTCCTTTGGAAAGATTGTACGGAACAGGGCATTTTGTCTCAGAATTAGGCCTAATTAGACCACTTTTACAAAGAAAGTACCCTTCAAAATTGTAATCTGACTTAATCCTTTTTCATAGTATCTATTAATGATCTAAATAAAAGGATTTTTTCAATATTATAGGTCTTGGTCACACTCCTAAACACCCAAACTTCAAGACCCTCCTTAAAATGGCTTAAAAACACCAAGGCCTGCTTGTTCAAACCCCAAAACTCAATTCTAGAACTTCTCCTTCAGCATTCACCATGAATTTAAATATCTAATATGATATTAACACTCATTCCAATATCAGAAAGCACTTACAAAACAAAGGATTCTTCAAGTTGCTCTTAAAAACCAAGCACTTTCATTCAATTTTCTGAGATAGTCCGTACAAATCTGACCCTCTAGGCCATACAATCACAATTTATAAGTTTCAAGAAATGGTTAGTAACCCCCTTAACCACATCCAATCAGTTTCATTTTTTAACTCTTCATTAAATTTAAATTATGGAGTTTCCCTCCAAAAAACACATAACCGTTACTATTCAAATTTCTAACTATTAAACTATGCTTTTAATGGGCTTATTGAATGTTTTGACTTAACTAATGACAAGATATGATCATGAAAACCTAAATGAACCTATAAAATGACTCATCTACCATATGAAATCCTAAAATCCTATCTCATGCCCAATTACAACATTTTTCCACATATGAGTCCAACATTATAACTTTTTATGCTTCCATGAGCCATAATTGGTGAAAGGATTGCCCAATTTACTTCAAGAGATGCTCCATGACCTCTTTAATGCCTTGGATCTTCAATGTTCCCTTGATGAGCATGGGATGCTCCTGCATCACTTATCTTCATAAATAAATTCAAAACTAATTTCCGTGATATTAACAACTACTATTTTGTATCTCATAGGAGACTCCTAGTGCACATGAGGTCTGACGGGAGAGTTATGTAGATTTGATGATGCGGCCACTCTCTCCTCAGGTGGAGCTTACAATAGTAGGTTGTAGTTTGAATTCATGATTAAATATGTTATAAATTTAGCATTGATGAGTTATAATGTTATAGTTTAAATTGTAGATTGATCTGACAAATGCATTTGAACATATATAGCCCACAATCAGCGAGGTACCATCATTGTCGATGGCATACAAGAGGACTCCTGACCAGCACAAGAGATCAATGAGAGAGGTATTTATTATAAAATTTTGATAGTATAAATCTTCATTACAAAAAATATCATTATACATTTGAGTAATTCAATGTTAGATATAAAGAATCATATAAATTTAGTAGTCTAACTTTTGGTTTTCCTTTTTGTTTATGTAGGAGGCATTCGATCCACCTAGTGCAGCAAAGAGGCTACATTTTGATCATCCACCAGCACCCTAGGATAGTATAGTTGTCGTAGGATGCATCATGAGACATTTTGAGATGGCATATGCCACATTGTATACAGAAACATTGATATTATACACATTCTAATGACATGATCAGCCACATTTTGTATATGGATTTATGTATTTTGATATATATTTAAGTACTTTGTCTATGGATACATGATCTTTGATATATATTTGTGTAAAAAATTTTCTATGGATACATGTATTTTGATATATATTTTTGTCATTTATGTGCACAATGATATACATATTAATTTAGTACCTAGTAATGTTCAATTTATCGTGGATCATGTGTATTGTTCATGTTTATGGAATATCATTAATTTTGATTATGTTTGTTATATTCTATTCAAATGAAATAATTTTTGAATAGAATTTTAACAACCTTTATTATCAAATTTGGATGCAATGTATAATTTGAAGTGCTATCATAACATAAACACACTTGTTAACATCCTACACAAGGTTCAGATAACCCCAAATCTAATTTTAAAATCCACCTTCAACCTTGAAACTAACTCTTGGCTTCAAATCTAATCTCAACATAGTTAATGACTCCACTCCTCAACCATGGATTCTATTCTCAACCACCAAGTCATTCATAGATTCATAATCTTTGATAACTAGCACTTCAGTTTGTTACTATCCTCATACTACAACTTTTCAATTTCAACAAAACCTTAAATTATATCAACTTAAGAGACTTGATTGGATGGTTCATTGATAGCCCTCATGAGCTCCGAGTTATTTTAGGCCTCAACATCACCATCCTGTAGCATTCAAAAGTTCATCAATAGCCCTCACAAGCTTCGAGTTATGACCCTCGAAAGATCAACCTCAAAATGCACTTAGAGAACCTTGGAGACTCCTCGGTATGGGGTTCCCGCGGATGATGGATGGTCTCCATGGCCAGAATGAAGGTGTCACTAGGGTTCACCCACCCACCCAGAGCTAATGGCGCTGACGATTTGATGCCAAGATTAGTAGTTTCAAAGTTACGTTGTGGTGCACCTATGAACTGAGGCACATTGCAAGTTTTGGCATCGAGCGAGATTGCTATGCCAAATCCAAATGGAATGTGATATCTTGAAAATAAGATAGGTTATTTTAGGCCTCAACATCACCGTCCTATAGCATTTGACAGTTCATTAATAGCCCTTACGAGCTCCGAGTTATGATCCTTGGAAGATTGACCTTGAAACAGACTTAGAGACCTTGGAGACTCCTTGGTACGGGGTGCCCGCGGATGATGGATGATATCCATGGATGAAACAAGGGTGTCACAAGGGTTCACCCACCCACTCGGAGCTAATGACACTGACGATTTGATGCCAAGATTAGTAGTTTTAAAGTTACACTATGGTGCACCTATGAACTGAGGCACACTGCGAGTTTTGGCATTGAGCGAGATCACTGTGTCGAATCCAAATGGAATGTGATCTCTCAAAAATGAGATAGATAATTTTAGACCTCAGCATCACCATCCTATAGCATTTGATAGTTCATCAATAGCCCTCACGAGCTCTGAGTTATGACCCTCAGAAGATCAACCTTGAAATGCACTTAGAGCACCTTGGAGACTCCTCGGTATGGGGTGTCCACATACAATGGATGGTCTATGTGGCTAGAACTAGTGTTCCATGTATTGATGTGATAAAAAAGTGCATAGAATGGTTAGTGATTGTGCATATATCATGTATGCGTTACTTGATTTATTTATTTTTGATGAAATGTGGTTGGTATGTGATCGATTAACAATATTTTTGGTGTAGAGGATAGGGTGATGGACCCAAGTAACCACCCAAAATGAGCAAGATTGTGGTTGTGTTCCTAGTGACCCTTTTAGGTCCTGATAGGAAAATCCCACAAATAATCAACTGTAGGATGTTTTTAGGCTTTAATAGGTTTGTTCTAGTCTATCTAACATGTTCCAAACATCATCTTCAAGTTTCAACAACTCTAGAGGTATATTCCAAAAGTGTGCATGTGAAGCCATTAGGTGCCTTGAAGAAGCAGAAAACCTTGTGAAATCATTCAATTTTGTGAAGTTATTGTTGTTACCTCCTTGGCTCTACATCAGACTCCTTGACCATGGATGATGCAAAGATAGCACAATGGAAGAAAGGATCAAGGCAACTCCTACACAACCTTCAAGGAGATAGGAGAACTAGATACCAAACTAGGGTACACACACACCACACACAAAAAAAAAAAAGATGCACACAAGAATATACACAAACCAAGAAATGACATTTTCATTCCCAAGCCTCATAATGATCTACAATTGTCAATAATGTACTGCTTCAACAAAACAACAATAAACACCATTTTATCAAGCTTGCACAATAGACCAGTCTAAGGGCCCAATAAATAAAGTGAAGGTGTGCCAAACCCAAGTGGAGAAGCCAACAAATCACCAAGTATCATGCCTTCACAAGGCTTCAAATTCCAAAAAAACATTGCCATACCTTCACAAGGCTTCAAGATGCACATATAATTCTTTTCAAAAATTCTCCCCTTATCACCCCAAGTGTAAAATAAGTTGTGGCACATGGAGACCATACTTCGTTATTTTTCCCTCTTCCCTCCAAGGGAAGAGACTCTAGACTTATGGGATGGCCCAACTAGCCCCTTCACTCATAAGGCCACTACTTCCCTCCCAAGGGTGAGTGATGCCTTGAACACCCATGAAAACACACAAAGAAGAAAACAACACCCATAACATTTGACAAGAAAAAAAAAACCACAACGACACATAAGGAAAAATAATGACAAAAAAATGTCATCCAAATTACCCATTATAGGAAAGCAACAACATTTACAATACCAATTTTGCAGTAAGAACATCAGTTACACAACATGAGAAGAGAACCAACCTTGGTCCAAGTTATGGAAAGATGGTTGATGAAGAGCTCCCTTCCAATTCTCCAAAATTCTTTAACTCCTAAGCTTGTCTCCTAAAGTTGGAGAGTGGGCAATGATTTTTCCAACCATGGAGAAAACCCCTAAAAGAGATCCACACATTTCCTATAATCCTCTTGGTGAAAGTGTGAGATCTCACTGGTCACTCTTCCCAACCCTTACAACTTCTAAGTTTAGAAACTATAAAAATGGCTTTATAAAGGAAAAAAGTCTTTGCACAAAAATGAAAGGTTGTCTAACCAAGGTCATGCTTCCAAAATTTGATTTTTGTCCATCTTGGAAAACCAACTTTAGGGAGGCCTCTCAAGTCAACTAAGGGTTGTCCTATTGTTAAAATTGACCCTTACCTTGCTCATACCAAAATGGGAGAGTCATGTGAATAAATAGATGACAATTTTAATAACTCAAGGAGAGGATTTAGGGAGTGTGTGTAGCATGTAAACAATTTCAAGGTTTCCCTATTTATGAAGGACATGAATATGGTTTTTGGGTGAGAATTTTGATAAGTTTTTTCTAGTAGGAGTGAAAATTCTGGTCACTCTTTCATCTGGGTTCTCTCTCATTTTCTTTTTCTCCATCTAAATACCCTACTTTATGATTTCAAGATTGTTTATTCCTTTGAATTTTAGTGTAGAATATGATATTCCTCTTTTTCAGTGCTAATCATGAGCCTAATGGATTTTAGTATCCAGTAACTATTTAGGTTGGATACAAAGTAAGGTGAACATAAACTTGTAAAAGTCAATTATCCAGTAAAATCCTCATATCCTTTGCTATGCATCTTTGTCAAGATAGTCAAATTCATAAAATGGTAAAACATTCTAATTTAACAATCAACAACTAATTTTATCATATCATAGCTAAGATAATGGTTCACTTGAAAAATTAAAAATCATACATAATTTCAACCATGGAACCACTTCTTGACCTAATACAATTTGCATCTACTATTTTATTAATGCTTCTTTCATGTCCTAGAAACCGTATGCATATAGCATGTATATATATGATGGTGAACATCAACTAGCAGATCTTAGCATTTTCTCACCACCTCTATTTTATCAATTCATAACTCACCCAATAGAATAAATTAACACCCTTCTAAGGAACTCCCACCTGAACTTACATGTACATGTAAGTGACTATTGAGTATCAATGTCTAATAACATTTTAGCATAAACATTTGGATTAAATACCTTCACAAACTTTCATGTTTCATCAACACATGACCCATAGTTCATTTTCACAAAATAAATTCCATATAATTTACCTATAAGATGAGTATATAACACCCATCATAACATAATTTCCAATTTAAGATAGAGTCAAAGTTCAAATTGCATTCACATAGGACCCAAAACTCTAGAAAAGGTTTCTAGAATTACCTTCCACAAGTACAACCCAAAACCACATGCACCCAATTCAATGCAAATATGACAACCTCCCTCAAAATGGGCATAATGAGGATTTTGTTGTTAGGTGTTACAATTTTTATTGCAAATTTGTTTGTAAATGGATTCCACAAATGCCTAGGGACCCTACTATTGTTATAAACACCTAGACTGCCTAAAAAATAGGCTTATAGTTGCACCATGGGGTCTTGTATCCATTACAAAAGTAAAAATAATAAGTAAAATATACAATGGAAACCTCACACCATAAAAAATAATGAAATGTATTGATAAAACTTGTAGTAAAAGGCTTACATCTACTTGTAATCATAAAATAACTTTTTCTTTCAATGCCTCATTGCGAATGAGTATTCAAACTTATTGACACATTCCTCAAATTATTTTTTAAGAAATCAAGTATTCTAATTGTTCATCAGTTTCCTAGAATTTTCCTATTTGATTAGTTTGATAAAAATAGTTTTAATAATCATAATGTCACCTCTATGTCAAATAAGGAAAAAGCCAAACTTGTAATAAGATATCCGCAAGCAATTATCTTTCATATAGTTATAAATGCTCTTAAAATTGTCCTTCTAGACATGTATCACATGCAAATATGATTTGCAAGAACTTGTTCAATATCTTCCTCTTATAATTCCTTACAAAGAACCTACCAAAATACAAATTACAATGTGCAACTAATTTAACCTATCTTTTTCATTATTACAAAAATCATTCACAAAAAAAGTTCACATTTTACATCATAATACATCATAAATCTTATGAATTCTCCCAAACACCACCCCCCCCCAACTCTTCATGATGTACCTACATTCCAATATCATAAAAAAAATTAGTAACTTATTGTATTAAACAAGATAATCATCAATTCATTGAATCATTATGAAGAAAATAACATAAGAAGTAAATATACCTAGTCGAGTGTTCCAATAGGGTCCTCTCTCTGTTTTAGGGTCTCCAACAGGGCTTCATGATCAGCATTATCAATAGTAAAAAGTTTTTTTACTTTTGGTCTTCCTTGATGCTTCAATAACTTTACATTTATTTCTATAATAAGATGCAAATATATGAGAATTATTTTGTGCTTCTGATAGTCTTCGAATGTAGGAATTTTGTTCTTTCTAAGCATGTATGTTCGTAGCCATGTTCCAGCGACAACCACTGAACTAGTAGGATATGTGAATCCATCATCATCTGTGATTGGTTGTGCAAGTTTTTGTTTACCTCTTACACAACGTGCTAACCAATAATCAGATTTCTCATCATTCCCTTGTGGTGCAACCAATGCAAAGACATGTCCTAGCTGAAGTAGATCTGATAGATGGTTATGTTCAAGTGAACTTTCCATGTCATCATTTTTGATAGATGGTATGATAGATAATGGAGTAAGATAATGTGGAGCCCATGTGTCCACCCACTCACTTGACTCATAGTGATCCTAATCACACTGAAAACAACTATGACAAAAGCAAGCTAGCTATCATGTCCAAATGGTCCATGTACTAGAATCAGAGCTCCGGAATGAATGCATTTTTGATGAGTCTCTCATTGTAGCACAATCTAATCTATTAGCTATGGACCCTTCCTTAACCAACCAAAAGAACCTGTGTACCACTAAATCAAGAGTCCCCCCCTGTGATAATGCTAAACTACACCAATCAACAATGCTACAAGCATCAAGAAGCTCTACTGCTGAAACCTTCAGTTGCTCCTTAACTAGAGCTCTCTTCACACATGCCCTTGCTCCATCATGTTCCCCTTTTCCATAGCCAGACTCAAAAAAACTTCAAATATGAGGCACCCCTCTCTCTATGTGCATCCTACACAAATAATAAAACATGTGAGCATTCTTGAATGGACCTGTATAGTTATCTAACCAAATGATATGTCTATCCATAGCAATTGCATGCTCATGTAAGAAATCAAAATAATTCTCGAAACAATGTTACACAAACTCATGAGAGTGAGATCTATCATCACTCATATAAAAATGATACTCTCTAATAATCTTCCAATTATCTTCCGTAATATCAGGGGCATGTCTATATGTTATGTGAACGAAAATAGCAACCTGAATGGAGTTGTAATATTGAGATTATGTCTCATTTTGAGGTTGCAATGTGTAGTTCTCAGAAAAATCAACAACTGATACAATAGTGCCAATGGGAAAAGTATCCTTACACATTCTAAATTGTTGATCCAACCACTGAAACCTATGACTCTTCCTTGCATACTTGTAGAAAAGATTTTCTTTGAAATCTGAAATAAAACTAGCCACACTGATATCTTTTCCAACCAATTCACATCTAGAGCTCTCACCCCCACTCTTCAATGTGTATTTCACCGTTTCATGTACTTTTTTTTCACTATTGTCTTTCCAAGATCTTGTTCTCACCCCTCATGGAAACATGTGTTAAACTTGGATAAACCACCACATTCTGAACACTTCTCATTTAAGAAAGTATTTCTATAAAAGAAACAACCATCAACTCTATGACATAAAAGTTGATCTAGCAAGTCTCTTGATAATTTTGGAAGCCCACTAGCCCCACAGTCCTCCAACATTTCTTTAGTATGCAAAGTAGAATGGATGGAGCATAATAGTTCATGGTGCATAGAAAACTCAACATGATATTTGTAACAACATGTATTTTGAATTTTGAGTGACACACAATAAAATGGCTTCAAAGATTCAAAAGCCCTTTGTGATATATGAAGACTTGGATGAGTCTCTCTAAATTGTTTGAACAACATAGTTTGACTTACCTCAAAATACTGTTTAGGATGTGGCGTGCAGTCTCTGATGCCAATTCTCAACTTTAAGACATCTTTAGCATTGGGTGATACTCGTGAGTTAGAGTGCCAAAACTGCGTAATTTTTTCCTTCACATCATCGGATAGCTTCTTATCAATACGGGGAAGTCTCCCACCAAATCCCCATGTTTCATTTTGAAGAGAATCATCAATTTTCTCTTATTGATTAAGTTCTCTTCTCAAAGTAGTATGATTTAGATTCAAATCAATACAAGTTTGTCTCATATATCTACCGTTTCTCAAATGATGACTTACCAAAGAGGTTGTAATAACCCTTCAAGTAGCTCTATTATCCTTCTCCCTGCTATTTTTTCCAATGCTATTGAGAGCACTGAAAAGATTCTTCACAATAATGGCATTTCTTTCCAAATTTTTATTGACATGAATCTTCAATTTGAAAAGCATAGGTCTCATCTTTTGCATCTTTAATAAGTGCATGAAAAGCTGACATTGCTCCACCACTATCTGGTTGCCGAAGAACATGTTATATAATCTTGTAGCCCATAACCGAATGGTTCTCTCTGATTTTTTTCCTTCCAAATTGGTAATAATTGTTTCATCAATTTCAATAATCCATTTTGGTGTTCTAGAACCTTCATTTCAATTATAATTAGGAGATATGTAAGGTTCTTGTGCATTAGATTCCTGTGCATTGTCATGTTCAATATGGTCAATTATGCAATTTTGATTATGACTTGGTAGCATTTCGTCCTCGAAATTTTTATTTTCTAAATTGTCAATTTCGGCATTATTGTTTTCAATAGGTACATTTTCATTTTCCAACTGTACATATTCATTATCTGACTCTATGATTTCACCTTCGACTAATTCATCGTCAACTTGACTAATATTTTTCATACCTTGTATTTTTCTTTGGTGTCCCATTTTGTCCCTTTCCCTATATGTCACAATGTCTTCATTGGATAACTTCCTTTTGCATTTAGCCTTTCGACAACAACTGCTCCCCATTCAGATAACAATATCGGACACCTAAAGTTTTATTTTTGAATTTTTTTTGATTGGTTGGGCCCAAAAATATGACTTTTTATAAAGCCCGTGAAAAAAAAGTCAAGAAGTGATGTTGTCGGGTTTGCAGGGACAACAAATAAGTTGAAATTTGATGCCAGTAAAATCGGATATCTGATATGTCCCCCACGAAATTTTGGAGGGAAAAATAGTTTGTGATAGTAATGAAATATTTGTATATATGTATTTATTAATATAAATACATATATGTATTTATTAATATAAATACATATATGTATTTATTTTTAAATTTATATTTTTATTAAAAAATATATCAATATATATTTATATATAAACATATTTATTTTTTATATTTATATATTTGTGGGTGTATATATATATGTATGTATGTATGTATGTATGTATGTATGTAAATATGTATATATATATGTATATATATATATATATATATATATATATATATATATATATATATATATATATATATATGTGTGTGTGTGTGTGTGTGTGTGTGTGTGTGTGTGTGTGTGTGTGTGTGCACACTTTTGACATTGTTTATAATTTTTATATGATCTTTTTGCTTTAGTATATATAATGACATTTAAAGGTAAAGATATAACATATTATCTGTAAATATATAATAATAAATTATGTTATTCTTATTATAATCTATAAATATAATTTATATTATTATTATTATTCCTATATTTTTATTAAATGTAATAATGTAATATATATTATTATTATTATGAGCTCTATTATTAATATGTGTTATTAATATATAATTTTAAGGATTCGAATATGTCCCTAGGGGTCGTAGGACCCCTAGGGACATATGTCATCCTTTAATGGGTCAGACCTATGACCCCCTTTGACCCATATGAACGATTCAAATATGTTCATAAGGGTACTAGGACCTCTAAGGACATATGTCGTCATTGAATGGGTCAAAGGGGCTCATAAGGTGATTTATGACCCCTTTTGACCCATATCACCCATTCAAATATGTCCATAGGGGTCCTAGGACCCCTAGAGACATATGTCATCATTTAATGGGTCAAAGGGTGTCATAGGTCACCCTATGACCCCCTTTGAGCCATATGAATGATTCAAATATGTCCCTAAGGGTCCTAGGACCCCTAGGGACATATGTCATCATTTAATGGGTCAAAGGTCGTCATAGGGTGACCTATGACCACCTTTGACCCATATTACACATTCAAATATGTCCCTAGGGGTCCTACGACCTCTAAAGACATATGTCATCATTTAATGGGTCAAAGAGGGTCATAGGTCACCCTATAACCCCCTTTGACCCGTATGAACGATTTGAATATGTTCCTACAGGTCCTAGGACCCTTAGGGACATATGTCATCGTTTAATGGGTCAAAGGGGGTCATAGGTCACTCTATGACCCCCTTTGACCCATATTACTCATTTGAATATGTCCCTAGGGGTCCTAGGACCCCTAGACACATATGTCATTGTTTAATGGGTCAAAGGGGGTCATAGGTCATCTTATGACCCCCTTTGACCTATATTAGCCATACAAATTTGTCCTTAGGGGTTCGAGGACCCCTAGAGACATATGTCATCATTTAATAGGTCGAAGAGGGTGATAGGTCACCCTATGACCCCCTTTGACCCATATGAATGATTTGAATATGTCCCTATGGGTCCTAGGACCCCTAGAGACATATGTCATCATTTAATGGGTCAAAGGGGGTCATAGGCCATCCTATGACCCCCTTTGAGCCATATGAACGATTTGAATATGTCCCTAGGGGTCCCAAGACCCCTAGGGACATATGTCGTCATTTAATGGGTTAAAGGGGGTCATAGGTCACTCTGTGACCCCCTTTGACCCATATTATCCATTTGAATATATCCCTAGGGGTCCTAGGACCCCTAAGGACATATGTCGTCATTTAATGGGTCGACCTATGACCCCCTTTGACCCATATTAGCCACTCAAATTTGTCCCCAGGGGTCCAAAGACCCCTAGCAACATATGTCATTGTTTAATGGGTCAAAGAGGGTCATAGGTCACTCTATGACCCCTTTGACCCATATGAACGATTTGAATGTCCCTAGGGGTCCTAGGACCCCTAGCGACATATGTTGTCATTTAATGGATCAAAGGTGGTCATAGGTTACCATATGACCCCCTTTGAACCATATCACCCATTCAAATATGTCGCTAGGTGTCTAAGGACCCCTAAAAACATATGTCATCATTTAATAGGTCAAGGAGCGTCATAGGCAACCCTATGACCCTGTTTGACCCATATGAATGATTTGAATATGTCCCTAGGGGTCCTAGGACCCCTAGAGACATATGTCATCGTTAAATAGGTCAAAGGGGGTCATAGGTCACCCTATGACCCCCTTTGATCCATATGACCCATTCGAATATGTCCCTAGGGATCCTAGGACCCATAGGGACATATGTCCTCGTTTAATGAGTCAAAGGGGGTCATAGGTCACTTTGTCACCCCCTTTGACCCATACTACCCAATTGAATATGTCCCTAAGGGTCCTAGGACCTCTCGGGACATATGTCATTGTTTAATGGGTCAAAGGGATGTATGACCCCCTTTGACCCATATTAGCCATTGGAATTTGTCCTTAGGGGACTGAGGACCCCTAGAGACATATGTCATCATTTAATCGGTCAAAAAGAGACATAGGTCACCCTATGAACCCCTTTGACCCATACGAATAATTTGTATATGTCCTTAGGGGTCTTAGGACCCCTAGAGACATATGTCATCATTTAATGGGTCAAAGGGGGTCATAGGTCTGCCTATGACCCCCTTTGAGTCATATGAATGATTCGAATATGTCCCTAGGGGTCCTAGGACCTCTAGTGACATATATCATTATTTAATGGGTCAAAGGGGGACATAGGTCACCCTATGATCCCTTTTGACCCATAATACCCATTTGAATATATCCCTAGGGGTTCAAGGACACGTAGAGACATATGTCATTGTTTAATGGGTCAAAGAGAGTCATAGGTCACCCGATGACCTTGTTTGACCCATATGAACGATTTGAATATGTCCCTAGGGGTACTAGGACCCCTAGTGACATATGTCATTGTTTAATGGGTCAAAGGGACCTATGACCCCTTTTGACCCATAATACCCATTCGAATATATCCCTAGGGGTTGGAGGACACGTAGAGACATATGTCATTGTTTAATGAGTCAAAGAGAGTCATAAGTCACCCTATGACCTCGTTTGACCCATATGAATGATTTGAATATGTCCCTTGAGGTCTTAGGACCCCTAGAGACATATGTCATCATTAAATGGATCAAAAGGGGTCATAAGGTGAAACCCATATAACCCATTCGAATATTTCCTTAGGGGTCCTAGGACCCCTACGGACATATGTCATCATTTAATGGGTCAAAGGGGTCATAGGTCACCCTATGACCACCTTTGACCCATATGAATGATTCGAATATGACCCTAGGGATTCTAGGACCCCTAGCGACATATGTCATCATTAAATGGGTCAAAAGGAGTCATAGGTCACCTATAGCCCCCTTTGACCCATATGAATGAGTCGAATATGTCCCTAGGGGGTCTAGGACCCCTAGAGAAATATGTCAGGGTTTAATGGGTCAAATGATTCTAATATGTCCCTAGGGGTCCTAGGACCCCTAGAGACATACGTCATTGTTTAATTGGTCAAATGGGGTCATAGGTGACCCTATGACCCCCTTTGACCCATATGACCAATTTGAATATGTTCCTAGGGGTCCTAGGACCCCTTGGGACATATGTCATCATTTAATGGGTCAAAGAGTGTCATGTCCCCTTTTCAAATAATAAAAAAATAATCATCTTTGCTAAGACAGGCAGGCCCAAGAAAGTGAAGTTTCGGAAAAAGGGGGGTTAATCTTCGAAAACCATTGGACTAATAAATGAAATTATTATTAAAATATGTTTCATTAACCTCTCTTGGATGTGAGTTATAGTTATGGCCTCTTTTAAGGGGTTTGGAGGCATTTTGGGCAGGGAAGAGAACTTGATTTTTGCTCATTCTTTGTTATTCTTCAGAGGCTGCCAAACCTGTGGAGAAGGAGACCCAAGAACGGGAGTTTTCAGGTTTCCATGGAAACCCAAGAATGAGAGTTTGTAGGTTTCTAGAAAGGGTAAGGACAGGAGTTTGAATCCATTCCATGTGCATGCTCATACAGAGTTTGCCTTTGTGCTAAACAGTGTAGATTTGTGGGTTTCTGGGTGTGTTTTTTGCATGAGTTTGGTGTTTTCAGTTGAGCATTTCATATCAGTTTTGGTTGCTGCTGTATTTCAGAATTTAAGCTATTAAAATAGAGCTGAATATATGTATTGGGACATGATTAAACTTCTGAGAGATTTTATTAGTGTTTTTGTGGTGTTTTCGAGCATTTTTGTGTTAATTTCGGGAGCCCGATGAGCATAGTTTTTGTCCTACATTTGTGAGCTGTTGTGTAAAGGCTATATAGATCTGGAAATGTCATTTTGTAGGCTGTTATGCTGCTCAAATTTCTGTAAAAATTTCCATTTTCAGATTTATTAATAATAGGTGAAGCTGTGAAGCTTTTGGCACCATTTCTGGCATACCCGATTTGGGGTTTCTTGAGAAATTTGGAGGATCTTTGTGATATTAGTTGTTTGATCTTAAAGATCTGATTAAAGATTGGAAATATCATATAGAATCAGAAAAGGGGACATTTCAAAGAGAGTCATAGGTCACCCTATGACCCCCTTTGATCCATATTACCCATTTAAATATCACCATAGGGGTCGTAGGACCCTTAAGGACATATGTCATTATTTAATGTGTAAAAGGGGGTCATAGGGTGACCTATGAACCCCTTTGACCCATATGAATGATTCGAATATGTAGGACCCTTAGGGACATATGTCATCCTTTAATGGGTCAAAGGGGGTCATAGGTCACCCTATGGCTCCTTTTGACCCATATGAACGATTTGAATATGTCCTTAGGGGTCTTAGGACTCATAGAGACATATTTCATTGTTTAATGGGTCAAAGGGGGTCATAGGTGCCTTTGAACCTTATTACCCATTCGAATATGTCCTTAGGGGTTCTAGGACCCGTAGAAACATATGTCGTCATTTAATGGGTCAAAGAGGGTGATAGGTCACCCTATGACTCCGTTTGACCCATAGTACCCATTCGAATATGTCCCTAGGGGTTGTAGGACCTCTAGGAAAATATGTCATCATTTAATGGGTCAAAGGGACCTATGACCCTCTTTGACCCATATTAAATATTTGAATATATCCCTAGGGGTCCGAACACTCCTAGAGACATATGTCATCATTTAAAGCATCAAAAAGGGTCATAGGTCACCCTCTGAACCCCTTTGACCCATATGACCAATTTGAATATGTCCCTAGGGATCCTAGGACCCATAGAGACATATGTCATTGTTTAATGAGTCAAAGTGGGTCATAGGTAGCCCTATGATCTCTTTTGACCCATATGAATGATTCGAATATGTCCCCAGGGGTTTGAGCGTGCTGAGAGACATGTGTCATCGTTGAATGGGTCAAAGAGGGTCATAGGTCACTCTATCAGCTCATTTGACTCATATGAACGATTTGAATATGTCTCTAGGGGTCCTAAGACCCCTAGAGACATATATCGTTGTTAAATGGGTCAAACGGAGTCATAGGGTGACTTTGACCCATATGACCTATTCGAATATGTCCCTAGGGGTCCTAGGATCCATAAGGACATATGTCCTTGTTTAATGGGTCAATGGGGGTCATAGGTTACCCTATTACCCCCTTTGACCCATATGAATTATTTGAATATGTTCTTAAGCATCCTAAGACCCTTAGGGACATATGTCATCATTTAATGGGTCAAAAGGGGTCATAGGTCCCTTTGACCCATATTACCCATTCAAATATGTCCATAGGGGTCCTGGGACCCCTATAGACATATGTCATCTTTTAATGGGTCAAAGGGTGTCATAGGTGACCCTATGACCCCCATTGACCCATATTACCTTATGAGCCCCTTTGACCCATATTAGCCATTTGAATTTGTCCCTAGGGGTTCGACGACCCCTAGAGACATATGTCATCGTTTAATGGGTCAAAGAGGGCCATAGGTCACCTTATGACCCCCTTTGACCCATATGAATCATTTTAATATATCCCTAGAGGTCCTAGCACCCCTAGACACATATGTTGTCATTTAATGAGTCAAACGGGGTCATAGGCCACCCTATGACCCCCTTTGACCCATATTACCCATTCGAATATGTCCCAAGGGGTTCGAGGACCCCTAGCGATATATGTCATCATTTAATAGGTCAAAGAGTGTCATAGGTCACCCTATGACCCCATTTTACCCATACAAACTATTCAAATATGTCCCTAGGGGTCCTAGGACCCTTAGAGACATATATCGTCGTTAAATGGGTCAAAAGGGGTCATAAGGTTAACCCATTCGAATATGTCCCTAAGGTTCCTAGGACCCATAGGGACATATATCCTCGTTTAATGGGTCAAAGGAGGTCATAGGGTGACCTATGATCCCTTTTGACCCATATTACTCATTCAAATATATTCCTAGCGGTACTAGGACCCCTAAAGACATATGTCATCATTTAATGGGTCAAACGGTGTCATAGGTCACCTTATGACCCCCTTTGAGCCATATTAACGATTCAAATATGTCCCTAAGGGTCCTAGGACCCCTAGGGACATATGTCGTCGTTCAATAGTTCAAAAGGGGTCATAGGCTGACTTATGACCGCCTTTAACCCATATTACCCATTCAAATATGTCTGTAGGGGTCCTAGGACCCCTAGAATCATATGTCATCATTTAATGGGTCAAAGGGGATCATAGGTCAGCCTATGACCTTCTTTGAGCCATATGAAAGATTCGAATATGTCCCTAAGGGTCCTAGGAAACTTAAGGACATATGTCATCATTTACTGCATCAAAAAGGGTCATAGGTCACTCTGTGACCCCCTTGACCCTATTACCCATTTGAATATGTCCCTAGGGGTCCTAGGACCCCTATGAACATATGTCGTTGTTTAAAGGATCAAGGGGGGTCATAGGGTGTGACCCACATGAATGATTTGAAAATGTCCCTAGGGGTCTTAGGACCCCTAGAGACATATGTCATTGTTTAATGGGTCAAAGGGAGTCATAGGTCAGCCTATGACCCCCTTTGACCCATATGAATGATTCAAATATGTCCCTAAGGGTCATAGGACCCCTAGCGACATATGTCATCCTTTAATAGGTCAAAGGGGGTCATAGGTCACCCTGTGACCCGCTTTGACCCATATTACCCATTCGAATATGTCTTTAGGGGTCTTACGACCCTTAGGGACATATGTCTCCGTTTAATGGATCAAAGGGGGTCATAGGTCAGCCTATGACCCCCTTTGACCCATATTAGCCATTCAAAATTTTCTCTAAGGTCCGAAGACCCCTAGAGACATATGTCATCATTTAATGGGTCAAAGAGGGTTATAGGTCAACCTATGACCCTCTTTGACATATATGAATGATTTGAATATTTCTCTAAGGGTCCTAGGACCCTTAGCAACATATGTCATCATTTAATGAGTCAAAGGGGGTCATAGGTCAGCCTATGACCCCTTTTGATCCATATGAATGATTCGAATATATCCCTGTGGATTCTAAGACCCCTAGTGATATAAGTCGTCGTTTAATGGGTCAAAGGGGGTCATAGATCACCCTGTGACCACCTTTGACCCATATTACCCATTCGAATATATCCCTAGGGGTCCGAAGACCCCTAGGGACATATGTCATCATTTAATGGGTCAAAGGTGGTCATAGGTCACCCTATGACCCCTTTTGACCCATATTAGCCATTTGAATTTGTCCATAGGGGTTCGAGGACCCCTAGAGACATGTCATCATTTAATGGGTCAAAGAGGGTTATAGGTCAACCTATGACCCCCTTTGACATATATGAATGATTTGAATATTTCTCTAAGGCTCTTAGGACCCTTAGCGACATATGTCATCGTTTAATGAGTCAAAGGGGGTCATAAGTCAGCCTATGACCCCCTTACACCCATATGAACGATTCAAAAATTTTCTTATGGGTTCTAAGACACCCAGAGACATATTTCATCATTTGAATGGGTCAAAGGGGATCATAGGTCACCCTGTGACCTCCTTTGACCCATATTACCCATTTGAATATGTCCCTGGGGGTCCTAGGACCCCTAGGGAAATATGTCATCGTTTAATGGGTCAAAGGGGGTCATAGGTCACCTTATGACCCCCCTTTGACCCATATTACTCATTCGAATATGTCCCTAGGGGTTCGAGGACCCATAGTGACATATGTCATCATTTAATCGATCAACCCATATGAATAATGTGAATATGTCCCTAGGAGTCCGAGGACTCTTAGAGACATATGTCATCGTTTAATGGTTTAAAGGGGGTCATAGGTCACCTTATGATCTCCTTTCACCCATATGAATGATTCAAATATGTCCTTAGGGGTTCTAAGACCCCTAGCGACATATGTGATCATTTAATGGGTCAAAGGGGGTCATAGGTCACCTATGACCCCCTTTGACCCATATCAACGATTCGAATATGTCCCTAAGGGTTCTGCGACCCCTATCGACATATGTCATCATTTAATGGGTTAAAAGGGGTCATAGGTCACCTTATGGCCCCCTTTTACCCATATAAATGATTTGAATATATCCCTTGGGATCTTAGGACTCCTGAGGACATATGTCATCGTTTAATGGGTCAAAGGGGGATATAGCTCACCCTATGACCCGCTTTGATGCATATTACCCATTCGAATGTCCCTAAGGGTTCTAGGACCCCAAGGGACATATGTTGTCATTTAATGGGTCAAAACGGGTCATAGGTTACCCTATGACCCCTTTTGACCCATATTACTCTTTCGAATATGTCCCTAGGGGCCCGAAGACCCCTAAAGACATATGCCATTGTTTAATGGTTCAAAGAGAGTCATAGGTCACCCTATGACACCGTTTGACCCATATGAACAATTTAAATATGTTCTTAGAGGTTCTAAGACCCCTATCGACATATGTCATCGTTAAATAGGTCAAAGGTGGTCATAGGTCACTCTTTGACCTCCTTTGACCCATATTACCGATTTAGATATGTCCCTAGAGGTCCTAAGATCCATAAGGACATATGTCCTCATTTAATGGGTCAAAGGGGGTCATAGGTCACTCTATGACCCCCTTTGACCTATGTGAACGATTTGAATATGTTTTTAAGCGTCCTAAGACCCTTAGTGACATATGTTATCGTTTAATGGTTCAAAGGGGGTCATAAGGTGCCCTTTGACCCTCTTTAACCCATATTACCCATTCAAATATGTTCCTAGCGTCCTAGGACCCCTAGAGACATATGTCATTGTTTAACGAGTCAAAGAGTGTCATAGGTCACCCTATGACCCCTTTTGAGCCATATGAATGATTTGAATATGTCCCTAGGGGTCTTAGGACCCCTAGGGACATATGTCGTCATTTAAAGGGTTAAAGAGGGTCATTGGTCACTCTGTGACCCACTTTGATCCATATTACCGACTTGAATATGTCCCTTACAGTCCTAAGATCCCTAGGGACATATGCAATCATTTAATTGGTCAAAGGGGGTCATAGTTCACCCTATGACACCTTTTGACCCATATTACCCATTCAAATTTGTCCCTAGGTGTTCGAAGACCC
Source organism: Cupressus sempervirens (assembly GCA_028749045.1). NCBI lineage: Eukaryota > Viridiplantae > Streptophyta > Pinopsida > Cupressales > Cupressaceae > Cupressus > Cupressus sempervirens. The sequence goes on from CM053785.1 coordinate 1,021,693,786, forward strand.
CTAGAGACATATGTCATCATTTAATGGTTCCTTTGACCCATATTACCCATTCGAATATGTCCCTAGGGGTTCGAGGACCACTAGAGAAATATGTCATCATTTAATGGGTCAAACAGGGTCATAAGTAACATTATGACCCCGTTTGACCCATATGAATGATTTGAATATGTCCCGTGGGGTCCTAGAACTCCTAGAGACATGTAATTGTTAAATGGGTCAAAGGGACCTATGACCCCCTTTGACCTATATGACCCATTCGAATGTCCCTAGGGTTCTTAGGTCCCATAGGGACATATGTCCTCGTTTAATGGGTCAAAGGGGGTCATAGGTCACCCTATGACCCCCTTTGAGCTATATGAAAATTTCAAAAATGTCCCTAGGTGTCCTAGGACCCCTGGGGACATATGTCATCTTTTAATGGGTCAAAAGGGGTCATAGGGTGACCTATGACTTTTTTTGACCCATATTACCCATTCAAATATGTCGCTAGGGGTCCTATGACCCCTACAGACATATGTCATCATTTAATGGGTCAAAGGGGGTCATAAGGTTACCTATGACTGCCTTTGTCTCATATTAACTATTCAAATATGTCCCTAGGGGTTCTACGACCCCTACATACATATGTCATCGTTGAATGGGTCAATGGGGGTCATAGGTCACCCTATGACCCCCTTTAACTATATAAACAATTCGAATATGTCCCTAGGGGTCCTAGGACTCCAAGAGACATATGTCATCATTTAATGGGTCAAAAGGGGTCATAAGTCACCCTATGACCCCCTTTGACCCATATGAATGATTCGAATATGTCCCTAGGCGTTCTAGGACCCCTAGCAATATATGTCATCATTTAACGGGTCTAAAAAGATCATAGTTCATTTATAACCTCCTTTGACCTATATGAATTATTCAAATATGTCCCTAGGGGTTTTAGGACCCCTAGAGACATATGTCATTGTTTAATGGGTCAAATGATTCGAATATGTCCCTAGGGGTCCTAGGACCCCTAGAGACATATGTCATTATTTAATGGGTCAAATGGGGTCATAGGTCACCCTATGACCCCTTTTGACTCATATAACCCATTCAAATATGTTGCTAGGGGTCTTAGGACCCCTAGGGACATATGTCATCATTTAATGGGTCAAAGAGGGTCATAGGTCACCCTATGACCCCCTTTGACCCATATTACCCATTTGAATATGTTCGTAGGGGTCCTAGGACCCCTAGGGACATATGTCGTTTATTAATGTGTGAAAAGGGGTCATAGGGTGACTTATGAACTCCTTTGACCCATATGAATGATTCGAATATGTCCCTAGGGGTCCTAAGACTCCTAACAACATATGTCGTCTTTTAATGGGTCAAACGAGGTCATAGGTCACCCTATCACCACCTTTAACCCATATGAATGATTCAAATCTGTTCTTAAGAGTCGTAAGACTTTTAAGAATATATGTCATCATTTAATGGGTCAAAGGGGGTCATAGGTCACCCTATCACCCCCTTTGACCTTTATTACCCATTTGAATATGTCCTTAGGGGTTCTAGGACCCTTAGAGACATATATGATCATTTAATGGGTCAAAAAAGGTGATAGGTCACCCTATGAGTCCCTTTGACCCATAGTACAGATTTGAATATGTCCCTAGGGGTTGTAGGACGCCTAGGGGCATATGTCATCATTTAATGGGTCAAAGAGACCTATGACCCCCTTTCACCCATATTACATATTCGACTATGTCCCTGGGGTCCGAGGACTCCTGGAGACATATGTCATCATTTAATGGGTCAAAGATGGTCAGAGGGTAAACTTTTTGACCCATATAAATGATTTGAATATGTCCCTAGGGGTCTTAGGACCCTTACCAACATATGTTATTGTTGAATGGGTCAAAGACCTATGACCCCCTTTGACGCATATGAACGATTTCAATATCTTCCTAAGGGTCCTAGGACCCCTAAGGACATATGTCATCATTTAATAGATCAAAGGGGGTCATAGGGTGACCTATGACACCCTTTGACCCATATTACTTATTAAAATATGTTTCGAGGGGTCTTAGGACCCCTAGCGACATATGTCGTTATTACCCATTCAAATATGTCCCTAGAGGTCGTAGGATCCCTAAAGACATATGTCGTCATTTAATGGGTCAAAGGGTGTCATAGGTCACCCTATGACCCCCTTTGAGCCATATGAATGATTCGAATATGTCCATAGTGGTCCTAGGACCCTAGGGACATATATCATCGTTTAATGGATCAAAAGGGGTCATAGGTCACTTTGTGACACCTTTTGACCCATATTACCCATTTGAATATGTTTTTAGGAGTCTTAGGACCCCTATTGACATATGTCATCATTTAATGGGTGAAAGGGGGTTATAGGTCACATTATGACCCCCTTTGACCCATATTAGCCATTTGAATTTATCCCGGGGGGTTCGATGACCCTTAGAGACATATGTCATCGTTTAATGGATCAAAGAGACCTATGACCCCCTTTGACCCATATGAACAATTTGAATATGTTCCTAGGGTTCCTAGCACCCATAGAGACATATGTCATCATTTAATTGGTCAAAGAGGGTCATAGGTTACACCCATATTACCCATTCAAATATGTCCCTAAAGGTTCGAGGACCCCTAGCAACATATGTCATCATTTAATGGGTCAAAGAGGGTCACAGGTCACCTTATGACCCCGTTTGACCCATATGAAGGATTTGAATATGTCTCTTGGAGTCCTAGGACTCCTACAAACATATGTCATTGTTAAATGGGTCAAAGGGGATCATAAGTCACCCTATGACCCCCTTTGACCCATATGACCCAATCGAATATGTCCCTAGGGGTCTTAGCACCCATAGGGACATATGTCCTCGTTTAATGCCCCCTTTGAGCCATATGAAATTTTCAAATATGTCCCTAGGGGTCCTAGGACTCCTATGGACATATGTCATCATTTAATGGGTCAAAGGGGGTCATAAGATGACTTATGACTACCTTTGATGCATATTACCCATTTAAATATGTCCCTAGGGGTCCTAAGACACCTAGAGATATATGTTGTCGTTGAATGAGTCGAAGGGGGTCATAGGTCACTCTATGACCCTTTTTGACTATATGAATGATTTGAATATGTCTTTAGGGGTCTTAGGATGCTTAGGGACATATATCATTGTTTAATGGGTCAAAAGAGGTCATAGGGTGACCTATGGTGGCACATGCATATATAGGCATGGATGCATAGATGCATGGATGCATGCATACATAGACATGGATGCATGGATGCATGCATATATAGGCATGCATGCATATATACATAGATACATGACCATCTGTGACCCATTTTACAACTTCAAATATGTCTCTAGGGGTCTTAGGACCCCAAGGAACATATTTCATCATTTAATGGGTCAAAGGGGGTCATAGGGTGTCCTATGACACTCTTTGACCCATATGAACGATTCGAATATGTCCTTAGGGTTCCTAGGACTCCTAGAGACATATTTCATCATTTAATGGGTCGAAGGGGGTCATAAGTCACCCTATGACCACCTTTGACTCATATGAATGATTCGAATATTACCCTAAGGGTTCTAAGACCCCTAGCGACATATGTCATTGTTTAATGGATCAAAGGGTGTCATAGGTTAACTTGTAACCCCCTTTGACCCATATTACCTATTCAAATATGTCCCTAGGGGTCCAAGGACCCCTAGCGATATATGTCATTGTTTAATGAGTCAAAGAGGGTCATAGGTCACCCTATGATCCACTTTGACTCATATGAATGATTTCATTATGTCCCTAGGGGTCTTAGGACCCGTAGAGACATATGTTTTCATTTAATGGGTCAAAGGGCATCATAGGGTGACCTATGATCCCTTTTGATCGATATGAACGATTTGAATATGTTCTTAGAGATTTTAGGACCCCTAGCGATATATTTCGTCATTTAATAGGTCAAAGGGGGTCATAGGTCGTCTGTGACCCCCTTTGACCCATATGAATGTATCGAATATGTCCCTAGGGGTTATAGGACCCCTAGAGACATATGTCGTCGTTTAATGGGTCAAACGATTCGAATATGTTCCTAGAGGTCCTAGGACCCCTAAAGACATATGTCATTGTTTAATGGGTCAAAAGAGGTCATAGTTTACTCTATGACCTCCTTTGACCCATATGACCCATTCGAATATGTTCCTAGGGGTCCTAGGACCCCTAAGGACATATGTCATCTTTTAATGGGTCAAAGAGAGTCATAGGTCACCCTATGACCTCCTTTGACACATATTACTCATTTAAATATGTCTGTATGGGTCTTAGGACCCCTAGGGACATATGTCGTCATTTAATGTGTGAAAGGGGGTCATAGGGTGACCTATGACCCCCTTTGACCCATATGAACGATTCGAATATATAGGACCCCTAGGGACATATGTCATCTTTTAATGAGTCAAAGGAGGTCATAAGTCACTTTATGGACCCTTTTGACCCATATGAACGATTTGAATATGTCCTTAGGGGTCCTCCTAAGACTTCTAAGGACATATGTCATCGTTTAATGGGTCAAAGGGGGTCATAGGTCACCCTATGACCCCCCTCTAAACTTATTACCCATTTGACTATGTCCTTAAGGGTCCAAGGATCCCTAGAGACACATGTTGTTGTTTAATCGGTCAAAAAGTGTGATTGGTCACCTTGTGACTCCATTTGACCCATAGTACCCATTTGAATATGTCCCTAGGGGTCATAGGACCCCTAGGGACATTTGTCATCATTTAATGGGTCAAAGGGACCTATGACCCTCTTTGACCCATATTACATATTCGAATATGTCGTTAGGGGTCCGAAGACCCCTAAAGACATATGTCACCATTTAATGGGTCAAAGAGATTCATAGGTCACCCTATGAGCCCCTTTGACCCATATGAACAATTTGAATATGTCCCTAGAGGTCCTAGGACCCCTAGAGACATATGTCATCATTGAATGAGTCAAAGAGAGTCATAGGTCACCCTATGACCCTGTTTGACCCATATGAATAATTTGAATATGTCCCTAAGGGAGGACCCCTAGAGACATGTCTTCGTTAAATTGGTCAAAGGGGGTCATAGGTCACTCTGTGATTCTCTTTGACCCATATTACCCATTTGAATATATCCTTATGGGTCTTAGGACCCCTAGGGACATATGCCAACATTTAATGGGTCAAAGGGGGTCATAGTTCACCCTATGACCCCCTTTGACCTATATTAGCTATTTGAATTTGTCCCTAGGTGTTCAAGGACCCCTAGAGACATATGTCATTGTTTAATGGGTCAAAGAAGGTCATAGGTCACCCTGTGACACCCTTTGACCCATATAAATGATTTGAATGTATGTTGGGGTCCTAGGACTTCTAGAGACATATGTCATCGTTAAATGGGTCAAAGAGGGTCATAGGTCACCCTATGAACCCTTTTGACCCATATGACCCATTTGAATATGTTCCTAGGGGTCGTAGGACCCATAGGGACATATGTCCTCGTTTAATGGATCAAAAGGGGTCATAGCTCACCCTATGACCCCCTTTGACCCATATGACCCATTCGAATATGTCCCTAGGGGTCCTAAGACCCATAGGGACATATGTCCTTGTTTAATGGATCAAATGGGGTTATAGGTCATCCTATGACCCCTTTTGAAGCATATGAAAATTTCAAATATGTCCCTAGGAGTCCTAGGACCCCTAGGGACATATGTCATCTTTTAATGAGTCAAAGGGGGTTATAAGGTGACCTATGACCACATTTGACCTATATTACCCATTCAGATATGTCCGTAGGGGTCTTAGGACCCCTAGCGACATATGTCATCGTTGAATGGGTGAAAGAGTGTCATAGGTCACCCTATGACCTCATTTGACCATATGAACAATTCGAATATGTCCCTAGGGGTCCTAGGACCCCTAAGGACATATGTCATCGTTTAATGGGTCAAAGGGGGTCATAAGGTGACCTATGACTGCCTTTGACCCATATTTCCCATTCAAATATGTCCTTAGGGGTCTTAGGACCCGTAGAAACATATGTCGTCATTGAATGGGTCAAAGAGGGTAATAGGTCACCATATGACCCCCTTTGACCATATGAATGATTCGAATATGTCCCTAGGGGTCCCAAGACCCCAAGGGACATATGTTGTCATTTAATGGGTCATAGGGAGTCATAAGTCACCTTCTGACCCTCTTTGACCCATATGAACAATTCAAATATGTCCCTAGAGGTCCTACGACCCTTAGGGACATATGTTGTCATTTTTTTCTAAGGGGGTCATAGGTCACCTTATGACCCCCTTTGACCCATATGAATGATTCAAATATGTCCCTAGGGGTTGTAGGACCCCTAGAGACATATGTCATCATTTAATAGATCAAAGAGGGTCATAGGTCACCCTATAACTTCCTTTGACACATATTACCTGTTCAAATATGTCCCTAGCAGTCATAGAACCCTTAGGGACATATGTCATCATTTAATGGGTCAAAAAGGATCATAGGTCACCCTATGACTGCCTTTGACCCAAATGAACAATTTGAATATGTCCCTAGGGGTTCTAAGATCCCTAACGACATATATCATCATTTAATGTGTCAAAAAAGGTCATAGGTCACCTATGACCCCTTTTGTCCCATATGAACGATTCAAATATGTCCGTAGGGGTTCTAGGACCCCTAGCGACATATGTCATCGTTTAATGGGTCAAACGATTCGAATATGTCCCTAGGGGTCCTAGGACCCATAGGGACATTTGTCATTGTTTAATGGGTCATATGGGGACATAGGTCACTCTATGAGCCCCTTTGACCCATATGACCAATTCGAATATGTTCTTAGGCGTCCTAGGACCCCTAGGGACATATGTCATCATTTAATGGGTCAAAAAGGGTCATAAGTCACCCTATGACCCCTTTTGACCCATATTACCTATTTGAATATGTCCGTAGGTGTCTTAGGACCCCTAGGGACATATGTCATCATTTAATGTGTGAAAGAGGGTCAAAGGGTGACCTATGACCCCCTTTGACCCATATGAACGATTCAAATATGTCCCTAGGGGTCCTAGGACCCTTAGACACATATGTCATCCTTTAATGGGTCAAAGGGGGTCATAGGTCACCCTATGGCCACCTTTGACCCATATGAACGATTTGAATATATCCTTAGGGGTCCTAGGACTCTTAGAGACAAATGTCATCGTTTAATGGGTCAAAAAGGGTCATAGGTCATCCTATGAACCGTTTTAACCCTTATTACCCATTCGAATATGTCATTAGGGGTTCTAGGATCCCTAGAGACATATATCATCATTTAATGGGTCAAAGAGGGTGATAGGTCACCCTATGAGTCCCTTTGACCCATAGTACCCATTCGAATATGTCCCTAGGGGTCGTGGGACCCCTAGGGACATATGTCATCATTTAATGGGTCAAAGGGACCTATGACCCCCTTTGACCCATATTATATATTCGAATATGTCCCTAGGGGTCCGAGGACCCCTAGAGACATATGTCATCATTTAATTGGTCGAAGAGGGTCATAGGTTGCCCGTTTGACCCATATGAACAATTTGAATATGTTCCTAGGGGTCCTTGGACCCCTAGAGACATATGTCATTGTTTAATGGGTCAAAGGCAGTCATAGGTCACTCTATGACCCCCTTTGACCCATATGAATGATTCGAATATATCCCTAGGGGTACGAGGACCTTTGGAGACATATGTCATCATTGATTGGATCAAAGAGGGTAATAAGTCACCCTATTATCCCCTTTGACCCATATGACCCATTCGAATATGTCCCTAGGGGTGCTAGGATCCATAGGGCCATATGTCCTCATTTAATGGGTCAAAGAGGGTGATAGGTCACCCTATGACCCCCTTTGACCCATATGAATGATTTCAATATCTTTTGAAGGGTCCTAAGACCCCTGGGGACATATTTCATCATTTAATGGGTCAAAGGGGGTCATAGGGTGACCTATGACCTCCTTTGACCCATATTATTCATTCAAATATGTTTATAGGGGTCTTAGGACTCTTAGAGACATATGTCGTCATTTAATGGGTCAAAGGGTGTCAGAGGTCACCCTATGACCCCCTTTGAGACATATGAATGATTCGAATATATTCCTAGGGGTCCTAGGACCCTTGAGGACATATGTCATCATTTAATGGATCAAAGGGGGTCATAGGGTGACCCATGACCCCCTTTGACCCATATTACCCATTTGAACATATGTCACTGTTTAATGGGTCAAAGGAGGTCATAGGTCACCTTATGACCCGCTTTGACCCATATTAGCCATTCGAATTTGTTCCTAGGGGTTCGACGACCCCTAAAGACATATGTCATTGTTTAATGGGTCAAAGAAGGTCATAGGTCACCCTATGACCCTCTTTGACCCATATGAACGATTTAAATATGTCCTTAAGGGTCCTAAAACCCTTAGAAACATATGTCGTCATTTAATAGGTTAAAGGTGGTCATAGGTCACCCTATGACCCCTTTTGACCCATATTACCCATTCGAATATATCTCTTTTGGTCTGAGGACCCCTAGAGACATATGTCATCATTTAATGGGTCGAATAGGGTCATAGGTCACCCTATGACCCCATTTGACCCATACGAACAATTTGAATATGTCCCTAGGGGTCGTAGGACCCCTAGCGACATATGTCATCATTAAATGGGTCAAAAGGTGTCATAGGTAATCCTATGACCCCCTTTGACCCATATGACCCATTCGAATATCTCCTTAGGGGTCCTAGGACCCATAAGGACATATGTCCTTATTTAATGGGTTAAGGCTATCGTAGGTAACCTTATGATCCCCTTTGAGCCATATGAGCAATTTGAATATGTCCCTAGGGGTCCTAAGACCCTTAGGGACATATGTCATCGTTTAATGGATCAAAGGGGGTCTTAAGGTGACCTATGACCCCCTTTGACTCATATTGCCCATTTAAATATGTCTCTAGGGGTCCTAGGACCCCTCGAGACATATGTCATCATTTAATGGGTCAAAGGGTGTCATAGGTCACCCTATGACCCCTTTTGAGCCATATGAACGATTCGAATATGTCCCTTAGGGATATATTTCGTCATTCAATGGGTCAAAGGTGGTCATAAGGTGATCTATGACTGCCTTTGACTCATATTAGCCATTCAAATATGTCCCTAGGGGTCCTAGGACCCTTAGAGACATATGTCATCGTTTAATGGGTTAAAGGGGGTCATAGGTCAGCCTATAACCCCCTTTGAGCCATATGAACGATTCGAATATGTCATCGTTTATTAGGTCAAAGGGGGTCATTTGTCACTCTGTGATCCCCTTTGACCCATATTACCCATTTGAATATGTCCCTAGGGGTCCTAGGACCCCTAGAGACATATGTCATTGTTTAATAGGTCAAAGGGGGTCATAGGTCACCCTATGACCCCCTTTGACTCATATTAGTCATTCAAATTTGTCCCTAGGGCTCTGAGGATCCCTAGAGACATATGTCATCGTTTAATGGGTCAAACAAGGTCGTAGGTCACCCTATGACCCCCTTTGATCCATATGAATGATTTAGATATGTCTTTAGGGGTCCTAGGACCCCTAGAGACATTTGTCATCATTTAATGGGTCAAATGAGTTCATAGGTCAGCCTATGACCCACTTTGACCCATATGAATGATTTGAATATGTTCCTAAGGGTCCAAAGACCCCTAGGGACATATGTCATCATTCAATGGGTCAAAGGGGGTCATAGGTCACCCTATGACTCACTTTGACCCATATGAACGATTCGAATATGTCTCTATAGGTTCTAGGACCCCTAGAGACATATGTCATCATTTAATGGATCAAAGGGGGCCATAGGTCACCTATGACCCCTTTTGACCCATATGAATGATTCGAATATTTTTCTAAGGGTCCTAGGACCCCTAGAGACATATGTCATTGTTTAATAGGTCAAAGGAGGTCATAGGTCACCCTATGACCTCCTTTGTCACGTATAACCCATTCAAATATGTCCCTAGGGGTCGCAGGACCCTTAGGGACATATGTCATCATTTAATGGGTCAAAGAGGGTCATAGGTCACCCTATGACCCTCTTTGACCCATATTACCCATTTGAATATGTCCGTAGGGGTCGTAAGACCCCTAGGGACATATGTCATCACTTAATGGGTCAAAGGGGGTCATAGGTCGTCATAGGGTGGCCTATGACCCCCTTTGACCCATATGAATGATTCAAATATGTCCTTAGGGGTCTTAGGACCCTTAGGGACATATGTCATCTTTTAATGGGTTAAAGGGGATCATAGATCACCTTATGGCCCCATTTGACCCATATAAATGACTCGAATATGTCCTTAGGGGTCCTAGGACTCTTAGGGACATATGTCATCATTTAATGGTTCAAAAAGGGTCATAGGTCACCCTATGACCCCCTTTGACCCATATTACCTATTCGTATATGTCCTTAGGGGTTCTATGACCCCTAGAGACATATGTCATCTTTTAATGGGTCAAAGAGGGTGATAGGTCACCCTATGACCCCCTTTGACCCATAGTACCCATTCGAATATGTCCCTAGGGGTCGTAGGACCCCTAGGGACATATGTCATCATTTAATAGGTCAAAGGGACCTATGACCCCCTTTGACTTATATTACCCATTCGAATATGTTCCTAGGCGTCCTAAGAGCCCTAGAGACATGTCTTCGTTTAATGGGTCAAAGGGTGTCATAGGTCACCCTATGACCCCCTTTGACCCATATGAACGATTCAAATATGTCCCTTGGGGTCCTAGGACCCGTAGGGACATATGTTCTCATTTAATGGGTCAAAAGGGGTCATAGGTCACCCTATGACCTCCTTTCACCCATATTAACTATTGTAATATGTCCCTAGGGATCCGAGGACCCCTATGGACATATGTCATCATTTAATGCGTCAAAGGCGGTCAATGGTTGACCTATGACCCCCTTTGACTCATATATATTAATAACATACATACATACATATATATAACATTATTATATTTAATAAAAATATTACGTTATTATATTTAATGAAAATATTACGTTATTATATATATATTAATAACATACATATTAATATAATAATATATATAATACATATTATATATTTATATTTCATATATTACGTTATTATATATATTATATTATTATACATATTAATATAATAATATATAATAAGTATTTTATATATATATAAATTATGTTATTGTATTTAGTAAAAATAATAATAATATAAATTATATTTATAGATTGTAGTAAGATTAACATAATATATTATTATATATTACTAGATTATATCTTATATCTTTACATTATGTTATTAGATATATATAATATATTAAAATACGTCTTTACATAGTAATATAAGTGAAATAATTTATAAATCATAAGTTATAACGTTTAAACCTATTTTTTCCTCCAAAATGGGTTGGGATTTGAAATTCCCCACTCGGAGCATATCTGATATCCAATTAGGCTTGGTATTTACCAAGCCTACTTGGTCAATGCAAAAGACCTGTTTAAAGAGGGTTTTAGTGATACTCGGACTTCAGGTAGTTGTCTAACAATGTTATTTTGATCGAAATTGAATGAAAGGAAAAGGATTTTTTAATATCGCTCTCTAGATTCCATCAATATAATTTTTGTCAAATTCTAAGTTCAATAAGTATTTATTAGTTAATTATCAATGAAGATTATTGTAAAGTGCTGATTGACATATTGATTGAGAAATAGCTATAACTTTCAAACGATATAACATTTTTTAAATCTAAAAGTTGCTTCACATTCTATACTTCGCCTAGTATAAAAAAAAATTAAATTAAATTTGGTAAAATTTTCTATTAGTTAGGGTGGTCAGACACGAGAATTTTTTTTTTCAAAAAAGTTTTGGTAGAAAATTCATATTTTATTATTTATTTGGAATAAAAATACCAAAAAATATGCATCACATCTGGGCACGAGTCTACTTTTTATATCTATAATTATATTAAAAAAATATTATGATTTGATTTTGATTAAGGTGGTCAGACATACACCTACTTTTTATTTTCGCCCTGAAATTTTCTTAGTACTGCATTAAAATTCAAACTTTTGACCAATTGATTTTTTTTTCTCCTGATAAGGCCTAGTAGTTTAGAAACTACATTCAATTTCTTACAGATTATTTTCTTACAAATTTTTGATATAAAGTACATAACCACTTCAAAATTATGTGTCAAGTTAACATAAACCTGATTCGCTGATTTTTCACTGCCACTTAAGGCCATAGTTTGGTACACCATGATCCTGCACATACCCATGTCCTTTTTTATACTGAATCTATAAAACAATTCCTTGAGTTGGTTATTACACCTTCACAATTAATTATTATGGAACCTCATTAAGAACATGTTATACTTAGTGATAACATTAATCTATCACCTTGTAACTTGAATAACTTTATGTATGTCTAATATTATGATGAGTGAGCTTAACCACATCATCTCCAACATGTCTTCTACATGCCTTTAACCTTGCCTTTTAGAATAGAAAATCTATGAAGAGATACAACAAGTTTTCTAGAACATGCTTATGTAAACTCCATCTCAAAATATTCTTCACCAAAACTTGATAACTTCTTCAAGACTTAATATATTATGCTTCCAAGGTTTAATGCATATACCAAACACTTAGTAGGGTGAACCCACAATACTGGGTTCCACTTTTGGGGGATGATGGAAATCGCAAAATGATGAAAAATTCACATTTAAAATTTTACGTATATTCGCCCAAACATACTAAAAATGTTCTCGTGAACATAAATTAATTATATGTTAACGCAAACATATTGAATTTTAATAAGGTATGTTTATGTGAACATATTTGCAATGACAATTTTGTGATGAAAATTCCACTTTTGTGTTTGAGATCTTGATAAATTTGCCCTATTTTATGTTTGTGCGAACACAAATTATTATACTTGTTCGCGTGAACATGTTAAATTAAATTTCTAGCTGTTAGATTATTTTCTCATACATTCATGCAAACATGTGTTCGCATGAACATGTTAGACAAGTTCGCGCAAACATAGTATTTATGCAAACATCTCAAATTACAAATTTTTGATGTTGTTTTCTAGAGGAAAAATGGAATTGGCTCTTTTGACCCCTAAAATTGAGATTGAATGATCTCCTATTATAAAATTAAAAATGCCAATTTGTGCTACTCAAAGAAAAATTTCCAACAACTATAATTGCAATACATATTATATTCATTAAGACTTTCAAATATGAGTTTAACTCATTATCGGTTCATTACCAATTCAGCATCAACCGACTTTGACACCTCAAGAAAATTAGTAAATTAGGTTTAAAAAAATTTGAAAAACATGTAGGAACTAGCTTATTGAGATACCTTTCCATTCAAAAACAAAAATGTTTCTAATAAATTGACTTCAAATTATTTGTGTCAAACGGAATGTATGTTTGAATTATGATTCGTGTCACTTCAAAACTTCATAAACTATACAATATTCAACCAAAATGAATCAAACCAAATGCATCCTCTGGATATTGATGTTATGAATCTAACATTAAAATAATTATGTCATTATCATTTCTAGAAAGAAAGTTATGTGTGTCAAACAGATTGTCACTCTTTAAAAATAGTGAATTTTATTATGTACCATTTTTCGAAGGAGATGAAAAAATTGACCTAAATAAAATTTTTTTTAGATTAAAAAAATATGGTTACAAAGTAGGAAAGGAGTACTCAAAATCATTAGTTTATGTCATCTTGAAATTATTGATATTTTTTGAGATACAGTTAGTTGAACGTGACATTTGTTGCAAAAATATTGATTTCAATGTCAAAATTGGTCAAAAAATGGAACCCATTATTGTGCGATCACCCAATAGTATATCACTTTAACCTTGCTTAGTGAAAATTCTCAATAATCTATCTGTACCAACTTGATCTTTATGATTTTTCTTCTATTAGATACCACAAAAAATTGTTATGTTGACATCAATGAAAAACTTAGTCATGAATGTAGCATGTCATTATGATAATGATCTAATCATGTTTCTACAATACTCCCCCATAGAAGTATCATTAATATTCATGCTTCTAATAGTAGGACCTTTAGAAGGAGTAATTGTGGCACCACCTTATGTGCAAGCACCTATTGCACCTTATGCAGTAGTTGCACAAGTGCAACTAGTAAGAGTTAGACATGAATAGAGAGGGAGATAGCTAGAGGTGGACACACCTTCTGTTTAGAGAAATTTTAGTAGACTAGTGAAGGTTAAGAGAAAACCTACACCACTAGAAAGGAAAAAGGGCAAGCAGAGTGCCAGCGGACCTGGAAAGAGGAGAAAGACCATCTAGGTAAGCAGTTCTAAAAGTTCAAAGGAAGATGAAGAGGAGACACAATAGACACTTTGATTGCCTCACATTATTATGGGCACTAAATCAATGCAAGTAGATAGCACTCACATAATAGTAGATGTGAAAGAAAAGCTTTTTTATGGAATTTGGCCAATCTATTTTTGGAAATATCATTGCATATAGTAGCTTAGATGATGAGGAAGAAGAACATAAGAAGAAGGATGAATAGGAACTGAGGAAACAAGAAATACAAGAAAAGAAAAGAAAATAAACAAAAGAACAAAGAACAAGAGGAGAAGAAGAGAGAACTATAAGAAGAAAAGAAAAGGAAAGAAGAGGAGGAGGAGAAAAAGAAAGCAGAAGAGAAGAGGAAGGAGAAAGTAGAAGAACAAAAGAAGAAAGAAGGAGATGAAAAGAGGATGTGAGAAAAGAGGCTAATGAAAAGAAGAAAGTAGAGGAAAGAAAAGATATTGTACCTTTAGTTGTATTAGTAGTTGGAACATCAGTAGTAATACCCATTCCTTTTGATGATGAAGATCAGAAAGAATTCATGGGCACCTTGAGCAATCTGTTTGAGAAAAAAAAAATTCTATTAATTCTGTGGAGAAGACTCTTGTTGAAGTCTTGAAGGGGATGTAAAAGATAATTTCCATAGCTGTAGCAGATCTAGACTTGCAAGTTAAGGAAAAAGAGTTAGTGAAGACCTTTGACAAGGAGTTCACAACCTTAGCTGAAGTAGCAAAAGTGCAAGTGTAGACATAGCATGATGCATCACTATTTGACACAATATGCACAAATGTTAGGAATGACATGAAAACCTTAGATGTATGTATAAAGGAGCTAAGGAAGAGCTTAGATGAGGGTAAGAAGTTGTATGGATAGTGCATAGTGTCTTACAATTACTTATTAGATTTTGATGCAAAGATCAAAGGCCATATGAGTGAGCTTTAGATACTCACTACTAGATTGTAGAAACTAAGGGTCAAAATTGAAGATTCTAAAACTAAAATTGAGAAGATTCACAATGCTATTAGAGGCATTGAGTCAGAAAAGGACAAGGTAATAAGGATATTCTATGTTCTCATAGAATATTTGGCACCCAAAGTTGTCATTTTATAGAGGCAATTTGAGGAATGTCTTGCAATGAAGACATCCTATGATAGATTTGCTTAAATTGACTTGAGCATAGTTGAAGTGGAATCTTATGAACTTTGTACACTAATTAGTTTATCATATATAGCCCAAGGTAACTAGAAGAAAGACATGGATAGATTGAAGATTGATTTTGTAGATTGTATATTTAGAATGTCAAGTTGATCATCAGTAGGTAGCAAGTTTTGCAATACAATTTTTGACACCTTTGTCATTGATGTCAAAGTGGGAGTATTATATAGAGAAAATTGTATAGATGTAAATGTATATGTAAGGGGGAGCTTATGATCATATCAATCTAAAGGAGTGATAAGGAATGTATGATCCATCAAAAAATAAATAAAATTGTTATGTTTTGAAGGCATTTTTTATCATTACTTTATTTATTTTTTAATGTATGACATCATTTTGGGACTTAGCCAATTTTTTCAAATGTTTCCATCAATGCCAAAGTGAGAGATTGTTGGAAATATGGTCAGATAGATATCTTGATGGTTTTTATTTATAAAACATGTATTCAATATTTCATTTATGCATTTAGTGTTAGAAAATTCTCTAAGTGTTAGACAATTTCTTGTAGTATAGAGAATATATCTTAAGAGTGTGGATGACTCATTAAGAGTTAGCTTATACATAGTTAATGAAAGCATCATGACACTTTCATGATAATGTGGTTAAGTGTATAGATGTGTATAGATAGTATGACACAAGATATGATTAAAATACTAGTACAAGTATTTAATAGAGTAGAATAGAGCATCTCAGTAAATAGAGTTGTACAACCATAAAAATTATTTTAGTTATGAAATAATTACTAAGTTATGGTGAACTAATGTTGTGGATATTATTTTATATTATGTCAATTGTGTGAACACATGAAGGCTGACTAAGAAGAATTTTGTGAATGTGCAAGCTATAAGTAAAGATCTTATATTGCGCAATTAGTGTGAAGTAGTATGAAGTCATCAAATGTTGTAATTATGATGTGAACTATAATGCCCCATCTAGAGATCCTTGGAACAAGAATTCAATTCAAGCCAAGCTTTTTTTTTACAAGTATGAATCCACATGTAAACATCATACAAGGATCACAAACATCACAACAAAAGACTTGGCCAACAATCCTAGCAACCAATGAATCTCAATATGCCCCTACTGAACTGACACACACAAACTAAAGAATGAAAACAAAAGATGATGTCATAACACAAAATTTCTTATCTTTTTAAACATGGAACCACAAGAAATGCTAAAGGGTACTCAAAATTCTAAGTTGCATTGCCCAAAGAATAGTGGAGAGGCCCCCTATTTTCTACACAAGAGAATAACAACTAATAGTCTTGCTCAAGGAAGCACCATTTTGCATGCGAAATTACATTGAGCCATGTGAAGAAACACCATCTCGCATGAGGAAATGCTTGGCCCAATAGCCAAAGCACACAAATTGGTATGGGGTTTGATTTGAGGATTCACCACAATTGTGTGAGGAAACCAAGCACACCACATGAACATTTGCATTCTCATGTGAGAAAGTACAATTTCATGCAAGGATACAAATTAGTAAACTAGAAATCATAAAGGTAAAATTATAGAAAATCAATTTCCTCCACACCGAGGAGTACTGGATTCACATAAATTGAGGAACAAACACTTGAGTGCATAAACAACAAGATGACATGAAACAAGAAAGAAGAACATCTATCCATCTAAACCTTAGTAGTAAAATACAATTATGAAAGAAACATCATAGTGAATAGAAGCAACATCAAATGTATAGAAATCACATCATCATAATTGAACAACCAAAGTAAGTATGTGGTTCTTCCCAACCATCAATAGCATCATGTCATGCCCAAAACTTGAAGGCAAAAACACACACACAATTTTTTTTTTTTAAATTAATAATTACACATGCCCTAGGTTTGAAATGATTGATAATAGTTCTAGTATAGGTTGTTTACTTTATGTCTTAAGGTTATAAACATGAGGACGATTACATTGTTAAGATTTTGAAACTTTTGTTACTAGATTGATATCAATCTTAAGTTATGCCATTTAAGAATTAAACATATCAAAAGATATTAACAGTCTAAGTTACACTTAACTTTTGACTAAAAGATAAAGGAAACAATCCAACATTTTCTATTGGTTTTAACATATGCTAACGTAATAAAACAGATGATAGTTTCAAAATGAGTTTGCTAAAACCTTAAATGTTTAAAATTTATACTAACTATATTAAAACAGATAACCTAAAACCAACTCACAATTAAACAACATAGTTATCAACTAACTTAATAATTAAATGATTATAAAAATTTCAACGTAATACTAACTTAAAACTTTACTAAATTAAACTAAGTACAATTTAACAAATTAGAATATCATTTTAAAACTAACAATTTAAAATTTAAAAACAATATATAAAAAAAAGAAACTAACTAAACTAACATGCTAAAATAAAATAACTTAAAGATTTAAACTAATTAACTAATTACATTCAGAATTTTATCAACCAAAAAAAACAATTTTAATAGACTTAAATTAATCTAAAAATCTAATTAACATTTATAAAATAACTAAATTAACTAAATACTAACATCTTTAATATACTAATATTAATAACTTAAACTAATAACAACTTACACAACAATTAAATAAACTAACTAACAACAATTTAATAATTTACACTAAATTATAACTATATGCTAACCTGAACTAAATCAAATAACATAAATAAGTAATTAAATTAACAATAATTACTAACCCCCTAACCTATTTACTAACCACACCCCTTAACACCTAACTCTACCCTAACCCTACACCCTACCACCTGTCCCATCAAAATCCCCTCAAGCCCATGTGCTTCCCTAAGTGCTTGTAAAGCGTGCTGCCAAGTACTGACCTTGTGTCAGTAATACTTCAGCACAGAGTGGCCGCCTAACATGAATTACATTAAAAGTCTTTTTTTTTTAAAACTTTCAAAACACTTTACCCCAAGCCATGACCAGCGAATGAGGAAGGAGGGATAGGGGGTGACGTCATCTTAAATGATGGCAAGTTGACTTGTGAACCAATGCAAGCATGAGTCCTATCAACTCCAATCAAAAAGCTGCGTCCCAACTTGAGGATTTGAAAAGGAAACATAAATGCAAAAAGTTTATTAGGTAGATGATAGAAATTTAGGATATTTAAGTTATTAAGGTTTAATAATTTATGCATTTTATTAGATATCATTTATATGTATGCTTTTTCTTTTTTTTTAAAATTCTAAACACTAAAAGATTCTTAGAATATTCTCTATTGCAAAACAAGGATTATCACATTCTCTCATACAAACTCCAGCATCCTGTAGGTGGATTATTTGATAATTTGTCTACTCTCTCTCTCTCTCTCTCTTGAAACTCAATGTATATTTCTTTGCAACTATATTACAAAAATAGGTGTATACATTCTCTTATGAATTTCTAATTCATTATTTCCATGAACCTCAAATGGCCGTGCATTTCAATGGAACCAAATTTCATGAAATAACCATCTACATTCATTTAACTATCTAATAAAACTGATGGATCAAC
Organism: Cupressus sempervirens; assembly: GCA_028749045.1. Classification (NCBI taxonomy): domain Eukaryota; kingdom Viridiplantae; phylum Streptophyta; class Pinopsida; order Cupressales; family Cupressaceae; genus Cupressus; species Cupressus sempervirens. Next base: position 1,021,712,973 of record CM053785.1, read on the forward strand.
ATAATGACTAAACTAGTCTTAAGGCAATTGAGAAAATAAGAGATCAAAATGATAATGCTCCATTCCTTTTGAAAGGAGTATCAAAATACACAAAGTTATTTCTCTATCATGTTTCAATTTTACCTTTGATCTCTTGACATAATTCTTCCTACATGTTCTTGCAAATTTATTTTCAACACAATCAACCATGAACTAAAACATTTCAAACTTGATAAAGACACCATACATTTACATGGATTAGCAACATCTCTATCTACCGTCCATATGAATAGAGGCATCACCATACATCACAAATTGAATCATGTATAATTGAACATCATTGTTGCATCTTATCTTTGATACACATTCATATGACAACATAGGATACGAAAATTTTAAGAGAAGTAAATTTACTCAATCACTTATTTTATTATCAACCTGATTCAAGGCTCAGCCAGGAAAGAATCAGGAAGAAAACCTGGCTTCGTTGCCATATATAATAAGGTTTAAAAAAAATACAATTTACAATAGGATCTCAATCCCAATTTTCAATAATTTTATCAAATTTTCTTCATGATCAAATCAAGGAGTTTGTAATGTCTTCTAAATCTCATTTCAAGAACCATGGAAGAAACCAATAACTGATCGGGTGACAACCAAGCAGAACCAAAAGAACATCAAGCATGCATAATCATACATGGTTTACACAATAAGATTCATAGTGAATCAAGACTAGGGAGAGGTGGATTCTTCCAACTGGAGAAGTCAAGAACAACACCAATTCAGATGCCCAATCGGGGCCAATAACCAAGAACTTCCGTTCTTCCATTTTAACTTACCATACTCATACCAGGTTTGTGCTGACGGGTAGGGGCCCATAACACCCTACCCTTTATCCCTCTTCTCATCCTGAGAAGAGACTCTACACAGGTTGGAGTCCAACTAAATAGACCTCTCCCAAAATTGGTCACTTCTACCCTCTTCTAGGGTGAGTAATACCAAAACACCCATGCAAGGAAACTCAAAATTGCAAACATAAACAAGAAAGGAAAACAACCAAAATAAAAAGGTTTACAAATCTTCCCAACATACCCACAACCATACAACAGTAAAACAACAACAAGGTAACAAGAACATGAAACAAAACATAAAAACTGAATAAGGGAGATGGGAGTTTCCTACCTTCTCAAGAGGTAATGGCAATGAACAAATTTGAGTAGAGTATCCCTCCTTCCTTCAAGCTTCAAGAAATCTTCTCTAAATGTAGAGATTGGGTAACCCCCCCACTAGACCAAGGAAGGCCTCTAAATAAGCCTCCAACTCAACCACCCAAAAGGAGCAATAACTATTTCCACCCACTAGCCACACTAGAAACTCCTAACTCAACCTACACCATGGTTAAACCCTAAGAGGAGGTCGGGTAAGACAACTCATGACAACCACTTGCAATTTTCGCACAAAGGCAAAAAGGGACTTTTTGAGTGCCCTCAAAAGTCAAAGCTAGGGGCTTAGGGGTTGGAAAAGACCCCTAACCCATACCCATACCCTTAGGTTAGAATAAAAACATGTTAAAAGCCTTAGGAAAGAGGTTTAGAGACAAAATAAAATTTAGGAATAAAATAGGTCCATCTAACAACTCTAACTAGCAAATTAAGCACATAAACATTTTACGAGTGTCAAGTGACACTGAAAAAGCATAATTACGAACAATAGGGTTTCCAAATTTTAGCACATGGAGATCAGTTTTGTTCCTCCGTAGGGTTTCTCGGCTAAATATCTGCACACTCATTGCCCACATTAGTAGTCCCATAAAATCACATGTATATAAACGCATATGTATCAGAAATTTTCATAAATTAAAACATACATCAAATAAGAGTTTCTTCATCCTACATAATTCTTAACCATTGAAATATCTTAAATCAAATCTCAATTTTACTGATTTCGTCAACATACATATACATGATCATTAAATGACAATCATCAAATATATCTGGATATAACATCACACAACATGAAATAATAAAATATGTTCTAAGCATAAGATAATGTCTCGACATCTTGAGTTGCGGATAACAAAAAAAATAAGAGTAATGTATCACTATGCTACGATGGGTCGGGGCAAGGCCTCACATCCTCCCCCACTAGGCATGAACTTCCTCCTAGAGTTCATCAAAAAGGTACGGGTACTGAGATCGCATCTGCGCTGCATCCTCCCATGAAGCTATGACCTCATTGTAACAATCCCATTGGACCCTAACCTGGTCCAGCTCTCGGCCTTGAAGTGCTAGGATCCATCAGGCAATAATGCGGATAGGCTCTAGTGCTAGCTATCCGTCTGAATCCACTTGTAAAGCATCCCAATCTATAATATGAGACTCATCATAAATGTATCCTCTAAGTACAGAAATATGAAACACATCGTGGATGCATGACAAGCTAGGTGGCAAAGCTAAATGGTATGCAACAGGTCCTATCCTCTCAAGGATCTCTAACGGCCCAACAAACTGGGGTACCAACTTAGAGCCCTTTCCGAAACAAATCGGACTCTTGTGTGGTCGTACCCTCAAGAACACTCTATCACCAACCTGATACTCTCGATCTGTCCTCTTCACATCTGCATACTTCTTCTGCCTATCCTGTGCCTCTCTCAGGGGCTGTCTAATCAGGGTCACCTGCTGCTCCATCTCCTTTACCAACTGGGGACCAATAGATACTCGATCCTTGATCCTATCCCAACTCAAGGGTGTCCTGCACGATCTCCTGTAAAAAGCCTCATACGGTGGCATACCTATGGAAGAATGATGCCCATTGTTATAGGAAAACTCGACAAGATGAAGGTATTCCTCCCATTTGACCTGATGGTCCATCACATACATATGCAGCATGTTCTCCAAAACCTAATTCACTCGCTCGGTCTAGCCATCGGTCTGAGGATGGTACACTGTACTAAAATTGAGCCTAGTGCCCAAAGCCGACTGCAACTCTCTCCAAAATGAAGAAGTGAACAAAGAGTCTTTGTCAGATATGATCTTACGGGGAACACCATGAAGTCTAACAATGTCCTGCAAGAACACCTAGGCTATGTCTCGTGCTTTAAATGTAGTATGCACAGGTGAGAAATGGACAACCTTGGTCAATGTGTCGACTATCACCAAAATGGCATCATGGCGACGAGATGACATAGGAAGACCAACAATAAAATCCATAGATATAGTGTCCCATTTCCACACTACAATCTCATGTGGTTGGAGAAGCCCGCTAGGATGACGGTGCTCCGCCTTCACCCTCTGGCACTCGAGGCATCTCGTAACTATGCTATCAATCTGTACTCTCATGCCTAGCCAATGATACAACTACCTCAAATCTGCATGTAACTTCTTAACACTAGGGTGCGCTGCATAAGGTGCTCTATGAGCCTCAAGTACAATGAGCTCGCGCAAACCTCCAATGGAAGGTACATACATACGTCCCCTATGACGCAAAAGTCCATCAGACTCTAAAGAATACTCTGCAAACTTCCCTTCCAAGGGTCTATGAGAATGTACTAACTAACTTACTTTTGCATAAAGCTCATCAGCTGGTAAGTGCTGCAAGATTTGCTCTCTCAAGTCAGTGCAAGTAGTCACAGATGAAAGTTCATGGCGCCTTTTGCTTAGGGCGTCTGCAACCATATTCTCCTTTCCCTTGATGTAATGAACATCAAAATCATACTCACAGAGGAACTCCATCCACCTTCTTTGCCTAGCATTAAGGTTCGGCTGAGAAAATATGTACTACAAGCTCTGGTGATCAGAATGAAGCTCAAATCTATGACCCAGAAGGAAATGTCGCCATCTCACCAAGGCATGAACCACTGCCGCTAGTTCTAGGTCATGAGTAGGATAATTGAGTTCATGAGTCTTCAACTTCCTAAACTCAAAGGAAATAGGCCGTCCTTCCTACATAAGGACTGCTCCTAAACCATCTAAAGATGCATCGGTGCACACCACAAAATCTGCAACAGGATCTGGTACTGCAAGAATTGGTGCACTCATGAGGGCTCTCTTGAGCTCTTCAAAAGCTCTACCACACTTCTCCATCCACTCGTACTTCTTCCCCTTCCTCTAAAGAGAAGTGATGGGGTGTGCCAACCTAGAGAATCCTGAAATGAAGTGTCGGTAGTAACCTGCTAGCCCCATAAAGCTCCTCACTTCAGTAACACTGGTGGGTGTTGGCCAATCCATGATAGCCCTAATCTTTGATGGGTCTACTGAGACACCATCGCCTGATATAACATGACCCAAATAATGTATCTCAGGTCTGAAGAATGCACACTTCGACAAGCTGCCAAACAACTGATTCTCTCTCAGCCTCTGTAATACCTATCTTAGGTGCTCTTCATGCTTTCTCTCATCCTGAGAATAAATCAGAATGTCATCAAGAAACACAACCACAAACTTATCCAAAAAGGTATGAAATACTCCATTCATGAGGCTCATGAATATAGCTGGAGCATTCATAAGGCCAAAATACCATGGTGAATCATAGTGGCCATACCTAGTATGAAAAGCTATTTTGGGGATATCACTATCCACAATCCTCAACTGATGGTAACCCGAGTTTAGGTCAATCTTTGAAAATACTCGGGCACCCTGCAACTGGTCAAAGAGATCATCAATTCTGGGAAGAGGATATCGGTTCTTGATGGTCACCTTGTTCAATTCCCGATAATCAATACACAACCTTAGTGATCCATCCTTCTTCTTGACAAAAATCACTGGTGCATCCCAAGGTGACACACTAGGTCGTATATGCCCCTTCTCCAAGAGTTCTTCCAACTGAGCCTTTAGCTCACTAAGCTCATGAGTAGTCATCCTATAAGGTGCTCTCGAAACTGGCTCAGCTCCTGGCACTAGGTCTATGTGGAAATCCACTGCCCGCGGTGGAGGCATACCAGGAAGCTCTGAAGGAAACACATCTGCAAACTCTTGAAGAATTGGAAAATCATCAAGGGATGGCTCCCTTTCTAATTTTTCCTCTCGGTCACTGATAGTGATAGCAAATAACTGACAACCCTTTTGCATGCACCATCTAAGCTGCATAGCGAAAATCATACAAAGGGACACTAGCCTCTTCGCTCCGAAGATCTCCCTAGAGATACCATCATCATCCACACATTCCACCCTCTTCTGTCGACAATCCACCTTGGCACTATGGGCACAAAGCCAATCCATGCCAAGGACAACATCATAAGAACCTAGAGGGTTAATGCGCAGGTCAGTCCTAGTGGACATGTCTCCAATCTGCATCTGACAACACCGCACCATGGAACTAACTGACACTCTAGCTCCTGAGGCTAACTCTACCTCCCAACTAACATCCTGTCTAACTACCACTAGCTTGCAATGCTCCACCACAAATGGAGATATAAAAGAGTCAGTAGCTCCAGAATCAAATAAATTTGCAACCATATGGCCCTGTATAATACCTGTAGCCTCGATAACTGTGGCTTGATGCTCAGCCTGGCAGTTGTCAACCGCTGCAAAAAATCTATGGGATCCACCCATGTCACCAACTGTCGGCTCTGAAAAAGCCCTGCTCTGACCACTGGATGCCTGTCCCTGCGGACACTCCCTAGCTATATGACCCATGCCACCACAAGTGTAGCATGGTCCGCGAGTATAAGATTGTGCACCCTGTGACCCAGACTGCTGTGGGCCTCCTGACCTACTAGATCCGCTGAATCCTCCCCTAGAAGACTATTGAGTCTTCACTGACTGTGACTGTGGGGCCTATACTTTCTGATCCCGCCTAGGACCCTGTGACTGCCACTGCTTGGGCTTAGAGCCCTGATAACCTTGAGAAGGTTTCTGCTGCTGTTGCTGTTGGGGTTTTGGCTACTGAGACTGCTAGCCCCTAGAGGACCCTGCTGTATAATTCTGATTCCCTTTCCAAGGGGGTTTCTGTTGGAAGGAGTTTCGATTCTGAGGCCGATCCCGTGACTCCTGCCTCCCTCAAGTATCCTTAGCAACTAGTGCTATCTCCACTGCCTATCTGAAAGTGGTAGGGAAAGCCATCCTAACTAGGCCCTGAAGAGAGAAATTCAGACCCATGATAAAGTGATGCACCCGTAGTTTCTCATCCTTCATGTATTCCACATAGGGAAGGAGCTCGAGAAACCTACTCTCGTACTGAGCCACTGTAAGGCCTCTCTGATAAAGAGAATGGAACTCCTGTATCTGCTTCTGTCGAAAATGCTCTGACAAGTATCTCTCTCAGAATCTTTCTACGAAATATTCCCATGTGAGGGTGTCCATCCTCACTCCACCAATGATCTCCTCCTAATGCCACCAGTTGGAGGAATCCCCCCTCAACTAATGAACTGCAAGTCATGCTTTTAGATTACTCCCATAAGGGCGTAACCCAAAGCACCGCTGTAAGCTCTGCAACCATGCCTCTGCTACTGAACCCTCAGTGGTACCGGTAAACAATGGTTGTCTGAGTCGAATCAATTCCCTGATGTCATCCCCTACATGTCTAGGAGGTCTGTCAAAAGGGGGTTCTCTCTAGTGTATGGACTCTTCCTCGTGATCACCCTGACCCTCTATCTGTCTCGGTGGGGGACTCCTAGTCCTCTCTCTGACCCTGGGCCCGCCTCCTCCGGGTCCCTCTGCTTCCACTACTGGAATCTGCTGGACTGGCTGAACTATTGGTACCACTCTCTGCTAAACTACACCGATCAAAGTTTGGAGTGCATCAATTATGTCCTAGTTTGGGTTCGGTGGTGGTGGAGGTGGTGGTGGTCCACCCTCCTGTCCCACTCTACCACCCCCAGTCTTATGACATCTGCCTCGCCAGTTGCGAGTAACAGGCGGCATCTACACAATTAAAAGTTTGAGTTAAGTTTAGGAAGCATAATGGTTTAAGGTTCCTAGTGTTGAAACACTGGCTCTGATACCAAAATGTTATGCCCAAAACTTGAAGGCAAAAACACACACACAATTTTTTTTTTAAATTAATAATTAAACATGCCCTAGGTTTGAAATGATTGATAATAGTTTTAGTACAGGTTCTTTACTTTACGTCTTAAGGTTATAAACATGAGGGCGATTACATTGTTAAGATTTTGAAACTTTTGTTACTAGATTGATATCAATCTTAAGTTATGCCATTTAAAAATTAAACATCTCAAAAGATATTAATAGTGTAAGTTACACTTAACTTTTGACTAAAAGATAAAGGAAACAATCCAACATTTTCTATTGGTTTTAACATATGCTAACGTAATGAAACAGATGATAGTTTCAAAATGAGTTTGCTAAAACCTTAAATGTTTAAAATTTATACTAACTATATTAAAACAGATAACCTAAAACCAACTCACAATTAAACAACATAGTTATCAACTAACTTAATAATTAAATGATTATAAAAATTTCAACGTAATACTAACTTAAAACTTTACTAAATTAAACTAAGTACAATTTAACAAATTAGAATATCATTTTAAAACTAACAATTTAAAATTTAAAAACAATATATAAAAAAAAGAAACTAACTAAACTAACATGCTAAAATAAAATAACTTAAAGATTTAAACTAATTAACTAATTACATTCAGAATTTTATCAACAAAAAAAAAACAATTTTAATAGACTTAAATTAATCTAAAAATATAATTAACATTTATAAAATAAATAAATTAACTAAATACTAACATCTTTAATATACTAATATTAATAACTTAAACTAATAGCAACTTACACAACAATTAAATAAAATAGCTAACAACAATTTAATAATTTACACTAAATTATAACTACATGCTAACCTGAACTAAATCAAATAACATAAATAAGTAATTAAATTAACAATAATTACTAACCCCCTAACCTATTTACTAACCACACCCCTTAACACCTAACTCTAACCTAACCCTACACCCTACCACCTATCCCATCAAACTCCCCTCAAGCCCATGTGCTTCCCTAAGCGCTTGTAAAGCGCGCTGCCAAGTACTGACCTTGTGTCAGTAATACTTCAACAAAGAGTGGCCGCCCAACATGAATTACATTAAAAGTCTTTTTTTTAAAACTTTCAAAACACTTTACCCCAAGCCATGGCCAGTGAATGAGGAAGGAGGGACAGGGGGTGACATCATCTTAAATGATGGCAAGTTGACTTGTGAACCAATGCAAGCATGAGTCCTATCAACTCCAATCAAAAAGCTGCGTCCCAACTTGAGGATTTGAAAAGGAAACATAAATGCAAAAAGTTTATTAGGTAGATGATAGAAATTTAGGATATTTAAGGTATTAAGGTTTAATAATTTATGCATTTTATTAGATATCATTTATATGTATGATTTTTTTTTTAAAAAAAATTTTAAACACTAAAAGATTCTTAGAATATTCTCTATTGCAAAACAAGGATTATCACATTCTCTCATACAAACTCCAACATCCTGTAGGTGGATTATTTGATAATTTGTTTACTCTCTCTCTCTCTCTCTCTTGAAACTCAATGTATATTTCTTTGCAACTATATTACAACAATAGGTGTATACATTCTCTTATGAATTTCTAACTCATTATTTCCATGAACCTCAAATGGCCGTGCATTTCAATGGAACCACATTTCATGAAATAACCATCTACATTCATTTAACTATCTAATAAAAATGATGGATCAACATAATGACTAAACTAGTCTTAAGGCAATTGAGAAAATAAGAGATCAAAATGATAATGCTCCATTCCTTTTGAAAGGAGTATCAAAATACACAAATTTATTTCTCTATCATGTTTCAATTTTAGCTTGGATCTCTTGACATAATTCTTCCTACATGTTCTTGCAAATTTATTTTCAACACAATCAACCATGAACTAAATCATTTCAAACTTGATAAAGACACCATACATTTACATGGATTAGCAACATCTCTCTCTACCGCCCATATGAATAGAGGCATCACCATACATCACAAATTGAATCATGTATAATTGAACATCATTGTTGCATCTTATCTTTGATACACATTCATATGACAACATAGGATACAAAAATTTTAAGAGAAGTAAATTTACTCAATCACTTATTTTATTATCAACCTGATTCAAGGCTCAGTCGAGAAAGAATCAGGAAGAAAACCCGGCTTTGTTGCCATATATAATAAGGTTTACAAAAAATACAATTTACAATAGGATCTCAATCCCAATTTTCAATAATTTTATCAAATTTTCTTCATGATCAAATCAAGGAGTTTGTAATGTCTTCTAAATCTCATTTCAAGAACCATGGAAGAAACCAATAACTGATCGGGTGACAACCAAGCAGAACCAAAAGAACATCAAGCATGCATAATCATACATGGTTTACACAATAAGATTCACAGTGAATCAATACTAGGGAGAGGTGGATTCTTCCAACTGGAGAAGTCAAGAACAACACCAATTCAGATGCCCAATCAGGGCCAATAACCAAGAACTTCCGTTCTTCCATTTTAACTTGCCATACTCATACCAAGTTTGTGCTGACGGGTAGGGGCCCATAACACCCTACCCTTTATCCCTCTTCTCATCCTGAGAAGAGACTCTACACAGGTTGGAGTCCAACTAAACAGACCTCTCCCAAAATTGGTCACTTCTGCCCTCTCCTAGGGTGAGTAATACCAAAACACCCATGCAAGGAAACTCAAAATTGCAAACATAAACAAGAAAGGAAAACAACCAAAATAACAAGGTTTACAAATCTTCCCAACATACCCACAACCATACAACAGTAAAACAACAACAAGGTAACAAGAACATGAAACAAAACATAAAAACTAAATAAGGGAGATGGGAGTTTCCTACCTTCTCAAGAGGTAATGGCAATGAACAAATTTGAGTAGAGTATCCCTCCTTTCTTCAAGCTTCAAGAAATCTTCTCTAAATGTAGAGATTGGGTAACCCCCCCACTAGACCAAGGAAGGCCTCTAAATAAGCCTCCAACTCAACCACCCAAAAGGAGCAATAACTATTTCCACCCACTAGCCACACTAGAAACTCCTAACTCAACCTACACCATGGTTAAACCCTAAGAGGAGGTGGGGTAAGACAACTCATGACAACCACTTGCAATTTTCGCACAAAGGCAAAAAGGGACTTTTTGAGTGCCCTCAAAAGTCAAAGCTAGGGGCTTAGGGGTTGGAAAAGACCCCTAACCCATACCCATACCCTTAGGTTAGAATAAAAACATGTTAAAAGCCTTAGGAAAGAGGTTTAGATACAAAATAAAATCTAGGAATAAAATAGGTCCATCTAACAACTCTAACTAGCAAATTAAGCACATAAACATTTTACGAGTGTCAAGCGACACTGAAAAAGCATAATTACAAACAATAGGGTTTCCAAATTTTAGCACATGGAGATCAATTTTGTTCCTCTATAGGGTTTCTCGGCTAAATATCTGCACACTCATTGCCCACATCAGTAGTCTTGTAAAATCACATGTATATAAACGCATATGTATCAAAAATTTTCATAAATTAAAACATACATCAAATAAGAGTTTCTTCATCCTACATAATTCTTAACCATTGAAATATCTTAAATCAAATCTCAATTTTACTGATTTCATCAACATACATATACATGATCATTAAATGACAATCATCAAATATATCTGGAAATAACATCACACAACATGAAATAATAAAATATGTTCTAAGCATCAGATAAAGTCTCGACATCTCGAGTCGCGGATAAAAAAAAAAAAAAGAGTAATGTATCACTATGCTACGATGGGTTGGGGCGAGGCCTCACACATCATAAGACCATCATGGATCCTAGCCATCCCCTGCACATAACATCCCAAACTATGGAACAAATAATTAGTGTTATCTTATGAGGATATCACTACTAAAATGTGCTACAACATAAGATTAAGGAAATCTAACATGCTAATAGTAAAGCATTAGATAATCTAATAAATCAACCACATCATCTATCATATGCTAAACATCATATGAATAGGAAATCTAACATGCTAAACCAACAAGCAATAGATACAACAACAAAGTAATTCACATTATCTAATCATATGCTTAACATCATAATATAAGAATGTGTCAAATAAACTAGCATCATCTAAACATGATATCCAAGCATTCCAATGAAAGCATAAATCACAAGAAAGCATACTCTAGAATCTAAAGCATCAAGTGAAAACATCTAGCAATGGTCACACTAGGATAAAAGACCATCTCTATACACTAGTCACCAGTAGTGGTATGGGTATCTATGCCTTCCAACCATGTTGCACCCATAGGTCCACACCCACTATGTTGATAGAGATAATGATCCAATCACAACTACACACAAAATAGATGTCCATGACTAACACTCATGCTAGATAGTACGATGACTATAACCAAGAACATAAGATAATGCAAGTAGTATAGGTCATAGTTAGACACCTAATAGGCTAATAATTAGTGGCTCACATCATTAAGAGTCACTTGGCATTGACAAGCCAAAGAAACTTTGGCAGCTACTCTTCCCAATAAAAGGTGCAAAATCCACTTTTAATTACCTTAAATGTTATTACCACTCACAAATGTTTATTTAGTTATCACTTATATAAACTTCCTCTACCAACCATGAAATGGACACTAGGATACAAGATAGAAGCCCCTCCATATGCTACCTTACCCTACCCATGCTCATCCAATGATGAGTGCCTGTAGGCATGCAAATTCCCAACCTAACCCTTATGATCATAGTTTCCAGAAGTTCCATAGAATACTAGGACTCACAATTTGCTCGATAAATGTATGTGCATGTACTTGTGTGTGGCACACCACCATCACAAAGATCATAGCACCAAGACTGGATGAGAACACAAGCAAAATATCACTCAACTGAAAACAACCTGGGAGGATGGATTCTAAATGAATCCTAAAGGAAAAAAGACTATACATCATGAAATCACTCAACCAGCCTCAATTTGGGAGTATGGATTCTACATGAATCCCAATGATATGCCATGACCAAACATTATGAACTCACTCAACTAGCCTTAATCTAGGGGTATGGATTCTACATGAATCCTAGTGTCTATGGAATAAGAATAAAGGTCCAAAAGAAACCATAACAATAGGTATAAAATTCCTCAACTAAAAACAAAGTTAGAAGTATAGATGTGACATGCATCCTAATGCAACATAAAAGTAAACAATGGTTTGACTAACATCCTATAGATAGTCCAAGTCCATGAAAACCATCATACTAAGGAAACTCAAGAAAACTAGGTAGTATATAAATCGAAGCAAAAAACCTCAAAACTCAAAAAATTCAAAATTAAAATCCATTTGGCCTTTGGGAACAAAAACTCCCAAAAAATTCAAAAACAATTGAGTTCAAACATTGTATGCAAAAATGGCCAGCATAATGGTGCAAAACCCCAAACCCTCAACCTGAAAAATAGAGAAATGCTCATATCCACCCAACTAGGTAGAGCTAGCATATAGAAATGGAGGGGAACACTAGTTTTTAGCCTCCTAACAAATGGATACCAATAACAAAAGCTAAAATAGAGCAGAAATAATAAAACCTGGAGAGCCCTACCTTGTAGCCAAAAGGGAAAAACATGAATCTAAATCATGAAATAAAAATCTCTTTGAAGTAGCCAAAAAATTGCAGGTATCCAATGTCTCCTGTAGCTAGATCCAACAAGTCTAATCTCATGATGATCCCATGCTCATAGCTCCCACAACAAACAAAATAGTAAATCCTCATAAAGAGAATTTTGGGTTTTACTCTCCAACATTCTAATTCAAAAGTGAGAAGTGAAGAATTAAATTCTTTTTTGGATACTTATTCACTTTTCAAGTGAGTAATTGATTAGGGAAAATAACCAGCCAACCTAGTTAAACCTAGAATTGACCCAAATGAAAATAGGTTATTCTTAGTAATAGGAATTCATCTATGGAAAAGCTACCAAAAATTAAAATAAATCAATTAAAAGCCTAAAAACCCAAAAAAACATAAATTTCTTTAACAACTTTTTCAATAATATGAACCTCTAAATGCACACACATGCTTACTGGTCTAATCACATAATGCAAATGAGTTTGGATTTAATAATGACCAAAAGATTTAATTAAAAAATTAAAATAAGGATATGTCAACCATACAAGGATGACATTGGTAAAATATAAATGGTTGAATTACTAACTCCATGTGCCACTACAAGGGATATAAATCCTATATATTAAACAACACAATCAAGTGCAATTGTATACAATAGCATAGTTGAAGCAATAAATGCATTAAATCACTTAATTAACCATTTATTCAATTATACTAAAATAATCTATTTACATCACTCACATTCACATAAAGCATAAAAATGTAGGAATGAAGTAAATAACCATAGCATTAAATCCATCACATAACAAAAATCAATGATATATCCAAATACTAGATAACTAGATATCATCATAAAACACATTATCATCTCAAAATGGCATGATCATGCAATATGACCAACTAAACGACATAGTAATCTAACATCTAACCATCAGGTCATCTCCAAAATAAAATATAACGTCAGTAACAAAGATCTCTTAGATTAGAATATAACAAGGTAAATATCTACAACACATAACCAATGAATCCAACACAGATAATCCATTTATAATTATATAAGCATTTAATAATGGTTGTTTAAACAACATTAAAAGACACTTAAAACATATGAGTGAACACAATCATAAACATGACTAACCATTGCTATAGAAGCCTAGTCCAGTGTAGCATAGTAATAGGACACGGTGTAATCTCTACACACATCTCATAGTAATGATGGAACAACATCATAATACCACATCAATCCTGGTAACCACTGGCACAAACCTTAGTGAACCATAAATCACATCATAATCTCATAAATTAGGTAAAGCATAGTCAAATAAAATGATATAGAACATAAATCCAATCACCTCAATGGTACACACCACTCATGGTCACAATCATGATCCCTTCTCAAGGAGAGATCAACAATGTTGCATCCATTGGGATGACTTATAGAAGTTACATCATCCCCCCCAAAGACTAGGCTTATTCTTGGAAGCCAACAATCTAAGAATAGAAACTGAAACAAACTAAGTACAAAATCAAAATTGAACAATTGGAATGAATCACCAAATCCTTCACAAGTCCAACCAAACAACTCTCACATTCTCAAACCATTGCATCAACTCCCAAATGGTCAACCACAAGAAAATAGGTGTCACACTAACACAAGGTCCTCCAACAAGGAACTTCCTATATGCTAGGAGAAATCCATCTAGCCATAAATTCAATAATACAAGGTAAGGAGAAACCCACTCTACCTTGTCAACAAGTTCTTGACTATGACACACACCTACCACATGACTGCAAAAAATGCAAACCACTATGCACTTCCAAAAAAAGTTGGAATCATGGGGAATAACCATCCCAAAATTCCCAAGAATACTATCATGCCACATATGGGCATCCTTGAAACCACATAAACTCATCCATTGAACAAAGTAGATGACAGTTTACTAACAAAAATTATGCACTCCAAAAGCATACTCACTACCAAGCATAGGAGCATTTAGTCTCTCTCTAAGGAATAAAAGCTCAACTATCACTGGACTAGGGCTACATAATCCAATCAGACAAGATATCACCTTTCTACAGGGTTGCAAAGAATTCAATAGTGGACAAAACCATGTAGTATCTTCATACCAACTCATAAAATGGTAGCATGTGTCCAACAATACCATGTCTCTCCAACACCATGCTAGGAATGCTACACCCAACTTACTACTAAACTCAATCTCTAGCACCGATCTAATGGTCAAGGAGAAGCCTGACTAGGATAATCCTCTTGAAGATATAAGCTTAGAGAGAAAGAAACTATAGGGTACTAGGAATAAGATGGATTCTCTCTCAACCTCAACACTAAATCAGCCAAAGACACATTAGGGAATCTCACAATTCCACTTGAACCATCCAATTACTCAAACAACACTAACTGGGCTAGTGGCATAACCATGCTATCCTACTTTCTCAAGAGAGAAAAGGATACAAATATGCACTAAGGGCAACATCCAAAAGGTGGATCTAGACTCATCAAAACACTAAGTCACTCTCAAATAACAAGGCAACACCCACCACAAACAAGGAACACTCACAAACCACACTTCACCTCTCAAGGGTGGGATGGTGCTACAAGAAACACAAAAGCCCAAGTACAATTCCCAAAAAGTACCTAGTAGATTATGTAGATTTTTTAACACCTCCCTAAGAATAACATGAAGGGTTTAACTTCTCCAATAGCCATAAATTTGATGTGTCATAATTGAATTGACATGTACTTGATAAAGGGTATTTGGAACATCGATTTGCACCTTCAGAAGTACAAATGAGTTGCTCATTGCTCCCTAGGAAAAAATTAGCATTATCACAATCTCGTGTAAATTTTCTCATCAAAAAAAGTGAGAAAGTGCATGATCACTAGTTTCTCTCATGAAATTTTAAATCAACACAAAAATTGCTTTCACTCCAGAGGCCATAACTTTCACGTTCAGACTTAGATTAATTCCATTCAAAAAGTGTTAGAAAGATATCAACAATAGATATGATATCATGGAGCTAAGAGAATCCTAAAACCTAAGAGATTTAATCACTAGTCAAGATGAAACATCATAGGAAACTCAGATCATCTTGGTTACCAAGACAAGCAACAAATGAAATGTCCAAAAAAAACAAAGAGAAGACATTTCCAGAATGACATATGGCATGAAAATAAAGGTTATTCACACATAAAAAGTAACATTAATTCTCTTTCATAATTTTAGTAATTAAACATAACATAAGCACCAATGCACAAAGAAATTGAAAGGTTTTCAAAGAAAGGGTCCAAAAGTCACTTCCCAAGCAACAAGAACATATCTTTTTAATTTTCTTTCTAGAACAACATTAAGTTTAGTCACCATTTAAAGCATCTAATTACATTGACAAATCTACATCTACCACAATCACACTAGTATGTTCTCTATGATATTATCCATTGTACGTACTACCAAAGGTTTGAGATGAACATGAAAGAGTCACAACACACAATTGGGTAGCAGCTAAAACATGTAGAGTAGTCACCATGAGACATAATCAAAAGGCCCAAATGGGGTAATTGTCAGCTTCAATAGTAAATCACAAAAGAGTTCATTTCAACAATAATTCAAGTGTGACAACAACCACAAAGAGAGCGATAGATAAAATTTGATGACTATTCCAAGAAGGAAAATACTAAAAACCAATGCTAGCCCAACAATATGAGGAAAGTACCTCTAGCCAAATAAATAAGGTTTCAATTATATCACATTACATGTGATAACTAAGAATAGTCACATAAGAGGGATAGATCACCACACAATGCTAAGGAATATATCATCCTAGCAGTGTTAGAGAATAAACTCACTCACATCACGTAGTATACCATTAATAACCTCATGCATATGTAGACAAAATTAATTTCCATGAAATACAACATTTATATATCTAGGAATCAATGCCATTTCTATAAGATTTTGAAGCTATCAGATTGGATACATAAGTCATTAACCCAAAAGATCTTAATACAACACCTATTTAATTACAGTGATTCATAATGAACACTGATTTTTTAATGAAGGGAACCATTTCATTATGATAATGACAAAACACAAAATCATAAACAAGGTTCATTTATTTACTTACAATTAGGAGAAAATAGGGAAGCAATGCACCTTACTCCATAAGGAGAACAAAAGAGGCACTCAAGGCCAATACATGGACACCAATTATTGGCTCCATCCAAAAATGGTCACACACATGAAACCAACCAACAAGGCACATTGATTTTTCTAACAAAACTAGGAAGACTCACTTCCTTCTTCTCACAGTGCTCTAGTCACATCTACTAGGCAAGAAATTCTATTCCGAGTACATACCAAAGCAACAAAAATCATGAGCTCTTCAAAAAGATATTTTCACTCAACCAATGCAACATCAACCATATGGTCAACATATACATAGAGATCCCAATGTTTGAACATGTGCTCTAATACAAGATGTAATGCCCCACCCTGAGATCCTCAGAATAGGGATTCAATTTAGGCCAAGATTTTTTTTTTACAAGTATGAATGCACATGTCAACATCATATAGAGATCACAAAGATCAAAATGAAAAATTTAACCAACAATCCTAGCAACCAACAAGTCTCCAAATTCCCCTACTGAACTGATACACATAAACTCAAGAATGAAAACTAGAGACAATGTCAGAACACAAAATCTTTGATCTGTCAAAACATAGAAACACAAGCAATCATAAAAGGTACTCAAAATTCCAAGTTGCATTCCCTAAAGAATAGCAGAGGGGTCCCTTATTTTTTTCATGAGAGAATAACAACCAATAGTCACATGTAAGGAAACACCTCTTTGTGCAAGAGAGTACACTAAGCCACACGAGGAAACACCATCTTGCATGAGGACATGCTTGGCCCAACAGACAAAACAACCAAACTAGTGTGGAATTTTGCATGAGGATTCACCACAACTACATGAGGAATCCTAGCACACCACACGAACATTTGCATTCTTTCTTGAGAAAGTACAAGTTTCTGCAAGGATACAAATTAGTAAACTAGAAAACATAAAGGTAAAATGATAGAAAATCAATTTCCTCCACACTGAGGAGTACTAGATCCACATAAATTGAGGAACAAACACTTGAGTGCATAAACAGAAAGTTTCCATGAAATAAAAAAGAGGAACATCTATCCATCTAAACCATAGTAGTAAAAGAATGTACCAAAAGCAACATCACAATGTACATAAGTAGCATCAACTGTACATAAATAACATCACAATAACTGAACAACCAAACTAAGTATGTAGTTCCTCCCAACTGTCAATAGCATCATAAGGCTATTATGGATCCTAGCCATCCCCACATGCAACATCCCAAACTACCAACCAAATCATTAGTGTTATCTTATGAGGATGTCACTACTAAAATGTGCTACAACATAAGATTGAGGAAATCTAACATGCTAAACCAATAAGCAATAGATAAACCAACAAAGCAATTCAAATTATCGAATAATATGCTAAAAATCATAATATATGAATGCATAAAATAAAATAGCATCATCTAAACATGATATCCAAGCATTCCAATGAAAGCATAAATCATAAGAAAGCATACTCCAGAACCTAAAGCATCAAGTGAAAACATCCAGCAATGGTCACACTAGGATAAAAGACTATCTCTATACACTAGTCCCTAGCAGTGGTATGGGTAGCTACACCTCCCAACCATGTGGTACCCATAGGTCCACACCTACCATGCTGATGGAGATAATGATCCAACCAAGACCACACACAAAACAAACATCCATGGCTAACACTCATGCCAAATAGTATGATGATTGTAACCAAGAATCTAAGACAATGCAAGTAGTACAAGTCCTAGTTAGACACTCAATGGGCTACTAAGTAGAGGCTCACATCATGGAGAGTCACTTGGCATCGACAAGCCCAAGCCAGTTTGGCAGCTGCTCTCCCAAATAGAAGGCACACAATCTTGTTTTAATTATCTTAAATTTTATTACCACTCACACATTTTTATTTAGTTATTACTTATATAAACTTCCTCTACCAACCAAGAAATGGACATTAGGCTATGAGATAGAAGCCCCTCCATATTTTGCCCTACCCTACTCATGCTCATCCAATTATGAGTGCCTATAGGCATGCAAATTCCCAACCCAACCCCTATGATCATAGCTTCTTGAAGTACCCCAAAATACCAAGATGTGAAAGTCACTCAAAAAATGTACATGCATGTACTCATGTATGGAGCACCACCATCACAAAGATCATAGCACTAGGACTAGAAGAGAACATAAGTAAAATATTGCTCATCCAAAAGCAATTTAGGAGGACAGATTGTACATGAATCCCAAAGGAAACAAGACCATACATCATGAAATCACTCAATTGGATTCAATCTAAGAGTATGGATTCTAAATGAGCCCCAATGATGTAACAAGACCAAACATCATGAACTCACTCAACTAGCTTTAATCTAGGAGTATGGATTCCATAGGAATCCTAGTGTCCACAAAACAAGAACAATGGTCCAAAGGAAACCACAACAATAGGTATAAAATCCCTTAATCAAACACAAAATCAAAAGTACAGATGCAACATAAAAATGAAACAATGGTCTAATTGACATCCTAGAAATAATTCAAGTCCATGACCAACATCATGCCAAGAAAACCTAAGAAAAATAGGTAGCACACTAATAGAGGAAGAAAACCTAAAAACTCAAAAACCTCAAAATTAAAACCTATTTGGCCTTTGGGTACAAAAACTTCAAAAATCCAAAAATAATTGAGTTCAGACACTATATGCAAAAATGGCCAGCATAAAGGTGTAAAATTCCAAATCCTCAACCTAGAAAATAGGGAAATGCTCATACTCACACAACCATGTAGAGCTAGCATACAGAAACATAAGGGAACACTAGTTCTTAACCTCTTAACAAATGGATACTAATAATAGAAGCTAAAATGGAGAAGAAATAATAAAACAAGAGAACCTTACTTTGCCATGAAAAAGGAAAAATAAGAATCTGAACCATAAAATTGAAAGCTTGCCAAAGTAGCCAAAAATTATGGTTATCCAAGGCCTCCCTGAGATGAATCCAACAAGCCTAATCTCGTGGTGATCCCACACCATCTCCAAAAACACACTGTCATCTCAAAATGGCATCATCATGCAATATCATCAATTGAATGGCATAGTAATATAACATTAGTGATACTAAAATTAAAGTATGACATCCAACTCTTAGGTCGTCTCAAAAGTTAAACATAACATGAGTAATAGAGATCTCTTAGATCAAAATATAAAAAGGTAAATATATGCAACACATAACCAATGAATCCAACATAGAAAATCAATTTATAATTATTTAAGCATTTAATAATGCTTGGGTAAATAACATAAAAAAGCACTTAAAACATATAAGTGAACAAAGTCATAAACATGACTAACCATTGCTATAGGAACCTAGTCCAGTGTAGCACAATAATAGTACATAGTGCAATATACCACATCAATCATGGTAACCACTGGCACAAACCTTAGTGAACCATAAATCACATCATAATCTCAAAATTCAGCCAAAGAACAATCAAGGAAATTTATACAAGACATAAATCCAACCACCTCAATGGTGTAGACCACTCATGGTCCTTGATTGTTCTAAGACATAAATCCAACCACCTCAATGGTGTAGACAACTCATGGTCACAGTCATGATCCCTTCTCAAGGAGAGATCAACAAGGTTGCATCCATCGAGATGAATTATAGAAGTCAAATGGGAGAGGCACTACATGAACTATTATGCAAGCCTTATGTAATGAGAGATCTAATGTTTGATAAGAGAAAATACAAGTTACAATAGAAAAGCAACTATTGTATGTATACCTATCTTGTAAAGAATTGAATTGTAGTTTTACATCTTAGGGATGTGGGCTCTTCTTGCATACATTATATTTTTTATACCAACTCCTAATAGGGTTGATACATCTAATAAGGCCTAGTCTCCTAAAAGAGACTCAAGACATTATATGTATTTCATAGACTCCTAATAGGGTTAGTATCCTTAACATGATTCTATTTTTTAGTGAATCATCTAGTGGGTATCATCCCCACTGAGGTTTTCCCTTGGCTATGGTTTCCCTAGATATCAAATAATGGTGTTATGAGTTATCTATGTGCATGGCTATATTTATTTTTCATCATTTTTGGTTTACTTTCATATGGGAGTTATAAAGTAATTAACAATATATAATTGTGGGGAAAAGGTTTGTAGAATACCGATTCACCTCCCCCCTTAGTATTATCTATTTCTAACATATGAAATTACCATTGTTCCTATTATCTAAAGTGCTTTATAAAATTTTTTTTAATGTCATTTTCCTAATTAAGCTCTAAAATATTCATGATCCTAAACTCTTTTTCAGAAGCTACAAGCCTTTAAGTATAGTGCTCAAAGTTCAAATCAAGGATTCACCATTGAACTAGCAATAATATTTTATAATTTGAACCTTGTTACAATGGCCAAAGTTTAAAATATGTTATCTTTGACTGGATCACCCTTGAGCTACCAACAAAATTTCATGATATTTAAACCCTTCAACATATTGGTGCAATCATTCATGTGATTGAATTATGCATGACATATTTGTGTTGCCTTCTTATTCTTAAAAACATGACACAACTACTTGAATGAGTTCTATGTATTTGACATATGCATATTCTCAAAATCCAATTTGTCTTATCTAAAAGATATTGAATAGAAATAATTTAGCTAAAATACATTTTTAAAATGTTATGTTGACAAAAGTTGTACTCGATGAGTTCTTAACAATAACCACTACGTTCTATTGATTAGATA
This sequence comes from Cupressus sempervirens, assembly GCA_028749045.1. Taxonomy (NCBI): domain Eukaryota; kingdom Viridiplantae; phylum Streptophyta; class Pinopsida; order Cupressales; family Cupressaceae; genus Cupressus; species Cupressus sempervirens. Next base: position 1,021,734,467 of record CM053785.1, read on the forward strand.
TGTTCATATGGGTTATTATGAACAAATTATGACCTATATTTTGCTATGATCACATGATATATATACCAAAATTATTAGTAAAGATCATTTCTTAGTAACTCAAAATTATACATGGCTTAAAGCCATATATTTTTCTAGAGAAATTTAGTAGGATAATCTATGCCTATGAGCATGTTTCTTTTCATTCAAGAGTATTATTTGTTATTAATTACTATTTGTTATGTATTATTCTCTCGTAAAATGAGAAATCTTTAAGTATATATCACTTTTATGACAATCCTTGATAGACTAATTGTGAAGATTTAGCTGGTTGAGATTTTGATCAATGTGTGAATAGATGGAACTTAATTTATCTTGTGATAAAATGTACATTTATAGCTTTATGTACATTATATCCATCTTATATTTTAGAAAGAGTTTAAAATGTTATATTTATGAACTAATAATGAGAATGGAATAAATTTCATTAGTACATGGTAATTATGTTGTATTAGGAATAATTTATTAAGGGAACGGGTTCTTTAATTTGAAATAATTGATGGGAATGCTTGTGTAGATAGTGCATGTGAAATAAAATATGACTTATATACAATCCTCTTATTTTTTCTTAAATGAATACACTTAATATTCCTAGTGGTTGGGCTTAATGTGGCTAATCGGGAGGTACTGAAATGGATACAATATGCTTCATGTATTTCTATCTACTAGATCAAAGTGCTTTGGCTAAATTCATTTATTTTACTACATACATGTAGATTTGATGTTATTTTTATTTTTTCTATCACATTTTGTGAATAAGCTACTTGGACATATGTGGAAATTAGTAAATTTAATGGCTACACTAGATCCATCCATGTTGGAGTTAGGTTCTTCTTGCACCAAAAGACTAATCTATTAATGCTTGATACAACCACTCAACTTATAACACATAGGAGGTGGTTAAGCCCTTTTCATGAATCTCAAGTGGAGCACTGAGCAAATTTCCAACAATCTCCCCCTCAGTATTACTCAATGGTTTGAGGATTTGAACTTGTGAGAAATATCATATATCACTTGTTAGAGTAGGTTTTCCATTGCACCAAAAGGATGATCTATCAATTCTAGATACAACCACTCAACTTATAGTACATAGGAGGTAGTTAAGCCTTTGTCATGAATCCTAAGGGGAGTAGTGAACAAATTTCCAACAATTTGGTCCTCTTGTTCTAAGTTGCTAGGCTTCTCATGCTATGATTGGGGTGTCTTTCATTTTGAGGAAGGACCTCGAGGGAGAGAAAAAATCTATAGTTGGAATGGTAATAGCACATGGGCCATAGTCCCATGTCAAATAGTGGATGGTCAATGTCTGGTGGCTATAGAGACTAAGACTTGTAGTTGGACACATGATCAAGATAACTTGGTTTAAAACTCTTCATGTGATGAATGTATTAAATAATATTATATGATTTTATTAATGTAATTAATCATTTTTATGGAATATAGCTATATACTAATGCATCCATTTGTATAATGAAGAATCAAACATATGGATTTGATGGTTACATCAGGGATATATGACATGTGGGTCGACATCATGGAAGTGACATTCTAATTGCTTATTTAATAAGTAATAATTCTTATTTTTATTTTGGTTAATGACATTGATAACTATTTTTTATTCCTAAGTATTTTTTAGTTACTTGAATGGTTGAATAGTCAACTAGGGTTCAATTTTTAAATTCTACATTTCTTACACTTTTGATAATGTTGGTTTTCTTAGTAAGACATGGTCCTTACAATATTAGAAAGGCAATATTTGAGAGAAGTGTCATTATAAAAGTAATCATCTGAGATGTGGGCAATAAATATTAAATTTGGAGGCTTGAGTCTTGTTATTTTGTTAGAGATGCATTTTCGAGGAAGAAGCCAAACAATGCATTCTTGCAAACCATCCATGAAGATCACCATTATTTTTTCTAGAAGAAAATAATTTATGGTAAAGATAAAGTTTCTACCATACAAGAAGGATAAGATATTTCTTTTGAAGAGATTCTAGTGTCAATAGTTAATGTTGGATTATGGAGATTTTGCTTCCTATCATGAAAAGAAAAATTATTTTTCCTAAATTGATATTTGGAGACTTTTTACCATTGGTGGGAAAGGATATTAATAACATTATTACACTTTTCTGATAGAAGTGTTGGATTATGGGTTTGTCAATGAAGAAAGTAATATTTTTTTATCTTCTTTGATATGTACTAATCAAGTAATTTATCTTACTACTAATAATTTATGGATAAGTGTTATTCTAATTAAAATATTTGATGATATCCTTACAAAATTCTATGAAGTTTTCAAAGAATCATTAAAAAAATTATATGGATAAATTGTGATAGGGTCCCTTTAGAGGTCTATGACATCTAAGGATAGGGGAATTTCCATCATTTCAAGTCAACTTCCTACTCTAAGATGGTGCTTTGGATGAGAAGTGATTTTGGAGTTTTTTTTTTTTCTATTTGTTTTGCCCTCTAATGCTAAAAAATACAAAGATTTCAAGGTTTTTATCACTAGAAAATGATAGAGGTCTTTCACATCTCTTAGGGATCATTTTCCAATAATTCAAGACTTCATGGCTTAAGAGAACTAGATGGAGCCTTGCATTGTTCAAGATCAACTACTTCCAAAGAACATTTTCTCACATATGTATTCAAATTATGTAGTCCACATGTTTTTTTTTTTTGCTTTATAAAATTTACTAGGGGTCCCTAAGGTATGTTTTATTTTATCTTTATAGGATCAATGTACTAAGTGGTACATGTTCACATTAATACATATGTAACTATTTGTAGGTTTTATAATGATCAAAACTAGCAATAGAGTTACAAAAATAAATTCGATAGATTGTAACCCATATATTGAATAAAATATCAAAAAAAAAAAGAGCGTTCTCCACTTTCATGGATGAACCTTCCTTATTGTAATTACATTTTTTAATGTAATTGTACACGTAACAATCATTAGCATGAGTGTAACTATAATAAATATAGAATGGTTAATTTGCATTTAAAGTCTTTTATTACTATTTTTTAGAGAAAACTTTGGTGATCCATTCATTTGTCAATTTATTGCCCTTGATTCTTCTTTGAGAGTAGTGCATTTCCATAAGAATCATTTGTTTAAATATTAAATGGTCTCTTCTTTCTTGAGTATAATCATCAATTCCTCCAATGAAACCCTATCTTTTGAAATATTCAATGTCCTAAAAAACACCCAAATCTTGGGAAAAGTAGCTCTCAAGGAGATGAAAACAAGAAACATGTCCTCCACCTTCTTAGAAAATGAAATAAGCTCTGCATGGGTTACAACACTCACCCCAAGAAATATTTGATTTTTTTCTAGCTCATAGTAGAAATGCATGGAAAATACATTGAGATGGAGAATACTCATTTGGTTAGTCACTTAATAAATGGTGGAGATTCCATCTTAGGCTACCTTTGTCATTTGGGATCTTGAATAAATAGTTGGATCTTGTCAAGGAATTCAAGGCTAATTAACATTAATTGGACTTCATTGGTTAAGTGCAGGATCATGGTATGCCAAAAAGTGGCAATCTAAAAAATATGTAGTTTTGAAATGCCTCTAATCATTTCAAAATCTATTCCAACTTCTTTCCCACCCATCCTAATACAAAAAAAAAAAAAAAATACCTTTATAAGGCTTTGTATATTTTTGGATACCAACCCTACATGTCCTACTTTAAAAATGTCCAAAAAATGTGTATTTTTTTTGTTCTTGTGTATTTTTTACTTCAAACATGTATCTAATGACTTTCTTTCACCCAAATTTGATGAAACAAAAAGGGATTTGTAAGAATGTTCTTAGATTTCCATAAAAGTAATGTCTATAAACTTATGATTTCAAAAAGTAATTTTTACTTATTTTCTAATATAGTTACATATAAAGTGTTGATTGAGACACTAATTGAAAAACAACTATAACTTTCAAACGGTATGACATTTTTTAAATCCAAAAGATGTATCACATTCTATAATTCTTTTACTATAAGCAAAAAAGAAAAAAGAAAAAATAAATTTTGCAGAGTTTTGAATTACTCAAGGTGGTTAGAAATGACATTTTTTTAATTCCAAAAATACTATAGTAGAAAAATCATAATTAATTATTTTTTAGAATAAAAATACCCAAAAATATGTGTCACATCTAGACATGAGTCTACTTATGTCTATAATCTTATTGAATAGAAAGAAAATAAGGTAATAGTAAGGTTTCCTCTCTTAACCCTATTTTCTAAAAGGAATGATCCAAATTAATTAACCACAGGGAAGTGATCAATGCAAAAATGGATCATGTAATGGAAAATAGGGGGAAAGGAAGTTTAATCATCTTTCTATTTTGAGGAGTATCTACTTAAATCCTAAAATAGATAAAACACAAATACCAACCTTGAATCTAGAAAATGTTGTTTTCTTGTGTTTATACGCAGTTTCAAAGATCTTTGCTACTTGTTTCAAACTAGAAGTGTCATGATGGAGAAAACCTAGAAATATTTTGTCTTTTTGAAGGGAGGTCAACCTTGACCCTAATAGCAAAGCACAATCTTACCTTGGGGTACAATTATACCCTACAAATTCAACCTTGACTTGCACTAATCCAATAACTTTTTTGTTGGGGGCTCTTGCAAGTTTGACAAAAAGGATATCCAAATCTTTTCTTCAATTCACTATTCCACACCTATATCTACAAGAAAAAATGGTTTATTTATTTGGATGAGGGGTTTTCTTTGGTCAAACCCTAGTTTGGAATCAACCTTAATAATGAAATTAAAATAAGGAATGCTAGCAAGTAGTAGAAGTAAATCTAACAATGAAGCTATGATACTCAATAGACATGTAATTATATTTGAAATGTAAACAAGTATATTGATATGAAAGCTTGAACATAACATTAACAAATGTAAATCAAAACCTCCATGATTGTATGTTTAGAATCCACCATGATAGAAGAATGGATCAATCTTGAAGATGAATACAAAATTTTGAAGGAAGATCATGCCACCATGATGGCTAGATCTAGGGTTTGAATGGTGAATCTTGAATGCTTCAATCCTTGATCTTCAATGGAAAATTTGAATGCTTGATATAATTTTTGATATTATCTCCTTAAGAATAGTAGATAGTCACTCATAGATCAAGAATGTGCTTATGAATCATGAATCCTTAAAATCCTTGTAGATCATAAATAATGGATGTCAAAATGAGGGAAGTAGGCTTCCTTATATAGTGATCTATGGAACTAACTCCTAGAAAAGGCTGACATGGGAGAATTAAATCCCATTTAATCTTAACCCTTAGGAATAGACCTAGAGTAAATTTAATTTAAGAATCTACCATTCCAAAACCCAAAATAGCCAATCTAGAAGCAAGAAAAGAAACTTCTCGAAGCTTAAGATCTCAAAACTCATGAAAATTGAAAATGAGACCTGGGGTTAGGGATGAGATCAACCCTACCCTAGATTAGGGTCAATGTTATCCTTGACCCACTAGGTTTTTTGTTGACCCATAAGTTAAAGTTCTTAATTTCACAGAATAGGTTGTCAAAAATAGGCTAGAATTAGAGAGTGAGAGAGACGGAGGGAGGGAGAGAGAGAGAGAGAGAGAGAGAGAGAGAGAGAGAGAGAGAGAGAGAGAGAGAGAGAGAGAGAGAGAGAGAGAGAGAAGTTGAATAGGGGGAAAACTACCATATCCATGCAAAAACCCATTCAAGGTTCTTAACATGACCCCAGAACATGTACTTAGAGGGCTAAACACTCTTAACGTGAAAGTTTTTCCATTTTAAGATGATACACTTATTAAAATATATTAGCATTTGATTTTGATTAAGGTGGTTAGACATATGTCTAGATCTTATATTTGTCCTAAAATTTTTATGCTATTTCATTAAAATTCAATTTTTTGACCAATCAATTTTTATTTTTATTTCAAATAAGGCCTAGTAGTTTAGAAACTATATTCAATTTCCTATAGATTCTTTTCTCTCAACTTTTTGATAGAAACTTGATAAGAAGTTTAAAATTGCATGTCAAGTTGACATAACCTTGATTTGCTGATTTTTCATTGCCACTAAAGGCATAGTTTTTTTTACCATGATCCTGCACATACCCCACGATCCTTGTTGAGCTTCTTCTAGATCCATTAGCATTAATGAGACATATAGTTGTGCTAGTAACAATATCTTATAGTTCTTCAAAATGAAGAGTTTTGCATAGATTAAGCCTTAATGGGGCATAAAAATGTGTTTTGAGAAGTTGTGCATTTGAAAGAAGTATTTTTAAGGTATACATGATAATTCCAAAATAAAATGTCTTTCAATCGAAAAAATTAGAAGTATACACTATTTACTAAGATAAACAAATGACTTTAAGGAGGAAGATAAATATTGAGGCGATCTCAACAATTCCCCAAATAAGCTTCAAATAGCTTCAAATCTTTGTATAGTATCTTAAAATTAACTTAAAAATCATTTCAAAAGCATGATGAAATTATTAATTTGGTTGAAAATACACTTTCAAATTTCACCCTTTCAAGTGAAGTAAACATCTTGATTATTTTCTTTCCAAGTTCAAGGTCATTGTATAATACTCTTGTAATGAAACAAAATACACAATAAAAGAAAATAATAATAAATATATTATAATTTTTTTATAATAATACATAATTTATAGGAAGATACCTTCAATAAAATTCAACCCAAACACAATAATCAAGACCCAAAAAATAAGTTACCATTACCTATTATATGGACGATAGTTATGCCTTGTATAATGCCCAAACTAATTTATATTTTTTTAACTTATTAGCCAAGAGGCTTTTTAGTCACACAAAGATCCAAAAATTATTGAAGGACCTAAAAATTGTTAAGGAATGGAAAACTTGTGAAATTCAGGGAATGTAAAATCATGAAACTTTTTACGGCATATGGGGAATGAGTTGTAATTTAAATATAATGAGATCATTGTATATTTCTTGATAAGAAAAATTGAAAGAATAGACAACAATCTAAAAAGAGACCAATTGTAACTACCAAAGGTTGAATGTTGATTAGAAGGGAGTTAAATATTAGAGTTTCAATGGCTCTCACTATAGGGAATGGTAGTAAGAGATTTTGTATGGTATAGGATATGGAAGTTTTGGAATATCAAATTAAGGCTCTACATCATTTCCTTTCATATAAGTAATGGTAATATCAAATTTAGAATATCCAAGTGAATTAAGAATTGGTTGTACAATAGATGAATGGGGCATTTAATAATAATTTCAATTTCCATATTGTTCAATTATTTAGATTATTTGACAAGCAATTATTTGGGTTGTTATATCAAGAATAATATGTGTTTTATTAAATGTTATTGGGATGTTGTTTTGGTCAATTTAGTCATAGCTTCAATATAATTTTAAATACATTTCATAATGGTATCATCCATGTATGGAAGGAGAGTCGATTCCAAAGAATGGTTTTAGCATATATTAAAATTTTTGATTTATTGATTTCATGAATTTGTATTTAATTTAAGAATGGAATTTAAACTAATTTAATATTTAGAATTGGGGCTGCTATATTATTCATATTTTCAAGTACTTCTAATTTATTTAACATCTTATACTGACAATTGATTCCTCAATATATTTATTTAAGGACTATTATCCCTTGCACCATAAAAGAATATTTTTTCACTTTCTATAATTTGAAATTTGTCACACTAACAATTCATCATAATTTTGTTCACATGAATGTTGATTATATTCCTTTGTGAGAGTATCCTAAGCATTGGAGAGTATTAACATGTTGCATTCATGTCTATGTTTTTCATTGATGTCAACATAGTAATAAATCTATGAAGATTGATAGAGTACCAACCAAAGATCATAGTTGTACAAACAAGGTTTTGATTGTCTAGTGATGAGCAGTCATGGACATGTACTATACTATGTCCTAATGACATGGTTCAGTGCATAGCAAGTAAGTCAAAAATGTATAGAAGTTGTACCTAATTTATAGAGAGCAATATAGAGATAGAGTACCTAAGAAGCAATTTCTAGATGTTGTATTATATCTTCTAATAGAGATATAATATGGTGATGCATGATCTACTAGTGACACAGGATAGTCTAATGATGATATTAGCAAATGTGCAGTCCCTATTGTCGCATGTGTGAGAAGTTATATAGACTGTGAGCCGATAGTACTATTGTAATTACTAATTAATTAATTATCTTATTATAATTATTTGGGAAAGCCTCAAGGATGACTCAAGGAATTATTTTGAAGAGATGGTATAAAGGAAACATATTTTCCTTGTTTCTAAAGTGTATTTTCTGTGATTAATTGTGAAGTGATCAATGAAGTACGAAAAGGAACAGAGTATTTGGAGAGTGCTAGTAAGTGATCCAAGGGATTATTGGATGAGATATTTTTCATTCCATTAAAATATCAGGAGGAGCATAAGTCTAGTTGACATGAGAGAAAAAGAGGAAGGAGTAGTATAATTCATTTCTATTATTTTGGAAGGAATAATATATAGATCATTCGGACAATGGGTTTATAGCTCTTTCCACTAAAGTTTTTTGGACAATGGGTCTAGTTGTCTAGTTGTCTTCTATAACTCCTAATAGGTTTGGAATATCCTAATAGGGATTCAAAGTCTCCTAATAGGGACCAATATGTAGTAAATGTTGTTATAGACTCCTAAGAAGGTCAATCCTCTAAAAAGGAATATTTATATTACTACATCATCTTATGGGTACCATCCCCATTGGGGTTTTCCCTTTGATTAAGGTTTTCCTTGGTTAATGTATCTAGTTTTAATTGTGCATGACTATCATGTTGTGGTTTCTAATTATATTGCTCACATTATTAAATTTGAATAAGGTTGATAATTGTGATATTAGTTGGAAAAGAACTAAAACATGATTTTGAGGAGAGATTGCAATGAGAATTAGATATGCTCAATGAAATAAAAGGGTGGGATGACTTGAGAGCTTCCATCAAAGGCATAGATCAATGTAGATCAATGGATAGGTTTCCCCTTGACAAGTAGATGATAAAAATGAATGATTTCTTCTTAAATTAGGTATGATACATTTTTTCTTTCTATATTGAGTAACCTTTAATTGGGGAAATTTTTTGACTAAAAAGGAAATGTAATAATATTTGTGCAATGCAATGGTCCTAATGAAACTCTAAAATTTTTGCAAAATTTGGGGTCTCCATTTGTGAAGTGATGTGAGAGAATATTAATGAAATTGCACAATAAATAAAAGGAACACTCATGAAGCCCAAATTCTCTAGCAATAAGTGTGAAGGATCCAAATGTTCCTGATAGGATGGATGAGTTTGAATAATAAAAAAATTTGAATACTAGACATTGTGGGTATATAGCCTAAATGTAACTTTACAACCACATGAATGATTAGAAAAATAATTTGAAGAACATAACTTTGAACGATAACTAGGAATCCCCTAAATCTAAGAGAAGGTGAATCAATCATGAGGCCATATTGAAAAGTGAAACTTTTTATGAGGAAGGGGTCCAAGGATTTTATCACTTATATCAACAACTAAATATGGCATAGAAAAAACTATAAATTAAAAAATCAAATCTAAAAACTACGAACATTGGGTATGCACTATGTTTTCTAACAGAAGCTTTTATCACCTAGGCTATGGCATTCCTATAGTAACATAGAGTCCAGCATGAAATTTCCTTCCATTCTTTTACATTATGATGCTTGAATTTATGAAAAATTGAGCTGAATGGCAAGCCCTTCTGATAGTATTGGCGCTAACAAAGAATTACATCAATAATAGCAATGCACAATTAGTGGTTAAGTAGCAAGAAACTAGAATTAGCTTTTCTTTTTTTTGGCTATGTTAGCATCACGTTTCATGCCCCACTATAATATTTATGATTCAAATTTCATGATTGAGTTGTGAGATTGTCCTGCAATTCCTAATAGCTTAATCAACTAGTAGACTTTTAAGGTTCTGAGCACATCATTATGTTTCTTGAAAAGTTTGATGAGTTTGGTAGACTATGTTGTGAGGTAAAAAGGAAAACATATTACCATGGAGATCTTGATCATGTGTGCACAGTGGAGTGAAGAATCTAGAATACATTTCCATGGAGATGAATAAAGCAAATTAGGAAAATTCAAAATATACAATGATTATGTTTTCCATAGATTTCATTGAATGATAGTGCCTCTAACAAGATGATATGTTCCTTCCCTGAAATAAAGGTTTGATGTATTAAAAAATATAAATAAATAAATAAATAAATATATATATATATATATATATATATATATATATATATATATATATATATATATATATATATATATATATATATATATATATATATGTATGTATGTATGTATGTATGTATGTATGTATGTATGTATGTATGTATGTATGTATGTATGTATGTATGTATGTAAAAAAATGTTGAAGTCAATTTACACATAGTGGCAGAGTGAATAAATTCATCACAAGATCATATACAGTGAACATATGATGCGATTTAGGAGAATCACCAGCAATATTCAAAGAAGTTTTGGCTCACAATGAACATCATGCATGACTTGGAGAGACGGTCAAACATGTGAATAAAATACCTAAAGAAACACATATTTGTCAAGTTACACATCATGGGAGTAATGAATATGCAGACACCCAAAATCTTAAAGTGTTGTTTGTGCAGAATGAGGAAGATTTTGAAGGAAGAGGTGCTAGAATCAAAGAATGAAAAGTTCAAGGAATGATTTTCACAAGTTATCATGTGTGTCGGGTAGATGGAATTGACTATGTAGCATTGTTGAAATATTAAAATTTTAACTATAGACTTCTATATGCTCTCAAAAATAAAAGGCATAAAAATCTATCAATGATATATGCAATTTAACTTATTAAGGGTCTTTGATTAAAGATTACATAATAATTTTTTTTAAAGAAAATGAAGAGGTGGAGCTATAATTGAATAGAAAGTATTGTTTATTAATAAAAGGGGAACACCCTTTCATATTTAAAAGTCATGTCTCCTTAAATATCTAAGATATAAATAAAGGAGAAGTATTTTTGTAGTAAGATTTGTATCAGAATATTTTTATACACTCTAAGGAGTATTTTTGTATATTTTTATTTCTATAGAGGGATAAGGGCTTATTATGGCATTGTAATGCAAATTTCATTATTTTATTTTTAAAATAAAATAAAATGTTATGTGTTCATCATTAATGGCATGAAGATTTAAACTACAGATGAATCGTCCTTCATAATTATATTTTAAAATTTTGTATATAATTTTGATATCAAATAAGTGGACATGGTCAATTAGCATTTTAGATTTGATCAACATAGGTTTTGTGAAATATTAAATTGTTTACATACCTCTATCTAGTTTGTCTCCTTCTTAACAGAGTTAAAAATAAAATCTTTTCTAATTTAAGATTGCATTATAATTGATTTCTCACATCTAGATTATTAAAATTGGTGGTAGTATAAGTGAATTCAACATTATGAAGTTGTACATGAAAGTTCACTAAAGTTGACTCTATCGCCTGAATTTACAAAGCACTAGTATTTTGTTATTAAAGTTAGAAAATCTAAAATATCCTTCTTACAAAAAATTAAATTCATTATTATTAAAATTTTATTGAAATACTTAGCATCCAATTTCATTATGGTTGATTTCAAGGACCTTGAAAGCCAAGGAACTTGATAAGTTTAAATTCACTATAGAAAATCCTTGAATTGAGTAGTTAGTGCTCAAGGTGACGATCTACCTACCTGGGTGTCGCAGAGCCTAAAGTGTAGGGGAATCTAAGAGACTTCCATTCATTGGCTAAAATTTGATTGAGAGATCCTACTGTAGAAGTGGTAGGCTCTTGGATTTCCAGTCTATAGTTTTGGGAACCAACAAGTCCATCAAATGTGTTAGTTGGCAAGAATAAGAGTGAGGACAAACTTCAAAGATTTACATAAGCTAACGCTAGAAATAAATAAGGCCTTCAATACTTCCACATAGAAAAGTGCATGGAAGATGCTCTTAATAGGTAACATTAATGACATTTAGTTTTCTTAATTTTGTGCTTAAATTTATTCTCACTATTTTGTAAACTTTTTAATGGTAGTTTTGAGTTCCACAGAATCTCACAAGTTCATAAAATTCAAACATTTGCTAGCAATATAATGAATAAGAATGTTTTTTAGGAAAAGGATCAAGAATTAGGTAGTGAGGTATTCACACAATATATGCAATGCTATGTGGCCTCAATCTTCTAGAATTCATTTTGTTGGAATTACCATAGGAAAGGTAAATTTTGAGGGGGGGTGTGAATTAATGCTTTAAATTTTAACCCATAAAAAAATTTACCACACATCCATCTCACATTTTCAATAAGTAAATTGAAATACCATGTAAAGCACATACATGTAAAGTGTGTAAACAAGTAAGCATTCACACATATATGACACAAGATATGATTACCCAAAAACCCTCTAATGAGAAGGTAAAATTGGGGTGGGGATGACACCCACAAATTTTCAATATTGCAGTAATAAAGTTTATCCAATAAATGTTACAATATTTGATCATGAAAGATGATCTACCCTATGAAAGGTCTATGCTATTAAATGCTTATAAAGACTATTAGGTCTTACTCTATTAAAGGATTTCAACACCCTGTTTGAAGTGTTCCCGATTAAAGGACTTCAACTCATAATTAAGTAAGCATCTTGTTAGAGGATTTCAATATAGCTTATTAGGACTAATTTGTTAAGATATTTAATTGATTCACCTATTATAATGTCTCAACAATGATCCTATGTTTAGCACTCTATTTTTTGATGATAAATCACCTCTATATTGATGTGTACTTGATCCTTCTTGATTAGATGTCTCTTTGTTGTTCACTATTTCTTTCCTCTATTCTCCTCTAACTAATTCCATAATTCAATTTAGACCATAATACTTTGGTCACCATGAATATCTTGGTTTGTGCATGCAAAACTCTCCTCTATCATTCATTCATTTCCTTTCCATACATAAGAAGTTAAGAGTTTGCTGTCCTTAAGAAGACCTAGATGACTTTGGGTAAGGTATGAATCAACAACTGTCATTCATCCATATTGTTCCTTAGAGCTTCCCTTCACATGATTAGATGCATGTAATACATAGGGATTCCAACTTAAAATTCATCCTTCTGACCAAAATATCATAATTCAATCCTTAAGCTGGCCCAAAAATGGTTTAAATAGTAGTTTGTGCCAATACAAACAACTATGACAAAACTATGTTACTCAGCATCTGAAGTCCCTAGTTCTTGACACTAACTATGACTTCCATGCTATCACTTTGCATCTGAATGAATTGCCATGCACTACTTACTTGGCTCCTAAATCACTCATCACATACTGTCTACTTGGCACTTGAGTGACTTGGCAAATGAATAACTTGGCATGCTCTAATTTACATGTTGTGCTTAACATATGTTACTTGTTTGACATGAACTAAGTAAATGAATTCAGTGTATAGACACTCACTTCTCAAAACCAATCTAAGATTAACAATCTCCCCCTTTGACACGAGTTTCAAAAACACTTGGTCATACATTATTACTCTTATTCTTACAAGCATAACATAAATGATTATTCGACTTCTATATAAAATTTCAAAATATCAAATTTTGCAACATGACTTATACTTCAAAATCTCATAACTCCTCTTAAATTTATTGATCTATTCTCTACTATACTCTATATCAAAATATTTCTCCTTAGTAGATTTACATCAACTAATACTTTTTCTTTGTTTTCTGCTTGCTTGCTCTCCCACTTGCTCTTACTCCCCCATTCTTCCCCCCTCCTTTGCTCTTACTCTCCTTTTTGAAATTGATGTCAATGGGTTATACACTAATAGTGTATTTGTCCAAAAAATATTTATGGACCTCAAGAATAATTTTAAGAGTTGCATCCCAATTATCACATGCTACCTCCAAAGACTTATTTTGGATGGCTAGCTTAGATTGGGGTCTTTCTTCATAAGTTTTTCTAGATAGCCTAGATCCTTGTGTAAAATCTCCATGTAAGGAATTAGTGTAGAATGGATGTTGATTAGTTTAGCCTTGATGTTGGCTTCATCTACTTTTAATGTTGGTAACTAACTTTGGGATTGCAAGAGAGTCCTAAAGTTTTTTTCACTTTGATCTAGAGTCATGGGCAATTTTGTTCTAGATGAATACATTTGACTCTCCAACCTCAAGATGTGATTCCTTATCCTTGTGTGAAGAGTGTAGAATTACACAATTTGATGTACAGAGAGAAAATGTTCTCTAGTACCTTCTTCACACTATCTATCTTAGTTTCCAATGCAACTTGTGTTAGTGAAATTTCAGTAGATATCTTCCCATTCACTTTATTTTGAAACTTCTTCTCAAACCATTCTGATAATTAAACATTAGTATCCAGGTCTATGTCACTTACTCTTTCCACTATATTGGTCAATTGTTTAATGATTGGTTTTGTTTCATCTAAATTAGGAAGACTGAATGCATCCAAGAAAATTTCTTTGATCTCAATCAAAGCTTGCTTCTGCCTATGCTCCCTTTTGAGTAGTTCTTGATGTTTCTTTCTTTCTAGGGCCTCTTGTAGTATACCCATTTTCTTAATTTTTATTGCTACATAATCAAACTTGGGCAATACAATTTCTTCATGTAGGCCAACATTTCCATATGTGATTAACTTCTTTGCCTTAGATGAGCTAGGACTTGGCACATCATAATGGTGTAGCATCTTTGCTTAGCATCTAAAGAGTTTGATAGGAAGGAGTTCTAGATTCTGGTAATGTTACTAATGCTTGAATTTCTACTAGCTCCTTTGGCTTGGGTGTCAATTTGTCTCTTTAGACATGTCCTTTTTTGCCTCTTTGATTTTTGTTGCACCTTGATCTTGTGCTAGAGATGCAAGTGTGTCTACCTAACCTATTTGGCTTTGTGTCCCATCATTTACTGGTGTTTCCACCTTTTTTTCTCCAACTATCTCAACTTTTTCTTTTGGTTCTTATACATTTTCTAAGACTAGAGTACTTTTGATGAGTGTACTGGTAGTGCAACCTACTGTCTCCTTCCTTTGATATACAACTAAGGCTTGTGAAGGTTGTACACTTGTGACTTGAGAAGTGATTGTAGGTATTTCTTGTATTTTCATTTCTTCCCCTACAGTTATAGACTCTGACTTTTGAAGTTCATCTCTACTTACCAATACACGGTTGTCACATAATTTGGCTTTTAGTGTAGATTGGATAAGTATCCTTTTCAAATATTTCTCTATTAGTGGGTTGATGGTCTATTTAGTAGGATCAAAGATATTCTTTACTTTCACAATTTTAGTGTTTGCACTTATCACCTATGGGGGACTAGCACTAGGCATTTGTGAATATTGTACACTCTGATATGGTTGCTACTCTTCCTTAGTTGTTGCTTGATTATCAAAATCCATATCAGTTCCTCCCTCAACCATGGATTGTTCATTGTCATCTTCTTAATCATCTTCTACGTTAATAGGTTCTTTTTCATCATCTTTGGCTATGTCTATTCCATATGTAATCTTCCACATATATTTGGAATTTAGTACAACATCCTCTATGTTGTTTTATAATATGCTAAATGACCTATACCTAGGTAAAAATCTCACAAAATATTTTTTTATGTCTCTAAACATGTGTGCCTTACAAAGTTCTAGCATAACATAAGTGAGGGTTGTCTCCCTAATTTTCTTCTCTGTGTCTAAACAATAGTGTTAATTTTTCTCAACTCTATCATATAAACTTGTAGGTATGGAGTTGGAAATGTCTAGAGGAGTTATACTACCTCCTCTACTTAGTTCTTCTCAATCTTTTCAAGATTATCAAATTTGGTGTGAGAGAAACCTAGAAAATCAACATATTTTCTAATGTTCTCACATAAATTATCTAGGTCTAAGGAAGGACTATGACCCACCACTTGGAATTTATTGTTGTCATCAAATTTAGTCTCCTCCTCATCAGATTTAGCCTGAGCAACATACTTTCTTCTTGGTACTTTATGTGCTCTGCCTTCCTACTATTTAGGCTTGACTACCTCTTTAGCCTTCTATACAGTGACTTGTACTAGCCCTTGTGGTAGGTTTTTTTGTTTTAGGTTGGCTTGGTTTTGCAACTGTCTTTGGTTTTGTCACTTCTTCTATCTTTGTCTTTTGTTTCTTTTTTTTAGTAGGAATAGCTACTTGCTTGGCTTCTTCTCACTTAGCACCTCCTGTAGTTTCTATTTCCTCTTCTTGATGATCCTCTCCCTAACCTTGTGTCAGTGCCAGTGGTGCTTGAGCCTGTGTCTCTCCTTCTTCTTCGTCATCTTCCTCTTCCTTGGCTTCTTCACCAAATTTTTCTTTCAATTTCTTTACCAATTTTTTCTTCTTCCTTATTACAAAGAAAATCTTCAATTCCATGGTGATTTTTTATTTGGCCAAGTCATAATTGCCAAAAGCTTTGGCTTCTTTGTCCACTTCTTCTACAAGTAATGTTGTGATTACTGCAGAGGCCTCATCAAAATTGATCTTGTATCCCAATGGCCTTAGCCATCTCACCCTAAGAATTTCTTCTTATACATATGTGTGATAAGTATCAACTAAAATAAAACATCATCATAATGTTTCTCCAATAGTGAGACTGGTATCCTTAATCTCTTCTTCATAGTTTGTTTAAAATCTTCAATATAACTAGTCATTACCAACTCAAAGTTATCACCTAATTGTTCAATGAATTCTCCTATCTATACTACAATTGATCTATTTATCTTCCATGCAACCTTACCAAATGTAGGAAATGTATTATGTACATAGAAGAAAATACATACCATAATATATCCAAATTTACACTGAGAACTCTTTTTTTCCTTATATCTCCCAAATTTTCAATCAATTTCTACAACTACAACTTGGCAAGATCATAAGTATGTTGTTTCTTCACAATTTTATAGATCATATCCATTGTAATGTAGGGTGCATTGTTTAATTTGCTTGACTAATAACATGTGTGATATTACCCTCACTGTAAAAGTTATCAGGGGATCTATGATTGTGTCAATGGTCATTCCCCTTTTTTTCCATATAGCCCTTATGTTCTTTTCAATGACTTCCTTTGACTCACTCCTTGTAGTCTTTGGCCAATCTAGGGTTGGATACCCTGTTACCCTATGAACAATTTTCTTTCTTATTTTAACTAACCCATTCTCTAACCATACTAAGCTATCATGAGTTCCACTTAAGACAACCCTAATTCACTTAGTTTTGAAGACATTTGGAAAATTAGGGCATGAGTTAACCCTTTCTTCTTGTAAATATTCTTCCTTCAATGCTTCATTTTCACATAGTCTTCCATATTTTTCTCTGATTTCCATGTCACCTATGCTTCCAATCTTGCAAGTGTAACATTTCCTAACATCTTGAATCATTAAAACTCATGGTGGTATCATAGACAATGCACCAAATATATCTTGCTTATATGCTATATTTGGAATAGCCTTGAAAATATGTTTTTTAATCTCATTGCTAATTAACTAAATATTTAGAACCTCTTTTCCTTCTACACTTTTTTTTCTTTAGAACTAGATGTCATTACATATATCTAGGGTTTGCTAAATTTGAAACCATGTAACTTAGCACACGTTAAATACCTTACAAATCATAATGAAAAGGTGTCAAACAATAGTTCAAATCTCCTGCAAACACTCAGATAAAATTTTCCATATCACCTTTAGCTCTTTATGTTCTTTCTTGAATTCAAATGATGTTAAATAAGCATAAATTGATCAAATAGCCCTTAAAACACTACAATTAATGCTAGGTGCTTACACAGTTGTAACCTTGACATCAATTGATTTGTGGTTCACTTGGCCTCCACATGTCTTTTCATTTTGTTAGAAAACATTATGAGATCACCCTCAACTAACCAATTTTGTTAGCTCAGCATCCACTAACATTTTACTTAGCAACCATAAGAGGCCTTTCCATGCTTGGTAGTAACATGAAAAACTAACAAGACTTTAAAGATTTTTCCTTGATTTCTAATAAAACTTTGCATAATTATTACTGCATATGTAATATTTTCAAAACTAATTCCTTAGAACTGATGTGTGGTATATCTTTTAAATATTAGTTCCACATACCTCTTGATTACTTATATTGATGAGGTGTGATCACCTGATCCATTCAGTGAAATTATCCCATTTGCACTTGATTTACTACAATCCTCCTTTTCTTCCATGTCTTTTTCATCTCATCTCTGACATTTTCAATATCTACCTTGCCTTTTCCTTTGTTCAACTCATAACTTGGTGCTTTGACCTTGTTGGACAATATTGGCTGATGTGACTAGCCTTCAAACAGCTAAAACATGTGGTTTGACTCAACCACCTTTTGTAATCACTTCTGAAGTGTGTTCTAATACAGCTCCTAGGAACATGTCCATACTCTTGATAGTAGTGACAACTATACCTTGTCTTATAATCCTAGTTATAGAATTTTCCATTTTTCTTTACCTTTGTTTGATGACCACTTGGGTTTGGATCTACACTCGAAAGTTAGATGTCCATACTTTTGAAAGTTATAACAATATCCTTCAAATCTTTGAGTGTACATGGTCTTGGTTCTACATTCATGTGCTTGATGAACTTGTTTGTTGCATTTATGGTAATGACCCATGCTCTTCTACTTAACATTCTGATTTATAGTCTTTCTTCTGCACACATTAGCAGTATGTCCTTTCTTACCACAATTATGACAAGTTTCAAGTTCTTATCTTTGTTACTTCTTACTTCAATAATTTTGGATGATTCTCCTTCTTCACTATTTGTGTATCCCAGTCTAGATGTATCATTGTTAGATCAATGGGATCTCATCAATTATTCAAAGTACTTGATAGCTTCACTAGGTTTATTGAAACTTTTAGCAAACTATTTTTCCCTTTTTAGATCATTAATAACTATTCATTCTACAAGTTAAATGTTGTGATATAATATCTTGGGAATTTAGCTCATGATTTGCAATCATCATTTGAACCAAAGTTTATAATTGCATATTAGTAATCCTAGTTACCTCTAATGATCTCTCATCTAGTCTATTGATCAAAACTATTTTATCATCTTCAATCCTAACTTTTTCTTCTATAGCTTTATTTTTTTGTTTAGTCACCTCACATAGTAATATGGCTTGAGATTCTTTCTCTATCTTAAGATTTCTGATCTCTTCAGCTAGGGTGTTATTCTTTTCCATTAGATTTTCAACTGCTGTATCAAATTCATTGGAGTTTCCATTTGTAAATAGCTTAGTAGTGTCCATCTCTCAGTATTGTGTGTCATTCTCATCAATAGCAATTTCCTTCCTTATTCTCAATGATTTCTTTAGATCTTCTCTTGCTTCATCCAACTGATGTAGAATGAATTATATTTCAATCTCCTAGTTCTCAATAACTTTTCCCAACTTGTAGACTTCCATATCTAAGATCTTTTCTCAAAGTTGGTAGGCTTCACTTTCAAAGAACTGTGCTCTAAATTAGTGAAATTATCCCATTTGCACTTGGGGGCATGGGGGGGGGTGTGTGGGGTTTGAATCAGTGCTTTAAACTTTAACCCATAAAATATTCACCACACATCCACCTCACATTTTCAATAAGTAAACTAAAATACCATGTAAAGCATATACATCTAAAATAAGTAAGCAAGTTAGCATTCACAAATATATGACACAAGATATGATTACCCAAAAATTTTCTAATGAGAAGGTAAAACTAGGGTGGGTATGACACCCATAAATCTTCACTACTACAGTAATAAAGTATATCCAATGAAGGTTATGATGTTTTATCATGAAACATGATCTACCCTATGAAAGGTCTACCCTTTTAAAAGCTTAAAAAGATTGTTAGGTCTAACCTTGTTAAAAGATTTCAAAGAACTATGCCTGATTAAAGGACTTCAACTCACAATTAAATAAGTACCTTGTTAGAGGATTTCAATATAACCTATTAGGACTACTCTATTTCTTGATGATAGATCACCTCTATAATGATGTGTACTTTATCCTTCTTGATCAAATGTCTCTATGTTGTTCATTGTTTCCTTCTTGTGTTCTACTTTAATGGATTCTACAATTCAATTGAGATCATAATACCTTGGTCACCATGAATGTCTTGGTTTTTGCATGCATAACTCTCTTCTATCATTCATTCATTCCCTTTCCATACATAAGAAGTTTAGATTTTGTCCTCCTTAAGAAGACCTAGGTGAGTTAGGGTTAGGTATGAATCATAGCTATGATTCATCCATATTACCACTTAAACTTTCCTTTTACATGATTGGATGCATCTAATACATAGGGATTCCCACTTAAGATTTGTCCTTTTCACCAAAATATCATAATTCAATCCTTAAGTCAACCCAAAAATGGTTTACATAGTAGTTTGTGCCAATACAAACAACTATGACAAAATTGTGTTACTTGGCATCTGAAGTCCCTAGTGTTCAGCACTAGCTATGACTGTTGGAAAATGAAGATGGGGTAACTGAGAGGGGAGGGGTGAATTAGTTACCACAAAAACATTTTCAAAAGTCCCAAAGATGCCTTAAACTTAGTTGCTGCTGCTACTCAATAAACACAAAAATTACTGCTTAAAACTTGATAGATGTTTAGTTAATTTATGAAGCATTTACTAAAATAAGCGACTATGCAAAAGAAAGTAATCATTAACACAGTAGACACCAGATTTACATGGAAACCCAATATGGGAAAAACCACCAGCAACTAGTCACCAATTTTCACTCTTCTAAAGTGAGCCCTGTTAGGAGCCAACCCTGTTAAAGGTTACAAAACACACTGTTAGGTGTGACCCTGTTAGAGGATTTAATCACCCTATTAGGAGTGGCCTTGTAAGAGGTCTTTTGAACAATTCAACTGAATTGCCACCCTGTTAAAGGATTTATGAAATGGCTGTTAAACCAACTCTATTAGGAGATTTTGGAATCACTATTACAATGGTTAGAAAGCAACAATGAATGATCTGAAAATACATGCAACTTATCTTGCTGAATACAGATCTCAGTTTAGCTCCACAAGATCCTTACTGATCAAATATATCTCTGCAGCTCCAAGATTTCCCTCTGCTCAATTCTGCTTAGGCACACGCAAGTCTCTTCCTTGCACTTCCTTGCACTATTCGTACATACTTTTTATCCTCTCTCTTTCTTTTTTTTGCATCTTGAGCACCTCTTTATATATTATTCATAGTACCAGGTCAGCCCAACCAACTTGTCAAAACAATTCCAAAGTCAGCTTGCCCAACCAACTTGACGAAACATATTCCAAAGTCGGCTTGAACTAAAAAACAAAATTCTTCACTGGCCGACGCTGCTCGGTCAATACAGAACAAAAACTTTCTTCCTGTGTTAACCGGTAGAACTCAGTAAAAACTACAATTACCGGGGAATTCGGTAAACCTACCACTTCCTTTGAAAATCAACTGGACTCGGTAAAAGCTATCTTCGACTACCGAGTGAGCTTGGTGAAAACTCGGCTTTCCTTAGCTTACCGTGCGAACTCAGTTAACACTAACCATTCGCTACAAAATCCTTTGATACCCGAGTGATCTCGGTAAGAACTAAACTTTTCTTAGCTTACCGAGTGAACTCGGTTAACACTAACTCACCGTGTGACATACAGGAATGCTCGGTATACACTGCAAAAGGCTTTTACTGACCGACTGAGCTCGGTAGACTCTGTAAACTATTTTCCTGGTTGATAGAACTCGGTAGACTCTGTCTGATAACTGATATGACATTTGTGTAACATCAAAGACAATACACAATTATTTAATTGTATCCAACAATCTCCCTCTTTGGCATTGATGGCAACACAACATGTCATAGTAGAAATGAAATTTGAAAGCAAGTCTACTGCAACACAACACAATTAACAATTCTCCCTCTAAGATAGAGAACTCTCCCTCTTACAGTAATCTCCCTCCGTGAAGAAATTACTGAATCAAATTTTAGATTTTGGAAAAGATATGACAGTAAAACTCTCTCTCTTTGACAACACATACCAAAGACCATCTAATTTCAAATGAATTTCATTGTACCTTTAGTACTGATTCATATGCAATATTTCCTTGATTTGCTGCATCAACTGATGATTGTTCAATTTTGTAAGAGCTGATGCATCACTAAAACTTATTTTAGTGAACTTTAGATAGGGGAATAACCCCTAACTTACCTCTAAGATACAAAAATGCATCCTTAGGTAAAGGCTTTGTGAATATGTCAGCAATCTGTTCCTTTATATGTACATATTCCAATCTGATTTCCTTGTCCTACACCAATTCTCTGACAAAGTGATACTTGATTGCAATGTGCTTAGTCTTAGAATGCATTACTGGATTTTTAGATATATTTATTGCACTTGTGTTATCACAAAACATGACGACTGGTTCCTTGATTTCCATCTTCATGCCTTGTAGCAATTGCTTGAACCAAACAATATTAGAACAGTTTACTGCTGCAGCAACATACTCTGCCTCTGCTGTTGATTGAGCTGTACAGTTTTGCTTTTTGCTTATCCAAGAAACCAACCTCTTTCCAAGAAAGAATGCACCTCCACTTGTGCTTTTTCTATCGTCAAGGTTTCCTGCCCAATCAGCATCAGTAAACACTTTTAAGTCTAGGTTTCCTCCAAGTTTATACCATAATCCATAATCTTCAGTTCCTTTCAGATATCTCATTATTCTCTTGATTGCCATCATGTGATTTTCTCTTGGTTTGGCTGAAAATCTTGCCACAATTCCAACTGCAAGAGCAATATCTGGCCTAGTATGAACTACATATTGCAACTTTCCAATCATAGATCTGTATAATGTCTGATCTATTTCCTTTGAATCATCTTCTTTGGTAAGTTTTAGTCCAGTACACATGGGAGTTCCAACTGGTTTACAGTCTTCCATACCAAACTTTTTCAATATCTCTTTGATATATTTTGCTTGAGTGATGTAGATGCCATTCTTGTTCTGCTGAATTTGAAGTCCCACAAAGAATTTGATTTCACTGAACATTGACATTTCAAATTCCTTGCTCATTTGTTCTGAAAATTCTTTGCAAAGATCATCATTCCCTGTAAAAATAGTATCATCTACAAATATTTCTGCCAGGACAATCTTATTTTCTGGTCCTTCCTTGATATACAAACTACTTTTATTATTATTTCTTTGAAATCCAATTTGAATAAGATAGCTATGCAATCTTTCATACCATGCTCTAGGGGCTTGTTTCAGACCATACAATGCCTTGTGCAATTTGCAAACCATGTTCTTTTTATCTGGATCAATAAAACCTTCAGGTTGTTCAATGTAGACCTCTTCATCTAGTAGACCATTTAGAAATGCTGACTTGACATCCATCTGATAAACTTTAAATCCTTTGTAGGCAGCATATGCTAATAAGGTTCTAACACCTTCCAATCTAGCAACGGGAGAAAAAGTTTCTCCATAATCTATGCCTTCTTCTTGAGAATATCCTTTGCACACTAATCTAGCTTTGTTTCTTGATACTTTACCATTTTCATCCAACTTATTTCTGAAAACCCACTTTGTACCGATTACATTTTTGTCTTTAGGCCTGGGTATAAGAGTCCATGTTTTGTTTTTCTCTATCTACTCTATTTCTTCATTCGTTGCTTCAATCCAATTATCATTTTCTAATGCATCTTTGACAGTTCTAGGTTCAAAATCAGCAAGTAAACAAGTACCTTTCAACTTACTTCTTGTGATGGTTCCATCAGATTTATTTCCAATGATCTGATCTGCTGAATGATGTCCCCTGACATATTTGGCTAGAACAGGTTCTTTTTCTTTTGGATGAATTTTGTCGTTATCTTCTTGCATTTCTCCTCCTTGCTCGATTTGGTCTGGCTCAGTATCAACTGGCATGGTATGTACCTGCTCGGTTACCTCAGGCTTGGTAATCTCTAACTCGGTATTTTCTGACTCGGCAGACGTTGGCTCGGTAGATGTTTCCTGCAACTCGATTAGTGATGACTCGATAGAAGAAGATTTCTAATTCTCAGATGCAGTTGATATTATATCTAAATCACTGAAGACGAATCTTTTGTAATCTTCTGGTTCTTTTCTGCTTTCTTCTTCAGTCTTTTCTGCAAATTCATCAACTTTTACATGTATACTTTCTATGACTTTGTGAGTAGATAAGTTCAAGCATCTATATGCTTTACTCTTGCATGAGTATCCAAGAAATATACCTTCATCACCTTTTATATCAAATTTACCTTTTCTAGATTCTTTCAAGATATAACATTTGCTTCCAAATACTTTCAGATAACTTACATTGGGTTTATAGCCATACCATATTTCGTAGGGAGTTTTGAATGAGTCCTTTTTTAACTGTACTCGGTTTAAGGTATGAACTGTTGTACTGATAGCCTCCTTCCAGTATTTGATAGAAACATTCTTTTCTATCATCAAAGTTCTTGCACAATCCATGATGGATCTGTTCCTTCTTTCAGCTATGCCATTTTGTTCAGGTGTACCTGGTGCTGAAACCTGTCTTTTGATTCCTCTTTCAATACAAAAGTTATTAAATTCATGTGAAATAAATTCACCACCTCTGTCTGACCTTAGGCATTTCAATCTTTTCCCTATTTCTTTTTCTACTCTTGCCAAATACCATTTGAACTTTTCAAATGCTTCTGATTTGTTCCTTAGGTACATGATGGGCATCATTCTTGAATAATCATCAACAAAAAGAATAAAATATTTTTCACCAGTATAGCTTTCAGTTTCAATAGGTCCACATAAGTCAGTATGCACAATTTCTAATAAAT